>OU862871.1:97704330-98329330 GCA_917880715.2 Matsumyia berberina
TCCACCCCGGACTGTAGCGCCACCTTAAGTAAGTAAGTACAGCGGCAAACATTAAGGCTGATCGGTTATCGGTCAATGTTCAGTCAAATTGCTAGTCTTGATATCTTTACTGCAATGTGCGACATCTTCTGCACAACCTTACATCTCTAAGTCTGCTTTCGAGCGAACAGTAAAATTTAAAAGATCGTTTTCTAACCACACAACATGAACATGGAACAATCTGCCTTTCTCGATATCTACGGAAACTGACAACCTGCACAAGTCCAAAACAAACGTCTATCAGTCATCATCGCACCGCACTATCTTTCCTCTTATCTAACCTCTAACACTTCCTTATACCCTTTCCTTTTTCTCCATCACTAGCCCTAAGTGCATTTAGAAAAAAATACAAAACCCAAAGGACAAAGGGCTAAAAGTAAAAATATGGGTAGTAGTAGTAAATTAATGTGGAACCGGGAAGTAATCCTTTTCAGTTATTGAACCGTGGTGGGTTTGGAAAAGAAGTCTAGAACGCATTACTTTTCTAAAGCGCTGATGAATTATTCATACTCGTAACATGTGTAGCCAGTTGCACAGTTGGAGTGGCATGGTGGCACCCAAAATTGGGTGCTCACTTCTCTAATTATTCAGACCCGTCATTAATCCCGTTCAAAGCAGCCAACTCCCAATACACCTGCGCTACCCAACGAATTTGATTACACCTGGGAAATCCGAGAATTGACATGAATCACACACACAAGTTTATTTTGATTTGTAAAAGCTTTCGCTGCCATTAAACGAAGCGAGGTAGCGTCACCAAGTTTATGAATAAGGCACCCAACCCTTCGCAAGAATTCGCTGATTGTAAAACCAACACCAGCGTGCTATCGACAGGGATTTTGCCAAGCAAACACGAGTTAGAATCCTTAATTTTCGAAGGATTTTGTCGTGGAAAAGCATTGAGCTTCATCCACCACCACCACCAGTCAAACAAAACCTTCGCCTGTCTAATTCGTGGTTCGCTGAATCGATTTACAAAAGTACACACAACATCCATCATTTTTGCTTACCGACAGGCGATGTTTGTAATTTGTAAAGAGCCTCCTGGCACTCCCACCACGACTCAATCGACGGCCGGAGGATGAGCTGGCACCCACATGAAATGTCCGGCCGGAGCTGGCCGCACGACTTCCCGAGGGAGGTATTAACACTGAATGTGGTTCATCGCCACTCGTGTCGGAAGGATTCAGATTGTTGACATTAATATTTGTTATGTCGCGACCGATATTAATGTTGTTTGTGTTATTCACTTGCACGAGTATGCTACATGTTTGGGAGGCGATTTGGAACAGCCCCTCCTGTAGGTTGTGCTGCGCATTTTGTTTGCCACTAACGAAATCCCAAAAGGATGTCATGTCACTTGTTGCACTTTCTCTTTGAATGCACCACTTGAACAAAGGAACTCTTTAAGCATTCCACTAGAAGACAATTTTTCTGTTGCGCTCTTCGGAATGACACTTGTTTGGCTTCTAGCCCATTTTTGCGTGCTATCGCTTGAAAAGCTAGAAATGACTAAAGGTCCTCTTCCAAGGATTCCTTTGTGTGTTTACATTAAAGCTGACTTTTTGTGCTGTGGGTGTGAGCTTTAAAGTTGCACCCGCTAAACTTTTAGTGGAAAGTGTAATAGATTTGTCGGACTCTGTAGGGGATGGAAATTCAAAAGGGATGTAACGGATGTTGAATGTCGGATCGTTTCGTTAAAGAATGAAAAAGATGATGAACAATGATGTTATCAATTCTCGTCATCAAATATTTTTTGCTTTGTTGAACACGGATTGGACACGGTACCTTGCCTTAGCCAAGGCAGGGCCTCTTTAAAGGCAATGATCGAGTGTTTCTTGCTCATATTCTTACCACAACGACAACGAACGTTAAAAAGAAAATTAAGTCTAGTTGCATGGGTTTCTACTGTCCACTGGCCCGTAAAAGTTGGGACAATTCTTGCAATGGCTATGCGCTTTCTATGGCGCAGGTATTTTGTTCTGTTTTAGCTGTATGAGGGTTGAGATATATGTAACTGTCTAGCCTGCTCCACCATTGGTTGAAGTGGATGATAGATTCCCTCCGATTCTTTCCTGCCTCGACCCTCTCGTTTTCACCTTTCTCTGTACGACCTGAGAACCAGACTAAGAGGATAGAGAGACGACTCCTCAAAATATAAATTCATTCCGCCACGATTCCACCACCTAGAGGATATACTTTGCGAGACGAATTGTGATTGTTGAATGGTAAGTTCGGAGGTTGAACCACCCTTAGCACGGCAAACCTCGTGAATTTCCAGCAGCGCTGCCTGATAAGCACTGGCAAAGTTTGGCAGTTTGTTCGACCTATATATCTTTCACTTCGCAGAAAAGAACTAAATTCTACAGTGTCGTCGTCTTTTATCATCTCTCCATCATACCCTTTCGCTCTGAATAGAGTACAACTTGGTTGAAGTTTAATCTAATGGACAGGAAGTTTTTTAGGAAGCA
The DNA here is from genome assembly GCA_917880715.2 of Matsumyia berberina. NCBI lineage: Eukaryota > Metazoa > Arthropoda > Insecta > Diptera > Syrphidae > Matsumyia > Matsumyia berberina. The sequence goes on from OU862871.1 coordinate 97,706,841, forward strand.
ATTCGATCTTCTTCCAGGATTTAGCTTAACTCTCCAGCACCCAAATTTTGTGAGTGTAACTGGCCTACACCTTGGCACAGTTTAAACATTTAGGCAAAGAGGTAAAAGGTTCAGAAAACTACAGGAACGTCTGTAGGTCACGACCGCATTGCACCTGTGGCGGGTAAGTCAGTCGTTCTCTTGACTTCGTTAAGTTTATTGAAGTTGTAGTCATACCATAACTATGTACATCCATAGGGTAATTTTCAATCCAAATTCCCTTCTCTCAAAGCTTCTGTAAGTGACTTACGTGCCTTTTCTACCGTTTCTAGAAGATTTTTGAATCGAGAGTAATTCCTAAATAGTTGACGGTTTTTTAATCCACCCAATCGAACTACGATAAAATAAGGTATTTTCGTCTTAGGGTTTGACGCTGAGGCCACAGCCAGAGATTAATTATAGCTTTATCTCATCATTAAGGAGGAGTCGTCTCTGTTCTGCTTTGGTTAATGACGCGAGTAGAAATGCAGACGATGTGAATATTAGGGATGTCCCCTCCCCTTTTCTACAGATCATGGAAGGAATGCTGGGAAAGGTAAATACGAGGGCTAATAGTTGTGGCAACAGACAAATCTATAGCTTATCAACGAAAGCAGAGGAGAGATGATTTCACCCTGATGACGAATTTGGTAACCCAGTGTTGCGTTTTTTATATATAATACTTTTCTCGGGAATGGCGACCCTGTAACGCTTATGTTGCTTTTAGACTGTTGAAGAATTTGTTCGGATATATTACTCCTGGTACCGTGTTCCAATGTTTTGCTAATTCTTTAACAAAAGAAATTTGGATAAAGGCTAGTTCGTGCAGTTTTTAAGTTCACACAGAGATGATGTGTTCTTGTAGATTGTCTGGTAAGACGTTCAAATACTGCATTTTCGGAGATTATTCCCTTGAGTTTTACGGGGGATTTATGGTGGTAATATCTGTAAAAGAGGGATAAATCTACAACTAGTCTGCAACTGCTTAGTGATTGCGGGTTTTTGTTCAGCTAACAGTCATCAAATTGCCGAATTGTTATTTTTTGAATCATTTCGGGTATACATATGTAAAGGGTGCTTTGAACTCGAACTCCAGACTTATAAACACTACTCGAGTTCTGGTCTAACTTGTGTTTTGTAAAGGAGAAGCAGCTCTGATGGTGTAAAATACTTTTTGGCTCTAAAAAGATACCTGACGATGTTTGAAATATGCTCATACCATGTACTATTAGAATTTACTGTGTCTCCAAAGAGGGGCATGCTTTCCTTTTGTTGAATGACTTGGCTGTTCATTTGCAGTTCTAGTACAGTTGAGGTATTGTTTTTGGAAAATACTGTGAAAAACTAAGTTTTCTTCTCTCCAACGTATAATTTTCACGGAACGGATTTGATCTTTGGACAAGATATGTTGTTTGTGGTTTTCAAAGGCCTTTGATGTGAAGAAGAAACAGTGTTTCTGTCCACACACACCTGGTTTCTTTTTGTGTTTAACCCTTAGCACGGATGCTATTTAGATATGTAGGTAGAATGGCGGTTCCTGAAAACCCAATTAGCGCTAGGGTGAGTCGTTTTGTTACCACGAAAATCTTTTAAACCTATTTGTGTGTGAGTGTTGATTGGTTGTGTTGGGATGATGTGGTTAAATCTAGTCAGTGGAGTTCAGACACATGATTAGTTCCCCAATCTTTTTTCAGCTAAATCGCCGAGGTCCACGAAGAAGGGTTTGCCTAAAGTATGCTGTCTGGTCCTCGCCAGAGCCGGACACCTGCAGAAAAAATTAAGTAGAGATTCTTTCTCATATACGTCCTTGCAGCTTCTTCAGAAGTTGTTGTGAGGAATACCAAACTTGACTGCATGGTCTCCAACTGGATACTATTTCTTGGCCAAGATAATCCTCCACATCTTGCATGGCGAGGGATTGCTTAATGTTGTTAAATATGCCTTCTGTATGATTTTCCACTTTATCGTAAAAACTACTGCACGCGAGAGCCACGACCCAATGCACCACGGAATTCAACATCTCCAGCTCCACCATCTACCTTCTGAAACACGTCTCTATGCTGAGCGATCTTCACCAGTCTTTGTAGAATCACCAGTCTCGCACCTGGTTGGACGCTTCAGAGTTGCTGGCATAATCTCAGCAGGCAAGTGCAAATAGGTCCTAAGGTACTTTACCTTCGTTAGTCAAATGACAATAATAATGACTCTAGGCAAACTGTTCCCTGACCAGCCGCGCGAATGGAGTGACTGCAGAGTTTTGATGACATGTAGATTGGGATAGTCTCCAATTTCTGGTCACAGTAACGCCCTCTTTGCAGAGGTATTCATAGATAGCAACGCGACGAGCCTTTGGCATACACATTTTAGCATCTTCTGCAGAGCAGTTACCGGAACGAAAAGAATTATGGTATATTGCTTGCCATTTGCAATTCACTTACACTGGAATAAATTTAATTTTATTGATCAAAAAACGAATCATTTGTTTATTTTGTTCTAGGTATCAGCGGCTTACAAGTGCAATGACTTTATACACATAAGACAAGTTTGTACATACATAGATCTTTCTCAGTCTTATCATTCTTTAATTTCAATTACAAAATTAAAATTCGTACACAAAATTCAAATGACTTATGCTTAAAAGAACATTAATATTCACAGCTGTGAGTTTTTTTTTAAACTCAATTCGACAATCGGACTTCTTTGACATCATTCCAGCAATGAGAAAACTAACATGATTATGGTCATGCTCCATCAACCTGGTTTGTTCTTCGCTTTTTGTGGGAGCTTCAACGGCACATAAATAGCTCATGAAAAACGTCATCAAACTACTGGCAAACATTGTGTTCTGTAGACACTTGAAATACGTGCTCGCGCCATCATCACTGAGAGCAGCACATTCATACATGGAAAGGACAAATTTTTCACTCACTGTTCCACTTAGCAAACGCCAACATAGCTCCTTCTGTACAATAAGACACTTCATGGCAAAGTAAGTAAGAGACTCGTCTAAATTAATTATCCAAGCGAGTATGTCGAACTCAACATCGTCCACAATTCGCCCGATGGCTAACTCAATTTCATCAGCCGATTGCAATTGAAAAGTCGTTATTATAAGAAATTTTGCTTCTCTAGCCGCTCGGCCTTCGACTACCTGTGAACGCCGTGATTCTCGCACTCTAGACAGTATTCTACTGTACTGCTGTGTATCGAGAAAATCATTGCAAAAATCTTGTATTTCTACTATGTGATTAGGACCTGTGATCGTCATAAGCAGCTGTTCGCAGATATCAGATAGGAGGGTGCCCGAGTGAAACTTATCAAGCCAATAGTTGAGTTCGTTTTTTGGAATTAGCTGATAGTCCTTTAGCTTTTGCTCCAGGATTTGTCTATGAATCTCTAAATTTCCATATAAAAAGAGTCCAGCTCTCAGGATTATTCTTATTTGCTGTGCATCGGGTTCTGAATATGGATCAATACGCATCGATGATAGAATGCGAGCGATTACGGGTGGAAGTTCATCAACATCTGCATCTGGACTAACATCAAGCTTCGAAAGAAATTCATCCATATTCTCATTATTCTGGAAAGAAAAAATGTAATATATCAGTGAAACGAAAGGTTAGAGATCAAAGATTCAATTATGTTTCATTCAAGATCACACCAAAGCTAGTTTAGTACAGAAAATACCATGAATATTTAAAGATGGCCGGAGCAAAACGACGACAGCTCATCGTTTCCAAATGGGGAAAGAAACGGGATAGGATCATTGGGATCTCGGTGTACACCCCTAGCAAAGATGATACCATGTAGAAGGCTGAGAAACAGTAGGTGTGACTGCAAAACGTGTCACATTCACATGTGATAGGCGTGCTGTAGTTTAGATTGACGATTCCAACCTATGGTGTCCTTTGAATGAAGTTTAAGCTTATGGGGCGAAGATTCTTGAGAAGTATGTGAAGGACTTAACGTGCTTTGAGTGTAAAAACGTTCTCCGGTACGTACCAAGAGCAAGACAATGAGTGTCCATAAGCAGATTCTTCATCTGAGTCTACCCAAATACAATTTAAGTGCACAAGGGAGCTGTGTATTGACAGCGTTTTATAAAGAACTTTGCACAGTCGGTAAGACTCTGTTGCACAGTCTATCAGCTCGCAGAAACTATGTGGTTTTTCTTTTTCCTCATAATTGTAACTCTGTTGGTTGAGGAATTTGCCTAGATTGAACCCTTTTTTGTCTTCATACTCTTTCCTCCGTGTTTTCCTCCTGGTAGAGCGTTCCAATGCTTGCTAGTTCTACACCAAAACGAATTATGCTGGAGGCAAATTTGAGCGGCACACAGAGAAGGCAAAAACTAGAGACATTTGATTCCTTAAAAAAATCAAATCGAAAATCTCAAGACCTAGGGACGGTAGGGACACTCATTTTTGGGCAATGAGTCAATGATAACCTTAAGCACCTTAAGCAATTAAAAACAAAAAATATTAACTAACCAGATGTGTCTCCTGTTTTGGATGAGTGTTTATAGTCCCAACTTGCTTAAGTTTAGCTGCAACATGAATACCAAAAATGGGCGTGGATCAATGAACAAATGACGAACAAATCTGAGGAATATGTACATAAGCATTCGAACAGATTCTACTAGAGAATTAAAATCTTTAAATTACATTTCAATTTCAAATAAATGTTTAAATTACGGAAACAGATGGAAGAACCTGTGACATTTGGTGTGACATCTACAACACCAAGCAGCTGTTTCGGGGGCATTGTTGATGCTAAGAGATTTCATAAATATTTCATGGAAAGAGAAAAGGTAGGTCAACAAATTGACGAAATGCCAAATTGCTGTTCGGCCACCGTAGTCACTAATCACTGATTCTTTAATTGATGAGCCACCAAGACAATACTTTTCTCTAATAAGCCCACATTTGCCAATAGAAATGCACATGGATATCTCGAGTCTAATGTACATACAACGCTGACAATGTGGGTATCCTAGTATTGGATTAATTTCTATCAGTCCTAAACGGAAGACTCTACTACTAGTACTAGTTTACAATTGGATCAACAGCAGACGACTGGGTGTTAATCCTTTAAAGACAGAGATCGTTCTTTTCGCTAAGAAAAGATCAATCATTACGTTCCAAGTGGTTAAACTTAATAAATAAATAAATAGCTGGCGCGACAGCTCTGGATGAGCCAAGGCCTAGCTTCTCGCAACCATTCATGCTGTGCGTGTTACATTTTCGCATGAATGGAAGGGACCTACAATTTATTGCCGACTCCGAACGGCGAAGTGAGAAGCTCTTTCATGACAGATTATACTCCCGGAGGCTTGTCATTCCCCGACGAGAGGTGGTGCCGCGAAAAATGTTTGGTGTTTTCCTGGCTGGGGCTTGAACCCACGCCTCTCGGTCAGCAGTCCAACGCACTAACCACTGAGCCACGGTGCCCAGTGGTTAAACTTGATGTTTCAAAATCAGCACGATCCCTGATAGTGAATTGAGATTCCACTGGAAGAAGAACCTTATTTTTCACATTAAGAGTTTAAAGCTCCGAAGAAGAAGAATGTAGTATCAGGATTCCTCACAGAATGAGCTGACTTTCTGCACTAGTGACTCTACGATGGACGCTTCAGAGTAAAGTCCTTAGGGCCAGTCACTCCTTACGATTCAAAGACGATTCTCGTGTCTTCTTATTCGAAATCACGGCCATTATCAAGGCTGTGCGAATTATTCGTGAAAACAACATCGTCGGACCCGTAACTTCTAACACTCTTGACTCCGCTATAATTTAATCAAGGCTTTTAAGAAGCTTCTTCGGGTGATTTTTGGTCCCGTCTGCATAGACGGGGAGTGGAGGAGGAGAAACAACGACGAACTGTACGTGCTGTACAGCGACATCGACTTAGCCAGAAGAGTGAAGGTCCAACGACTGAGGTGGCTGGGTCATGTAGAGCGGATGGACACCAATGCTCCAGCTCGGAAAATCTTCGAATCCACACCCGAGGGTCAGCGCAGTAGAGGAAGACCGCGACTCAGGTGGCGCACGCAAGTGGAAGGGGACCTCAACCAACTTGGCGTGCGAAACTGGAGGCAGCTGGCTAAAGATCGAGCTGGCTGGAGAGACTTGTTGGTTGAGGCCCAGGACAACGCCGGTCTGTAGCGCCACCTTAAGTAAGTTTTAAGAAGCTGCTAAATGTATATAAATGAGTTATCAACAGCAAACACGGTGATTCTTTGCAGGACGCTCAACTGTGCTTTCTTTTCATACAAGCCTTCTACCCAGAATATTTCCGAGTAAACCACTTATTCATCCGGAATGGTTGGCCTTCATTTCTAAGTTTTCTTGAATTACCAAGAGTTTTGACAAACATCAACAACATGTGATTCCGAATTAGGGAATCTCCAAGTGCTCTGATCCACTCTGAGAGCAACACAACAAACAGATCTGATCCAGTTTCTTGTTGTTTGTTTTGGTAAACTCTCTCAAATACTTTAAGAGAAGTTCACTGATCTCTTTCTCTCCCTCTGCGATCACTGTCCTCCTGTCAGTCACTGACCTACCACCGACTGCCGCATGGGGGAACTAGTGTCGGTGAATTCAGATGAAAGAGATGTCGAATTTCATCGCTGATCCAAAATCATAATTTATTAATTAAAAATACCCGCAAAAAACTGCCAATATCTACTGAAAACAACGTGCCCATAGTCAAGCCATCATCCAACGTCCCTCCAAGTGTCATAAACAACTGCAAAATCGAGATTTTTCACTCTCCAGACGACGCAAAGACGAGGAACACTGCTTTTGTTCATGCCGTTTGCTCCGTCTTATTTTTGTGTGCCAAAACAGGTTTTAATTTACACCTTTAAGTATGTGTGTGGCTGGCTAAGCCTGTTAGCAATGCCCAAATAAAACACGAGTTTAAGTGTACGAAAATCTATTAGCATTCGAGTATATATTTGCGCTGATCTTAGCCACGGCCAAATGGATAAGAACTATTGAGAAAAATTATTTTATGTCCCACAAACAGAAGAGCACCATGGATACCGAACTACCTGTTCTCGCTGGATTCCTGAATGTTCCAACTCAATCGGGATTCTCACTCAACCGGATATCGAAAAAGGTTTGTCTAAATTTCGTGTCTTAAGTGTGATCCTTTTGTTTCAAATTAACTAAAAAAAGTTCGTATCTTTCTCCCCAATTGGATTCAGTTAAAGTGGATGCAAGTTGATAGATTTTCCTAGCCATAGTTGTCATATTACCTATTACCAAGCATATGTTTATCTTTATTTGGTAAATTATGCACTGTAGCAGCTGGCTTAAATTAATTCGCTGATCTCGATTGGCGATATAATTTATACGACATTTTAGGGAATTCCTGCAAGCGTGTGGTGTGGATAGTATTTGCTTTCTTCTCTTTTTTTCATTCGCGAAAACACTTGAATTTCTTGTTTGTTATAAAAATATTTAAATTTCTACAGAAATGTACTGATGTTCACGGTGCAAACATACGTGCATACGTCAAAACATTCCAAGCAGTGTATTTGCCTGTGACATCGGTGCTGACTGCTGGTGCGGGACAGTATTTTCAGAGAGAAGGCACTGTTGCCTTAAGTGCAAAAATTTTGCAAGGATTCAATGCAGGATCAGATTGGGGATTCGATACAGACCTAACCAGCATGATTTGAATTACTTGAGGTTGCTATCAGTCTAAATTCCCCTCGGTTCTGAATCGTATCACAGCTAAGGCCAAGAGGCTGTTGTGGTTGTCAGGTCTCCTGCCTCTTCTTGCACAATACCTCGACTTCAAGATTTTTGCTTCCCCTAAACCACAACACTCTCCAGTTTTACGAAACTACTTGACATGAAAGACTTCTTAGGTCGAAATGCTCTCTCGTCTCAGGCAGTGTATGTAGAAGGTCCTACATCCTTTCAATTCTTATATTCATCCTCTTGCTGTCCTATCTTTTCAGAAAAGTTGTCAACGCTATTGTCTACTGTTCAAATCAAGCCGCCATGGCATTGAGCGCCTGGAAATATGCGAATCGAAGGACGACAAGAATCCGAAAATCATTACGCTTGAGAACTGTGTAAAGATAACACAAGAGCCGCCTCCGGCCAATCTAATTCAGATTGTCAAAATGACTGGTACCCTGACACTGAATACCCTAACCGACGAAGATCTAAAGGAATGGTTGAACGCTTTGCAGTCGGTGGCGTTCCGTGATAAAGGTGGAACACACAGCCGAAGCACTGTGATCGAAGAAGACAACGACTTGTACTGCAGCTCCTACGGTGATGGTCTGTTCATAGTGAAACTCATTCCGTCCGAAACGTCGATACGTTGCAATTTGGAACCCAAATCGTATATGTTGCACTTAACTGCCACAGAACTTCAATTGAAGTCCGCCGAAGACTTAAGCAACACCATAGCCAAGTGGCCATATAGATTTATTCGAAAGTACGGCTATCGCGATGGAAAGTTCACATTCGAAGCTGGCAGGAAATGCAGCACCGGAGAGGGAGTATTCACCCTGGATCACACGAATCCACAAGAAGTTTTTCGTTGCATGTCATCCAAGATGAAATCGATGAAAAAACTAATCAGTGGCGAGAGTCTTAACAACATCGATTGCGGAGACAATCAGCTGAGTGCCGCACTTTCAATGGAGCCAGGTTCGCGAAGTCCATTGCCACCGTCGCCTCAGAATCCAAATGGAAGCGAATTTGAGATGAATTCCACCCACAGTGTCTTCTCTTTACGTAGTTTCCCGCCACTGACCGACTCGCTCAACAACATATCCTTCAACTCGAGCACTTCATCCACGCAGAACGCGATAAGTCCACCAGCCGTGAAAAACATTCCAAACAAACCGCCTAGAAAACTTCTCCCCCTGAACACAGACAAACCGCAGACATCACAACTATCATCCGCACCGACCACACCGATATCTTCATTAGCGTTGCAATCCAATGAACTGAAGCCCATGATCAGCAACGCCCAACAGCAGCAGCAAAATTGTGATAAATTCAAAGTATTCCAAAACTACGAACCAGTTTCCATAACCACGTCAGTCGACCCCAACAGGACGGGTGGGTCCACAGTGATCCTCAAACCATCATCGCCAGACTTAGTTAAAAGCATCGCAGGAGTATCATGCTCCCCGCCAGACCTGCCTGTGCGCAATGAAAGCGCCCAGATCATTAAATCAGCCGAACGTAATTACGAGAGTATCGAACACATAACCGACGCCTGGAAGACACTCGGTGTCGGCGATGTGAAGCACACCGAACGAAACCACACCCCCGAAGACGACTTAATTGATTTCGCGTGGCAGAGAACTCAGTCGCAACGCCATAAAGCCACAGCCAAAGACACCTGCACGAAAATCATTGACAGCGATGACAACGAAGCAGAATCAACATACGACCGTTTGGACTTTCTATCGCCGAACAACAACACATCCAGTGGCTACAAGACCATTGTGACTGTCTCGTCGGCGTCCAATCTCCGCAAACCAGCCAGCATTCCAGTGCCCAATGAATACGAACTTATCGCTAGTCCAGACACGCATCCATGCCGAATAGCCGATGACAGCTACCTCGGCTATGGAGTACTTCGTAAGCCGAGCATTCCCGGACCCCAGGTCGCCGCCAATACGTCACAATCCAAGGCAGGCAACGTCTCCACAACCATGCTCAACGACTCCGAAATGACTCTGGACCACAGAAACTACAACGGACTCAACTACACCATTGTCAGCAAACCCAAACGCGTCTAGCCATGCATTCCACTTAACACAACGAATCCGTGGTCTAGAATCAAGAGATCTTTAGGAAAAATATTAAAAATTAGTTCTGCTTCTATTTTGTTTTTTGTAAATTTTAGACCAAAGAACGTTCAAATTCCCCCCAGACGAACATTTATTTTGACGACTTTTGGTTCGGAATCGAGTCTCTGTTAGTTCTCGTTTGCCATACTTACACTTTTTTTGTACTCAATCCTTAATCGATTAAGTTTTTATCTAAGTTTCGAAGAAATGTTTGTTTTTTACACAAAAAATATATATATATACATATTACCCGTACGGATGTGTATATATACTCAGTCAGAATAAAAATTATATTTGAGAGCGATTGGGTTTCATTTGCGATGGCGAGATCTTATCGAGCAGCAGTTGGACCGTCAGGTGTTCGCAATAAACTGCGCTATTCTCGGTATTGTCAGCGGAAACTGGAAATAGTTTTCTGTGATTAGTTCGTTTACAGAAGTCAATGGTAACGGTTTCAAGCCTGCTGTCAGCGAACTAATGGAATCTGTTTTGGATGTGTTATCGTTGGGAGCAAAACAAATGGTTTAAAAGAACTTTGAAAGAAAACAAGATTACTGGCTTCGACCTCTTCGACCATTTGCGCTCCTTAACATTCCAATGACGACTCTGTTACAGATTCCCACCCAACCACCGAATTTTAAGGAGATAGTAGCTGTAGAGAGCCAGTGTTTGCAGCTTTCAAAGAAAAGATTTCAACAAATTGACTGCACATGGTCCCTCCCAGCGCTATAATAGACAATATATCCGCCAAAGGACCAAAGAGATCTTTGAACACCTAGAATTTAGCAATTCTCTCTCCAAACAGCTGGCAGCTTGCTTTAAACCTGAAATACAGGCGAAAGGAATATGCAAATAATATGGACATCATCGCACGCTCATCGGAAAAAGTTCATTAAAAGTCTATCAAACGTATGGGTTGGTGGTCGATGACATACCCAGATCCTAAATAAGTATCTAGACAAGGCAGAAATCAGTAACTACACAGATTTTAGAACCCAATTCTCCAGCTGTTCTTTACCAAGCAAAGTAGATAACCGAATGCCGTTCACACTCTAAGAACAAGAAACTGAACAACGTTTATGTTTTCCCTATTTATTTAACATTTGCTTTTCTGCAATGGAGAGCGCTTCAAAACAGCGTACGACCGTAGCACTCGAGCAAAGTCTGGCCCACCTTCTCCTCCAATATATTCGCAACTGAATTTAGCCAATAATAGCATTTGCCAGCTTTAGATTACACTACTACATTCCATTTCAGAGACAATTATTCTGGAAATACAAAAATTGTTATAAAAAATTCTAAAAGTTCTGACTCGTCTCACATACCCATCCATTATGCATTGCTACTTTAAAATAAATTCTCCATTCTTTCCTGATGTAATCTTGACCACGGATTCTCCCTTTTCCGCTAGAATATCTTCTATATTCTTCTTCCCATTGAGATCGGTAAACCAATTTAAATTGTCCGCGATAAGATGATTATTTCTGCAACCTTTACAGCGCACAATGACGACTCCTTTGGTATAAGCAACTTTTGAAATTAACTCAACATTTCGTGTTTCACAAACTTTGCAAGTATAACCCAATCGTAATTTGGTTTCTAGTTGAGCTAGAGGAATGGATTTAAAATCAATTTCATTTTCGGGTTTGGAAGAAAACGATCGAAGACCGAAAACGCCACCATGAGCACTGAGAAATTTCGATTTTGATAACAATTTAGAAGTTGTGCTTCTTGTTTGTAGTATATTAGTCCGAAGTAATCTGACCGATTTGGTAGTTAAAAGTTTTCGCAAATTATTCATTTTTTATTTTAAATTTTAATGAAAAACGTGACGAAAGTTTAAAATTCTATTTTGAAATTCACAAAGCGAAGGCAGCTGTGCGGAGTAAAATGTCAGATGAAATGAATCCATTCAGCCTGTTCGTGAAATTAATCGTGACTGTTGTCATATCTCATAGGTTAAATCTTCTCATTCGGCAGAAAATTAAGACGAACAGGAACAATTACGATCACAAGTTCAATAGTAAAACGTGGTGTATAACAGTTGAAAAGTAGCCATCGCAAATGAGGAGGACTTGTAGGGTGACCAACGGCGTGTAGGATGAGTACAGGCACTAGAACCAATAAAAAAAATCATGTCACAAAAGAGGAAAAATAAACTCCAACGGGTACTTAACTTTTTAGCAGAAGCTCCTCTCTGATCTTATCATATTGAAAAATCGGTAAACAGATTGAGTATTGAGCTCCTATTCTTCACGAATTGATGTCCTACTTCATATAGAATTCCACAATAACTTGCCACCATCCCTGTGTGAGTAGCATCAACGTCAAACAAATGTCATAACAAAACTACAAAAATTCGACTCCAGCCGGGCGGAAATCAAACACAAGTAGTTGTTCTCACTTTTAATTTAAATTCGTTTTCCTCCTCCAAAGAAACAGCGTTTAATCGATAAGTTTTTATTATGTCCACAGGCAACATGCAAGTAACATCAACCAAGGAGTCGTTGTCCCAAGCTTTACAGAGCAGAATCATTCCAAACCAGGAGTACTTACTTCAGGGATCCATTCTCGATTCGGCTGTTGATCACTTGCTGCATAGGTTGTGATCTTCCTTACATTTCCCCAAATCCATTTATTTCTGAATATTACCTTTCAGATTGAAAGGCCTCTGTGACAATGTCGACGCTGGCCCAGAGCAGTTTCATGACTTGGAAGTGTGCCTAAGCTTAAGACCACCGAATCAAATGCAACCACTGCTACTTCGAGTGCGACGTGCACTGGATATGGACAAAAATACTCCATTTCAGTTGCGATACATTGGCCAACCTGAGTTGGATCGTGCACGTCCAACGTTGGTGCGATCAAGTATCGATGTTGGGTGCACATCAACTGTTCTGGAGTTTCTTACTGAACTAGGCTGCCGTATTGACTTTGAGTATGTTAGTCGGGGTAAGTTAATGAATTTTATGATGGAAAGGCCCGTTTGTATGTAATCGAACTCTTTCTTCTTAGGTTACATGTTCCGTCGAGGAAGAATGAAGATAACTGTGGCAAAAATCATCAAAATCACCCCAGGGAAGCAGGAAATGAATGAACCGATCTCACAGAGTTATTTGGTGGAATTGTCTGTTTTAGCTCCTAATGGACAAGATGCTATTGGAGATGAGATGCGGGCATTCGCAGAGCAACTCAAACCACTGGTGCAATTGGAGAAAATAGATTATAAGCGGTTGGGGACGTTACCTTAGTATAAGTATGGTGGTGGCAAGGTGTAGATTTATGCAGATGAAGTTGGAAAATATATGTATAACAAGGAAAACGAACCCTCTTAAATCAAACATGGCAGACGAGAACCATTGTTGACATGTAATCCAAAGCGCAGAGAAGTGTCTGTAGACATTTACCAGGAACCATCCTTTAAAAACTAAAAGCTTAAGCAATGCGTTTTACAACGCATATTAGCAACCTTCAACTTATTCTACATGAATGGATGCCATTGGTTGACATACTGCATGTCCGGTCCCCTCTCACTCCATTCGCTGTACAGCGATGTTTATTGGTTTCTGACTCGTTCTCGTGTGGAGCTGTACTCTCGAGATGCGTTTCGAAGATTGGCGGATTACTAGTGACAGCACTGGTTATTTTCCAAGTATTATACAACACCCGCAAAGAAGTATTGACACTTATGTCTTGTTTCTCCATCCTAGGGCGTCGAGTACACCTAAATCCCATCGTGTACGGTTTTTGGCAATAGGTCTCAACTGTTTCCCAATTACGCGGTGACTCATTTCTCTGCCATAGAGTCCATTCAGATTAACAAAGGTGATGTTAAAATCTCGGCACTCAACACAAGAATGTCCTCAACCCTCAAGGACGAGTTCTTTCGACTTTTATCTGGTCTCTTGTAATAGACAGCCTACTCCGGTCTCAAGGAATTGAAGCCATTGGTTACGCACACGTACTCGTCGTAGAAGTTTTTGTCCACCGGAAATAAGAAAGTCTTAAATGTGCTGCCCTAAGAACTAGCTAAGATACAGAGAGTTGGTGCATTTTACCAGAAGACGAAACTGTAATCTTCTCATTCGCCACTCCATCAATGACAAAACTATTACATCAAAGGAATTCTGTCAAGAAGTAAAATATTTAGAAGTAGAATTGTCCTGGAGTACCCACATCGACTTGATCGTCGCACGAGCACTGTAAATCTGTCGTCGCAGCTACGGCAACAACTGAGGGCCAATTCCCAAAATTATGCTCCAAACTTACACCTTGGTCGTCAGACCTACTTAAAACGTGCGGCAATAGTTGGTGGGCAAAGAATAATGAGGTCATCACCGTCAAAAAAATGGAACGAGTTCAACGCCTGGTCGAAATCTGTATAATAGGCTGTCTACGCTCTACTGTATGAAACTTTTTATTTTCCCGACTGGAAAAAGGTCAAACCCCGCACGACCAGATATGGAATATGGACGGCAACTACTCAACCTTCTTCCAAGCAGAGATATTTGCCATAAATCACGGCATAAGCTTAAACTTACTTTCTAACACCCGTGAAAAAGCATGTTTATCGTCTCTGACAGTCAAGCTGCTCTAAAGGCACTGAAGTCATCCACGATGACATCAAAACTAGTTCTGGAGACAGTCCAAACGTTTCTTGAACTAGAAAAGAAAAACTTGGTCTCGCTACACTGAATCCCTGAACCTGCACAAAGTTCTCATTGGCAATGAAAGACCAGACTCACTGGCCAAGATCGGCGTATCAACTCCCTTCACTGGTCTAGAACCATTCTGCGAAATAAGCAAATGCCTTTTCGAGATCGAACGAGGTACCAAATCCAATGCCAATTGGATGGAAAGTGTAGGACAGAAATCTTCCTCCTCTAGCCGAAAAGAAATCTAAGTTTCTCTCGAATCTAACTGGAAACCACGATAAAGTCCTAACCGGTATCCTAAGTGTCCACTGCCTATTAAAATGGAACCTCCACAATTACAACGAATCGCCGAAGCCTATCTGTTGAATATGCTTCGAGACCAACGAAAGGTCTTCACATCGTCACAGGATGCATCTCTCTCATACATGCAAGAAAATGAACTCTTGGCAATGAAATTGACTCACTGACTGCACTCGGTACGCTTCACCCTGAGAAGCTGATGAACACCCTATTCCCTGACATCCTCTGGAAGAAATGAACTAGTCGAGGTGAACTAATGAACTTTGAGAAACCGCAATGCTAGAGTGGATCAACTGCAATGCAGCTGTCGCCTTTTCGTATAACCAATCCTCTACCACTTTCATCGTTGGATACCTCTCCTGCTCAAGGCAATCCTTTCCATTGTAGAACATCTCCTTAAAAACAAAGAGGAAGTGGCGAACGGCTTACAACGCATTGCTCAATGATGATCCGTAGTGGAATCCTACTGGTTCGATATCGAGTGTGCATTCCAGTTCTTCCTTCATTCATCTAAAAACTACTCACCTCTTACTTTGACTCTCCTGTTTTCACACCTCAGTGAGTCCTTGCCTACAAAAGGCAGAGAACCGTCTAGATGTTTTACCGGGTGTTGGCTGGAGTTTTTACAACCTATAAACTCTTAAGTGATTCTGTAGGCAGTTCTGTTATCGCACGTGCTAGCAGCTACTTCTGCTTCAGTGGATAACGCACTGGTGTAATTGCGATTGTCTCGTCGTACGCTACGGTGCACTTCTCTCATGCGATGCAAGCATTTTAGCTTACTTTTCCCTTCTCTTTTGCCGGTTTTCGATAGTCGATGCTTCTTCAGGTATCTTCCGAAAGCCGAGCTCCAAGTCTTCCCTGCAATTGACCGAGGATTTTTTCAGCGGCAGATCTAAAATCATGGGGAGATGACTGGCTTTAAGTTGGTAATACTTGGCTGAGGGATGCCTTAGTCTGTCCATGTAATACCTAGGCATTCATATATCGGCGTACAATTGTCTTACTGCAGCAGTACGCAGTTGCACAGTGGCCATTATATAGCGTTGTTGATGTCTTTCCATTCCCACATCCTCATCTTTTACGAAACTACACTTAAAACTGAGTTTCTTCCCTGTCAGTTGATACCCAGCTGACATAGTCCCACCCAAACCGTGTGTATTGCAGAAATCCATAAATCGTTCGCCGTTATCATTGCGGTTGTCTACTCCATACTTCTGACAGCCAGTATAAATCCTGTCTCCGTGAGGCTACAAGGAAATAAAACCTCCGCGTGCTATTGGTAAAAGCAGCAGCCCCGCTCCGGGTCCATTGCAAGAAATGGCTCAATCCAATCTCTTATCCTGATCGAAACTCTGCAAAACTTTTGTAATGTGCGCTTATGATAAAAATTTGAGCGTTCAGCGCTTAAAGATGTCAGATCATGTGGAACAGAACAGGCCTATACTTGGACCTAAAGACCATTCGAATTTATCCCAGAGAGAGGATCTAATCTTCATCGGATTTGCAAAGGAAGAGGGCATTTCACCAACTTGGCGTATACGTAACTTAAAATCACAGTGACAAGAGGAGTTTCTTCGTTGAGTCCCAGGACTGCCAAGGACAAGAGGAAAAAGAATGGGCAGTTTATCCTAGTCAATTCTAGTCAAACCGCTAGAAACAGGGTTGGAGGTAGGAGTACTCGGACACTTTTGTGTTGGAAGTAGGAGGACTCCGACACTTCTTTGTTGGAAGTAGGAGGACTCGACACTTTTTTCTTGGAAGTAAGAGAACTCTGACACTTTTTGTTGTAAGTAGGAGGACTCTGACACTTTTTTTTTAAACAACCTGCCCTTATGGGTGACATTGCAACCTAGCAAGATCTATTGTGTCTCCGGCCTACTTAGCCTAATATTTCTACTAACTTCGTAAGGAAGGTATGTCATTAGTAGTCGAGTTTCTAAACTCCGGTTACGAACAGAATTCCCTATGAAAGATCCGTCTGCTTAGCCGGACATTTACAGAGAACGTGCTCAAAGGTTTCTTCCTCCTTCAAACAGAACCGTCACTCTGTATCGGGATGACATCTTAGGCCACAATGGCCGGTAAGGAAGCCCACTAGTTGGTTAGTTAGTTAGAAGTGGCACTTAGAACAGTCCATTGTGATGCCCCTGAGTACTGGGGTACCCTGCTTACTCCTGAAACCATTTAGATTTCCTAACGTAGCTGTTAAGGTCGGCCATGCTGACGGAGTTCAGATCATTAAGATCGTTGAAGAAGTATTGGCCCAGGACGACTTTCCTGATATGGGCCAGTGCGGGACACGTGCAGAGGAAGTGTGCGGTGGACTCCTCCTCCTCCTCGTCCCTGCAGCTCCTGCAGAAATCGTTGCATACTATCCCCAGGCGTTGATAATCCCTTCCTAGGATACAGTGCCCTTTGAAGACGTTGATTAGTTTTGAGAGCTGGTCTCTTTTGAGTCGTATTAATATTTTGATGTTTTCAGATCCAGGACAGGCCAGATCAACCTGGCATTATTGCAATAATCGAGGTGTTGCCATATACGGTTTGATTTCGAAAGAGCGTCGGTGTGGGTCAGGTGTTTAACAAACGACATGGTCCACTAGCTTCCTCATATTGTTCCTGCCAAAGTTTAGAATTTCCTTGTAAGAAAATTGCTTTATAAGTCTCTTGGATCGCCTAAGACCGGAGTGGTGTTCCCAGTTGTTTAACAAAGCTGTGGCGGTAACATTAACGCCAATTAACGCCACAGAAGGGTTCCGGTCCCAAGAGGGCGGAAGCCGAACCGCTCCTAGCCAGCTCATCCCGAGTTTCATTGCCCACAATGCCCTGGTGGCCGGGAACCCATCAAGATTGACCTTGTTGTGTCTGGCAAGTTATTGTAGGGTATCGTAGCAGGACTTGTCTGACATAGATTCCACGAAGTGGAATGTCAATGCTTTAAGCGCTGCCCGGCTATCTGCTGACAGCATTGATTTCAGCCTGGAACACGCTGGGGCACTTCCCATTGTTACCGAAACTTAAGGGCTGCGTCCAAAGACGCCAGTCATTTTTGATCCGTCGGTAAACATCCCTGGTCTGATAGGGCTTCTCCATTTAGACCAGTCAACACAGTCGACACAGCACTTGAGAGTTTCTATAACCACAACCTCTTAATGTCAAACCAACCAGTATACAGAAGATTGCTTTGTTTCCATCGCAGACTGTATCTATCGACAAGAATTCTGCGAAAAAAAAAAAGTTTGATATTCAAGATGAGTCGAGTAATTAACGACAGTAAATTCATATTTAAATTTCGAGAGAAGGCGGCTAGTGGAATCGCTAATGAAATTCGAAAGGTGTATGTAGCGACAACCCATTTGAGCCATAAAATATACATCAGGTGTCAGTCATGATATCGTCACCATTTTTGGGACCACTGCTGTCCACCACTTCTCCTTCACGTCTTGTTTTAGCTCGCGTTCTACGCTTGTGCCGTGCACAATCAAAATTCATCGACTTAATTATGTATTTAACAGCTAATATCAATCGTGCGCTGGTTCTTTTCTTTTTGTATTCTGCGCCGTAGTTTTATTCAAAGTCTGCAGGTGCACGAAATGGCCACGATCCGCTTATGGGTAACCAAGCCAAAGTGTTGGCAATTAATCTTCGATCAGTGATTTCTTGATAAGTCAGTGATTTGTCGGAATCGAAACTGGAGAAGAGGGACGGACGTCTATAAAAATTTCGGAAAATGTTTGTGCAAATCACATCACAATACGGGAGAGATGTAGGTAAAGGTACAGGTAGCCGGCGCACAGGTGGGTTTCGATTTACTTCTCACACTTCGTATAGCCAACACATGTTTTCTTAATGTTTGGGAATTTCCCAGTTCATCCGCGCACCATATGGGAAATTCCGGAACGCGGGACAATTTACGATGGGAAAACCCAGGAGTTCCGAGGCATATTCCTAATCCCTGTCGGTGCAGTAATCTTTTAACAGGTTCGTCTTGTAGAAATTAAATCAATCCACTATTGAGTTCTGAGAAGAGTAAATATAGCTCAAGCTGATGGTTAGGTGTCTGCAATTGCCTGTCCTTAGATGGGCTGATTCAATTGTACCTCAGTAAAATCGTGGAAGACGGAATGTGTGTTTTTTAATGATGTGCCGGCTCACATAAACAGAGACTAAGCCTTGACGATTGCTTGTGTTGATTGGCCTCGTCAAGTTGCCAAACAAGGTTAAGCTTGGTTTTCTTTACTCAACCGACAATTGAAAGAGTCGAATACAAGCGAGGACATTGACATACTCGTAGCAGAGAAGACAATGTCCTTGATTGTGAGGATTTCATTTAACTCCAGCTTCGTGTTGTCACGTACATCAAGCTAGGTTAGGGTGATGGTCTATATCTGGATGATGAAGTTCTAAGTTTCTATTTTGAACAGGAACAGGACCTTCCAAGTTAACAGTGCTATTCCGGGGATTTAATAAACCTGACATCTACATATATGTATATATTTGCAATGTCATCAAAGTATCCACAGAAAGGAGCACTAAATGGTTCTTTTGGACAGAGTCTGACAGCTGCTAGTGGAAGTTTCGTTCTCCTTAAAATCAACCCCACCGCTCACAGTGATATCCTAATAGACCTTATTTTTTGGTCTCCTGTGAGGACTTCAATAGCAGTACTGATTTGCGATCGGTTAAGAATGACCAAAACATTTGATCGGTTCTGATGCAGCTAAGGCCAAATACATGTGTCATTCGGTATTTCCTCCCCGGTTGGTTTTCCTGGTGGAATCTAACTCGAGAATAATTAGTATGAGCTATATATATGTATGAGCTATGTATATGTACATGTCATTTCGACAGGGCACATAAGGTAGTACCGTGTCTAGGAGCTCGTCAGCCATGCAGTCCATGGCTTGCATCCGCAGAGGCGTGCGTCCGTAGAGGGTGTTCCTGCCATTTCGTCAGGACACTCAGGGTAGTACCGTGTCTAGGAACTCGTCAGCCATGCAGTCGATGGCGTGCGTCCGCAGAGCCGTGCGTCCGTAGAGGGTGTTCCTGCCATTTCGTCAGGACACTCAGGGTAGTTCCGCGTCTAGGAGTTACTCAGCCATGCAGTCGATGTCGTGTGTCCGTAGAGGGTGAGACTTATTGACCTTATTGACCATGGCTCAGTGGTTAGTGCGTTGGACTGCTGCCCAAGCAGCGTGGATTCAAGCCCCAGCCATATCCACCGAACATTTTTCACGGCACGACCTCTCGTCGGGAAATACAAGCCTCCGAGAGTATAATTTGTCATGAAAGAGTTTCTCAATTCGTCGTTCGGAGTTGGCAACAAGTTGTAGGTCCCCTCCATTCGTGCGAAAAATGTAACACGCACAACATGAATGGATACGAAAAGCTAGGCCTTGGCTCATCCCAAGCTGTCCCGTCATCTATTTATTATTGATTAAGCGTGCGCAAGAGAAGAGAACTCGCTACGGACCGTGCTGACTTTAGAGGCTTGTTGGGTAAAGTCCTGGTCCACCCTAAATTGAAGCTCATCTTGAGGGGTCTTGTTTTCTAGACTGGGAGCAGGTTACAGGCGACACATATTAACACAAAACTAGGAGAAACTCAACCAAAGGCTTTCGCCTCTAGAGAACCACCACAGGTAGAGTCATAGCACCTAGTTCTAGTTTTGAATGAAATACAACCTTAAAGACTGGAAAATCGAAGAAAACGCATCGCGGATAATGTGGTGCTGATACCGACAAGCTTGGTTCCTACTCTCAGTGAACAAATAGAAGGGGCACTAAGATAGATGGAGCAGAAAATAAGAACTTGGAGTAAACCACCCAAAAAGCAAGATACAGGAATTCAAAACTCTCAGAATAGGGATGAACGAATTAGATGGCCACTATAGCTTGATATCCATGCAAAAGAATATTCTAAAAATAAAACTTGAAGATCCAAAACTACATCCAAAAATTATTCTTTGGATATACACGACTATCGTGAGATGATGGCAGGCTTGGTTAGCCTTATGTGATGGCAAGTCGCTTGCAAACCATTAACCTCAAGCTACAAGTGTTATGAGAATCACACGAACAACAGGAATAAAAGTTATTGAACCTACTTTTATTAGACCTCTTTATACAAGAACCTGGACCAGAAACGCTCTGAGTATCAGCCCATTAAAGAACGTATGCAATGAAGTACTAGTAATCACTGACTATGCAGAGAACTAACTAGAATTTAAAGGGTTAGTTTCTTTTCATTTCTAAGCAGAGAGAGGTCAATGGCACAAACCACAGCGCTCTGTACTGATGGATCAAGTCGATCATTAGCATGGGTGCCGCCATCTTTTCTGACAAAATAACCCTATTTTAATCCATTAGACTCCCTCAAGATAGCAAAGTTTTCCAAGCAGAACGAGTAAGTTAATAAGGACACAACCCACTTCCTCTGCCACTGCTCAGTTCTCCACCACCAGAGACATAGATCCTTTGGAAGGCACTCCTTCCAGGACACTGAAAAACTAAGAGACGTACCCATCAGGGACATCTGCAGGTTCATTAAGGCTTCAAAATGGTTTGAAAGCCTGGGGCAATAGTAGAATGCCTTGGGTACTGCTCCGCGAGCAAGAGGTACCTTCCCCCCCAATTAATGGGCATCACAATGGGTCTCTACTGACCTGAGTGTGGCGCTGGGGCTTCTCTCCCCTCGCCAACCCATCTACCTAACCTAACCTTTCCAAGCATAAATCATAATAGTGACAACTGCCCATAAGCTGGGAATAAGAAACTGATGAAATTCCAAGAAATGGATCCGCCCTAGATCTATAGCTAGCTGATTACTCAGTAAAGCCACCCGTTTAAGTCATGTACCGTTAACCAAGAAACAGGGAATACGTCCTCCGCTGAAGCGAAAAGCAGAGGAAGCCCTTCGAGCACCTGTGAAACAACAAGGAAGCTACGACCAAATTACGACAAGGCAGAAGGACCATAAAATCCTTTAGGCACTGTGAGCCCTCATATCATACCTATATCTGGCGACTATTATATAAAAGATCTTTTGTGTCAAGCCAATTTCTCCCAGAACTGACGAACATTTTGATTAAAATCAAGGTCGTAAAATAATTTTAGAATCGTGCTTGCAGGCGCATGGTTGACAGTTTTTGTAGAGGTGAATTATGCGCCGAAGTGTTTCAGTCTGCAGCGAGCTATGGCGAGGTAGTCGCACAAAATATGCTCTAGAGTTCCTTGATCTTCGAAGCAGAGTCTGCAACATGTATAACGGAGTAATCCCAAGTAGTTGAATGAATGTCCAGTGACGAACTTCGTGAGGAGCTTAGCGTCAATTTGGTTTAATGCGAGAATATCTTGACTTTTCTTGTTATTTAGGAGATGGACAAACTTCTTAGACTGACGAAGTCCCGATGATGAGCTCCATTTGGAGAGTTTTTCTTGGAGTGTGTAAGCCACAGAAAGAAGGCGAAGTTAATGAGGACAAAACCCATTTTCTATGTCACTGCTATTTCAGATATAAATTCTTTAGAACAGATTTTTTTTAGGATATCAAAGAACTAAGCGACACAGCTATCGAGGAAATTTTGTAGGTCCATCAATGTCAAAGCTTCAAGGTGTTTCGAAGCCTAAGTAATATTGTAGAAGAAATTATTAAGACTCTGAAAAACAACGGCTTCAACGTGACGGCCTATGCTGACGACGTCGCCATTCTTGTCTCAGGAAAATTCACCCCCACACTTAGCGAAAGGCTCAATCACGACTTGTCATTGGTGAGCGAGTGAGCCAAAAAGCGAGGTCTGGGAGTTAACCCATCCAAAACCGAGATTGTGCTCTTCACTAGAAGAAGATCGATTCCATCTTTCAAGAATCCATGTATGGACGGAATCGGTTTGACACTTAAGAGCAAAATACCTCGGCGTATTCTTAGACTCAAAATTGAGCTGGAAAACGAATATCAAGGACCGCTTTAAAGAGGCTTACATTGCCTTTTCCGCACGTACAAATATGTTCGAAAACACTTAAGGCTTTAAGCCGAAAGTGGTACACTGGCTGTACACTGCTGTGGTATGGCCCATTTTAACACACGGATCGATTGTTTGGTGGAAGGCACTTGAGAAGAAATGTCATCCTACAAGTGTAACTAAAACTCAAAGGGTTGCATAGGGTTAACATGATCGATACGATCAACACCCACAGCGGCACTTGAAACAATGCTGAACCTAGTTCTAGTGGACATCCGCTGTAGTAGTAGAGCGGCAGAAATAGCACTCAGAATAAGAGAAGTAGGTTTATGGACAACTAACACCTACGGTCACCTCTCCATACTAACCCGATGGACAACCACGAAGGAGAATATAGATACTGACCAACCTCAGACTTCGATAGGAAATTTGATATCAAAATCCCAAGAAGAGACGACTAGGATGAGGGAATAGTCTGCACTGAAGAAAAGCTACGT
Organism: Matsumyia berberina; assembly: GCA_917880715.2. Lineage (NCBI taxonomy): Eukaryota > Metazoa > Arthropoda > Insecta > Diptera > Syrphidae > Matsumyia > Matsumyia berberina. The sequence goes on from OU862871.1 coordinate 97,730,107, forward strand.
ATAGCCTTCTATACCGACGGATCCAAAATGGACGCTGGTACTGGTGCCGGTATCTTCTATGAATCCAGAGGGGTACCCCAATCCTTCAAAATTGGAGACGGATGCAGCGTTCAAACCAAGATAACTGCCATTCTACAGGCCGCAAAGCGAATCAAAAATGACAACATCGTCCGAGAAACCATGTATGACTGTCTATGTTGACAGCCAGGCGGCTATTAAGTCTCTGCAGTTACTTACTTACTTAAGGTGGCTCTACAGTCCGGGGTGGACCTAGGCCTCAACCAACAAGCCTCTCCAGCCAGCTCGATCTTTAGTCAGTTGCCTCCAGTTTAGCACGCCAAGTTGGTTTCCATTTGTGTGCGTCACCTGAGTCGCGGTGTTTCTCCACTGCACCGTCCCTCGGGTGTGGATTCGAAGATTTTCTGGGCCAGAGCATTGGTGTCCATCCGTTCTACATGACCCAGCCACCTCAGTCGAGGGGGCTTTACTCTTCTGGCTAGGGTACCAGGCTACAAGGATATATCAGGTAATGAGAGAGCGGACCAAGTGTCCAGGAGTCGCAAAGACACCCATTAGCACTCTTTCCGGGAAATAGATGAGGAAACCATGATCAGGACTAATTCGCGTTGGTGTCACATGGACACATATGCAATAGCCAGATCACTATGGCCATCCTTCGATAAGAAGAATTCGAAAAATCTCGTACAACTTAGTCGAAGGGAAATACTAATCGTCTCCGGTGTACTTAAAGGACACTGCGGGATAGGAATCTTGGATTACCGTACAGTAACTACTGCAGAAGCTGCAGGGACGAAGAGGAAATAGAATCCATCCAACACCTACTATGCGAATGTCCCGCACTGGCCATCAGAAGAATGCGTACTTTTGGTAGTAGCTTCTTCCATAGGCTGGAGCACCTTCATATCGCTGATCTTAGGAAACTCCTAAAATTTCTTTCCATTTCTGGGTGGTTTCCAAATTAGCCAACCCCCTACAATGGACCCGATTGAGGTCGGAGTAAATCTACAAAACGAACCAACCCAACCCAAGGGCAATAGAAGAGTGCTTAAGGAATTGTGTTCCGCCAAAGCCCATCGCAATTGGCCCAGAAGTTTCTTTCTCCCCTCGTTCATACATCATCCATCTACCTGGCCAGAAAACAAACCGCCGCTGATTATCCTGAAAACAACTTCAAAATTCAAATGATAATCACAAGGCAATCGACTTTAATTCATATATTGTATATTATTTTGTTTTATTTGTTTTTCTTTTATACAAAAATACTGTTCTACATTTATTTTGTTAATATATAATATATATTGTATATAAAATAGTTTCCCTATGTATAATAAAAAAGTTCTTCTTCATAATTGACAGAGATATTTTCAATTTTAATTTTTTTTTTTTTCTTTTTTTGATTGATTTAGTATCACAAAATTCTGAATTTTATTTTTATCTGATAGATGATAAATTTCCTCAGTTAACAATAACAATGTTCAATATATAAAGCTATACTATGTGTATCTGTGTGAATCTGTTGCCTTCTAAGAAGGTCCGCACTCGAGTTAAAAAGGAAATCGCATATAAAAGAATCAAAATGTTAAAATTAAAAACTAGAGTATAGAATAATAATTTATGGCAAATTGGTTTTGTTTTTAATTTGAATAAAGCCTCCTCAATGATATTTAATTGTTTAATCCGAGAAAAACATTGTGGTATGGTCAATGGGTTAACGTTAAACTTAACATGTAAAATATTTTTATTTGTTGATAACAGTAATTGCGTATTGCTATATGTACAAAACGAAAAGAAAACCTAATAAGGCCGACGATGGGTGTCCACGATGTCTAGGATGAGACGATTAGACATAGAGAGCAATGCTCTGCCGGATGCCGGGTTCCTGGTCCAGCCACCTTTGAACGTGATTGATGTTGGCGGGCGGAAGTGGAATGCAGCCGTCGCCGGATATCAGGTGCTTGTTGGGGAGTTCACCGTCGATGTTATGGACTTTGACGTCGAAACTGTAGGTGGTGTGGGGTAGATTTGTGTAGTGGTGGTCGCCACCGGTGGATGAGGCTGAATCGGAGTAGATGGACGAGGATGACTCATAGCCGGATACAGGTGATCCCTTGGGACAGCGGAAACTAGCTGGTGTGACTGCTGCAGTGGTTGGTTGAAAATTAGGACTCCCGGCTGGAAATGGATAGGCATCGGCTGGAGGCGATTGAAAATTACTGCCTCGACTGCTGCACTGATGACTTTCGTGGCTAACGGTCGGCGATAGACAAGCAGTGTGATGACTCCAGATGATGGGATCCTTTTGTTTGCATATTTTGTTCGCGGTTTCTTTGTCGCCATCGCTGTTTGACTTGGTGGTGTCTTCTTCGTCCAGGAGATAGGGTTTGAATAGTTTGAACGTTTTCGCCGGTTCGTGAGGTTTCTCAGTGTCCTTGTCATCATCGGGCGAGAGTTTTGTATGCTTTTCGGCGCAGACTGTTTCTGGTTCGGCTGCAGTGGGCATGAGGACCTTGCGTTTCCTTAAAGTCAAATCAACAACCGATGATTCCGGGAAATCCGAATCGACCACATTCAAATGTGACTCGTCATTGTCGTCATCCTGCTCCTTTGGCGATGACTCGCGCTTGAGAGTTTCAATAAATGTGGCGTTGCTCTCACTCCTGTAGTCATTGTTATTCTCCCTAAAAGACAATGCGTAGCCGAGTCGCTTCGTGCCCAATGACAAATCGATTGGCGCTATCATCGTCGCAGCAGCAGCCACCGTCGCCGGATGCATGGGCAACGGCATGTAGTAGTGGAAGCCTTCAAAAGCACGATAGAATTGTTGTGTCCTGCTATGAACGTACTCATTTTCATTCATATAACGATTTTCTGCCACCACTGTTGTCGTCGTCGTCGTCGTCTGATAGTCACGTAACTCATCGATTCGATTTTCTTCCGCTTGAGCTAGAGACATCGCAACAGCAGGGGTAGTTGCCGAAGTGTCTGTGCCTGAGAGAGCAACAGCTGTCATCGGTGGTGCCGGGGCCGGGGGTGATGAAGCCGTCGCTATCGACGACAACGACGATGGCGACGAAGACGAAGACGACGACGATGAAGAAGTAGGTAAAGCAGGCAGACTTGCTGACGGCATAAACGGACGTCGCTCACTTGTTTGTTGCGGTGGCGGCGGCGGCAGAGGTTGTGGCACTTGATTGTATGGGTGATGATGATGCAGATGATGATGGTGTTGGTGTTGTTGTTCCATGTGGAGGTGATGGTAATGGCTTTTCAAATTGGCTATGTGCAAGTGTGTATGCGGATGTGGTGTAATTATTGGTACCGATACTGGCACACTTGTCAACATAGCAGGTGGTGTGTGAATACCCATACTATCGTGGTGATATTGTGTGTGTAACATCGCTCCTACTGTTGGCCCCCCAATCACTGGTCCTCCCTTGTTGCTACATTGCTGCAATGCCGCCGATTGAGACCCCGTCGCAGTCGTCGTCGACTTGCTTAGAATCTGAGAATGGAGGATGGGTGATGTGGATGCGTGTAGACTTTTCACTGTGGTCGACGACGATGATAATGGTGCCACTGCACCTACTACATCTCCTATATTAGCTGCTGCCGCCAACACCCCTTGGGCCGCTTTAGATGTTGGAATCGCTATGGAACCCAGAGCGACGCTATGTCTGGTTGTGTCCAAGGACAGCCGATTATTAATCGCTTTATATTGTTGATTATGGTGGATATGATGATTGTTATTTGTGTGTATTGACGAAGACGCCGATGATGGCAGCGTTGACGTTGTTACAATTGGCATTTGATGGGTGATGTTATGAAACTGACGTTTCACATTATTCGCACTGATATTGGCCACCGATGACCTCAAATTTGACTCACATTGCAGCCATTTTTGGATCTGGCGACGATGGATGTTGTATTTCCTTGCCGTGGCCCTCTGATTTCCCTTACAATCGCTATCGTTGCGATATGACTCGAGCACTTGTAACTTGAATTGTGGTGTGAAAATTCGCCGCGAACCCATTTTTGCACTCACCGAGTTCGGATTGATCCCTCCTGGCACTTGAGAACTACTGCTAATTGATTTCGTAACCATTGATGTTGATGACGAAGCTTGATTCTGATGGTGGTCCGCGCCAGAATCCGATTCACGTTTAATTCTCGAAAATGGCGCTAGCGTTATCGATGGCAAATTATTATTACTCGCCGTTGTTGTAGATAAATTCGCCGATGTTGTGGTATTCGCCGTTGCTGTTGTAGCTGTTGGAACGACTGCCGCCGCTACTGTTGCTACCGTTGACTTGTTGCTGTTGCTGCTGCTCGTGCTGGTGCAGTTGTAGTAAATGTTATTATTGTTGCTGGTGTTAACTAATTTGCTTTCATTATCACTTTTCATTGTCATTGAACTGGATTCGCTTGTCATACTATTTAATGATTACAACTTACAAAATATACTCTACACAGCTGTTTGCTGTACATCAAAAGACTATAGATACTATATATGCGTGTATATTGCAATTTATTTTGTATTTTGCTGGTAAAATATCTCGTTTATTGGCTATTTTTAGGCACTTGAGTTTCCACCGAAAAGAAATGAAAAGACACAATCACATCGAATGAATAAAAACCCGTCACACACTGTCGTCACCGAACTGTGTGCTGTGTGGTGAACAAAAGTCTAGTGTGGCACACGATTTAAATTAGAGATATACGAAACAAAATCTCAGTTAGAAAAGTATCTTTCACTTGGAAAATTTGACAAAAGTTTAAAACAAAAAACAAAACTGTGCAACCGAATCGAGGAAACACTAATCAATAAATCGAACTCAAACGAAATTAAATTGAGAAGTCGTCGTACGCTGGCACACCACTCTCTTGTGGTTCTAAATGTTCGAGTTCTAAATATTTTTTATATTTTTTTTTTTTCTTGTTGTAGATACGAGTGTTGTTTGTGTTGTTCCTGCTGCCGTTGTGACACCTTTCCAACTAACTTAGAATTAATAACAACGAATAATAATATAATGGGTTTTGATGGGTGCTTCGATTGCGCTAGGAGAAACACGCTTTGCCTCTCCCTTTCATCGCTGACTACTAAATACTGAACACTTGAGCGGATTGTATCTCAACGAACACCGAACGAAACCTCAGAGACTGACTGTCGTCGTTGTCGTCGTCTACATCGAGTCGATATGGTGGCTCTGGCCGTGTGTTGGTATTGACTCATACACTTGTGTGAGGAGAGTATTGTGTCGTCTAAAAACACACCCTCAGCCTTAGCAGATACAGATACACCGATAAAAAGAATTTTTTTTCCTTCAGATAGGTACATTGTGTTGCTTTTGCCTCCTCTCGGCCGATTATAGCCCCGCCGCCTCCGCTGCCACCGTCGTCGTACAGTAACTTGTTCTGTTGGCATTCTGATTTCTGAGTCTATCCGTCTCTCTGCCGCGCTTGTGTCGGTGTGTATCTATGTGAAAGATACACACTTGCAACGACCGCTAAACCAGAGAGAGAGCGAGAGAGGGAGAGAGTAAAGTGTTTTTTTTTTGTTATTTTTATTTCTGTTCTTGTTCCGTATCGGAATGTCAACGGGGTTGGAAGGTGCAAGGAGTGTGTAGGGTGGTTGGGTTTTTTTTTTTTTTTTCATTCTAGTGCACATGCAGTGCACTGCATTCGGGGCATACATTCAACAATTCATCTGAACTCTCTCAGCCCAACTTACCAATACGAATAAGAGTCGATAGCCGAACTGAAAGACTGAACCTGACGCATACACCAAAGCGAATGGCATTTTTCTACTCAGTCACGCCTACGGTATTGATATTCGTTCGGTTTGCCTTTTGCTGTGAAAAAAGAGTTTTAGATTTTTATATTCGCCTCGCAGTGTTGTCAAGTTTCTGACATTCCGGATTTTCTATACATTCACATCAGATTCAGCTTGTTTTCCTAAATATTGTCGGTTCTTTCCACTCCCTGTCCACCTCGTTTCCACTGTCGTCAAATCCTTTTCGAAAATTCCCCACTTACCAACGACAGGCTTCATCTTTCCTCTTCTTGTGTCGAGAAATCCGGCAACATTGCATTGATCAGGGCAGACAGAATGTCGCCAGTTTTGTGCGCTTGTACCAGACACCACGTCGCAATTATGGTGCCTTCATATCTAAAAAAAAAAAAAACACATTTCAAAAGAAAGCAGAAAAAAAAACGAACATGCATTTTGTGGAAAAAAAAAATAAAGAAAAATATATACAAAATAAAATTCAAAGAAATGAGAGGGAATACAAAGGGAAGAGGAATATACGTACAAATGTGCGTGTGGAGGGAAGACTAAGTCAAATTGAATGGAAAACACTTCAATTTTTTTTTTTTTTGAATTTAATCGAATCGAATAGGGAAGAAGAGGTTTCTTACTGACTTTGTTTGTAATTCTAGGTTCAAGATTTAGTTGGTCTGTCTTACGTAAGAGAGTCGCGGCTTGTGAAATTGATATGTGGATGGGTGACATTGAAAAAGTCATGAGATGCAGCTTTTGTAGACATGTGCGAGGGCCATTTGCTGAGAGTTAGTCTTACTAATTAGGAAGCAGGCGTCTGAAAGGGTTCTGTATTCTGTAAATGCGCACTGCGACGCATGAGGTCTATTGTGGTGGCCCACATGGCTTAACCAGGGGTTATATTGTGTCTCAGTATAGCCTTAGGTTTGATTCTCCGAATTTTCTCCGGGTTGACTAAGGTCCGCTTCAAGTGTTGTAATCTTTTCCTTGCGGCTCCGGGACATGCGCAAAGAATATGTTCAGCGGTCTCTTTCTATTCTCCAAAGAGCCGCCAAATATCGGTATCTGGTACCTACCTACATACTTTTATTTAATGCAGATGGTATCTCGTTAGACAGCCCGTTAAGGTTCTTAATTCGTCTTTGGTGAGATCAAGTAAAGTCTTGGTCTTGCATAGGTTGCGGCAAATGATATCACTCGCTTGTCTTAGGCCCTGGAGGTTGGCCCAGTAGTCGGCGTGTTTGTTGATCTCCCATTGTGTTATCATGGAGTAGGCACTGTTGGGTGGTACCCCGAAACAGAGTTCGAGACCAACGAGTGTGCCCAAGCACCTCTTCTCGCCAGGCAGTCAGCCTGTTCGTTACCCTCGAAGCCTTCATGTCCTGGGATCCAGGCTACGGTGATCTTATTTACCGATGCAAGGCTTTCGAGGAAGTTAAGACAGTCCCAGACAAGCTTGGACCCTACCCTATAGGTTATAAGGGCTAATAGTGCTGCTTGATTGTCTGAGAAGATGTAGATGCGAATTCCTTGGGTTCTTCTCCACAGGCATTCTGGACTTCCCCTTGAAGTACTGTAGGTGATTTTCCGAGCGCTGTCGTGCGTTGGTAACTGGCACCATAAACCCCAACACCTGTGCTACCGTTTTTCAATTTTGAACCATCTGTATACCAGATTTGAGTATTAGGAAGTGTTGTAGGGCTTTCATTTGTCCCTTCGCTGCGGTCGCTTATAATAACTTCGAAACTCCTGTAGAATCGAAATATCCTGAGCATGGTAAGAATTAGGTAAGAATTGGGTCACGATGAAGTCTGAAAGGGTTAGGCATGCATTAGAGAAGTCGCATAAATTTTTTTCTAGCTCCTGTTATAGATTAGGTGGTCCTAGGGCGCTTTAGTTGCGATGAGATAACAATGAGCGTAGGTATACCAAATCTGGCTACACACATGATTCTGAACACTCAGAGCTGCGCAAGCACATCAGGTTGAGCTTCAGAGCATATGTGCAAAATAAATCAGACAGAGTATGAGCATGTACACACCAGAGGTGTGACCGATGCAGCAGCACTGCAACTCCGTTCCAACTGCTTTCATGAAAGCAGTTGTGCGGATCAAACGTAGGTACACTTTGCTCTGAAAGATGTGCATAGACTCCCAGGTGGTTTCTTCTTTTGTAAATTGAAGCTTCACATTTCATGAGAATGTGTACTATAACTGTTTGAGGAAACCTGCAGAATCTGCAGGGCTCACCCTTTTCTTTATGATTTAGTTTTCTAAGATACTTTTTAAGCCTATAGTGATCCTATTACATGCCTGTCAGGATGTGAAGTCGGTTTTTGTGAAGGGCTCGGCAAGTTTGGCTCATTTTTTTATTTCCGCTTTCTTGAGCTACATATATCAGTATCCACAGGTTGATTCTGATCGTAAGAACAATGTTTCCGAAACGTCGCTTGCTCATGCGCCAGCTGCTTCGCTTCCCTGTACTCCCACATGTCCTGGTACCCATCAGAGGGTAGTTGTATTGGTTTGGTCGAGTTTGCTGATTTTGCAAACCATTCCCAACATAGGGTTCGATAGTTTCTGTCACGATTAAGTTGAGAGTACCTTTCGATCGCATGGACCTCTGCTTGGAATACGCTGCAGAATATTCCGAGAGATTCCTAGTACTTTGTTCTAAATCCTTACACGCCTGACTCTGTTACTGTTTGAATTTTGGATCTTTCCGTATTTTACGGATTTATTGTTTCATTCTCTCTTTTTTCTCTGTTTTGGGTTGAAATTCTTATTGAAGTAGGGATTCTTGGCCACATCGGCCATGGTCCAGTCGGCACTAATTTGGGTAGGATTTCTCGACATTTAAGTGTGATGCATCTACCTTTTCCCAGCCTTCTGTCGGTTCTCTCTAGGACCATACGTTTAAGGGTAAGTCCTACGATATTTTCTGGTGTTTTTTTCTGGATGTAGCCGCGGTCAGGTGAAAAAACAAATGTTGGCCTCATAGACATCAATGCTTCTCAGACTTCCTAACAAGTGTGTAGTCCTCAGGCACGATATCTGAACCTTTATATCGTACATGCACTAACAATCCCTTGAAATAAATAAATAGCTGGCGCGACAGCCCGTGATGGGCCTAGACCTAGCTTCAGGCAACCACTCATGTTGTACGGGCTGGCATTTATTGCAGAATCCGAACAGCGAATTGAGAAGCTTCTTCATGGCAAATTTTACCCTCAGCAGTTTGTTTTTCACCAATGAGAGGTGAAGCCATTAAAAATGTTTGGTGGATATTGCGAGGGCAAACCTAGGTATTTGCTATCAACAAGAAGGGACATTCAACATCTAAGAATCAAAGGTTCACCTCCAATTTTAGCGCCACCTAAGTAAGTACAAGGTTATCATACTCACACATGCTTTAGCTGAAGTATGTCTCAATGTCGAGACACGTGATTTGGTAGCTCTGGGACGCAGCTTGATTGGAACGGAATCTAATGTCTAAGCGCTGGTTGCTTACGGGCTCCAAACAGATTAAAAAGCCTCCTCCTCCCAAACAGCCCTTTCTAAACTTAATTTATCTAACCTGCTTTGAAGGCGGCTTTGGGCTCAATCGTGTGACAATTTACTTCTGAATGATAACTGTAGTAAATCAATAAAACTTTATCCTCCTCTCAATTTGCGGTTCATAAACCTAGCGTTAAGCCTCACCGACCTCTACCTGTTTGGCGAAAATCCCATTTCGATAATATTTAGGTGCATAATCCCTAACAAATTGTCCCGGGGAAAACCCATAAACAAATTTAGTTTTATTACACGGAAGTTGTCGAACTGCCTCGTGTACCTGTTGCAAGGTGCTGCCTATACGTCCCAGACAGAGAGTCGACAGAGACCTAAACTATTTCCATCGTCCATTGTTTGCATAATGAAACGTTTTATTTTCTTTTTTTTTTTTTGTATCTATCACTGGGCTTGATACAATAACAAATCAATTAGTGCCTAGTTTTGCGATTACAGTGCTAATATTCCGAAGTTAAAACAAATAGAACCGACAAAAGTTATAAGTTGGACGGACTATGTGATTTAATTGGCAAATAAAGGTACGTGTCGTGTGAAGCTTGGGGTTCATAGACTGGCTTAGCCTAGATTTATTGATAAAATTAGTGATTTTTAGTACAATTAGTTTCTATATCTTGTGGATAATTAATAATTAATTAAAGAATCATTCGATAGTTTGGCGTCATGAATTGGCCATCTTGGATTTGACTTTAGAAAAATGGTGCGATTTTGGTGAAACGTGGTATAGATGTGGTTTCATGTGTCGAAAAAAATGTTATACATATATATGACCAATTGGCCTTAAAATGAAAGTTCTTCTTTCGTACGAACGTGGACATTGAAAACCAAGCAACAACGAAAGACCACTAATGACATCTTCTCAGGTCGCGGCACTAAGAGGTAGTCTTCACCTCAATTTTCTCGATCGAAGCAACAGATATATGTATTTATAACAAGGTGGGCTTAACGTGAAGTCCTGCCTAAAGGGGCTTAATCTCATGGTGGGCCTACCCACAATATCAGGGACAAGGAGAAGCGCTGTCCAGCGCCCCAGGGAAGTACGAGTACCACGCTAGTGCAATTCCTAGTCATGAGTAAAGCATGAGCTAGACTCCTCGCAGGGAGCAAGACCTATTTGAAACCCTTTGCGCCATAAGGGTCTTAGATGTTAACAGATCCCTTAGGACGCCGTTGGTGCTCGCTTTTGAGTAACCACAGCCACCACGGTATTACCTCAATAGACAGGCTGAGTCAAGCCGACTGGTGTCAGAGGACACAAGAAGCCGAAGTGGCCCAGGGGCTCCTGTCTGTACCAGAATATCGCTTACGGTGGACCTTCGCAACCGTGGAGGTCATTGCGAAATGGATCCTTACTGTGTTACAACCTCATGCAATACATGTCTTGTTTCAGCCACCAATTGAGGCATAAAACTATCAGGATGGTAGAAGATTTAGACGATCTTAATAGACATCATCAGAGACCCAAGAAGAAAACAAACAAAAGAGAGAAACTGCTAAACTACCTCGCATCATATAATGTTTTGCCTGCCTTGGCTACTGGGGAGCCAGCGGCTTGGCAGCACAGACATTTATTACTATCTAACTAAATTCCTTTGAAACCCTTTATTAGAGAGTATATATAGCAAGGTTCTCAGCTGTTTCCCTGTGTTAAAAGAATTCTGCTGAAAACCCACGTGTCTCCTGACCGCCCCACGCCCATTGAAGGGAGATCGAAACAACAAAAATAGTTCACCACAAACGTGCGAAAGCTGAACCATTTAACAGAATCACGAGGGAACTGATGGCTATGCAATGCTACAACCTATGCCTTGTTAAGACTTAAGATGATCCATAGCTGAGATCGGATCAGCTCAATAGATGGAAGGACAATGGTGGACGGCACCAATTTGGTCTGGTCGGACCCCTATCTGGACCCCTAACTAGACCTCAAACAAAAGCGTCTTCATCGGGCTGCCGCAAATTTCACGTTCTAAGTTGGTTAAGGTCCCTTTCTATTTACGCGCGCCAAATTCCAAGGATTCTCCGAATCGGAAAGCTGATGTGCATCCACTCGGCATTTGGCAGCTGCCGTAGTGGTTGTATTTTGACTCTTTTTATGTCGATGTCTCTAAACAGGCCTTACAGGTCGGCGCTTTAACTCCTTCTTCCTTCACTATTCATGAAGACAGAACCGAAGATCAGTCGAAAGATTTTTCTCTCAAAACCACTGACGGCGACCTTATTATCTCGTGACAAGGTCCATGCCATAGACCACCAATTCTCAAGAAAGCAGTTTGCCACTTAAATGCCTTCTTAACTCATAGAACGCGTGATGGGCAAGACTTTTCTGTCGACCTGAGTAAACAACGGAGCTAACAACCTCCAAGTTATACATGCCTTTCTCTTTGGCTCGCGAGTAGCTTTGCATTCCTTCCGTTTCGTTGCTTGCGCCGCTCTCTGGTTTTCGTCGTCAAATCCGGGATTTCGTTGGGGGAGCCAAGAGTAATTCAGCACATCAGAAGCGGAATCTCTGATAGTATTTTGACAGTTTTGCCACCAGTCTTCAGTGTTTGATGCGGCATCTCTTAAGTGATTAAGCTTGATGGCCAGGCTAGGTGGAGAGCGGCAACACATGGAGGGAGGAACCACCGTAAATCCTCCTTCCTATGTAGGTTAAGTTGAGATCCTAATCATAACTGTAAGTAAGGCAAATCAGAGATGGTCCAACATAAATGGCCATAGGGTTTCCAAGGCCCTATGGCCTACTGTGGACCGTAGGAAACAAGGGATATTCTTATCTTAAGCAGGACACAACTACAACTGGTCACTGGCATCTTGTCCGGCCACTGAGGACATAACACACATATGTATGTGAATGTCAGGGAATTGCCAGGACATGCATGAAACTTCTCGGCAACTATTTCTTTAGTAATCTTGAGGAGCTAGGCTATGATAGCTATAAAAACTTGGTAAAATTCTGTAGGGAAATCAAATGCTTTCAGAAAATGCTTTAGGTTTTGCCTTTTTTTTTGGTTTCACAGGGATCGCGATAGGCCCACTGTGGTGCCTAGTGTCTTATTAGAACGCTGGCTGCATAACCCTACTCTACTTAACCTAACCTAAGCTTGATGCACAATAGCTTTAACTATCTCTTGTGATTATAGCCTTACGACGTTAAACTTTCTTACAGTATTTCCGTCTCTTTTCATAGTTCTAAATATCCTCATCCTTGTATTGCCTACTACAAGTGGTGATTTACCCGTTCCAAATTAGCACCATCTCCTTTTTGTTAAGTTCATCCCACTGCACAGCTTGGAAGCGTTTCGCAAGCTTATTGGCTTCGCTTGATTTACAAAGAGACCCAACTTTCTATGTACAGATTTGAAGTTCGTTGTCATTATTTCGTTTGCAGGAGTCGTCCACAGTAAGTCCTTCGTAACAGGCAGAGTTCTGCTGAAATATGCTTATTCACTCGTAGATCTTCACCTTAACCACGATCGACCAAACCCATTTGCCATATCATTCCTATCGACGCGACGTAACCCAGTCCTATCTTCGATCAATTTAAAAACATTTCTTCAATTTACGTTGAAACAATCATATCTTCTGTTTTCATAGTTCGCCTAACTGTACACTTAAATGCAATCGAATCGTCACAATCTTGAAATTAGATCATCAATTCCCACGTAAGCACTCAAAATAGTCAAGTAAAGTAGCCATTCCATGCAAACCAAGCCGCAAGATAACTCAAAAAAAAAAAAAAATAACAAACTTCTCTCCGCTATAAATTGATTGTCAGTGGTTATAATAAATTTTCTATCGCTCTTATCATTTCAGTTAAACAAATCAAATGAGACTTTCTTAATAAACTCCATGTTTAATCAGAAACTCGAACATTAACCCATTTGTAGTGATTGCTGTGAAGGCTTCGACGATATCCATCAGATATCACAGTATGTCATGCTGTGTCATGTGTTGTCCCCTTAAAAATAAGTTTAGCTCGGAGCGATTAAAATTTATTATATCCACCAGGTAGACATGAAGTCTAAAGTGTGGAGAGCTATTAATAGCAAACGAGATAGTGGATATGTCAGATGTCACATGTGACAGTTATTGTCACAGGGTGCGACTCGTGAAAATAGACGATATGTCTTAAAAATCATTGTAAGGCGAAATTTGGAGTTGGCATAGTCTATATGCTCTGAAATTCTTGAGAGTATACGATAGGTGACGTTGGAGTGGCTGTTTGGACCTGGATGCAGACACACTTAGGCCTAAAGTGGTCTCTCTCCCTCGTGAGTCCATGTAAGTGTGTGAAATGGCAAGCTTTACAGATTCTTACCTACTAAAACCACATCCATTTCTGTTGTCGTTGTGGAACCACCATCGGGTTTTCCAGACTGTGAAATGAAACTCCAGCCCACTTTTGTTGCGAAACTCTAAATATATGGTGCTGAACTTGTACCAAACTGCCCCTCGAGTTCACTTCGAAAATCCGCTCAATCCCATCATCCTAGAACGCCTGGAATAAAACAAAGGTGAGCAACAACACCTAAAGTCAGTGTTGATGGATCAAACACAGGAAAAGAAGCCGGTGCGGGTTTTTAGAGCCCGAAATTCAAGTAGGCAGTTTTCATTGGTGGCTCCACATCTATCTTCCAGGCAGAGGTATAGGAAATCGAGTTATGCGCTAGAGAATGCTTTAAACGAATTCCTAACAGAGAACGAACTGTCATTTGTTACTGGCTGAGATCTGAGTTCACAATCATTTGACTTCAAGTTTGTCTGGAGCTGTCTAGACAGCTAGTTGCTGACCACTTTTTGTGCTCCCGAAAAGAACTCAAAGAGACTGGCGCTGGTTTTGCCAGACAAGTTCTCAATCAATAATCCCAGACCAATTTCTCTTTTGTGGTACATCAAACAGTTACATCAGACGGGAGCTATACTAAAGGGAACACAACGAAAGGGGCTGTTATTCTAAGCTCAAAACTCAAAACTTTGACAGGCTAATCAATTTATTTACCATCATTCAAACATCAAGCTCCTAAGGTATTAGCAAGTCTCTTCAGCCCTCACGATCAGCTGTTCCTAGTTGTGTACGTAAGTGTGTGAAACGCGTCAGCATCGCAGCTCACGAGGTTCACCAAGAAGTACTGTTCGTGTTTCTGTTTTTTGAAGCCCTCCTCATGGCAACCCTCACCTCGCTGTTCATCACATGTAGAACGTCAAGGTATTTCTTCAGAAATGTGTATAGGCAGACCCAAGCTTTGTTCAGAACGTATCTCTAACGTCCATCCATGTTTCACCAACTTTTGAAATAAATCGTCAGAGGAATCCAGCGGATGGTACGTCATCTTGCAGCTTCCTTCCCAGCCATCGTCATCAAATTAAAGGTTCAAGTCAAAGCTGGTTTAGCTTTGCCAAGAGTATGTAAATGGATTAGAAGAGGTCAAAAAATTGTTTCTATTCTTAGTACCAAGGCAACATCAGCTTGCAAGGAACGGACGGAACTATATCTCTCTCCAATGATCTTCCTTTCGTAAAAAATCCACTTAGTTATACAAACAGTTATAGACAACGAGGCCACTTACTGTTTGAATAAGCGATGGATCTATCTGGACCCATGCGTCATTGCCATAAATCCTTGTCGCAAGATCGAGGCAGTCAAAGCAGCATTAAGGCTTAGAGAATCCTCCTAGCTAATCAGCACAGCAATTGTCCACTCTAGGATTCTCAAGGATCACCATACTATTCCCAATTCCCAGTAAAACGGACTACGTTGTCCCACATATTGAATTCAACATCAGGTACAAAACTTGGATTCCTAGCAGAAGCGCTTGGGGGTCTGGTGAGAGAAATACAGGGACGTTCCAGACAACTGCAGAGAGGAACGAAGCTGACAAATGAGGTGCAGGACTACATCTCCCTGAACACCTCGGAGAACCACCTGCGACTCTCGAATCGATCAAATTTCTCCTTGACACGGATGCCAAGAAACTGGCAGACTACAGGTGGAACAACATCAGCAATTGTCGCTTTTCAAAACAAATCCGGCCTAACCTGGATTTCAAGAAGATGGAGAGACTTTTATCCATTAACCGGAAAAACCTAGGTTCACTAATAGGGGTCCTAACCGGACATTGCTTGATAGGAAGACATGCACTCAGACTGGGGGTCCCCTCCAATGATTTCTGTTGAAGCTACAGAGTACGTACTATGTACATGTCCTGTTCTTGCGACGCTAAGAAGAAAAACCCTCGGAGAATACTTCTACGATGATCTTGACGATCTAGCCGGATCTAGGATGAAATGGTTCAACTCTTTGGGTTAATGCCGTTACAGTTGCCCGATGTACTCTGTGTTACATACTCTGGTTCCTGGTGCTCATAAGCCGGTTCTTCATCGTGGTATCACAATGCGCTGACGTGGTCTAAGTACAATATGTCCCTGTCTGAGCGAGGGCAGCCCCCTAACCTAACCTAAGCACATTGTCGACGAAATCGATGAGCCATTGCAAACAAGAAAGAAATAGTAGGCCAGCTCTTTCCTCGTCACCTTCACAAGACCTTGCTCCCACTCCAATAAAAATCCAATTAAACGAAATCATAAATTTATAAGTACCGACAATTTCGAATCGGCAAAATTGATCTTAATCACCAATCTGCTGACTTTTCGTGACTAATTTTCAAGTTATGAAATCCGCCTTGTCAAGTGTGCGCCCGAAGCGAGTGCATAATTCGAAGTTCAAACCTTGCCTTCCGCACAACAAAAGAAGTGCAATTGTATTCCCATCTTATCACGTATTCATATCATCGAATATTGTTACGATGATTGGATTCTAAATCGCAAATGATGCATCGATTTACCAAGAAAGGAAGCAGTGTTCCAGAATACGTGCGAAAAGACGAAACTGATAAGATTCATGTGTAGTCGTTTAGATTTGATGACGTTATTCCGAATGCACATTGCCCTGTAATCGGTTGAGTTTCGTAGAGGGCGCCTAGTGACATTACATTCTGGTGCCACTGGTACTTGTTTTTTTTTGCAGTTTTGACTTGACGAAATGCAAAACTTTCCACACTTAAATTTTCCAACGTAAATGGGACGGCTGTTGGCCATATAAGGAAATTCCATGAGCCTTGCGTCAGTGATTGCTCTGATAGATTGAAGCCGACTGATTACTCATTTACTGAAGGTGTTTGGCTTGAGATTCTACTGCTGCTAGCACGACCTTAAGGTTGTTTACCAAAACCTTAAAGTTGATAAAGGCAGTCGCTAGACTAGTGGGTGCCCTGCCCTGTGACGTGCGTCATCGGTCCATGTGAACCACTTTTTGGCTCTGTAACTACTAATTTTTTTATTTTTTATTTTTAATTACCTGTGGTGAACTGAAACAAAGGGAAAAATGATGTTGAATCAGAGCCATGTAAATGGGGATACGAATCTCCGGAGACTCTTCAAGTGATTATTGCTAAGAGAGTCCAAGAAAGAACCACTAAGGCTGAAGTCTAATATAAGTTAGACCGGGACATGGACAGGAGTGATAGATGGTCTCAACTTCGTCCTCATCTCTGTAGCGTATGCAAGAAACGTTGTAAGCAACTCCCAGTCTTTCTGGATGGGTGCCAATGTTTAGTTGAGCTAGCCTGGACTTTAATCCGACGAAGTCTTATCACGAAAATCGAATTTATTTTGTCGATCTTACTTTAGGTTAGGTGGCTGCCCTCGCTCAGAGAGGGACACACTTAGACCAGGTCGGCCTAGGAAACCAGTGTATGTACACAAGGCACATCGAGATGGGCCACCGTACCGGTATTAACCCTAAGAGTTGAACTATTTCGTCCCAGAGATGAAGTTTCTTATCTTCTGGATGTCGAGTTCGGTCAGATCGTTAAGATCATCGTAGAAGTATTTTCCGAGGGTTTTCCTTCTTAGCGTCTCAAGGACAGGATACGTGCACAGTGGGTGCGATGTAGTTTTCTCCTCCTTGCCTTTTCCGCGTCTACAGAAATCATTGGAGGGGACCCCCAGTCTGAGTGCATGCCTGCCTATCAAGCAGTTTCCGGTGAAGACTCCTAAGTTTTTCCGGTTAATGGATAGGACAGATTTGTTTTGACAAGAGACAAGTGCTGATGTTGTTTTACCTGTGGTTTGCCAGTTTCTTGGCATCCGTGTCAAAAAGAAATTTGGTCGGGTTGTTCCCCCAGGTTTTCAAGGAGATGCCATCCTGCGCCTTTTTTTGCCAGCTCGTGCTGCTAGTACGAGACAACGTACGGTTGCTTTTTTTGAGCCTTAGTGCTGCTTTGACTGCCATTAGCTTCGCAAAGATATCAACAGGAAACCGATGTAGCATTACTACAGCAGTGGGGATTGCTTGGTTTATAAAATTTCGTTCCCACAGTGTATCCCATAACGAGTTGGGTCCAATCGACAGTGATATAAGAAGCCAAGCCTCGACGATGGTTTTCCGTACAAATTTACTTAAGTGCGTGGATTTCTGGATCACATTCGTTAAACGAGTAAACGTGGCCAATCAGGTGCGAGCATCGCGCTTATGTCCGTCGGCACGTTTGTAAATCGCCCGATAATTCCATGAGCTCAAATGACGCATTTAAATGAAAGGTAAACACAGCGGTATCAATCTGTTCGTCATCGCATCAGAAGGAGGCAGGTGGCTCAATTTGCAGATAGAAAAGGAATCTTGTCTTTGTACATATGTATGTACGCATATTCGTTCAGTGGTTAGTGCGTTGGACTGCTGTACGAGCGGCGTGGGTTCAACCCCCAGCCATGTCCACCGAACATTTCTCACGGGACCACCTCTCGTTGGGAAATGGCAAGCCCCCGGGAGTATAATTTGTCATGAAAAAGCTTCTCAATTCGGCGTTCGGAGTCGGCAATAAGTTGTAGGTCCCTTCCATTCGTTCGAAAAATGTAACACGCTCAACAAAAATGGTTGTGAGAAGCTAGGCATTGGCTAATCCCCAGCTGTCCCGCCCGCTATTAATATATTTATACTCGTTTAGGAGGCCCTTCGGGCAGGATTGAAATGGATTCCACTGCCACTGAAACTCATTTGATGGGTGCACTTGGTTAATGTCTCTCGTGTCAAGTTTATGCTGGGCGGCTGCCATCTGTACTTCAGGTGAATGTTATCTCGAAGCACGCATTCGCTCTAAGATCCTTTTCAACGTACTACAACACACTTATCGGCAGGTACCAGTGTGCCTTCGGGCTCGACAGATGGACGATAGAACAAACCAACGAATATTCAATCGAGACTCACCATCTTTTCATCGACCGAGATAACATTGAGCTCCACAGGCCTATTGTAGAATTCAGGAGTCCGGCAAAACTGATTCAGCTGCGGCGTTTGACACAGAAAAACACGCTCCTCATATATCTCCAAACACATACCGGATTTTGGCAAGAAGATGCACAATCATGTGGTTTCTTCAATTTCGTGCTGGAACAGATGCCCTTACTACGTTGTAGGACCCACAACAAACTGAACCACCCAGTTCTCTGGGCAGTACGTTTTTGTTCTGCTACTTAGTTGACAGGTCTCCTTGTCAAGTTGCTCAAGCTATTAAAGGACCTGGTACTCATACAGGTAACTCTTCATTCTTGAAGAGCTGGACCGTAGCACAAGAGTTATTCTACAGAGTCGATTTTTTTCGTAAGGATTCCTTCTTCTTCCCTGCAGCGCCTGCAAAAGTCGTTTTGTTAAAATGTCTGATCTTTCGGTCAAATTTCCAATAGCAGTGTCAAGTTATTGCATTAACAAGCATTTAGATGTGACACCTTCCGAGAGACATTAGGGTCATTGTTCTGTGGGTTATGACGTCTTGCAATATTCTTTAGCCAGTTTTGCTGAGTCTACAGAGCGACATGGTTCAGTGGTAAGTGCTTTGGACTGCTGAGCGAGCTGACACAAGTTGCAATCAAACAAATATTTTTTTTTGCGTCATCACATTTCGACAGGTGTTGACTCCTTACGGACACCTCTCATAAGCGGACAATTTTCTCGGAACCGTCGGTGTCCGCTTATGAGAGAGTACACTGTAATTTGTCATCCTACTCGGCGATTGAAGCCATAGGAATGCAAAAAATAAACACACAACATAAATGGTTGCGAGAAACTAGGCCTAGGACCCCTGTTTTGGTGGGTTAAAGGCGGGTAGCTCCTGTCTGTCAGGCAGGAGAGTATTCATGATTCAGCGACTCTACTATTGGTTGCTATCCATTCGCTGACCATATCCAAACGTCCAATGCGAAGTTCTTTGTCCAGTTCTCTGTCGCTATACAGCTTTCGTTATTGAATCCCCTCCTCCAAAGTACTTCATGGCACGGAATACCCTACCACCAAACACACTCCCTTAAGCACGGGTAGTAACCACGACTTGGACAGTTCCCTTAATTCCCCGGCGTCTTAGCAGTCTCAAGTATTATTCTAGACGGCCCTCATTACGGTTAACTCTGCTTGTCATTCCTACTTCCAAGTTTTACGTCAACGTCTGCATATTAACGCCCACATTTTGCATGACTCCAAGACTCCCAGACCCCACCATATAAAACACGCCCATAATTTTTTCAATATTAACCGCCAATACACCATCGTTTGGACTCAAGGTTCATCCATTTTAACCAGACACCAGCTGTAATGGAACGTGTTCTGCAAGCCTGATGCTTAGACAAATTTAAACAAATCGCAGCCAAAAGCCTATCTTACATACTAATGTCTTGTTCGAGACAGCACAAGAAGGCGGATGACGTTCCATGGAATATGAGGCAACCCTTGCCGGAAGACGAGATCAATTTCCTTCGAAGAATTGATATTCTCTATACAAGCGTCTTGTCAGGGGCCAATTTTCAAGAGTCAAAGCTCTTTTTACTAAACCGAGTCATCTTGTCGTGACCAAACAGCGGTACGTCTACCCTACACTCTTGCATTCACAAGAATAAGCCTAAACGCTGTGCGCCGTCTCTGCGTCTGGGTTGTTTGCTGGTTTTCCTGAATAGACCGCTGGCACTGGCACTGGCATCCTCCTTCTCTAATCGCATGTGGTCATCGATACTCATCTCCTCTGTGCATGTCCACTTGCACTGTCAGGTAGTTAACCGAGTCACAGTGTTCTCAACTCATTCCATTCTATTCACGGTGCGCTACAATGTCCGCCACAGCTAACAGCCATGATTGCAATTCTTGATTCTAGAGCTCTGGCCCCGGTATGCTTGCTGTGTGTGTGTGTGAGTGAGTGTTGCTCCTCAGTGCCGGGAGTGCATACTTTATGGACATGGGCTTCGCTTGCATTCATGTCGGCGCGGTGGACGACGACATCCACCTTCACCTCCTCCTACCTCCTCCTCCTCCTATCCATCTCCACTCCAACATCGTCGATAATTCCGATGTTAGCTCATTCATTTGGTTTCCTTTCTAAGCTATGCTGTAGCTGTCGCTGTCGCTGTGTGCCTTCAGAGCGGCGGTGGAGGCGTCGGACGGCAATGCCAGCAACAACAACGGCGTGGCTGGTTCTGGCACTCACCCAATGTATTATGTGCGGATCAATGCAGCCGTACTCGAGTTCGGGGTATTTATAGCAACTGTAAGGCGATAACTTGTTGAATTTTCTGAGAATCCATAGGCGTCGGGGGATTATGATTGGTGGCGAACGTGTACTTCTTGCGTTCGTCGTTCCTTCCACGTCGTCGTTGGACGTTGCTGCCTCTTGCCCGTGTGCCTGCTGCCTGTCTGTCACTGCCCCTGCCCAGGCGGTTGCCGTGAATTTCGTTGGCCTTTATTTATTTATTTATTTATTTTCATTCTCTCCTTTGTGGGCTCTTGCTTCGTTCGTTTCGGATTCGAATTCGTTTGCTGGTGGCGACTGGCGATGGCGACATACTGTCTGCCGATACTATTGCGTTGTTTTCAACTCCAACGTTTTCGTTTCCAATGATAATAATTATTTCACTTGGTGGTGGGTTCAGGTGGGCTTGGGTCTATGGACGAGCGGCCGGTAAGCGGCAGGTAAGGTCATACCTGGGTCTGGGCACAGCGATTGTTGTTTTGAGACGCTATTTGATAATTAATTGAGAATGCATTGGGTATAGAAGAGGGTACCTGGAAGCTTCAATGGAATTTGTGTGCATTCCTGAGGATTGGTTATAGAAACACGCACACACGAGAGGGCATATGGTCTGGCCGAGGGATGGAGAAGTACATAAGGCCTTTGGACACGAAACGGATGCACGATTTTGACAAGCACATAGTCCGTTCTTGAGCCATGATTTGGGAGTGATCGTGGATTGACGCGGCGCTAAGAGTAAGAATTAAGATTTTAGAATGTTTTGGAGTTTTATTTTGAAATTCATTGGTCATTTCTTGGAAATAGGAGCAGAGGCTTGTACACAGAATAATAATTTTTGAAGTCAAATTTTGGAGGTCAGACATGTCTAAATGATTGTTAGCGTGGCGATCATCAGCAGATAGGTATTGTGAGCAGTGCTCTCCGATTGGTTCAACGGAGATGCCAGGAGCAAAGCAGACACAGATTTAATCGTTTTCACAAGAGAGTGGATGAATCTTCTTCTTTCCAAAGTTACACGCAATAACTCGCAGGACTCAGGGTGGCTTCGCAACTACCAACTCAGAAACATTTGGTTAGGATGCAGCAACTGGCATGTGTTGGAATCATGGGAGTTATAAGAAGCAGCGATCAGCCGCATGAAGTAGACGAACAAGTACCTACGATGGAAGTGATTCTAGGAATCCTGCCGATTAATTTATTTCCTAGGTAAAAAGGCACTGGCAGATCGATATATGAAAATAGTAAGGTCCTGGACTTCGTAAAACGAATTAATACGAATTTGAATGGTAGAGGAAGAATTAGAGTTACTGAAAGATTACACAGACCGCATAAGGCGGACGCAGCCCTTACCAATAGAAGACAAGGAGAATTAACGATTTTCATGGTTAGATTCATCCGAACGGGGTGTCTTTTCGAAGTATCTGTTGCTTATGAGCCAGATTAGGGCAACAGGGGTAGATATTTTTGGTTTAGGCGTGGAGGACGGGAACACGCTTGGTTGTACGACGAAATTCATGGTTTGGAAACAGTTTTTGTCTCCTCACTCATACATCAATAATTCCTCTGTGATTTTCACTGTCTTATAACAATGGCGCCCAACGTGAGGTTCGATTTTTGTAACCCAGGGCAGGGCCACGGAGGTACCTTTCGAGTAGGCGAGAGAGATGAAGTTACGCTCAGTGTTGCACGGCCAATAGACTAACTGCATCACTGGCATTAGAGTGCTCTCTAAAACATCTTATAGCTTGAGTAAGAGGACACGTACATGTACATAAGTGTTAAATGAACCAAAATGGCGGATATAAAATCGGGGAAATCTATGTCTACTGTCTGCACCAAAAAAAGAAGCCCTAGCATGATGAGAGAAACTCTCCAATAAGTAGTAGCATTATGCACAGGGCACAGAAACTACAACTACCATCTGAGAAAGATGTGCCTTATAGGATATGACACCTACATACCGAGACCGAGGGGATTGCTTTACACGTCTATGAACACTGGGAGTGCCCAGTATTGAGTAGAACAAATTACGTTTTTAGTTACCAACGCATTCAAACCCAAAGGAAAATGCTCGCGGCGGCATAAGGAATCCGGTCAAGAAATAATTGCGAAGGAGGAATTTTATGAAGTGGCTCTATTAAATATACAACCTTAATGCTAAAGAATGTGCCAGGAAAGCAGTTGACGGTCTAACGAAATTTTTTGAATGGTGGCGGGGTAACAAGTACGCGATACCCGCATTCCTATATTCTTAAGAGCACATCTCCCGATGAATCAACTGTTAACTAGATCGACCACATTTCAATTGACACAAGGCACTCCTCCAGTACATACTTATGTATAATAGATGTCCGTACGTTCCGAGGGCCTAACATTGACTCGGACCACTAACTTGTTGTAGCCAAGGTACGGCTGTCAATATCCCGAACACCGCAAAGACAAGGCAATACTGTGAGGAAATTTGACGTGGGACCGCTACAATCCCCAGAACCTTTTCCGATTGACTATCCCTTTATATCTCTATAGGGTCTAAGGTGTCAGCGTCAAATATTGAAGACTAGTCGAGGTAAAGCTTCTGATGTGTTATGCAGTTTTCCCTCGACTACCACAGAAATTCCTGATTTTACGAATAGTGCTGGCTCGTACATGCAGTGAAGCAGGTGGCATATAGAATGGCGCTGCATAGAAGAGAAGGGACGAACACCGGCTTCTCGAAAGGAAAACGAACGGGCAGAGAGATGCTGCGGGGGAAATGAGGTTCGGAAGTTTTGCCAAAGGATAAAACGAAGAAGCGAAGACTGCACACAAAAACTAAAGAACATTCGACTAATAGTAGAGTCGCAGTCAGTGCGTAGGAGAGTCAGTTCTGCAAGCTACATATACATATGTATAATACAATGACGAATCGAGTTTCGTTGTCAGGCAGATTTAAGCACCTGGACGAAGTTAGGATAGCCATATCTAGACTTAGTTTAACAAAGCTGCTAGAGCTGATGATTCTCACGAAAGGGAGTCCTTTAAACTGCACCAACTATAGAAGTATAAGTCTATTTAACAACACCTACAAGAACTCATCTGCTGTTTTGTATTCGTAAGTATTGAGGCAGATCCGACCGAGAACGAGAGGCCCTTTGTCTACCTTAATGGCACAAGTGCTGAGATTAAAAGAAAAGTTACTCTTGTCATCGCTGTTTCCTTGGGCTAAAAAAGCAAAGGAGTAACAGAAAGCTTTCTCGAACAACTAAAGTTACTCTGTGCAAGATCTTATCCCCTCCAGTCCTGCTCTACTGTAACCAAGGGCATGGACTTTGTAAAAAATGAATGAGGTGGTTCCCAGTTGCGTCCTTCGCTGGAAGAATTGCAACGACAAACGGTCTGCGCTATACGGCGACGTCGAACACCAGCGGTTTGGCGTAGAGAGTCTTTGAACGGCGAAGAGACGAAGCAGGAGAGAAAGATCGCGGTTCATGTGGTGCAAGTGGAGAGGCACCTTAACCAAATTGACGTGTAGGCAGCTACGTATGAAGGTAACGATCGAGGTGGCTGGAGACGTTTTTTGGTTGAGGCCCAGGTCCACCCCGAACTGTAGCGCAATCATAAATAAGAGCAAAGTCGAGCGTGCTTAGCAATAGAAGTTATTACCTTCACTTGTAATTGAACGTTGAACGTTGAAGGTTTCACAGCCGTTGACCTTTGAGAATAAATTCAACGCACATCACAACTCCGGACTTTTGGCATCAGCATCAAAAAGCAGTTTGAACTTGTCGCAGTATAGGTTTGGATCCGGCTTCCGAAATTGATTCGCCTAAAATGTCGCAGTACTTGACCTCGGTGTTAAAGAAGTGAAAAGTCGGCCGTCAGAAGCTCTGAAAGACAAACGTATATAGTTAAAATCTTTCATGCTCTGGTCGAAAATTCCCAAACCTAAGGTTAGATTAGGTTATATTATGGCAAAAGTGCCCAGTCAATGACTGAGCGTTCCCGAGGCCTATTGGTCACAGTGTTCCCCTTTGTGTTGTGGTCCTAGTTCCGATATTGGGTTCAAGATGGCTGGTCCATCGCAACCTGTTCTCTTAATAAATTGGAGTACGTTCGTTGTTGGTTAAGTTTCATAGTTCTCCAAATAGTACGCCTCCCATATGTGGGAGTAGGCGGTTTTAAAGACTAGGACACTCAAAGCATAAGTGCCTGATGGTTTTCATTTCTGCCGCATCCTGATGGCTCCTGTAGTAATTTGGGGTGGTGATGCCGAGTCTGGTGACTATAATGCCTATGGCACAATGTTCATAGCCAGGAGACATTCTTGCTCTGGTCAATTCTCTGCCATAAGCTGAGGGATATAATGCAGTCGTCTCTGGCGGACCAAGAGGTGCTAATTGTCTCATTTTCTAGTCGACGTTATCTCCCAGTACACCGGTAGGGATGTTTATCGATGTGTGGGTGTGCATTCTGCGAATCCTTGCCAATCCAGTTCGTCCGCTTTTTCGTTACCCTCGATATCGTTGTGTCCGGGGAGTCAGTAGATGTTGACCTCGTGGATTAGGCCTATTTCGGTCACGATTTCACGACATTTGGACACTCCTTCAGATTTGGTACTAATATTGTCTAATACTTGAGTCTCGACGAGGATGGTGATCTTAGATGTGCTCAGTATCTTGGTATCTATTGTCCTTGCTGTTCTATCAATTGCGAACATTTCCGCTTGGAAGACACTACAGTCATCCGGAAGTCTGTATGAATCGTTTATACTGTACTGTACACCTCTGTTCCATCTTGGTCTCCATCAGTGTAGATTTGGATTGCTTGTTTTCCCGTGAGCCACGGCGACCAGTAGTAGTTTTTACCAAAATCTAAATATGGTGTGATATAGTCCGTTTTCCTGTCGAGATCAACATATCCGTATAGACGAAGTATGGACAGGTCATAGAATTAATAATTACAGGTCATAATACTCTGCGTTATTACGTGAAAAAGCTAAATCTAAGTGAGGACGACCTTTGCAAGGGTTGCGGAGACGAGGAAGTCAATGAGGACACAACCCACTTTCTCTGCCACTGCTCAGGTGTTTGTCACCTGGGACATAAATCCTTTAGAAGGCACTTTTCCAGGACACTGAAGTATGAAGGGACGAACCTATCAGCGATATCTGTAGGTTTATCAAGGTTTCAAAATGGTTCGACGCCTTGGGACCATAGAAGAGTGCTTTGGGTATTGCTCCACAAGCAAGGGGTACCTCCCCTTAAAAATGGGCATCAGAATGGGTCTCTACTGACCTCAGTGTTGCGCAGAGGGCTTCTCTCCCCTCGCCAACCTATTTACCTAACCTATGGGCCTGTGTCCGTACGAGCTGTGCCAACAAGATCCCAACATAAATTTAGCCAAAACTATGAATTCCAACGAATAATTGTAAATCAAAAGAAAACGTGACCAACATCACCCAATCAACGCTCCAATTCGCACAAAAGATACTCTTAACAAAGCGCACTGATAGCGCATGTGTGTCTTGGAAGCCAGTAGGCACTGACGTCATTCCGGCAAACAAACTTAAAGGGTTTCGTCTTTGTTATTTTTTTTCAATTTCTGTTTATTTATTTTGCTCTGTCTATTTTTTTTCGCTATAAATGATAAGAAGTTGAATTCCATTTCCAATTTGGTTTCCTTCGACCGGCCTTATCGCTCGAGCGCGCAATAGAAAAAGTTCAAATGTACAATAAAATTGTTAACTTATTGTTTGCAGTGAAACATTTTTAAATTTAGCAAGCAAAAATGCAAAGAAAAAAAATTAAACAAAAATGTATCGCTATCTAATCTGCAGCTAGCCACATACTTATACCTAGATGATGAAATCCGACAGCTATAGACATACTACGACTGAAATAGGCGGTGCCGACAGAGACCCGATTACAAACGGGATCACGCTACGATATCTGACAGATGAATCAAAAAGAAATGAAAACTGAATTCGAATTCGAATTCTCTGCTCTGGTCTGGCCCCTATATGCGAAATGGCTAGGCGCGCTCTGTAAACATCCTGGATGCACGTGCCCGACGTGCCCGCCGCCACATAACGATGCTCGATGATGGCGATGATTCAGCGAATTTAGCTCCTCTTTCTGTTTTTTCATTTCCATTTGGATTTTTAATTTTTTTTTTTTTAATTTTATGAGGAATAGAGGAAAATATGTGGATGTGATGTATCTGAAATGTGATGCAGCTATCTATCGGATGTTATCGAGTTCTAATGGTCAACATTCACATGGACGGGTATACTTCGTCTCGACTAAATAACACGCTTACTTCGGATCGCAAACACGATTTTGTAAATGACTTTCGAGGGAACTGTCTTTAATTGCTTGGTTTTAGTATCTCATAAAGTATCTTAGACTAAGACGAACGATGATGTAGTCATAGTCATAGTCACTCGTGACTTTTAATGAAATCTTTTGGTCAAACAGTATGCGTCCAAAGGAATGACGAAGATTTCTAAATAAAAACGAGACATGTAATGCAAACGCTAATGAAATTTGTATCTAACTAATCTAGCGCATCTCTAAAGATAGAGTTATCAACCTGATGGTGACTGATCGATGATCAGTGATCACCGATCACCGATCATCGAGGCTATATCGAACACCATGAGCCATGAGGTACACATGACATTATGTCTAGCATCGGATCTCTAACCAGTTCCTAATTATATTTCAAACGTGTGCCTATTCCCATCGATAGAATGTTTGATAAAGATTTTAGCAACACCGTTTTCAGGTTATGCAATTTTCAGGTTGTTGGTGTTGTTTTTTGTATGGAAAAGATTTATTCATCGGTTCGGGTCGCGGTTATGCTTTCTTTCCGGTTGGCCACGCGCTTAGCTTACGTAAGCGGCGTCTAGTTTTGTTTGTCGTTTGGTTTCGATATTTATTGAATAAAATTACAAATTTGTTAAGCGGTTTTTATGTGTCGCGACGGGGAAGAGCGGAGAGATTTTGGAAATTTATTCGTACAACTACCAGGTGCGAGCATTGGAATAGATTTTCTGAAGGCTCATTCATGAATTTAACTTAGTGCTGGTGTAGTTTTGTCTTTTAAACTTTGACTCGATATTCGACACGTCGATATTGGCTAACTCACAGCTTGAATGATATGTAGATAGGTAGGTAGAGTGGCGGTTCTTGAGAGGGTAGGATGCTCCTTTTTGTTATCACGAAATTCGTTCAATCCTATATGTGTCTGAGAGTTGGTTGGTTTTTTGTCGGGATGATGTTGTTAAATCCAGACAGTGGAGTTGATGTACAGGATCAGTACTTCAATCCTTTTTTCAGCTATTTTGCCGAGATCCACGAAGAAGGGTGTGCTTAAAGTACACGGCAGTTCGACACTGTTTTAGATTTGGTGCTAACATTGTCTAGTGCTTTGACAGCTGCTTGTCTCCTGGCATCTATTGCCCTTGCTGCGATCATTTTAGCTTGAAAGACACTATAATTGTCCGGGCGTCCGTATGAATCGTTTATATTGTACTGTACACCCCTGTTCCATCTTGGTCTCCATCAATGTAGATTTGGATTGCTTGTTCTCCCGTTAGGGTGTTAGCTTCGCAATTTTATCTTCTGGGTATTAGCGTGAAGTGTCTGGTTCTCCCAAGTGCCGGACACCTGCGGACACTTCTTCTCCTCGAAGTGCAATACTCGGGAAACACCCCCTGACGGGGCCCATTAGCTTTGCATTCTAATGGGCTTCCTAACGGGCCATTGCAGACTCAGGGAGTATCACAGGAAAATGGAAATAGAAGCGAACGGAAACTGCAGATTCTGCTGTGATGCCGAGGAGACCCCATCACTTCTCCTCAGAAGAAGAGCACGCCTGGGAGCGTATACTTTCTCTGAAACGGATCTCTCATCATTGGACCCAATTCAGATACTCCGATTCCTCAGAGTGTCTGGATTGGAGGAGGTGCTAAAGATTGAGACTTATCGGCCGATACGAGTTCGGGGGAGCATAATAGAGTTCTACAGGTCATACACACACCCCAAATTTTAACATCTTTTCTTCTACTGCAGAAGATGTTGTGAGGAATACCCAGCTTGAACGCATGGTCTCCAACTGGCCAGTGGCCCGTGATAATGGCTACAATTCTGGCAATATCTGGTATTGACTTGCCAACTAGCTATAGGTTTGTTGTAATTAGACCATGTCTTTCTTAAAATGGCGCAGCTGGTCAGGCCGTTCCACCCATGATTGGCAAGTTGAAGAAAGTGATATGTATATGCAGTTCCCAGAGGAATATCGACACTTTCCGCTAGAGAACTGTTAAGGGCCGATCCTCTTCTAGCCAGCTCATCGGCACGCTCATTGCCCTCATGACTGCTATGTCCTGGGACTTGATGAGTCTAATTATGGAGTGGGTACTTAGTTGAATGATTACAAGCCGGCATTGCTCTACCATTTTTGAGGATGTGGTAACCGCATCAATGGCGATATTTCGATTGGACATTTGGAGATTGTTCAGAAAGCGGAAGGCTTCCCGAATCGCGAGAAGCTCCTTTTGCAAAAGACTAGCAGAGTCTGGGAGATGAAAAGACGTCGATATAAATTATTTAGTTGATCAGAAAAGATGCTGGCGGCGACTCCGCAGTCATCTTAGAACCGTATATATACCAATATCTGGTGAAAATTGAGGGTGGGTGTCATATAATCGGTCGAAGACCCGACCAAATCGCTTAGAGTTGTTTCCAGGATCTTACAGTGATCGTAAGGCTTAGCAGGCCAGCACCCAGATTTCCTGAGCAGGACCGCGCTGCAAGTAGCTGCATCTTTGATGTGAAGTTTTAGGGGGATCAGGTGCGGGATCACACTTAGAGTATCAGTAAGACAAGACCTCAATGCTTTTTTGAACTTATCGATATTGTATTTCTTACTCAGGGCAAGTCATCGAACGATGGCGCCATAAGTGAGAATATGACACATAATAGCAGTGTACAACCAGAGGGTCATTTTTGGCTGGAGTCCCCATTTTTTGCCAAATGTTTTATTACAGGCTATGTTCTATGTTTAGCTTCCAACTCAGCTTCGAATCTTGTATTGTACCTAGGTATTTTGCACTAGGATTTAATGAAAGTGGCTGACCATTTAGTTGGGGAGGTGAATTCCGAAATATTGGTTTTAGTGCGAGCTAGCATCATTTCGGTCTTATCCAGACTTACTTCAAAGGCACTGCTCGTGGTCCATGAGTGTACCTTGCCTAGAGTACCCTCCATGAGTTGACTTATCGTGGGAAGAAACTTTCAACCATATCATCGGGATACGCAACCACGGCACACCCCTCCCTAACAAGTCGGACTCAAATGATAGCAAAGGGAAGATAACCCCTCCTTGTGGGGTGCGTCTTCTAACCGTCTTAGTTGCACTGCTGTTGCCTGAATGATTCGAGTCTTTAGCATGGAAATATTGACTAAGAAAATCCTATATGTACACCTAGCGCCGTGAGAGCTTTATGAATAACTTCAGTACGGATCTTGTCAAAGGCTTCTTCTATGTCAAGAAATGTAGCAAAAGTGTTTGCCTTGTAGTGAAGAGTCTTTTCTGTCGTGCGCACCATTTCATGAAGCGCTGTCTCAGTCGACCGACCCTTGTAAGGATAACGTGCTGGGATTTCGATAGTAGAGGACTCATGTACTATATGTACTTGGTTTTGCACTCGTTGACCGTTAAACCAATCTTTGCCGCTTTCATCTCAAACTCACGAACAATAATGTCAATATCGTTGGCGTACGCAAGCCTATAATTCTGGAAGATGGTGCCTTTGGTAGCTCATAGAAGGTTGTCTTGCTTAATTGGGTTCTGCACAGTGCTTTTTACTGGAGAATTTTCTCTGGGTCATTTAAGCAGTGATATGTTTTTCTAAGCCTTCAGGTTGTGTGGAGACGAACCCTATGAAATGACTTAATGCTTACTTGGTTGGTTAGTTTTGTGGGTGTCCTAAAGCCTTACTTAGACCTCAAGCGGGTCGCTTGTACCCATAAAAAGTATACTCATGGATTCAAACCAAGTGGTAGTGTTGGCAAATCTGGAAACCACCCAGGATGGGATAGAAAACTCAGGCGTTTCCTAAAATCAGCGATATGAAGGTCCATCAGCCCATGGTACCAAGAGTTTGCAGTTTTCTGGTGGCTAGTGCGGGAAATTCGCATAGCAGGTGCTGGATGGATTCTATTTCCTCTTCGTCCTGCAGCTTCTACACTAGTCATTGTAGGCTAATCCAACAAGCTCCGCATGGATTCCTATTCCGCAGTGTCCTGTAAGGACACCGGAAACGATGCTTACTTACTTATCGGGCTTTCGACCCGCGAAGAGTCGCGGCCTGAGACACCGCGGGTCTCCATGCACTTCGATTCCAGACTTATTGGTGCGAGTCTGTCAGGCCAAGCATTCTGGTAGCACGTTGTCTTGGTCCTTATACTGCAAATTCGGTCGCAAGACAGAGAAATAAGTTTACAGAGGAATAGACAGAGTTTTGCTATAAAGTTGTTGAGGAATTTGACCAGTGTTTCGTGAGGTCCCGCTGCCGTTTTGTAGTCCAAATATCTAAGGGCGTCTAATAACACGATTAATCATAACTAGTAATCTTTTCTCGTTCACTTAAGATGGAAAGGAAGAGTTGGTCACAGCAATCAAGACATTTATTCATCACGGCCTATCTTTTTGGACTCAACACGTGTTATAGAGACTAACTTGTCTCTGTTAGGTTTATTGAGGACTAACATTTTGGTGAAGTAGGAATGTGTTTCTACGTCGATGACGGCTTCCTCAAACCTATATTCATGAAACACGTTTCAGTCCACGACAAGAACCACAGCTCCTCGACTTAAATAACCTGCATTCGCTACCATTCCTATCCGAGCAGTTTAGCTAGAGTATTTTGCAAATGACTCAAGCCCAGTACCAACATCCATCATCAGTCCGTCAGTGAATAAGGCCACCTCTTCACTGCCCATCGCGATCTGATTTGTTTAGTCACTTCTGATGAGAATTACTGTATGGATGGATCCTCCTATCAAGAGCAGGCATCAGATAGTAACATCCAGCACCATTCATCGCGACAGCTTGGATGAGTGGCCTTGTGGTGCTCGGTTTTCTGAGTCTAAGGGCAGTCTTAGCAGCTCTACACCTACTTCCTGCGAAAACAACTCACGTGTCACTTCTGGATCACATAATTCACCACCACATGAGAAAGACGATGCTATTTTTCCCATTCTGCCACTACTCCATCTGGTTCGCTAGAGCAATAGCAAACTCTGAAAACCGCATGCATTCAGCTCAAATATCCCACCAGTTGGCTATCCCAAGATGCCGAAACCTGAATCCTCAAAATGCAGATCGTTCTATCCATCCAGCGTTTCAGTTTTAGCACCCGATAACTCATTTCGTTTTTTGTTCACTCTCAAGTCTCAAAATCCGTGCTGCGTCTTTATTCCTTTTCATGTTGAGAAAAAAAAACGACAAAAATAAAAGGAAAGGAAGCATCCACTTGCACTCCCAAACCCAGCGCACGGCATTTGATTTTGAGATCGTCATTCGAGACATAGCGTCGCCAGTCCCGTCTGGTGGTGTGCGTTTTCTGGCGGTCCCAAACGAAGCCGTTCCATGCATCCACATACATATGTATGCACTTATGTATGTAGCATGCTTGACTTTATATGGAGTTGCCATGGGTAAGGCATTCGACAGATAAACAACACGATCATGGATCTACGGAAAATAACCAGAATCCTAAAAAGAATTCTCAAGTGATTCCAATTCTAGCAAGCAGCGACAGAGAGCGGTGGCGGAGCCAGCCAGCCGAAAGCGGGAAAACGTCCAAAGCAAAACAAAATCAAAAAAAAAACGAGGCATTGTGGTTCCAAAACAAATTATACCAGCGCACAGTATATAGGGTATATACCGGGCATTCTCTCCCGTACACGCACGTATGAAACAACAAAAAAAAAAAACGTTCCAATAGACCCCAGGGGGCTCTGTTGTGTGGTTTGCCATAAGAGGAGGAATCACATCTTTAAACCCAATGTGCCATGCCGAGCCGAGAAGAACTTGCTTCGGTTCCGGACGAAACTGGAGTTTAGAAGAATTCTTCTCGTTTTTATTTTCTTGTTTTTTTCTCTCTCTCTCCTCCTCCTCCTTCCACTTCTTCTTTCGCTCTTTTTGTAAACATTTTCAAAGCACTGGGCAGGAGAAAAAAAAATGTTTTCAGAAGTCA
This sequence comes from Matsumyia berberina, assembly GCA_917880715.2. Classification (NCBI taxonomy): domain Eukaryota; kingdom Metazoa; phylum Arthropoda; class Insecta; order Diptera; family Syrphidae; genus Matsumyia; species Matsumyia berberina. The sequence goes on from OU862871.1 coordinate 97,763,290, forward strand.
AAGAAGGAAGACGACGACGACGGCAGGGGCAGAAAAGGCGCAGAACAACGGTCCGAGAATGAAAGAACTTGAAACTGTACCCTTTTAAGAAATCCGTAGCCGCACTCTGGCAGAGACACACGAAACAGATACAGATACGGATACATTCATCGATCGTGTGTAGGTATGTTTTTATGTGTTTCCTACGTACCCGCCTATGTGCCCGGGCAATCTACACCGACTCCAACCTGTCTGCCGGAATATTCGGTGGTCGGTTTCTCCGATGTGATTTCTCATTTCTCGTGTTTTGCTTGGCGCGATTCACTAGATTTTTTTTTTCTTCGGATTTCATCGAATGATTCACGGACACCATGTGGTCTATAAAATTGTTCCATTGAACCGAATTACCTAGGTTTGTGGACAAGTTAGCATAAGAAATTAGTGAGCAGGTAACAGTCTGCCTAATTGAAAGGGCTAATGGGAATGAGTTGGACAAAGATCGAGAGGCGTTATGAGTTTATTGAAGTGTCAGGTTTAGGTAGAGGTGAAGCCGAGGAATGACTGGAATGTCTTCATCTTACAAATTTACTGTTGGACAGATTGTCCATTGTACCCGCCCAATAATTAGAGTCTCGGTTTATGGTATCTACGTCATATGTACATAATACATATGCAGCCTGACAGGGGCACTTTAAGGAAATGGCGGCGCTTCAGATATTGATGTCGGGCAGTTAGTGGATTAATGCAGGCCGTCCGTTAGAACTTTGTAAATTGACAAAGTAGTAGCTTCCACAAAAGCCTCCGACTACCTCCTTTGTAAATGGCCGGGCCTCTACAAAACCAGGCATTGCTTTCCTTAAACAACCTTAACGACCACATGGAATGGAAAATACGTATTAGACTTCCGGATTTCGCCAGTGTCTTTGAAGCGGAGTTACTCGCTATCCATGAGAACTGTTATGCGCTTCACGAAGAAATAACTCCAAAGCGAAACGTCACAATCTTCTCCGATAGCCAGGTAGTACTCAAAGCCCTTGTATCGACAGCCATCTCTTCAAAAATGGTAGCACAACGTAGAACCGAGCTTGCGCGCCTAGAAAGTTGATCCTCGTTATCTCTTCTATGGGTTTCAGGTTCCAGGGGCGGTGAAGGGAACGAGGTTTCAGATGAACTAGTTTGGCGACAGTCGATTCTTGAGAGCTCATTTGCAGGAGAAGTTTTCATCCTTCTAGGAGCTGTCAAAGGAAGAATCTACTTACTCCACTATTCAGTAGCTAAACACACTTGGAATGACATCGGCAAAGAAAATAGTAACATGGCGGAGAACAGACGAGGAGGAGTCTCAGCAATTGCGAAAGTATTGGAATGAGCTGAGACGAATTGGCAGAAACTCTGGCATAGGCATAGACGAGACCCTAGGACCCACAAGGGGAAACAGGAAATAAGTTAGAAGTAAGAAAGTGATCCATCTACTCTGGTGGCTCTGGAGTAGGTGCAGGCCTAACCTAACCTTACCATGCGGCACGTCTTGGATTACCCTAAAATGACTACTGCAGAAGCTATAGGGACGAAGAGGAAATAGAATCCTTCCAGCACCTGCTATGCGAATGTTTCGCACTGGCCAGCAAAAGATTGCGTACTCCTGCTAGTAGCTTCTTTGCGAGGGAAACGAAGAGAACCTTGAACACTTTTTACGTTATTGACGAGTCTTAGCTTAAATCAAGTGAAACCATGTTATGATTTATCCATGCAAAACGACTTGCATTAACCTTCACGAACTACTGCAAGGACGAAATGAAACAGAATTTGACTTCTGGTTTCTGGTAGAAGCTTTCTGGAAGAACTGAAAAACACCCATATTTGTGATTTTAGAGAAATCCCAAGGTTCATGTTCCTAGTTTTTAACGGGCTGTTGTGCCAACTCTGTATGTAGGTAGCAGCCACTAGGATTCCAAGAATGTTCCTATCGAGGTTCAAAAGAAAACTGAAAACCGGATTTCTTCTGTAATTGTGCGGAGAATAGCAGCTAGGCCCAGTCTTGTCCTGCTATTTTTACTCGACGTTAGAAATAAAATTTTCTAAGCCCGTAGAAGGCTTCACAATCGTTCGTTGACCATTTTTGTTGCAGGCAAGTCAGCTCTTTCATTGTCAGTGGGCCAACAATCCAGTGAAGATTGTTTCTTACCGGTTTACCGAATACTTTATGGTTTCAAGACCTTGTTTCGACAACAAACGACCCAAGTGCTTCCAAAAAAACTTGGCTGCGTAAGAAGTTGAACATTTTTTTTTATAATCATATGCGCTTCAAGGGCATATGAACACCCTTTTGATGTTATTCACACAGCGCGAGCGAGGTGCAGTGGTACGAAAATCAGGAAGTATTTGGTTTGGAGGGTAGTATCCAGACTACTCGGGGAAATTTTTGGTGTTTGTGATTCCTATAATTCACGGTACTTCTTTTCGAATCTTCTGATGTCATAATCATTGTCAACTCAATCAAGTCTTCAATCCATGACACTCTACTGCTAGTAGAGTCGACATCAGCTCATATATGACGATTTTTTCCCCTGAGGTATGTTTTTGTGGCGCGCTTAAATCTCTCTATGATTAATCACAAGCGTTCTCTAGAATAAAGTTCAAAATTTTTTAGTTCAGTAATCGAGAGTGACTATACAAATTTTAAGCTAAAGCTGGGAATACCCGCAGCAGTTGCCAGTTTTTATCCGTCGGTACATCGTTCATTGGAAAATGCCGACTCATTGCTAGGTCTATTCATTTTGACATTTACATACTAGGAGGTCTATTCATTGGGACTTCTTTGAGCACCAATGAGTTAATAAGGTTTGAAACGACAAGAAAGTCACGTACTTTATTTTTCAAAAAAAAAAAATGAGTCGGTCGTGTCTGCATAGACGGTGAATGGAAGAGGAGATTCAATGAGGAACGACTTAGCCAGAAGAGTAAAGCTCCAACGACTGAGGTGGCTGGGCTATGTAGAGCGGATAGACACCAATGCTCCAGCCAGGAAGACCACGACTCAGGTGGCGCACCCAAGTGGAAGAGGACCTCCACCAACTCGGCGTGTAAAACTGGAGGCAGCTGACTGGATACGCTTGTTGGTTGAGGCCCAGGTCCACCCCGGACTGTAGCGCCACCTTAAGTAAGTAAGTAAGTAAGAGTCGGTTGTGGACTGAAATTTGCTATAAAGTTTCTCAAGTGTCAAATTTCGTCGGAAGAGTGAGGAAGAGGTTCGAATGATGACCTCTTGACTACGGTAGATCTTCTCTTTAGCAGGGAAGGTTCGAAGTAGTTTTGAGCAACACAGATACCCAATATTGAAGTTTGACGTTATTTGGACAATGATGACCCTCCTTAGTGTACATAATAAATCCAGCAGTTGCTGGCATAGATAATATCGATGATTGAACGTGGAGCTGCGAAGGCTTCAAGTAGAATCCCTTCTCATTCGCCCGTTTTAGGGCATATCCATTTGGTAGAACATGCCAATTATTATTGGCCTTCGACCTAATGGACTTCTTTCTAACATATTCAGCAGTTTCTCGAATGGATGGTAGCATCTTTCAACTTGAAGCTGTATGTGAAGCTGCCGTCGGTTTTTGTTGTTTTGCACGAACGAAACTCATAGCAGGGCGTACTAAAGTACTATTCCACGGATGCTACAAGCTTCTATAGTTCAGGGGTGGCTAAACTTTCTATGCTATACGGTCGGTTTTGCGCTGAAATTGGTAACGCGTGGTCTATCGTTCTCATCTGGAAGACAATATATGTAGATATACACCAACAATTCAAATGATATAGCGTTTACGTGGCAGCCTAGGATGTATTTTGGATGGAATTGTGTGCTCAATTTTTCAATATGCCCACACCTACGACATTTGATTCTTCCTCATTCTTCGGCTCGTGGGCGGGGATTGCTTATTGGTTGCCCGTTGCTATCCTTTGTAAAGGATGTTGAGCTATTCGTCGACTGCCCAGATAGGATAAGATCCGCCTTGGAGTTTTGCTAGCTTTCCGGCAGTCTTGTTGATATCTGTAGGTCCACGTACATATTTTATGTTCTTTTCGCTGCCAAGACCTCCACGGTCTCTATAAAACTTTAGATGTTTGGCACTAGTTTCTATCACACACAAGAAAGGTTCGTCCCTCAACACCTGTGTTTCGGTGGCTTCTTGCCTGTGAAAGTGCGTTCAATATACCGAGAAAGTTTAGTAGGAGTTTGGAGCAGCGATACCCTGTAAGGACAAGGAAAGCTCTCTTCAGTGTAAGTAACAAATCCCTAAAATTCCTAGTACCTTTGCTTAATGACTCCCTAAAGCATTTGGGATACAAGCCAACAAATTCCGTCAAGTCATATCTCAAGGTCCACAAGACGAAATTCTCAAATGTTCCGCATAAACAAGTTTTAAGATGAAAAGTGTTCCGTGATACACGAGCATTTTTCATTCAAGTCAGCAGACTTGTTAAGCAATCTTTCAGCTACAACTTGTCTCAGTCGAAGCGCTTTGTCAACAGTTCGCCGAATTGCAAATGTCGCACGAATAAACAAATGAAAATGCAAATTCTACTGCCAAGAATTTACCTAAATGCATCTGGTGCAGCCATAACGGCACAGAAATAGCCACACCTACTAAAACGCGTGCAAAAATAGTATCTATGCATCGCCGTTTGTATCTACTCGTGGATATGGCTGTGCTAACAAATTACATACGAGTACCCTCAGCGTATGACACTGCTAATGATGTCGAGATTTCTAGATTTCTAGATTTCAGCAACCCCCAGAGGAAGTTTACTTTAGTATCTCAACGCTTTTTTTCGAGTCCCAAATCAGTTTTTTTGTTTACACGTATTTGTGCATAGTACACTGATACGCCAGAGGGGGGAGGTACGAGTAATCGAAAGGAAACACATCTTCGTGCGTAGTGTGCGGTCGCTTGAAATAAGACCGTCAGCGCTTAATAAAACCAACAAAAAGCACTGTGGCTTCGTTTCTAAATATATCGCACCGCGCGCATAAACAAATAAAACATCTCGCCGCTGCTGCCATGCACGGCAGCGAACTGCCAGCTATAAGCTGTTGCTGTTGCTGTTGCTGTTGCAGTTGCATGCCATGTACATGATGCCCACTTTGATTCAAAGCCCATTACATGGATCCGCATTGAATGCGCGCGCTGCCACCGCCGCTAGCCAAACGTGGTCGTAGTGTCTCTCGCGGAGGAATCCAGTGATAGTGGCCACTTTACTGAGAAGGTTCAGTACTCTGGCACATATTTGTGTAAAACAAATACAAAGCTCTCGCATGTTATTGATTTATTTTCCAGAACACCAGTGCTGAACTCATCACAATCGAGAACTGGGTGCCCGGGCGATAAGAGCGCTGTGCCAGCACTCCAAGTCGCCGTAGTGTGGCCTGCTTTTCCGTGTAGATAAAACTGATTCATCGATGCATTTTGTGCTGAGCAAACAGAGCCGAGTGCAGCGCGGTGCGAACGGGAGTAGGTTCTAATTTACTCAACGCCTAATAAATACATAACTGCTGCTGCCCGTGTTTGCTTTTACGACTGTTTATTGGATTTCTGGAAGTGCCAGACGTTTCGGCGCCCATGTTCTCCACAACGAAAAACTGTCAATGTCGTCTTATCTGTGTGCCTGTGCCAGTGCCAGTGCCAGAGGGGGGACTTTTTTTTAATAAAATAAAATGTCAACCGTCTTTTTCCGTGCTGCTCCAGGCGATAAGAGTCTCGTACTCGTACGCAGATACTTTTGTAGTCGACACAAACATCATAGCTGATACGTTTGTTTGTGCGCTCCTCGTTTTGACGAATGTCCGATGGGAAATGCATGCGACTGGGAGAGATCTACGATTTGAATGGGCCTGAGAAATCCAACCTAGCCAAGCTTAATAGGGGATAAATAGGTACTTGTACTTTTGATGGCGGCAGGACCTGCCCACCTTCTCTCTTCACGTTTAATCGAAAACACCGAAACCCATGTCATCGTCCTCTTCCTCTTCGGATTCTTCATTAACAGCCTCCTTGGCGGCTGCTGCTGGGGTAGCTACAGCTCCAACTGGAGCAGCAGCGGTGACAAACTTGTTAGGATCCTTAATAAACTTCTTGCTTCTTTGAACTCAACCTCGGTTGTAGCAGCTATAGTCAAAAGGTTCCTAAAACCATTGGGGGCACTGCGTTAAGAAGAGCGACTTTCCTTGAACTTGTGCTTTCAAGGGGCTCTGTACCATCAGAAAGCTTGGCGGATGGATCAAACGTCTAAGCAAAAGCTTAAACAAACAATAGGCTAGGCACTAGAACTAAATCTTGTAAGAAACATGTCAAATCCTGATCTGTATTCAGCTTCTTAACACGGAAATATAAAAGACGACGAGGAAACAGGCCATTTCTTTAGAAAAGTCCAGCATTCGGCATAGCCGGGCCATTTGATGCAACGGCCAAACGAGAGGAACTTGGAAATGTTAGTCCTTCCACCTAACCTATACGCCTGACTGTGGTGTGAATGTCGAGATCAGGCTGTTATTACGCAAGGGTGAGCGCTGATATCAGACGAAGGATAACTCTTGCCCGTCGCTGCTTCTTTGGGGTAAGAAGGCAATTGACAAGACCTTAATAATCCCGATCCTGCTCTACGGCGCAGAGGCATGAACTTTGTCAAAAGTGGATGAGGTCGCTCTTGGCTGTTTCAAGAGGAAAATGCTTCCGTCTGCATATACGGTGAGTGGAGATGGAGATACAATGACAAAATGTACGGGCTGTACAGCGACATGGACTTCGCCAGAAGAGTGAAGGTCCAATGACTGAGGTGGCTGGGTCATATAAAGCGGATGGACACGAATGCTTCATCGTAGAAAATTTTCGAATCTACACTCGAGGGACGATGCAGTAGAGGAAGACCGCGACTCAGGTGGCGTACGCAAGTGAAAGGGGACCTTAACCAACTTGGCGTGCGAAACTGGAGACGGTGAGCTGGCTGGAGAGGATTTTTGGTTGAGGCCCAGGTCCACCCCGGACTGTAGCGCCACCTTAAGTAAATAAGAGTGGGATGTTCTTAACATAGGCTATCGGCAGGTTTGGGACCAAGTCAGTATGTCAACGTTCCATGAAATGCTTGAAGTCCGGTAGGATTTTCTGTCACATTCTCGCTAGGGCTGGTCAGTGGTATAGAAAGCGAACGAGGTTCTCTTCTTCTTCCTCGTAGTTTCCACAAATCGTCATTTTGGTGAATGGCAGTCTATGCATGTGTTGATGCTGATATTTCATGTGATTCGTCCCACCATCAGCCACCATTGAAATCTTCTCTGGACATCGAAAGGTATGCCCAGTGGTCTTCAAAGTTCTTTTGCATCCTTTAGGTGGCTGCTGCATTAATTATTGCCAGTGCGATTCCCACTATGTTCTCAGCGGTTCGCTCGTTTTTTAGCCAGTTCGTCAGATTTCTCTTTTCCATAACACCTTCATGACCCGGTACCCTGACAAGGCGTTGAGTTTGGCCTCCCATATCCTGACTTGCTGTGATTTGTTCCTTGAATTTGTTACGCCCTTAAGGCCCTGACGGTCTGAAAAGATTTCTATTTCCGTGTCTCGGAGGCGGTGTTTGAAGTGAATGCCGGTTCCCATTGCCAATGGCAAGGACTTCTGCTTCAGAGGCAGTGACTCTTAGTAAAGAACACCAATTGAACTAGGACTAGGGCCAGTTTTATCTGACCAGCATGCAACTGTTTGGATTAACTACAGATAAATATTAAGAGATCCCAATGTTATTGAAGTCTTCTTCTGTATCCAGAAAAATCATTTGAACTTAAACGAGTTTCCAATAATCTTTACAACCTGATGTAGAGCGGTTTCGACGGATTTAACTTCGAGATAAGCGCGTTGATTGGCGTTAAGCGGTGGATTCTTTATCAGTTATCTGACGTGAGTATCGCAAGTCCTCAAGTGAAAAAAAATAAAGCTGATAGATCTTTTCCTGGCTTAGGCCTAAAAAGAATTTTTATTTCCTGCCATTGAGTTAGAGTGTATCCGAAGCATGGACAGCCCTTGATCTATTCCACATCTAGATTACTGCAGCACAGTTGAACTGACTTGGCCTGTCTTCAACATAGAAATACTCACCACTTCACTTAGTAATTTTCTTCTAATATGACAACAACTTACATACATATATTTTTTATGATTTTTCGACAACTTATTGCCAATAGGAAAACCATACAATAGAAAACCTGAACAGTATGCCTTCAGAGTTCAGACAGTCGTCGATTCGATATCGGATAAAAAATTCAACGGAAGGAAACTGAAGCTCATATTGCAGCTGCACTTTAACAAAGACATGTGCCTCAACGATATGCTTGCACAGATCCACCAAATAGGTGTGACAGCATAATCGTGTATGGAATCGTCAAATAGTTGGTGGGTCGTTGTCACACCTCGCGTCAGTATCCGGTGGGAATTTTGGACGAATTTTTTATTTTTTTTTGTTATTTTTGGAAGATAACTCGTGTAAGGAATTCTTTACTGAGTAGGTATAGGTATATCCAAGTCCTATTGGAATTTTCCTCTCCTTGAAAAACTGCGTAAAAGTCCTTCGAAACGTGTCTGGAAATGTCGAAAACACTTACTGGTAGTCGAAATGGAAGAGGTTGCTCATAGAAGAGATGAAACCATTGGGCAGATGGGATCACCATCAACGGCGTGGAACAGTATCGTTTTGAGAACAATTTACGCCCTCACCGAGTTTTAGGAAATCGTCTGATATTGACAAAACCGCCTGAATAAAAGGAACTTATTTTACTGTGTGATGAAAGAGTAGGTTCGGTAACACCCTACGTGGGGTGATGGATAGGCCTCATCACTTTCACTCGGAGACCTGGAGGTCCATTGTGAGTCTGTACCCTATCAATGCTGTGGGAATAACAATATGGTTCCCGGGACAACCTAAGGACCTAACCTATTGTTGGCTGTTTTGTGAACCAGTTCATGCACTTTAAGAATCTAAATAGGTTCGTTAGCTGTGAGTCTGGTACTTCTGCTATGCTTGCAAAGAACCTAAATCCCAATGGGCGTAAACGCCGTTCTTCCAGGGCGAGGCAGTGACACAGCAGATGTTGGATTGATTCTACCACTACTTCACCACCGCAATTTCTGCATTAATCGATTCTCCACTTGCGGAGCATGACTCCGATAGCTCAGTGTCCTGCGATAACACCAGTGAGTATACGGATAGAGGATCTGTCCAGTACCAGCTTACAGCTTTATTTAGTTTCGGCCATAGCGTGATGAATGTGTAACACCAAACTGGACTCAATCATTGTCATTGCCCAGCTTGGCATTCGAGCGTTGTTCGTACAGCTGCAAGAAAACTAGGCCACTGTTGGCGATAGCTGCTAACCCACTCCAGATTTTCGTGGATTCCTGATGATTTTCCAGAGAAAAGTGGAAATTGGTCACGAACGTATCAAGAAGTGCTACTTAAAAAAACCTTTAATTGGACCTCTTGGATCGTCTCAATGAATACGGAATTATTGTCCGAGGCCTAATGTCGGTTTCGTTAAGTATGCGGAATTCGAACTCGCAAGACCTTAATCTCGGCATTTGCCACTGAAGACAACTGGAATGCGATGAAACTGACTGAAGAGGCTTGTTAGTTAAGGTTCAACCAGAACTGTAGCGCCATCCAAAGTAAAGTAAGTAGGCAAACTATGGCGCCTAAGCGCACTTTGCAAAGTGCCCCCATGTATCCAGAAGAGAGAATGATTAATTGAAACGTATGCACAGCTGCTCCAAACCCAGAGCCATTAATTATTGCACACTAAGTCGATCGCAATTTATTGTAGTTGTACCTGTTTTATAATTAATGCTTTGCAATTAATTTTTTTTTACATTTATTCGTTCAGCTCACGTTGAAGTCGCCTCCACAAAGGCATACGCTCGCACTTTGGAATCTAATCACTAGAGTAAGGTGGAACGTGTTTATGTTTCACCGACTAATGACTAATAAAAGAGTTCCGACAAATGGCTGTATTCGTGTAAAATAAATAATTGAAAGTAGTTTTCCTAAACACCGCGGTTCCTGAATCACTTCCACGAACAGCATCATCGGACAGACAGTCTATGAATTTTTAAAAATAAATTTTTTCGAATTTTAAAACCACAAAAAAACCATCAAAATTTTTGTTCCCAAAGTCAAGTCAAGTTTTGGGCGTTTATTTATACTTTTTGGCATAAGTTATGACAATGTTTTATTTTCTATACAACAAATGCGTTGACAAGCTGAATATATTAATAAATTGATTGCATGAAGGGAAATACAAAATGAGTTAGCATCCCAGATCGAGTGATAAGCCACAGAAGTCAGAGCCACTGCGTGAGGTGGTGGCACCTAGACACTTTCATAGTTTATGAACAGATGAAGGAAGTTGTCCGGATAGCTCAGGTGCTCGGACATCCACTGCAAGGGTGTGTCGGCGTGAATATCGATGCCATGCGTGCGAATACCAACTGAAAGTAAAACGTAGAAAAAATTACAAAATTTTTTAGAAAAAAAAAACAAAAACTACATAAATCTCGTTTGAAAAAATAAAATTAATATTCTGAAAAAGTTTTGATTTACATCAGCGGTTCGGATACGTTGAGGAATTCTCCTCCAGCCAGCTGCGGGAAGTGGGGAAAATTGTTTAGCGTCTAGCGACGGGAGCACGCACCAGTGCTAAGTGTTTTCGGATGACATATTTATTAGGATTTATGATTGAGGGTAGAGGTGCCTGATTGGTTTTGAGTGACATTATAATTTTCTGACTCGAAAATGAATTATTGCACTTGACATGCTGTTCGATCCATGAGGATCGAGGTAGTCTCATGAATATCACCTCAAATAATGTGTACGTGTCACCTCATTCTAGTGAAGGAGCTGCTAACAACAATCGCTATGAAGCTCTTTTTAAGCTGTCGTGATTCTATTCTGAAGAAAGCTGTCTGTACAAGTAGAAGTAAGAGTGAAGCCTAAGAAGAAGGCACGCTTCTGCCAAGAGCTTCAGCGTCTGTAAAAAATTTGTCGTGCATGAGAGATCTGGTTTGTTAATTAGTTTCATTTGATTAGGTTTGGTAAATGGGTGCCATTCGTCACTGCTCACTTAGATCAGCAATAGGGTCTGTTGTGCAAATCTTCCAACTCTACTCCGGGAACCTGAAAAAGAGAAGGAACCGCTGATTTAAAACCACCCGATGTCACGCAAGTCCTTGAGTTCCGTGAAGAAGTGATTACCAAGAGTCGTCATTCTTCTACCGGCGAGAGCTAGACATTCACATTCGAATCGATTTCTTCCTCGTCCCTACAACTTCTTCAATAGTCGATGTGATATATACCGAGGCGATCCGCATGAACACCAACGGCGCAGTATCCAGTAAGTAATTATCCCCTTCGGGATAGGGGCTTGAATAGAATATACCCGAGGTAAGGTATGATTGTCGTAAAAGGCGACTGAAATCCAAATCGTTTAAACTTTTCACAAAAGTTATTTAAAAAATGTATGCAATGAACAAAACAAAAGATTTTAATACCCCAGGTGGTACGCCATGTAAACTGGTAAATCCACCCTTCTCGGAGGTCGGTCCCACGGATTCTGGGGGGGACCATTTGTTGCTCATCGATAACCCTTTTGGAAAAGGTAAGAGGGTAGAGAGAACACCCCCATCTCATACAATAGACGAAAACAAAAACCTAAAGGCTAAATATTCTAAAGCCTACGAAGAAAGAGATGGATTTAAGCAACTAAGCGAGACATTAATTAAAGAAATTGATAGTTTAAAGCAAGAGTTGCAAATGTTGAAACAACAGATCAACAGTGAAAATATAGAAAAAGCTAAAGTTGTAGAGTTTTCAACTGATGAAGAAGAGCTACTTAGAGAGACAGAAGGGAAACTTAAAAACGGGAACAAAAATAAAAAAAGGAAAATGAGTTCATCACCAAAAATCTCATCTCCGAAAGAAACCTACCAAGTTACGGAATATGTCTCAAACAAAGAAAATATAACTCAAAAGTCAGCCAAACCTCCACCAATTATTGCACTGCAAATAACTAAGTATGAAAGCTTAGTTAGGTTAATGGAGGAAAATAAAATTAAAGCTAATACAGCGTTATTAAATAGTAATGACATTAAAATTAATGTAGCTGAAGAGGAGTCCTATAGGAAACTTACAAAATTACTTAACCAAAAAAGGGTGCAATGGTACTCTTATGAAAGCAAACTAACAAGACCAATTAAGGTTATTGTAAAAAAATTACACTTTTCTTGCTCACCAGAGAATATAGTAGCAGATCTAAAAAGGAAAAACTTTAAGATACTGGAAGCTGTCAATATGCTAAAATTTAAAAGCAAAGTACCGCTTCCAGTGTTTATGCTTTCTTTTGAGCACGAAGAAAACATCAAAAAGATATACGAAATTAAAGATATCCTTGGAATGAAGGTAGAGATTCATGCTATGAGGAAATCAAAATTAGTCCCGCAGTGCAAGAACTGCCAAAAGTATGGACATACACACAAGTACTGCAGCTCTCACCCAAGATGCGTTAAGTGTGCAGGAAATCACCATACGAAAGACTGTATGAAGAAAAAAGAGGAACCAGCAAAGTGTGCCAACTGCAACGAAAAGCATCCAGCCAACTATAGAGGCTGCTTGGTTGCAAAACAGATTCAACTGGCAAAAAACAAAAAATATAAACAAACACAACCAAACTCAAAAAAGGACGAACCTAAAAGAATAAAGGACGTGCAACCGAGAACACCAATAGAAGTACCCAAAGGCCAAAAAAAAATACAAAAAGGACGTAAGACCAAAGACAGGGACGGGTACAGAAATGACATATGCTCAGGCTGCATTAAAAAACGCAGAAAAAACAATAAACACAACAGAAGTAAAATCAAATGTTAGTATGGAAACTTTCATGCAAAAAATCCTAAACAGAATGGAAAATATGGAAAAAAGTAATAAAGCTATACTAGAAAAAATATTATTCCTTGAGAGGAAAAGTAGCAATAAAAAGGCTGCACACAAAAGACATACATGATGGATAACATAAAAATTCTAGAATGGAATGCTAATGGTATCGAGAATCGTAAAGAAGAAATTCAAGTAATTCTCGACATGAACCAAATAGATATATGTCTTGTCTCAGAGACACACTTTAAGGCCCAGACAAATTTCAAACTGCAAGGGTACGAACTATATCACTCACCACATCCCCATAATTCGGCTAAATGCGGGGCTGCAGTTATAATAAAACAGACGATCGATCACCATATAGAAGCTAAATTCCAATCATGTGCGATTCAAGGAATATCTATAAATATAAAAACGAAAATTGGGCAAATATCAGTTGCATCAATTTATTGCTCTCCCAGCTATAATCTAAAAAAAAAATGATTTTAGAAGTCTCTTCCGCATATTTCACAGTAGATATATCGCAGGTGGAGATTTTAATGCCAAAAACAAGTACTGGGGATCTAGATTGACAAATACTAGAGGAAGAGAACTATATGAAGTGATAAAAGAAACTGGCAGCAAATATCACTCAACGGGAAAACCTACCTATTGGCCAACAGATAGGAAGAAAACCCCAGATCTTGTCGACTTTTTTGTAACAAAAAATATCTCGTCGAACAGTATAAAAGTAGAAGAAGGGCCAGATCTTGGCTCAGATCATTCCACAATACTTTTGACACTTGGCGACAAAATCATTAACAAAGAGGATAGACCAAGACTAACTAATAAGCTGACTGATTGGAACTACTTCCGACTCGGATAGTACTCATCTCTTAGAAACTATTGAAACAAAAGATCAATTGGAAGAGGCAGTACAAAGACTTACAGTTAACATCCAAAAAGCTGCATGGGCTGCAACACCCATAACTAAAATCAAATTCCAACAAAACTCTTATCCAAACAAAATATGTGAAATTATTGCGGAGAAGAGAAGAGCTAGAAAACGTTGGCAACAAACAAGGTCTCCATGCGACAAAACAGTACTCAATAATCTAGTCGGTAAACTCAAAAGATCGGTGAGAGAACATAAAAATGAGTCTCTTAAAACCTATCTCTCCAGTCTTACGAATGACGCTAGTACCGAATACTCGCTTTGGAAGGCAACGAAGAAAATGAAAAGGCCAATAGCACACTATCCACCGGTTAAAAACAAAGATGGTAACTGGGCAAAAAGTAACAAAGAAAAAGCGGATCTATTTGCTGAGTACCTGGAAGGCGTCTTCCAACCGTATGAAGACAAAGACTGCCAAGAAACGGAAGAAGTGTGTCAAGAGGAAAGACATATTCTACCAGTTACTGCGAAAGAAATTGCCAAAGAAATAAAAGAAGGGATTAATACAAAAAAGCCCCGGGATTTGATTTAATAACGGGAGAAATCCTTAAACAATTCCCAAAAAAAGGCTTGAAGAAACTAGCGCAGATTATAAATGCTGCATTCAGGATAAGGCATGTACCTAGCATGTGGAAAGTTGCAGAAGTAATTATGATACCGAAACCAGGCAAACCACCTAGTGAAGTCACCTCCTATCGCCCGATATCAATTCTACATATGTTGTCCAAACTATTTGAAAAGATGATAATTAAACGTCTGCATAAAATAATCGAAGAAAAATCTCTAATCCCAAACCATCAATTCGGATTTAGAAATAATCACTCCACGATTGATCAAGTGCATAGAATAACTGATAAAATCGAAAAAGCATTTGAAGAAAAAAAGATATGCTCTACTATATTTCTCGATATAGCACAAGCTTTCGATAAAGTATGGCACAAGGGACTGATCCATAAATTGCAAAAACATCTTCCTAAGCAATACGCAGAAATTTTAGAATCTTATATATCACAGCGATATTTTAGAATTAAACAAGAAAATGAATACTCCACGTTGAGGGAAATAGAAGCTGGAGTACCACAAGGTAGTGTGCTAGGGCCTCTATTATACCTTCTGTTTACTAGCGATCTGCCAGATAGTGATGGAACAACCGTGGCAACATTTGCAGATGATACTGCTATCCTTGCTGTTGGCGAAAATGTTGAAGAAGCGACAAAAAAAGCTGCAGAAGGCTGTAAATAATATATCGAAATGGACCAAAAAGTGGCTAATTAAACTAAATGACCTAAAGTCTGTTCATATCAACTTTACGAATAAAAATGTTCAGCATATCCCAGTACTCATAAATGGTAATGAAGTAGAATATGCAAACACAGCCAAATATCTAGGGATGACCCTAGATGCAAAACTGCGCTGGAAAACGCATGTGAAGAAAAAAAGAGAAGAACTAAATATGCGCTACAATAAAATGTATTGGCTAATCGGGAAATACTCTTGTCTGTCCAACTACAATAAATTACTGCTTTATAAGCAAATATTAAAACCAGTATGGACCTACGGGCTTCAGTTGTGGGCATGCACATGCAAAACAAATTTACAAATAATACAAACATTCCAAAGTAAAGTACTACGTAACATAGTAAATGCACCTTGGTACATAAGAAACGCTGATCTACATAGAGACCTTAAAGTTGAAATGATTGAAGAGGAAGTAAAGAAAGTAGCCAATAGACATAGACTTAGGCTTTTCAGCCACGTTAACGTAGAAATGACAGAATTATTAAATACTGACAATCTGACTAGAAGATTAAGAAGAGTAAAACCTTTCGAACTAGCTAGTTAACCAAAAAAAAAATAAAAAATTAAAATTAAGTAATTAAATAAATAAAACAATAGTTAACCGTCCACAGGCGATTAACATAATTAACACAATCCATTGAATACATATTTATGTATACGAAAGACAAATTGCTGATTAGTCTAACGACTAGGTGCAATAATTGGAAAGGCTGGCTTCTCCCCCACCTGTGATGAAATGCCAAGATGGCCGTACCGCAGGGATAAGGGGAAGAAGGGAGAAGGGGTTAGTGGGTAAAAATCCCACACTGTTACTGAGTACGGGCTCAGTTTCGTCTTTTGAAGATTACCAACTCCCAGCGCAAAAAAAAAAAAAAAAAAAAAAAAAAAAAAAAAATCCAGTAATGATGCCGGAGACTATCCTTGATTCACGATGGCTAAGTTTGACCAAAGACAGAGATGTCTTCTTACTATAACCCGTCCATAAGTTTCTAGCCGTTGCACATGTGTCTAGCTGGATCCAACGTGCATTGGCTCGATTGATGGCCTCGCCTTCAACGAGCTTATTGGAATCCTCGCAAAGCAGAAAGCCTGTGAAGGATGCAGTGCTGCTTCCCTTCGATGTAAGTTCGTCAGCCCTTTCGCTAACTGGGATATCCATATGCCCTTGTACCCAACATATCGATATCTCAGTTAGATGCTCTTTGCAGATTCCTATAAGCCTTGATCTATTTATCGCAGACTCCAGAGCCTTAAAGGCTGCCTAGCTGTGTCGGACAGTTTTCAAGGTCTCGATGATGGGTGTGATTTTGGACTGAAAGACACTGCAGTCGTCGTTTATTCTAAACGAGTGGTTTATTCCTAGGGCCTTGCTGTAAACCTCGGCGCCTGCACCAATGTCCATCTCGTGGAAAGCTAGTTCCTTTTTATTCGTAACTTTGTGGTTCCTCCAGTCATCTCTGTCAGGAATTCTGATACTGAATCTTCTGTCAAATACCAGAGTCTGGATCATGTGATCTGTTTCTGTCATTTGATTATTCTGCCGTTTTGACAGAATTATGTTGAAGGCTTTGATAAAAGCCATGATTTTCTCTAAGCTCTGCTTTTTTCAAGATTACAGGGTTGAGTGTTTGTTTGTACTCGTTTCACTCTTCCTTACGTTTCGATTTCGGTTTATAAGTGCGATGCTTCTTTGATGACTACATTATGCAACTTCAACGAAGTCAAAGATGTCGATACAGCGTCCTTAAGCGATCACAGCGTAGGATAAATATCGGTTGATAAAATCCATGACATTATGTTAGAAAAACCGTCGAGTAAAGATCAGAGCGATTGCTGATATTGTAAACAACTTAAGTGGACGTATACTGAGTATCTCTTATGACTAATTGGACATGAAAACGTTTAAGCGCCATCCGAGTGAATTTGGCGCTTTGTAACCGTTTGTATGGATTTACTGGTTTGTACTGGATTTACCAGTACAAATCAAAAATAAAAGTTTGGGTCAGTCACAGTAATTTCGGTCAGTCACAGTAATTTTTCTCACGAACGTTCTGCAAAGAGCTAGCTGCCTGCATTTGGATGCAGACACACTTAGACCAGACGGGGTCAATTGTGATACCACAGGCTCCGTCACTAATTCAGTGAAACACGGATATTAATCGAACCAACTAGAGCTTTTTGTGAAGTGGAATCAGGGCCCAAATAGTCTTTTCCGTGATCGCATAACTCGTCACGTAAAAATGAGACGATTTGGCCCCAGAATGCGCGTTTTTCCGTGACGAATTATACCATCACGAAAGAGACAATTTGGCCCCAGGACAGTCTTCTTTTCGACAGGGCCAGACCGTTGTAGAGGAGAAAATGGAGAATATTTTTCATCTCCGCATGAAGGGCTATAGGACAATGTCCTATGAGAACAATGATACCAGTGCTAAATTTTGACCTCTTCAGTGGGACCCAAACATTAGATTCAACTAGTCTTGGCCAGAACTGTTTGGAGATTTGGCACGTCATGCCTTTCAGTTTGACGATAACGTTTTGAGACACATATCCAGTTTCCTTGGTTTCGAGTTGGATTGAATTTATTTGTTGCATCTTGAAGAGAATGGCAATACTGCCCCACCACTTAGCCATTCTTCACAAGGTCAGTGACCCAAGCGGAAAGGTCTCCAGCTCTTTAGTGGA
Organism: Matsumyia berberina; assembly: GCA_917880715.2. Classification (NCBI taxonomy): domain Eukaryota; kingdom Metazoa; phylum Arthropoda; class Insecta; order Diptera; family Syrphidae; genus Matsumyia; species Matsumyia berberina. The sequence continues at coordinate 97,781,153 of OU862871.1, forward strand.
CTGCACCCTCTAGTGTTTACCATAAGCTTGTATAGCACTCTCTCAATTTCGACTAGAAGAGCGTAGATACAATTTTTCCGTTTTTCTGTGACTTATGTACATACATACGTTTGTCTGTAGACGAAGGCTGTGCTGTCCTAGCCAACACTTTATAGGAAAGTCGGTGCAAGGCAATACGTTGTCCAAAAATGTCGTAGAATAAAAATAAATAGCTGGCCCGACAGCTCGAGATGAGCCAAGGCCACCATTCATGTTGTGCGTGTTACATTTTTCGCACGAATGGAAGGGACCTACAATTAATTCCCCAATCCGAATGGCGAATTTAGAAGCTCTTTCATGACAAATTGTACTCCCGGAGGCTTGTCATTCCCTTGTCATGGCTGGGTCTTGAACCCACGCCACTCGGTCAGCAGTCCAACGCACTAACCACTGAGCTACGTCCATCAAAAATGTCGTAGAAGTTCCGGACGAATGGCGTCTTTTACAAAAAAAAATGTGTCACGTGTTTGAGCAAGACTGCCATAGAGAAGTTTCGATAGCTTAAAAGACGCTGCATGGAGCCGCGAATCATATGAGAAGACGTTGTCAATGTCATAGGAAGCAAATTTTCCATTTTCAACAAACGCTGACCACATTCTGACAAAATGTCTACGAAAATGTTTGCATTTACGTCAAAACTAGGACCAACAACGATGTCCGAAAAAGCAAAAAAAAAAAACAAATAATATGTATACCGCGCGCTATTTTTAATGTTTATATTTTCAACATCACAAATCCTCCATCGTTTAGAAATATTTTTATTTTATTTTCCATTAGTTGGCGCCGTCAACTGTCAGAGTGACTCGTGTTGGTTTTTAAAATTAGATTCGAAGTAATGTATGCATTTTGGCGACAAAGCGTCTCGAGAAGATTCGAATGTCGTTTGGTGTTTGGAGGGACACTGGGTGTCTCATCTTTAAATTTAGTTTTTTTTGTTTTCACGGGTCGGTATTTAAAATGGATTATCGTGTGTATGCATATGTGAGTAAGGCGCCTTCGCATTTCCGTTTGACATTTTGATGATGATTCGTTGATGACCTTGTGCGATAGCGCCATTTGAATTGGGAGAGTATCTAGAATCATTGAAGTGTTTTTATTTTGTAAAGAAATTGAAATTCAAAGGCAAAATAATGAAATCGACTATCAGTTTTCGAATTGAGTCATACACGGTGACAAGTATTTTCGATGACAGGCCAGTGTTCTCGGAGGTTATGTGTCAGAAAAAAAAATTCTTCAAATTAGGGACAGTGTGTTGCAATAGTGTGTGAACACTCAATTAAATCATCAACTTTGTCTGCAACAAAAACTTTTATTGGCGATGTATTCTGTCTGCCTGCGTTTAGAGACAAGCTTCATCGAATGATGGTGCTAAACACCTTGGCCTCAACCAACCGGCTGTCTCCAGATGCTTTTCTTTCGGGTGGAAAGCGTTTGTAGGCAAAACTGAGGTCGTTATCAGTTAGAGGGTAGGAATAGGGATGCCACCCATGAAAATAACCTCTTCTGCCACCTTATGCCTGCAGTCTAAGCATTTCTCCACATGAGGCAGGAAATTAACCTGATAGGCTTTCTCCTCTCAATCTTTTTGTATATTACTTTACGTTTGCGTCTTATGCTTCATGGCTTCTAAGTATTTCAACTCGTCGAGTTCTTTTCATAGAATATCCATATTCTTGGGAAAAAATAACGAAGCGAAACGGTAAAGCTTGGACATTGTAAAATCATGAGTACATTGTCGTGCAAGGAACTGAATTATATGGAAATTCAGTTCCCAATGACTGGATATCAGGTGTGAACCGGTGTACCCACCTGCCCTTTTCAGACGCGTTCCAGTGTTTTTTTCCATATTCAGTGCTTTTTGCTTTGAACATTTGAAGATGTCAAAGTCGTACAATCTAACGGGTTTCGCCAGTGTCCACCATGCGAAGACGCTGGTGATTTTCAATGCATGCTTCAGAACCAGGCATCACCTAAGTAAAACGTTGCAATATACACGGACAGCCAAGCGGCCATTGAGGCCATAGTCTCTGTAACCAGGAACCACACCATATAAAATGATTAAACAATGTCGAAAGGAGCCAAATAGTCTCTTCCTTGATCGCATAACTCTTTACGTAAATAAGAGACGTTTTGGGCCAAAAATGCTCGTTTTTGGGTGACGAGTTGTACATACGATCACGGAAGAGGCATAGCGGCATTGGTGGTAAAGAAGAGGCCGATGAGTTGGTCAGGCGAGGTTCCACTTCTGGCAGCTCTCTCTTGCGAAACGAGTTCATAGTCTACTGTCAAGAGTAAATTATTCTTACACTTCCTGAAAATGGTTAACCATAGGTCGGGCTAGATAGCTGCGTCATCTCTAGGACGATATGGTCTATAGGGGCAAACCAGAATCAGAGACGTCCTTTGCAAAAATCAAATGGACATATCTCAGCTTGTACAAACGGGTCAGCAACCATGCAGCAAGACTGGGATATGAAGGAGGTAGAAACCTTGGACTAAATCCTCTGTAAATGCCGGGCCCACCCCAGAACCAGGCGTCGTACATTAAGCAAAACTTCACATTGACTGGATATAAGGACTAGGAAACAACAAACTCACTCACGTTTTTCAACCAAATCAGAGTGGTGATATCGAAAGGGATCTCTGACTCAGGCTCTCCTTCATTATTCACATGCTTTGCAGTTTTTCAGAGCGAAGATTTAGGTCGACTGTATTTTCAAATTTATCTGCACATCCTTAGAGCGCGGCACCCGACCCAACCCTGGCTAGCTTTTCCCTCAATATGCCTCTGCCCAAGCACCTTACAGAGTTTGATTTTGTTGTGTCTAACAAGGGAGACCCCCAGTAACAAAAAAGGATTCCCTCTCAACTGCGTCAATTACAGAGAAAATGTCACATATGAGATCTTATCTGCCATATAGTATTGTGTGAACGCCTGAGACCCTTCATCAACAACGTGATCGGTTCCTATCAGTGCGGTTTTAGGAAATTTTTACACTTCGGCAGATCCTGGAGAAAACCCAAGAAGTCCAAATTGACACCCACCCGAATTCATCGATTTAAGGGCCGCGTATGAAAGCATTTATAGAAACGAGTTATACAGAGCCATGCTTAGTTTTGGTATCGCTGCAAAACTCGTCCGTTTGTGCAGGATGACGATGGAAAATGCACGCTGCTCCATCAAGGTCGGTCAAGACCTCACCGAGACCTTTGATGTCAGAAAAGGATTTAGACAAGGCGCTGTCATGCGACTTCTTCAAAATCGTTATTTAAAGAGTTGTGCACAACTCACGAGTCAACACTAGAGGTCCGTCCGATTACTCGAACACGCCGATGATAATGACATAAGCGGAAGAACGAAGCGTGATGTCACTTGCGCGTTCGTGAATATTAAGATGGAGGTGGCGACGATGGGTTTATTGGTCAATGAGAGCAAGACGAAGTCTATGTCTCGGAAAGAACGTCACAATAGACAGGTAGTTAAGGACTTCGTCTACCTCGGCTCCGCTACAAATTCAGCGCAGAAATCAAGCAAAGAATAACTCTTGCCAATTGCTGTCTTTTCGGGCTAAGAAGGCAATTGAGTAGTAAGGCCTACCTCGAGACTCTATATAATACCTTGATCATCCCAGTCCTGCTTTATAGCGCTGAAGCATGGACACTATCGAAGGCGAATGAAGATATTCGGTCCCGTTTGCGTTGACGAGCTCTGGAGGAGAAGATTTACGATGAACTTTACGAGTTGTACAGCGACATCGCCTTAGTCAAGGAGACACGCATTCATCGGTTGAGATAGCTGGGGCATGTAGAATGAATGCTCCGGGTCGCAGAGTCTTTGAGTCTAACTCGGAGGGAGAATGCAATAAAGGAACACCTCGTCTAAGGCGGTGCGCACAAGTGGAAGAGAACTTCAATCAACTTGGAGTTCGCTTGTTGGTTGAGGCTCAAGTTCACCCCGAACTGTAGCGCCTCCTCAGTAAATAAGTAAGTAGCAAGGGATTGTAAAGCATCGAAGCAAACTTTAACCATCTTTGAATCTATTGAACCGGAGTTTAATGTGTTTAATGCTGTCTGACTATCTGAGAAAATGTCGATGATCGCATCTTTAATAATCCCATCCAAGTTGTTTCTGGCGCAATGGGATGGATTTTAGCTCGACAATAGGAAGAAAGACACTGGGACATGCTGTATCAAGTCGATAGACGCTCCAGACTCCACTTTCGAACTGTCGCTGTACCATAGCAGGCTTTTTGGATCCAGAAATAGACCATCACCGAACGATAAAAATGTGAAAAGTTAATGACAGTTTCAAGAGTTATTTTTGAACGGGTGCGCATGGTACTGATAATATCAACGCAACTCATTCTCCGAAGTTTCTCATGTTTTTTACAGATAGGCCTTGGCGTCATTGTATACAATCAGTGGATGATTAAGACCCCAATTGCTATAAAAACGTCGAACAGCCCTCAAGAATCTAGTAGCAGACTGCATGGCGGGCTTAATGTGGGTAAGGTTAGAGAGGCTGTCAACATAGCCGACGCACTTAGACCAACAGTAGGGGGAATACTCTTCCTTAATCGTGGAACCGGGGAACCAGCGAACTACGTTTCCGACATCTTGTTGTGCTCGATCGCCAAGATTATCAAAAAAGAAGGTACCGAGATGCTTGCGTCTTTTGCGAAAGAGCGCGGAGCAGATAAAGATAAGATGGAGGATCGTCTCTTCCTCTTCCTCGTCCCTGGAGCTTCTGCAGAAATCATTTGCAAGAACGTCCAGGCGAATGTCATGTTTGGCTATGAGGCAGTTTCCTGTGATGACATCTAAAGTAGCTCCGAGATGCGGTCTACTTAGCGAAATTAATCTCTTGGAGCGCCTATGGTCTATGGTAATGTAAGAATACCGGATCGCTCCTAGATATTTGACCTTCAATAAGGTCTAGTTCTTTGAGTAAAAAACCCTGGAATGCTGTTTCTTGTAGCACCATTCCCTTCAACGTGAAGTTGGTTATGCTAGATGATACTTGGAAAGCCTCTTGATGGGCTTTTCTCGTCAACTTGGACAAAGAGCGTACTTCAAACAGAGGCAGGTGCCAGACATCGAAAAGGACGAAGAAACTTCTCCTGGATTGATCAGATCTCACAATCGATAAAAGATTGGTTCACTTTCGACGATGGAAATGGCATAGAAGGGTTGAGAAAGGTTTGAGCATCACACAAGATATCTGTAGATAATAAAAAGGTCTTCGAAGTCTTTGTCGTTCTTAACATTCCTCATGAATTCTTATCCACAAACAACGAAGCTAGGTGCTCAGTTTTCTTTACAATTGATCACGGTGGCGCCCCCTTATTTGACATCAATATCTACCCCATACCTTGCATAACTGTCCAAAGGTTCGCCCCCCCCCCCAACATTTTTGCTTAAATCCGCAATAGCGAATCGATTTCTTTGTTATTTATTTAGATTACTTTGTGAGTTCGTTGACATAACAAAGATATTAATAACTTATTAGCACTCCTCATCCGTGTGGACGTATGCGCCGGTTCTTGACCGTTATCAGGACCTCGTAATCGGAGCAAAATAAACGTACATTCGTTTTTTTTTTTGTACTTTCTTCCGTCGAGGCTTATAAATTTGGTAATCACTTTAGCTGATGTCATGTTCTTAAAAATATTGGGGCCTCACTGTTATTAATAATGATGACGCTATATAGATATCGACGGCGTTGACGAGATTAGGTGCAGAGCGCCACAAAGCCCCGTAAAAACTGGTGCGCTGGCTATTAAACAATTGTCACGCACGGGTGGTAAATAACTTTTAAAAATTAAAAAAAAAAAATGTGTCGTGCGCTATCGCCATGGATAATCTTTTGAACGAAAGGTGACTTGAAGTGGTTTATGGGCGAAATATTCGCCAAATGCGCTTACCCGACAGAAATAGCTAAATGATTGGCTTCGTCGAAGGAAGTGTATCAACGGAAATGCTTTGCAGTGGAATGCAGCTGATAGGGATGAACGAAGGTCAAGACTGTGTTTTTCAAGTATGAGCGCGAGTGGCTCGATTGTTTGGATGGAAATGGATGTGCCAGAAAGAGCTTGTGGGAAAAGTCTGCGTCATTCTACAGAATGTGGTGCTATCGTGTTGATTATGCACCGAACAAGCGATAAGGCTTTCTCCAGATTCTTCTCGTGCTGCTGTTGACAAGGAACATTTCAGTAAAATTTAGTACCATCAGCTGCTACAAGTGAGAAAAAAACGCTTACAGCAGGTAGAGGCTTTTCTTAACTTGCTTCTATTTCCGGCCGGCATCTACCATAAAAATCAGACAAACAAAAGGCTGGGATACACCCAGATTGCAATGTAGCAGTCACTGACTGCACGAATAGGTTTTAAAAGACCATTCTCCTCTTAATTTTCAAGCAGAGAGGACTGGGTACAGTCCTAAGAAGGCGCGCACAAGTAGAAGGAGACCTCAACTAACTTAGCGTGCGCAACTGGAGGCAGTTAGCTAGCCCAGGTTCACCTTGAACTGTTGCGACTGGGCAAGCGGCACAATACCAAGTACGCAAACCAATGCTGTCGGATCCAAGACGGACATTGGCGCAGGTGCAGAGTGCAGACATCTTTTCTGAAAAACTTAGCCCATTTAAACCAGGGAAACTCCCATAGCAGTGTTTTCAAGGCAGAGGTCCTAGCACTGACAATTGCTGCTCACGAGATTAGGAGGAGGAGCTTACCATACGATGATGATGATGATGATAGAAGTCAAATCGAAGCTTGTGAAGTACTGCCGCGAAGAACTGAAGGTTTTTTCGCACACAGCATGAGGTAGACCTAAGCCAAGTCCCTGGACATGAGCACATACCAAGGAATAAGAAAGCCGATAAATAGGCAAGGAAATGATCTGCCCTGCATACTAAGCGTATCAATCAGTAAATGTCCCGCCGGGTAAGCTTTAACACGAAGCAAGGAAAATGTCTCTCGCGGAAGCGAACAGTAGATGGAGCTCTTTTTGTTGTAAAACAACAAAAAAAGCTGTGGCCAGCGTGCATTGATGCAAACGAACAGGAGAATTCTTTCCATCCTCAATAGAAGAGGAAGTCAATGAGGACACAACCCACTTTCTCTGCCACTATCCAGATTTCTGACATCTCAGACAGAAATTCCTTGAAAGGAACTTATCACGGACATCTGTATGTTCATCAAAGCTTCATGTTTCGAAACCCAAGGATAAGAGAGCTCCATCTTCTTTAGACTAGGCTATGAGGAACATTTCGGAATAAAGTCAGGGTCCATTTTGTACAAATGGCTCTGAGGCAAAACGGAAGGGAAGTCGTTCCATGTCTCTCCTCGGTACGTGTAAATGTCTACTTATTTAAAAAAAAAAAGCGATTAGTATCATCAACCGTAGGTGGACGGATGGAATCCCTATTATTAGACAGTTCTGGCTAAAGAGACTCTATATAAGACCTTGATCATCCCAGTTCTGCTTTATGCCGCTGAAGCATGGACTCTATCGAAAGCGGATGAAGATATCCTTGGTTGCTTCGAGAGAAGATTTGTTCGTAAGATATTCGGTCTCGTTTACGTTGACGGGTTCTGGAGGAGAAGATTCAACGATGAACTTTACGAGTTGTTCAGCGACATCGTCCTAGTCAAGAAGATACGAATCCATCGGATGAAATGGCTGGTCGGAGAGTCTTCGAGTCAAACCTGGAGGGACAACGCAGTAGAGGAAGACCTCACCTAAAGTGGCGTGCCTCACCTAAAGTGGCGTTTCCACTGTCAAATCAGACAGAATAGGCCACTTGTTAGCACTACAGTAGGGGTCATAAAAGGACACATTGACAACCATGGCAATAGACTTCAAATGATTTCTGCTGTTGTATCGACGAGAAGAGATAGGAAACAATAATCCACCTTCCTCGATCATGTCAACCGAAGAGATAAATTCTTCGACAATTTTGAACAACTGGCAAACATAAGCAAAAATTGCCTTCAGTGCTTCAAAGGACGCTACGGCTGGTTTTGCAGGTAGTATAATGGTCTAAGACTAAGAGTGCCTGTATCTAAGGTATTCTGACACTCGAACGCATTCTGACACTCAAACTTAACCTAATTTTAAGATGTTCACGTGTTTGGGGTTTGTGGTAAGTCGGTAGAGGATGCTTAAGGTGGCAGTGCCAACAAAATATGCCAGTTTCTGTATGGAAAAAAAAACAGACTGAATGACTCAATGATCTCAATGGCTTCACATCTTTCCAAAATCACCTTTGCATTACCAGAAGACTTCCTTGAAACCTGGACAGTGACGCTCTGTAAGCACTGGCTTCCCTCCTTGTTTTCAGCTACAAGGTTTAGTGTTCCTCCAAACAAGGTGCAAAACAAAGAGACATCTGCTAAGTAAGCAATTGTTGTGTAGCGCAACAAATTAATCTTCTTTTTTTTTTTTGAATTACGCGTAAATTATCATTATCTTAGCCAACAATTTTCATCCTTAGATCAGCAAACTATATAATGTTGGCGCTAAACTACGACATAACCTCTGCTGCGCTGTATAATCAGCAAACGTTTACCAACGCACATCACGTTATTTGTTTAAAATAAATCATTAATGCAGATTAGAGGCATCTCTCGTCCGAGGCATCTCTATTTTCAGAACGCGCAACACCACTCGAGAAGTTACGAGTTTGTTTGTTCAATGTGCCATATATCTAGCCGCGATGAATGTACGTATCCGAGAAAGAAAAAAGACGAAAACAATACGTCTTGCAGGTGCTATTTTAGGAGAACCATTCCCTTAAGTATGAACATTACAGCACCATCACCAGCACCAGAAGTTGGGCACATTACACACCAGCTAGATATTTTCTATTTATTTCAACTGAACTTCTTGGTTGTCCGCCAGCCAAGCCCCTATTCCCTAAATAGTTTTGTTATTCCTTAATCGATCTATCCACCCTCTGACGTCAATGGATGCAAATATTGAAATCGGATTTGGCTTGAAAAAAAAAGAGAGTTGACATCGCCAACTAACCAATGCACGTGCTGTGCAGAGTCACGTTCTAGATACAAAACGTTGTTTCGTAAGAAAATTTATATAAGCTCTACCCATCAAGAAGTACATCACCACAGCAGCATTAAATGTCAATTATTTGGCAAAAGTCGCGCCAAGTGGAAGCACAATGTAAAGGAAACAATCTTTCGATACATTATGTCATAGAAAAGTTGAGCAAGGAAAATGTCAAAAGGAACCATGTTCACGTGTTGCAACCGGCCTTCGGATTAAGGTCACCTCCAGCTTACATTTCTGAATGCCAATCGTACGTCTGAACAAACCGACTTATTCGTAAGTGACAAGGTGGATGGTAGCTGGTAAGATAGACGAAGAAGATAAGTCTCGGGGTTAATTCCTCAAAAATCGAACTAGTCCTTTTCACAAGAACCTATAAAATTCCGTATATCACCCCTCCCAAATTAGAAGGCACGGAAATCCAAAAAAAGCACCAGTAGCCTGCTTGAAAAGATGCAACGGGGATCATGTATCTGTATAAGGGGTGCCTTGAGAACGACCCCTACTGCAGAAGCTGCAGAAACGAGGAGGAAGAAGAAACTACAACGCAACCACTGTACACGTTTCCTGGCCTTGCGACGCTACGAAGAAAAACCCTCGGGGAGTCCTTTCTGTGCGATCTTAACGATCTGACCGAACTCGACATCCTGAAGATCAGAAATTTCATCTCCGGGACGAAATCGTTCAACTCTTAGGGTTAATACCGTTACGGTTGCCCATCTCGATGTACTTTATGTTACATACTCTGGTTCCTGGTGCTGGTAAGCCGGTTCTTCATCGTGATATCACAATGGGCCAATCTGGTCTAAGTGTGTCATCGTTTGAGCGGGATCAGCCACCTAACCCAGTCGGACATCCTTTGAATCAATTTTCCAAAAGCGTGTTAGTCAGCGTCTGCAGTTACAGTCAGCTCTAAGGTCTGCTGTGACTACTATCTTCTCATTGCAGTCATTCGGCTTAAGACAGCCATAACTCAACGCCGAGCGATCAAACAGAAGCAAAAACTTTCGACAAAGCGAACAAAAAAACAATAAAACAATGAAACGCGCAGGCATTTTGTACAAAAATTGGTTTACGAGTAAAAAATTCCTGAAATTCCAGAAACATCCAGTAACGGAGCGAAGACTTCTGTGACTACATCGCCCTATCAGCTGACATCAATACCGATCTCTGTATAAGACCGGACTAGCGTATTCCACTCTTAACCATCATCACTCTGCCTGAGTTTTGATTGAACCACCGCTGAAATGCTGAAAGCAAGTCACCAAACGTCTACGAATATTCTTTACCCTCTGGCTACACCTAGAGGGAGGAAGGGTGGCTACAAGGAACTCTCGCTAAGATGCCTTAAAAGGTGTTCTCTCTTGGTTGCATCAAAGACGCTGACAAAATGCTGCTTCACTGGATAAAAAAGAAACTTAACTCTGCCATCCATATCCAATGGACACACCAGCCATCGCGAAGTATGTGCCTATGTCAAGTAATGAAATAAACTCACCCAGTCAGGCAGAAGAGTTGGTCGCCCTAAGCAAACGTCCCGAGGTATAATTGAGGACGAATCGAGGTCACTGCCTGAGGATGATGTGGAGGAAGCTGAAATGCGTTGCTAAACTGTGACCAAAATAGAGCGCAGGGGTTTTTGATATCTTATACCGTACAAGGGGCTTAAGTTAGTATCTAGTTAACCTCAAAAAAACCGTAGTATATACTGGCACCACCTAGAGGCATGATCTGTTCCCAAACTTCTCCATATCATCACTTGTATAGCCAAGAATACTTATGAACTTCCTCAGGGAATCAGTGCTGCCTTTCAACTTGACACATTCCTCTAGCGATCCACAACTACATATATGGAAAGGAGGTCAAAAGCTCGGCATTCGGTGAGATCTATGCAATCAATAACGATAGCTAGGCCACCATCAAAGCCGTGTCATCCACATCATTCACATCACTTGTAGTAAAGAGTTGTCGCAACCAGCTTTGGATCCTAAGCTCAAGGTGTAATGTATCACTCTGTTGGGTGTCGGGGCACCGAGGCATCGATGGCAATAACAAGGCCGATGAACTGCCAAGAAAGGGATCGGAACTGAACCAAATAATGGTCAATCACACGGTTCTGACTCTTATAGAAATTCTAAAGCAAGAGATATACCCGGACTTCTGGAAGCTTGCCGATGAGCGATGGAGCACAGTTCCATATCAACAAAGATGTGACCAAAACTCAATAAAAGAAAAACAAAGGAAGTACTTACGCTGAACAGATCGCATTTAGCTCTAGTGATCAGCATCCTCACAGGCCACAACCTACCGGCGGCGACTGAGCACGACTCACCTCTACTGAGGATGTGGCGATATAGACGATGAGGAGGACACGTCTCACTTTCTCTGTGACTGCCCAAGCCACAGCAGAACCAGAAAAAAGACCCTAGGCGCTTACTTCTTTAGTGACCCAAGCCAACTCTCAATCATACCAACGAAGGCCATCTGAAAATTTATACTGAATTCAGGGTGACTTGGGGGAGCTAATCTATTCTCTTCCCAACAGGTACATGAATGTAGGTCCCACAACGGAGAACACAATGGATCCTTGAAGATCCGAGTGAGGCAGCGTTTAACATCAAGCCCTTTAACCTAACCTAACCTAATCATAATCAATAACAACTGCAGGGCATTTAATGAGCGATTAAAGGTAAGAACTGGTCTAACGAGTAACAAGCTACTGAACGATTTTCGGTCTAGCATCCCAAATCTTGAGACTGAGAAACATTTCGTTTCCTTAGTATGGAGGTGATCCACCTGACACAATTGGGAGAATGATGACTATGTCTACATGACATCCATTTTCAAAAGTTGGTACGTACTATTCTCGGACAGTTTTCGGAATCGTAAACACTTCCCTGAAATGATCAACTAATTTATGTACCGTGTATCTGTGACCACTTCTGCTTCTTAGAATATTTCATTTCACTAAAAATTTGTTTAACCAAATCTCCTTCTTGCTTCTAAATTTTTTTTGGCAAGAGTTGACAATACATTTCTAGAATTGGAAATTGTCCGATAAAATGACAAAGGAAATGTTATTCGGAAGAATTTCAATTTAATTTGCATTAATTGCTTAGACGATAGGTATGGCATTGTTCTTCGGCATGATGTTCTGCTAGGAAATTCAAGAGAAGCAAGCGTGAAAATATCACTAAAAACAGATTGGATGGATTACTTACTCGTTTCGAAAGAAAAGAATACCAATTTCTACACACCATTTAGAACAGGAGCAAGCTTATACCATACAAAACTGTTTCTAAGGCTGCACACACAGTGAAGCGATAAAGCGATGCGAGAATAATGTGTAATGAGTAATTTTTGGTCAGTGCGTTGGACTGCTGAGCGATCTGAGATTGGTTTCGGCCTAGCTGAGATTGATATTCAGTCCAGGGTGCACCTGGGTGAGAACCACCAAGTCTCTACAGGCAGCTCAATCCTTAGTTAGCTGCCTCCAATACCAATTGCTACATGTGAACTTAAACTTATGGTAGATGCTATCCAAAGAACAAATCTTAGGTGGACAAGTGGATAAACATGCCTAGCGACAAAACAGATTTGACCATAGTTGGATGTGAAATGCTCTAAGTATTTGATTTCTCTTAATAGATCGCATATTAGCACTGTAATAGGTCTCATTACTGGACACTGTAACAAGGCTTGGAGGAGAAGCACACTATCCTCCATTTTCTTTGCACCTGTCCGAGTCTCTCCTGCAAAAGAAAACTCCACTTAGGAGCCTTCTTCTACACCAACTTAGGCGACCTGATAATCATCGATGTTAGTAGCCTCCTACGCTCCATAAGAAGCTCCAATTGATTTAATGACTAGGCAGGAGATCTTTCCGAGATCCTTGTGGTATCACAACGGACCCTTCATGGGTCTAAGTGTGTTGGCCTTAGCTAGCTGCCACTTCAACCTAAACTAACCGGGATGAGCCATGTCCTAGCTTCTCGCAACCATTCATATTGTTGCGTGTTACATTTTTCTGACGAATTGAGAAGCTCTTTCAAGACATATTATATCAGCTACCCGATGAGAGGAGGTGCCGCACCAAATGTTTGGTAGACATGGCTGGGGCTTGAACCCACGCCGTTCAACGCACTTACCATTGACCCACGCCGACCAGTCCTCACTAGTACACATATTTATGATAACGCGATAGTCCAGGGTGCACCTTGGCTTCAGACGACAAACGACTGCTGCCAACTCGATCGTTAGCTAGTTTTCCCTAGTTTCAAACGCAGAGTTGATTGAGGCCATTTTCCTCTTGTGAGTGGTCTTCTTCCACGGCGTCGTCACTCCGGTGTAGATTCTAAGACTCTCCGAGATGTAACACTTGTCGAAATTATCTACATTCCAACAACTTGATGGATTTTTGAGAATTAGCCCAGTTTCGAGATATATCGGCCTTTATTTCGGGCCAGATTCTGCGACATCTGGTTAGCTCAGGAGATCCAAGCGTTTTTGAGCTGACACGTTTATTTTTCCTAACAAAATACTGATCCGTATTCATATGTAGTACGTGTGCGCTTTCTAAAGCGAATGCTGCCACTTTCCTAACTTCTTCTTCATTCCCTGTTGTCACTGAGGATCCCAGTAGAACTTCGATTCATAGACTAAGCTGTGTCTGGATTGTGGATAGAATTTAGTTGAGATCTCAATCCAATCGGCGGTGCTACGTGATAAAATCTTGACCCTAGATACATAAATGCCACTCAATCCGCTTCACATTGTCTGTGGCACATAACAGCGTTTCTAACAGCGTTTCCCCGAATTTCGTTAACCCCAACCCATTATCAGAGTTGTCGCTTTCTAGTCTCCGATTTCCAACTAAATTTCTATAAGTAGATGCGTCAGTGAATCCCACGCAGTAAAACCCGATACCCATGCCATAGGGTATAGTGCAATCCGCTCTCAATGAACTTGATTTCCCTCTCAGGTTTCCAGATAATATATGTATGCACACTCACACCCATAAAAGTCGATCTTTCTCGGCTTAAATCTGGCGCCGGAAAGAGCTAGGCGTTCGCCCGACTTGCCCGCTTTACAAGCCGTACCCAGAGTACCTACTCTCGCACTGTAGCCACATATTTATTTATTCAAATTTTCGTATCTCGAAAACTAGCACAAATGACTTCATACGCATTTAATGCTTCAACTGGTTACGAATCTGGCTAATTGAGGTGAACAGCAGCAGCAGCACCTACCGCGTCCACTCGCAGGCATTCTCATTCATACGAGCCGACGCCGACCGCTTAAGCATCCCTCCCGAGTTGTATAACGCGCCACACAAAAAAAATTTCATCCCGTGGTGGATACATGGACACATGGCTTCACAAAATCCGATTCAATTGACGAATAACGTGAAATGAAAACCAGTAATGAAATGCTAGCGCAAATCCGCCGCTCATTTCAAACGGAAAACCAGTTTATATCAATTTAATTGTGTGCTGCCTGCGCCCGCTGTGTGCGTGTGCGCGACACACAGATACTCCGAGAGTAAACTCAGAACAAATTATAAGAAAAAAAAAAAAAAACGATATTTCCAATATCAATGGAGAATCAGAAAAGATTTCGAGGAAAAGGTGAAAAAAAAAAAGGAACGAACGCCTGGCTTTTGTTGATTATCAAACGCCAGGCCCGCACCGCCAACAAGAAGAACAACTGAGGCAGCCAGCAGCCAGCAGCAGCACCATGAACAAGAGGAACGCCAACGACAACGATCAAACGAGCTCTCTAACCCAATATATCGGATCGGCATCACCATCGCCATCGCTAGCGCTCCTATGGCACACCAAATCGAGTCGCACAAACCATGCCAGACATGACGGCACCAGTTTGGAAATTTATTGCTTCGGTTTCATTGCTTCAGCCCGCTTATTCAGCACAAACGGATCACGTGTTAAATTCTGTCAGGTAAAACGTTGCCAGTGGATGTGGTGTGGTGTGGCGTGGAACTTGTGTGTTGGTGCCATGGGGTCATCCCGCTGCGTCTCACTTCGAGAGGCGCAGGTATCCGGCGGCGGTGTGTTGGTTGTTTTAGTGGTGCCGCGCGTTGGCACAGAGTTCTAAGGTGTTTATTGAGAAAAAAAAAAAAAAAACCACCATGATCCAACAACTATACTTCGCCGTTCGTCGTTCGTTGTCGTTGTAATGACTAGTGGGAGTAAAGTGGAAGCCCAAGTGGGAAAAACGAACATATAGTTAGTCAGAGGTATTAGTCGTAAATTAGTTGGTAATTATGGCTCGAGCTTCAGTTTTGCTGTGACATATTCTTAATGTAGCCTTGCTGGGGAATAATTTGACGTGTTAAATTTAGAAAAAAAAAAAACAAAATTCTCTACAGCGATGGAGTATTGGAATCGAGGAATTACCATAAATCAGAGAAAAATATGGAAAGAAGGACCGCTCTGAGGTGAGGGAACCTCAACAAGCCTATCAATCGTTTAAATACAGTGAGTCTGCCCCTTATGACAAAGCAAACAGCTCTCGCTTTCATGGACAGCGAAAGAGTCACTCTATGACCCAAGTTCACCAATCGGACCTTGAATTATGGGTATCCATTCACGGCTATCTGTAGATAGACCATATGCATGCTAAATGGAAGAATGTAGACATCTGGCCTAGGAATTATTTTCCCACACCTTCTGATGTTCATTACCTAGTTTTAGCAGCTAATAGGCTGAACATTGAGGCAATGCGGATAAGGTTAATCTAGGTAGATGGATGTTTTATGGCGGTTTATAGCGAGGCGATGCTATCATCCCGGCATCGTCTAAAATTCGCATCCATAAGCTTTACGCGATGCTATCATCTTCCCGAACGTGGAACCAGTTGACCCAATATTCCCTCGGATACATCCGGAGGCCGCCGTGGCTTATTGGCTAGTGCGTAGGACTAGTGTGGGAGCTGCGTAAGTTGGGGCCCGAGCAAGATCAAGGGAACGTATTTCGCGACACCACCTTACGTTGGGCAATAAATTGTAGATTCCTCAAATTCGTACAAAAAATAAAACACGCACAACATGTATGGTTGCGAGATGCTAGATCTGAGCACACCTCGGTCTGTCGCGACAGCTATTTATTAATTTACTTGTGTGAAGAGCTCCTTGTCAAAACTAACAGGCCTGCACAGGGGTGACTCCAAAATATTCCCAAAGTAAACCAGGCAACAAAAAACAAAAATGTTCCAATGGAAGGGGATTCTGACATGACTAACTCGGAGAAACTAGTCCTTCTATGGGCAACGAATTTTCTCCACTTGTAAGACAGATGCCCAATGAGTAGTCCAGCCTGGCTGGGATACGGATCAAAGCAACAAATATGTATGAGCTCACGCATCTATCTGAGAAGCTAAAAACCCTACTGACGTTAAAATAATAATCGAGGACTTAAAAACCAAAATCAGTTAGAAGAACTTCTCTGGTGGGTTAGTCGGAGGGAACAGTCTTTCGAAACGCCATAATACACAATGCTAGGATGAAGGTTGCTAGGAAAAAATGCTAGTAAAGGTTTTTTTTTACTTAGGCTGCACACACAGTGAAGCGATAAAGCGATGCGATGCGAGAAGCGAGAAGCGAGCAGCGTGCTCTAAAACTGTTCACTTATTATCTTATGTACGTGCGCAAAGTGAAGCGATAAGAATTCATGTGAAAACTTATCGCATGCTTCTCGCTTTTCGCATCTCATCGCTTTAACGCATCACTGTGCGCGTAGCCTTAGGTAGGTAAGCAGGAAGGGTGGCTGTCTGTGCGTAACACATACAAACGTAGGCCAGGAAGGCCCTTTGTGGTACCACTTGGATCTATACCCTGAAAAACTCCACTCCCTGTTTTGAAACCATTTGAAGCTCTTGATGAAGCTGATAGTTCGCCGAAGTTGTCGAAGTGATAGGCTCCTAGATAGAGCTTTCATTCGTTGCGATAGAACAGGACAAGCGCAGAGGAAATGGAAGATCGTTTCCTCTTCCTTTTTGTCCCAGCTAGTGCAGAACTTATTTGAGAAGAGGCCCATAGTTTGGCATGAAGGCCAAAGGATAATGGGCAGTAAGAACACCAATGACGGTGCTATTGAGCGATGTTTGAGGAAAGTCAAATTTTTGAGATTTAGCAAAGGCCAGATCTTCCTGGAGGTACGGCAGGTGGCACCATTCCTCCATCTTTGGTTCGTCTTACTGATCGTGTCGCACTTTAAGAGTAGATAACATGTAGTAAGTGGATTACCCAGACTCCTCCGGCAGGATATCCAGAGTAGTACCACGTTTGGCGAGTTCATTGGCCTCACAGTTCCCTGGAATGTCCCTATGACCGGGTACCCAGCACAGGTGAATATTAAAATGTTCTGCCATCGCCGACATTCTGCGACATTCTGAAGCAGCTTTTGATGATGTACATACAGATTCCAGAGTGTTACAGCTACAGTGGTCAGGTAGACGGAAGGAAGCATATCGGGGAAAACATCACCTCCTACTCCGCTCTCGATATCAGAACCGTCGGTATGAGATGAACGGAGTGATCGTCTCTAACGTCAACCCTCTCCCACTCCTCTCGGAAAGGAATGGATGTCCAGAAGTTCAGGTTGAAATTCAGATTGGACGGTGGGTAGTCGGTGTTTTCTGGAATAAAAGTTAGGAATCTAAGATCGAGGAATGGCCAATATGGTTATTTGACCATTGGGAGGAGGCTTTCAGTCTGATGGCTGTGCTAGAAGCTGACTGTTTGCCAAAAATATCCAGAGGAAGTAGATGCAGGAGCACATCAAGTGCCGCGGGTGGGGTAGTTCTTAGTGCTTCGCTAATGTATATACTATCTTTGTACATGCTGATCTTTGGACTTTCCCCAATAGATTACGGTGTAAGGCTCTAAACACTGTTTATATACAGTCGCGATGATTGAACTTAATAATAGTTTCTAATTATTTTACTAAATTGAAAAATCGGTAGATGACACTAAGTCACGTACCAATAACATCAGCTGTGTAAAGCGAACCTGAGAGCTTTTTGCTCTGTGATGGATGGATATATATCTAAGGCCGTCCACCAGACGACAACGGACACGTAAAATCAGTGCGTGGTACGAGGTTGCAGTCCCCACTTCTTACAAATGGCTTTTTTGCAGCAATATAGCGCTGCAGTGGCTTTTCTAACGCGTTTCAGTCCAACCTTTTAAGGTGGCGCTACAATTCAGACCCAATAGCCCTCTCCACTTAGCCTGGTTGGTCCTCTTATGATTGCCATTAGTAGACCTACTTAAAGCTCAGACACGTATTAACGCAGCTTATTAAAATCTGTTTCTATTGATTCACAGGAAAGAGGTTACCAGGAGCAATCCCGTCTTTGCAGGACAGAAACCCAGTACAGAACGACCACAGAAAATATAAAGACTTGGCACAGTGGATCCGGTACCCGTCTGGTTGGTTGGATTAAGTGGTTGTATCAGTCAGAGTGCGTCCGATGCTCAAATAGTGCTGAAATGCACCGTTTTGTTACCACAGTTCTCGTGACTGGTTTGTAGATGAGTGTGGATGGATGTCGATAGACTATGGCTGTTGGTCTTAAATCCAACCTGTGGAGTAAAGGCAGTGTAGAATGTCAGGGATTTTCTTCTCTGAAATTTCACCGAGGTTGTCTAAGAAGGGTTTCCCTAGCGCATTGAGTGTTGGTATAGCAAATGCCGAGTACTTGCAGAGGGTTTCCTTCTCATTTGTGTCTTTGCAGCTGTGGCAGTAGGGATTAAAAGGGATGCCAAGCTTGGCCGCGTGGGTACCTACTGCCCAGGTACCCGTATAGATGACGACAAGGCGCGCTATATTTATTCGGGTTCTTCTAAAGAGGTCATTGTTTTCCTATAATTGTATGTTGGCCAAGTCTTTCTGGATATGGCGCAGCTAGCAAGGTTGTTCCATTCGTGTTTGGCTACTAAGAAGTAGGGTACGTTGATTTTTCCCTTGACACCACCCAATGGAACCGGTACCCGTCTACTTCTAAAAGAAATTTCGTCTGTTCCAATTGTACTCAACAATTTTTCTTACACGTCATCTGAATAGGTCATGTACCAGCAAACGTATGACCGCAAACCCACCCAAAGTTTTTTAAGATAACTCATCAAATTGAAAGAACAAATGTGGGCGATGCATAAGAATTCCATCGAAAATCCCAAAATTGTATCTTTCGCCGTCCCACCTGTGTTTTCTGTTTTCGTTTAACCAAATCATGACTAAACAAATCAAAACTTTTCCACCAAAAAGTTGATTTGAAACTCCATGTTGCCGTGAACGTCAACATGTCTAACGTCTGCTTAGGGAACTACGCCTAAGGTAGCGTCAATGGTAATTATTCAAACTTTAACGGTTCCAGTTTAATTTTTCCAATGACGGTAGGTTAGTCACTTACAGCAACCTTTAGCTTTCTACGTTATTTCCCATGGGCAAGTGTTATGGCCATTAACAAATGATTAGCAAAAGTTTGTTAATTTATTTAAATTTATTTTTTACTTAGTTAAGCAAGACGACTCGTATTACAATCAATCAAGCCGGTCGTCTCTCGTGTGGGGAACCTGTTGTTTATATTTTTTAAAAAATAATATGTATGTTCGCTTTTGAGAAACTAATGAATGAGCTGACTTATTCACAAAAAAATGCAAAGAACTTTCGATAAACACGAAACAGTGGCGGGGTTGCAAATTGTCCCCATAAAAGATGTGGTTTTGGTCATACAATCGTGGTTTTAATGACTCTGCGCGATTCCTATTCTTTGACTCTTGTCTTATAGATAAGCATGCTAAGGCCTACACTTGGAAAAGAAGACGTCTTTGGCAGGCCAGTTGGTAAGCCAAAAGACACCACGTCTGGAAACGGATTAGGGCTAATTAACTTTGCTATGGGGTAGAACGTAGCGTACCAAGCACACGGTTCTTCAGCTAAGAATTGACAAAGGGACGTGGCGTTAAAATTGAAGACATTGCATTCGATGCAAGGTACGCCTGTGGAATTCTGGATGTCCGAACTTTCGACATCGACCCGCATCACTACTCATGTGTACACATCCGGTGTATTGGCCAGTGCGGGACACGTGCAGAGGAAGTGTGCTCCTCCTCCTCGTCCCTGCAGCTCCTGAAGAAATCATTGCATGCTATCTCCAGGCGTTGAGCATGCATTCCTAGGATGCAGTGCCCCGTAAGGACGTTGATGAATTTTGAAATCTGGTCTCTTTTGAGTCGTTTTAATGCTTTTTATCTTTTCGCATCCAGGACAGGCCAGATTAGCCTGGCATTGTTGCAATAATCGAGATGTTGCCATCTACGGTTTGCTTTTGACAGAGAGTCGGTGTGGGTCAAGTGTTAACAAACGACATAGGCGCTTTGACGTGGTCGAGCTTCCTGCCGTTCGTAAATCGAGAGCCTTTTCTAACTAATTTGTCAGCCGGACCAGGGACAGGAACAGAGCGTGACGTTATACTGGTTAGCGATCTCGTTTAGAGACACGCGGCAGTCCTTCACTGGCCTAGATTTTATTATGTTGGATACGAGGGACCTGATCGCAGCCTGGCTGTAGATGTAGATCGCATATCCTTGCGTGATATTGGGTTAGCCTTCAGCCAAGCGGCGGCTTGATTTATAGCTGTGACTTCGGCTTGAAAGACACTGCAGTAGTTGGGCAGACTGACGGAGTGATGGATGTCCAGGTCTTCTGAAAAAACACCGGCACCGACTCCTTCGGCTGTTTAAGAGCCGTCCGTAAAGATAGAGATGGACTCACTGAAAAGGACTGACTCCAGGCGCTTCTGTCCGATAGCTTGTGTTTGTAGCCTAAGTTAAAGTCATTTTCGGTTGGCAGCGTGTCTGTTGATTGGGGAAGGCTGCGGTGAGTTGATAGGATTCTGGTATGTCCCACGTCTTTCTCGCACCACTGGTGAGAATCTCTCAGTTTTAATGCCGCGTTAGTGGCCAGCTGTGTGCCATAGATGTCTATTGGCAACTGTACGAGAAGTTCTCAGCGCACCAATAAAACAGTTATACTAACTCATTTCTAAGATTTAATCAGATCAGTGTATGCCTGAATCTCACCATCGTTTGAAAGATCCATAAGAAAGGAGACCCGCTCAACTGCACCAACTTCAGAGGTATTATTGTCCTCAACATCAAATTCAAGATTTGTAAGCGCCTGAAACCTTTCGCCAGCAACCTGATTGATCACGTTCTATGCGGTTTAGGGCAGAAAGTGGACCTTTCTCGACTAAATTCTTAGACTTTCGCAGATCCCGAAGAAAACCCAAGAATTTGAAATCAGACAAGGTGTCGCGCTGCCATACAACTTCTTAAATGCCACGCTTGGATGGATTGTGCGAAACCCTCAAGCCAACATCAGAGGCACGTTCTTTTATAAGTACGTACAACTACCTGCGTCCGCCGACAATATTCATTTCATCGGCAGAACTTAGCGACCGGTGCGTTCTCAAGTATAGAGACAGAAGCAGCCAAAAATGAGTTAAGCGGTGAACGAGGGCAAAAAAAGGTATTTGTTGTCAACAAAAATGGACACCCGACATCGACGAATCGGACAGAACGTCACAGTAGACTTTGAGGTAGTTAGGGGCTTTGTCTTCTTTGGCTCTGCTATAACCTCTGATAATAACATCTCATCAGAAATCAAACAAATCGCTATTCTTTTAGCCTGAGAAGGAATACATTCAAAATCGGTTATAACGACCTTCAAGGGACCGATGTATTTGGTCGTTATAAGCTTCAAGTCGCTATAAACGATATCAGGTTAGTTAATGGAGCTCAGCCGGGACCTAAAAATTTGGTCGTTAAAATCGATACGTCGTTATAACCGATGTCCGTTGTAGGCAATTTTGACTGTAGTTAGGCCTTCTCTCGAGCAACTAAGGAGACTTTTTATAAAATCCTAATCCTACTTTAAGCGTGGGTTCTACCGAAAGCAGATGAAGACGTCGTTGGTCATTTCGAGAGAAAAATTCTCTGTACGATGATCTCTGTAAGATGTTGCGTTGAATGGCTTTGGAATTTTTTGAGCTGTACAGCGACATTGATTTAGTTAAAAAACTACTCATTAGACCTTTGAGATAGTAAGGACATGTAGAGTAATTGCACACCGACGCTTCGCCACAGAGAGTCTTTGAATCTAGCTATCCTAGGGGCTAGGATGACCACGCCTTAAGTCAAGGCCACGCAATGAGCGGCAAGCGGCAAAGCAGCAGAGCGGCAAAATTAAAACGTATGGTTGTGGACACGCAGTCTTGAGCTGCAAGCGTCATTTCTAGCATCAATTTCTGCCCCTTTGCCGCTTCACGTTCATTATGTGGCAACGGCCTTAAGTGGCGCATATAAATCGAAGGGAAACTCAACCAACCTGGAGTGAGGAACTGGAGGCAGTTGGTTGAGACCTAGGTTCTCACTGAACTGTAGCGCCACCTAAATAACTAGGTCTTAATGGAAGCACTCCTTTGAAAAGTCCTTCTTGATGGGGGTAAAGGCCCAGTTGTTTGATCACTAATTTAACTGGAGTATCACAGGTCTTTCCTAGGATCTTCAAGGGGAATAAAATGTGTCTGTACCTCTGTAGAACAGCAGGCTGATAGGTCTGTAGTTTTTCGAAGTTCGTACATACATAGTCTTCCCAGATTTGGGATGAACATGATTCGAACCTCCCCAAAGACTATGGAAACGTAGCCCATCAAAACCTAGTTATCCTTTCCTTTCTCAGTGACATTCAATTTAAATGTTATTAGATGGTCGTCGTCTTCGAATCTTCAAATCCACGCCAGACGAACGGCGCAGTAGAGGAAGACTGCGAATCAGGTGGCGCACGCAAGTGGAAGGGGACCTTAACCAACTTAGCGTGTGAAACTGGAGGAGGCTGGCTTAAAATCGAGCTGGCTGGAGACGCTTGTTGGTTGAGGGCCAGGTCCACCCCGGACTGTAGCGCCACCTTAAGTAAGTAAGTAAGATGGTCGTCGTGGCTCAGTGGTTAGTGCTTTAGACTGCTGTGTGAGTTCTGTGGGTTCAGCCATGTCCACCGAACTTTTTTCGCGGCACCACCTCTCGTCGGGGAATGACAAGCCTCCGAGAATATAATTTGTCATGAAAAAGCTTCTCAATTCGCCGTTCGGAGTCTCTTCCATTCGTGCGAAAAATGAAAAACGCACAACATGAATGATTGCGAGAAGCTACGCCTTGACTCGTCCCGAGCTGTCGTGCCAGCTATTTTTTTTTTAGATTATTTCCATCACTGCTGGTTTCCCGGCTGGATTTGTCAGGACTAAAGCCTGATGTCAAGTTTCTCTTATATCAAGAAACACTTTGAAGTTCACGACTTGGATATTTGGAAAGTATTTTTTTTATTTTTGGTATCTGCCCTCTACTAAGTGTTTATTTTCCCGATTCATGATCGTCATTTCGCACACGTAAATAATCTGCGATAGGACACAAAACAAAACCAGATAACCAGCCTGTGATACACAAGAAATAATTTCATAAAAATTTGAAATAAAATGACAGAAAAACTATCTACTACTCGTTCGTATCTGGAGGACAACAAGATAACGATAAAGATGCGCTGAGTCAGTCATAACTCCAACCGACTAGTCTAATCTGGATCAGTGGCAGCGAATGACTTGCAATTCATGACAAATAACGTGTTGTGTCTTTCTTTCATTAAGGACCTTCACTCGTATAAGGCCATCACTTTGAAATTTATCGCACAAGGATAAACATGTAGATACAGCAAGTATTGGGCAATCACTTGGCTTCTATACCTTGTCCCGGGGAATAAAGAAATCGGCCCGGATCAGTAGCACCTTGTCGAACAGCAAACAACACCCCTTGGACATGTTCGGTTCAAGTGATGAAAATAAATTCCCTACAAAATTGACGACTCATACGCAAAAGATGCAGGCGCAGACGAAGACGTAGAGGAGAAAACGAAGAAAGGAAAGGAAAAATAATTAATGGCATATAGGATTGCAAAATGCGCCCTACTCTAAGGATGACTCGTGTATCGTCTCTCCTTCGCGTATATTTTACAAAGTAGAACGAGAGAGACATTATTTTTGTCAGCCCAAGAACTCGTCTAATTTCATATTCAGAGGATTAGTCATTCGCAAACGCGGTGTGCTAAAAGACTCTCGAATCGAAAGCACCGTGGGGATGTTGGATGGATTCCTAAAATTAGCAACAGTACTCTTGTCCTACAAGGCAAACGGAAGCAAGAAAACAGCGTTATGTGTGGCTTTATTGGATGCGTGTTGGGATTGTTTTGGTGCTTCCAATACGGGGGCGAATTCTACTTTCTCTTGGTTCTTTGGAATCACGTTAGATTTAAGAAACTCCACTGGAGATCTTAGATGTAGATCGAGACCATTATACAAACAGGAAGGAACGTATTTTGCTGTCCGATGAGTAGGACAATGATAAAGCAAATGTCCCTGCCGGCCGTCCAAAACACTGAGAGACTCAGCTTGAAATCTATACCGATGGGTAACTATGGTGACATTAAAGTTGTCCGAGCCGAACTAAGAAGAGAGGGAAATTTTGATAGTACTGTCGGAAAGTACAGCCTACACGACACCACCTCCGACAACGGATTTAGGTTGATCGACTTTGCTGCGGGGCGAAATGTTGTCGTAGCTAGTACGCGGTTCACGCATCTCGATATTCAAAAAAGAACATGGAGATCTCCTGATCAATCAACAGTCAACCAGATTAACCACATTGGGATCGACGCAAGGCACTTTTTCAGTCCGAACGTTCCGAGGGGCCAACATTGACTCGGAGCACTACCATGTTGTGGTCAAGGTACAGATATCCAGATATCCCGAACACCGCCAAGACAAGGAAATACTGTGTGGAAGTTCGACGTCGGACGGCTACAATCGCAAGAGATCACCAGATCCTTTTCCGATCTTCGATTTCTCAAGAAATCCTTTGCCGCCAGCATCAAGTATTGAAGGAGAGGGGCAACATTGTAAAAAAGCTTTCAAAGATGCCGCGTCTGATGTGCTGGGTCTCACACGGCCACCACAACGAAACCCTGGTTTGACGACGAATGCCGGCAAGCTCATGCAGCGAAACAAGAGGCATACAAAGCGGCGCTGGACAGGAGGACTGAGCTCTACGGACAGAAAAGAAAAGACGAACACCGGCTTCTCAGGAGGAAACAGAAAGAGCACGAGAAGCACGCAATCGAGGAAATAGAGAGATGTTACTGCAGGAATGAGGTTTTGGAAGTTTTACCAAAGGGTAAAAAGAACCCGTCAAAGCTACAGAGCCCCAATCGAAGCCTGCAAGGATGAACGAACTATGGAATAACTATTTCTGCAGACTGTTTAACGGTGACGACGAATCAAATCCCGTTGTCAGGCAGAATGAACCATTCAACCTGGACGACAAAGACCAGCAATTCCGTGATTTTCAGGTGATTTTCGGTTCCATCTGCAAAGACGGTGAATGGAGGAGGAGGTACAACGACGAACTGTACGGGGTGTACAGCGACATAGGCTTAGCCAGAAGAGTGAAAGTCCAACGACGCCTCATGTAGAGCGGATGGACACCAATGCTACGAAAAATCTTCGAATACACACCCGAGGAACCGCGCAGTAGAGGAAGACCGCGACTAAGGTGGCGCACGCAAGTGGAAGGATCGGATTAATGATCGAGCTGATGGAGTGCCTGTTGGTTGAAGCCCAGGTCCACCACAGGCTGTAGCGCCACCTTAAGTAAGTGGCATTAACTTAGGCGTACCCCTGAGACTGGAGTCGAAGGATATGTGGCGTGCAAGGTCTTCCAAACTTCAGTGAGGGTTGCACCAAGAGCGATACGTACATACGAGGGTGAAATGTCCTTTTTTAAAAAAAAGCTTAGGTTACGAGACAACGAATAATGATCGGGACACTGTTTACCCAGAACAATTTCATTCGGAAGCCATAAGGCCCATTATGCTAGCCCTTAGGTATACGCAAGATAGACGTACATCTAACCAAACCCAGTTCTCTGGGTGAATAATTTTTAGGTTCATGAGCAGATCCTGCGAAAAGGCACTTACCTACGGTAGAAGAGTTGGCAGCTCTCAAAAATATTTGGCGCAGAACTGTCGAAAACTAAACTTCGTAGCTGAAAAGAAGATAAAGGGATGAAGCCAACTGACGAATGAAGGAGCAAGAATGAATAAACCGACCAACCATTGCTTTTCGAGTCTGTCTATTGACGTTTCTGATTCTGACAAAACTACTTTCGCTATCAACAAGATGCCCCCCTCTGCAGATTGTTCTCTGATTATGCGTTCTCACAATCTAAAGTAGATAAAACGTTGTAAACAGTAATTGCGTAATTTTTGATATCTAGACACAGTCGGCATTTGTCCTTGGGCAGCTTATCGTCTAGCTCGGTGTTACACACTTTTATTAGCCCCGTCAAGGACAACACCCTTCACTAATTCACCTTCACTACAACCAGCCTCTTGCTACACAAAATTCAAACACAAGTATCCAAGATAAATTCAATAAAATCCAATCCAAGCCGCAGATGCTTATCCAAGTGTCGTATAATATTCACCACGATTCGAAAAAATGAATTATACATTTCGCAGTCAAAAACTTGCAAGAATTCCATCGGCAAAACATCACAGGATGCCTGCGTTGGCCTGCCAAAGAACCAACAAAAATTCTAGCGATCTTAAGCGCTCCTTTTACAAAAAAAAAAAAACCAACCATGGAAAGTGTCAAGGAAAAATAAAAACAAAAAACCAAAAAAAGTGTGAAACAAATAAAACAAAAAAAAAAAAAACGATCAGAGGAGAGCAGTAATGGCTGTGTACCGCGCTGCGCAAAGGTGTGATGAGATTCAGTGGATCATGACCAGAGATGAAAGTGTGAAAAAGGAAGTTCACACATAACACCTAAACATTACACATCACAACTTGTGTGTGCTGTTTGCTATCCGCAGCTGAGGCACCTTATCGGCTTGGGATTTACTACAAAAACCACCTGAGGCTGATAAGAGCGCAAGATAAAACAAAACAGACGTTTGTTTCCTTTTCGAATCCATGCACGCTTTTCGTTTGATTGCGACCATTTTATGAGGTTTTTTTGTTGTGTGTAATACAGAAGAAATATGGCGCGAGGGAGAGAGGCTTAGATAACATTTAGAGCGCGAGAGGGCTAGGTGAACTATTACTGCACATGCTAATAGGTATTAGGTCTCCGCATTCCGCCTCGGTAATGAGCATAAAAAACACGTCCTTGTGAATTCATTTCAGTGGAACATAGATAAGGGCGTTACGGCGGAGTGAGGCTGTACCAATTTCAAGCCCGGACTGGAGCCACTACATCAGTCACCATTATCGCGAAGAAAATGATTGCGATGAACTGCAGGCGTTTTAAATTAAGTGTCAAGTTGCTAGGCCTTTACTACACTTAATCTCCTGGATCTCTGAAGATTGTCCCTTTTGCAGGAAATGTTAGAGAGTTATTGTTCGAGAAATCACCGAGCTGGAGTCTCTAGGTTAGGTTAGGTGGCTGTCCCCGTTCAGACAGGGACACACTTAGGCTAGATTGGTTCATTGTGTTACGACGAGAAAGATACCAGCAGCAGGAATCAAGAGTATAACGCACAGTGCGCTAAGATGAGTGACCGTATCGGTAGCGACCCTATGTTCTTAACCATTTTGACCCGGAAATAAAGTTTCTTATTTTTTTGCTGTCGAATTCGACTAGATCGAAAAGATCGTCATAGAAGTATTCCCCAAGGACTTTCCTTCCTAATGGTGCAAGGTATGTGAAAGTTTTGAACAAATTCCAACTGTTCCGACAAATGTAGAGGAAGAATAGCAGTTGTTTTCAACAACAGAGATGTTTGCAGAGTGAAGCGGCTCAGTGTGGCGGCTGGTGGTGAGAAAAGAACTGTTTGGTTTAAAACACTCGGAGTTCAAGAAGCCATTAGAGGGAAGAAGAAAGCCTTCAAGGTATGGAAACACTTGGGGCACTCAACTTCTTGAAATCGGTATATGGAGGCGCGAAGAACTTGCAAACTGCCAGTTAAAGCAGCCGAGGAGCAGTCTTGGAAGCAGTTCGGCGAGAAATTGGACTGTGATCACAGAGCTACAAACAAGGTGTGCTGGCAGCCTTCCGCCGCCTCAGGGAAAGGAAGTTTAATACCATCGAAGGAGTTTCTGATGAGAATGACATCCTGCGCAGATGGGGCGAGCACTTTTTAGAGCTGCTCAATCCCGAACAGGGCACTGAGGATGGCAGACCCATGGTTTTGAGTAGGGCGGAGAATAGTCCCAGTGTAGAGGAGGTGACTTTGGCGATTAAAGCGCTAAAAGTCGGCAAATCTACTGATGTAGACGAAATCCGGCCGGAAAAGCTTAAGACTTTGGGTGAAGAAAAAGTCTCATTAAAGTGGCCTGGGAATGAGGTGAAACACCTAGCGACTGGCAAACGGGTGATTGTTCTTCTTTTTAAAAAAGAGGATAAGAGGAGTATATCTCTCTTAAGTCTCTCTGGAAAGATCAAGTTCATTATGGTCGATGAGCAGTGCGGCTTTCGTCCAGGTAGAAGCACAACCGTCCAGCTATTCATTCTCAGAATGGTACTCGAGAAGCCCTGGGAGTATTCCAAACCTATCTACAGTTGTTTTGTGGATTTGGAGAAAGCGTATGATCGGGTCCCTCGAGGTTAACTCTAGAGTGTACTGCAGGAGTGTGGGATTGACGGCGCTCTTCTGAGTGCCAATTAATCTTTATACACAAACTGTAAAAGCTGTGTTGGGGTGAACGGCGTTAAATCGACATCTTTTGCTGTGGACGTTGGACTTCGCCAGGCGTATGTTTTGTGACCTCTCCTTTTCATTGTGTGTATGGATTGGATGTTTCAGCACAGTCGTCGCGAGGAACAGTGCAAAACTTAAGGATAAGGCATCCGCTTTTCTCGGACGACTTGGTCATCCTTACGTGAACCCAGACCGAATTTCAGCGCGCACTAGAACGGCTCGTCGCCGTCTGTATTGAAGCTGGGATGAGGGTAAACGTAAACAAATCAGAGGTAATGGTTATTTCCCGAACGCCTGTTTAATGCACTCTGCATGTAAGTGGAGTCCCATGGAGAAGTTTAAATATCTCGGGTCTTATTCGCGAGTGATGGAAGGAGCAGTACTGAGTTATCCTGTAGGATTGGTCAGGCTGGAGCAATTTTAAGACAACTTAGTCAATCGAAGGTAAGCTATCGGTCTTCAATTCCGTGTTTGTTCCGATCCTCATCTATGGTCATGAGGTTTGGGTAATGACCGAAAGAATAAGATCGCGGGTACAAGCTGCTGAAATTACATTTCTTCGTTGTATTGCTGGGGTAACTCGTCGAGATAGAGTTAGGAACACCAGAATACGCGAGACACTCAATGTCGAGCCGCTACTTCTTCGAACAGAAAGGTCCATACTTCGATGATTTGGGCACGTTAAACGAATGCCCCCAACTTGGTTTCGAAGACGTGCCACGGAATGCGTGTCATTAGGAAGGCATCCCCTGGGTAGGCCCAGGATGAGATGGTTGGACCCTGTCCGAAATATTACCTCCACCTGTATGCCGATGTTTTAGAGTCGATGGCGGAAGATCGAGAGATGTGGAGAGTCCATTTAAGCAGGGAGGTACCGTCCTGGGGCTTCTTTTGCCCGCTCGTCCGCCCTGCAGTTGCGTGCAACGTTCCTATGTCCAGAGACCCAGCACAGGGTTAAAAGCTACGTGACTGTCTATGCATAGTACACTAGCGCGACGATCTATCGAGTTAATTTAAAGCCAAGCTAGTCAGCTTTGCGGACTGCCGCAGTCGTTTGGAAATGTCTATGTCAGGTGCGTTGGAGAAAACTCCTGCTCCCGTGCCACACGCTCTTTTAGATCCGTCTGTCAATATTTCTACCGCGAAGTTGCTTAAAACCTCACCGGACTCCCAAGCACTTCTGCTATATGACGTGAAAGTCAATATGGTGGACAATATAATAAATTTTACTAGGAATAGTACTGTTGACATTCACGAGTGGCTCGTTGTTATGCTGACCAACTGAGAGGATTCCCTAAGCCTGAGTTCTGCATTGGTTGCCAATAGCTTCCCAAAGATATCGACAGGAAGCAGGTGAAGCATTGTCTTTGGTACAGCCGTGGGGGTTGTTTCTTATCCTCTGTATCTTTTCATGTAGAAATCTGAGAAAAAAGAGTTTAACCCAGTAAACTGGATACACTGGTAGGTCGTTCGAAAGGTTTATTGGCTCAGGAGGTATTGCACATCTAACCTACAAATATAAATATATGCTTTGAAAGCCATCTATGTGAATGTAAGGCATATTGGAGGCTTATTTGTTGACAGGGGTGTTTAAAAAAAAACGAATAACGTGCTGTTGGTGCATTTGAAAGGCTAAGCAAATAGAAGGGGTTTATAAGGACTCTGCTCCATCATTTGCCACGGAGAAAAGACAGCTAATTGATGATTGTATTGAAAAGAAGAAGATACGGTATGTCAATCCAACACTCAGTTTGTTTGAGCTCTTATTGAACTGAGCGCTGTCAGTTGTGTCATATTAATCCAGGCCATGGTGAGAACTCTGAACAGTGCATAAGTGTGATCGACGAATTTTATCATACACTGTGAAACGACGGAGTATGCCGATACGACATAATGTCGGCCGAGGAAGCCGAAAGACTTCTAAATTGGCAATTTTGACGGTGGCTTTGGGACAGATTGTGCTCACGAGTCAGTCAAGTTGGCTTACCTTGACTTTTCGTTAGCCAACGTCAGCCATGAGTCACTTGTCAGACAGCCTTCAACCAATTTTGCTTGTCGTCACGTTGGCTGACAGTCAGCCAATTCGGCTAACCGTCTAATATTGCCTTTAGTCTTTGGTTCAACTGTGATCTGCAGACATTTTTGACGAGCAAAGCAAAGTAGGCTAGGCGTGCTTCAACTGCACAAGTCTAGGAACAGTAAATGGAAAGAGCTCAAGGTGACGCCAATTAACACTACGCGGCGTGACTGAATCAAAGTGTAATTCACCCGAAAATAGGATTGTACTTCCAGCGCCGGCGAAACACAAAATAAATCATAAACTCTGCTCCCAAGAACCACCCTAGAACAACATGGCGCGCAGATAATTCCAAATCTACTTCAAGATAACTGGTGGAATGTCAGCAGCATCCACTGAAGCATTACGATCGCTGTTCAAACACAATGAAAACCTCCACTATCACTGTGTTTGAAGTAACTAATTTGAATTAAAAGGATCCGCCCACTCAGTCGACTGTGCAAACAATCCCCAAAAAACCCATGGCACTTGTAGCTCTCCTCCACGATCTCTAAACCAACACCTTGCGCACAGTCACACCTCCAGCATTCAAAAAAAAAAAAAAAAACCAAACCAAACACCATACTGTACAAGATAAACATTTATAAGCATTGCAAGCACTGATAAGCAATGATTCCATCTTAGGAAACACATAGATCTCCCTCTCCGACGGGACGACCTTTTTCCAAATAGTACGAGTGCTATATATCGCACGTTGTTGTTGGTTCTTCTTCTGTTTTACGATCATTCTCTCACCTCTCAGTCGGAAAACCCCGTCATATTTGAATTATCCATAAATAGCCAGTTTCACACCTTTTCACAAAAACATCTGGGGAAACCCGAAGCACCACAGCGTAGTCGTCTCCTTTTCACAGGAACACCGAGAGTCTCAATGCAAATACTCTATTATTCGCAGAGCCATTGTCGAGCGGAGAGGACTCTGACTCTCCCTACCTGTTTCGTTCGTCCATCGGGGAAATGCACGTTTCGGGATTTGCCTTTGAATTAAAGGGCGCCGCAGGCCAAACAATGAAGAGAGATTTCCAAAAAAAAAAAAAAAAACGAAAATCACTTCTAAAGGTATTCCTAGTTTCGATGACAATGAGTGGCGTTGATGAGTGTACTGAGGACGGACGATACCTGTGCCCAAACCCAGTCAAACCATTGAATAACTTTTTATTGTGTTGTGTGACCATATCAATGGAAGAAAAATCGTTCCAGACCGCCTGGCGTATCCTAATGCCGAAGAGGACCTACACTACCAGTTGCACACTTTGGCAACAATTGTGTGCGTTTCTTAAGGACACACAATGCAGGGATCACGTTAATTGTTATGTGGTGTGGGCCGAATACACGTATGAACCTGAGTACAGTACTTACCGGCGTGTCGAACAGGTGTTGAAAATTCTGTCAAGAGATCCTGCACCATACGTTTTTGTCCAGATTCGTTGAGCGGTGCTATTAATTTTTGTATATACGTTCCATCCTAGAAGAAAAAGAGATTTGTGTTTATTTTTTGAAAAAAGGACACGTAGAAACTCAAAGTCAAAGTGTGTCAGCCTTGTATTTACTCAAAAACTACACTTTCAAGGAGCGTCTGTCAATGAAATTTCATAACAGTTTGGTATTATTTGTAGAGGGAGTTCGTGTTTGATTCTGTGTGACGTTTGATTACAATGAAAAAAAAAACTGGCCCCAGTTCCAATCATCTCTTCCGTGATCGAATAACTCGTCACGACCAAATTGTCTCGTTTTTACGTGACGAGTTATGCCACCATGGAAGAGACGCTTTGGACCCTGTTTCCGAAAACGTAACTTAGAACAATTCTGTAATTAAACAACGAACACCCGGTTCGGATTTCTGATCCGAGTCTTCGTTCGCCGATCACATTGACACTCTGTGAGTATGGAGCTCAGCTTTATCGAACACAAGTCTTTAACCGCGACAAAGCGTTAGTAGAGTTTCAAGCTTAAAGCAGCTACATGTGGCACGACTGAATGGTGTCACCCTTATTAAACCCTCATCATGCTTATTTCAGCTTATTTTACCTCCAAATGGTAACCATCGGATACTGCCAACAATCTGTGGAATTAATATCGCGACACAACGACCAATAAGGTGACCCTATGCTGGGTACCAGGCTACAAAGATATATCAGGTAATGAGAGGGCGGACGAACTTACAAGAAAGGGTGCATAACTATCATATGTATATACCCTTCTGGTTGCAAGGACACCCATTAGCACTCTTTACAGGAAAATAGATGAGGAAACCGTTATCAGGGCTAATACGCGATGGTGCCCAATGGACACATGTGCAATAACCAGATCACTATAACCAGCCTGCGAGAAAAAGAATTCCAAAAATCTCGTACAACTTAGTCGAAGGGAAATACGAATCGTCTCCGGTGTGCTTACAGGGCACTGCGGGACAGCAATACATACTTGAAGAAGTAATAGAATCCATCCATCCAGCACTGGCTACCAGAAGATTGCGTACTCTTGGCAGTAGCTTCTTCCTTTGGCTGAAGGACCTTCGTATCGTTGATTTTAGGAAACTTATGAGATTTCTATCACTTTCTGGGTGGTTTCCAGATTAGCCAACCCTACTCCTTAGTTTAACTTCAGTGGGTATACTTTTTATGGGTACAATCGACCCGCTTGAGGTCTAAGTAAAACAAGAAGCGGCCATACACAGTCTCCCAGCTCAAGGATATCGAAGAGTCGCGCGGCAAGCAAAACACCGGGAGTTCTACATATATGAATGTCATGTATCTGCGCATGCTCTCACGCGTCTTCTGCATTACTTGGAGTAAAGTGAAGACTTAATCGATTGTTGATTTTTCAGACCTAAAACCGCAGTGGTAAGTCCCTATCATCCACGGTTCAGCATTATACGAGATAGCATTTTGTGTGCGATGCTCAGGAGACGTACGCCTCTAAAATTGGTACGGGAAAGGCTGTCTCCTTCCTTATGAAACGAGCCACTAGTGCTAAGATGTCAATTATCGAGTTTCCTTTCGTCGGACTTACTTACTTAAGGTGGCGCTATAGTCTGTGGTGGACCTGAGCCTCAACCAACAAGCGTGTCCAGACAGCTCGATCTTTAGCCAGCTATCCCTTCCACTTGCGTGCGCCACCTGAGTCGCGAACTTCTTTTACTGCGCCGTCGTTTGGGTGTGGATTAGAAGGTTTTCCGGGCCGGAGCATTGGTGTCCATCAGCTCTACATGACCCAGCTACTGTCTATTGTGACGTTCTGTCTGAGACTTCGGTGTTGAGTTGCCTCCTCTGGTTGACAGCATATACTTCGTCTTGGCCTCATTGACCGCTAAATCCATCTTCGCCGCCTCCGTCTCAATACTCACAAACGAACCAGTGACATCACGCTTTCTTTCGATTATGTCAATATCGTCGGCGTATGCGAGTAATTGGACGGACTTTTGAAAGATTGCCTCTGGTGTTGGGGTGGTAGTTTTGCACAACTCTTTCAAGAACGATGTTGAAGAAGTCGCATGACAGCTCGTCGCCTTGTCTAAATCTTTTTTTGACATCAAAGGTCTCGGTGAGGTCTTGACCGACCTTGATGGAGCAGCATGCATTTTCCATCGTCATCCTGCACAACCGGACGAGTTTGGCAGGGATGCCAAAACTAGACATGGCTCTGTATAGCTCGCCTCTATAGATGCTGTCATACGCGGCCTTAAAATCGATGAAAAGGTAGTGGGTATCGATTTGAAGTTCCTGGGCTTTCTATAAGATCTGCCGCAGTGTTAATATTTTGTCGGTGGTGGATTTCCCCGGCCTGAAGCCACACTGATATGGACCGATCAGGTTGTGGGCGAACGGTTTCGGGAGTTCACACAACACGGCAGATAAGATCTTGCAAGCGATGTTAAGATGACTGATGCCTCTCCAATTGGCGCAGTTCAGAGGGTCCCCTTTTTTGAGGACTGAGCAAACAATGCTGAGGTTCCATTCATCGGGCGTACTTTCTTCCGACCATATTTTACAGATGAGTTGGTGCATGCTCCTTACCAAGTCGTCGCCTGTCGTTTTGAACATCTCGGCAGCTAGGCAGTCAGCTCAAGCACCTTTGTTGAACTTAAGCTTACATATGTCCAGGTCGGGTCGACGGAATTGGTGGTCTTCATCGTCCAGGCTGAATGGTACATATACATATGTATTTTACCAATAAATTGGGTCATATACCCCGGCCAAGTCATCTCTTGCGGTTTTAAACAGTTCAACTTCAAGACCTTTTTTGGCCTATGACTGGTTTAAACCTAACTATGACTGTTTCAACTTCGTTACGACCTGAAGGTTGCAATGATTGCTTGTCTACCAGGTTAAAACTATCAGACCGTATGACACCGGGATTTTGGCTTCCGTAATGGCTTAACGTCCACAGAATAGCTTTTACAATGTGGTCCCTTTTTAGTCTTCGGTTTTTCTTGTCGGATTTGTCCTTTTGTACAAATTTCTGATATCTTTTCTACCGCATCCTCTCTGCATCTCATTGATGTCAAGTTCTAGTTCTTCTTTTCTTTCATCTCTTCTTTTCTGGTCGTAGAGTTGATTGCTCTCATCTTTTTTGGAGCGACGCTTTACAGGGAGCAATTTGGCCTGCGTTTGGCTGTATGTATTCTTACAGGTAAAGCGGTGGAATCTGCCCCGCGTTAAAAGAGTTTCCTCTATGTAACGGCTTAAGCACAAATGAGGCTGACGTTATGAAATTAAGCATTAATGCGGGTCGTTATCGCTCGCTGACTTACTTAGTGGAAGCTCAAGACTTTTTGTACAAATTTACCTCAGATAGCAAAATCCGATTCAAACAGCCGCTGTCTCTGCTCTGCTCGTGGTTGCTTTTACCATAATAGCCGTCGCAGGTAGGTACTTGTTTTCCGGACACCCGATCCTATGCACTTCTTGAAAAGCGGTTATATGTATCCGCTTTGTAGCGTTCGAGAAGCTCTGTTAGTTTATTAACTGCACCGGGTCTGTTCAGAATGCGAGCTTTCCAGGTGCAGATGCCTTAATTATTGTTCTTTATACCTTTGCTGGGAGCACCAACATATGGGGCATCAAGTGACGCCGACTCAAGACTTCAATTATGTTCTTCGGTTCTTCATGAACACTCGCTGTTCAGGCTTCTACATTCTGAGAATGGGACTCTGGTGACAGAATAAGTGGGCCACACGAGCCCTACCTATATCGTTAGTTCACCATTCGGTTTATTCAGGGATGACGATGCGTTTCCGCATCGATAGCTTACTATCGATAATCTTGTTATACCGTACAGTACTACATATATCGACTGGACAACAGCGCTCTAAATAAGTCTGTAAATTCCAGCTCTCAAGTTCTGTACGAGGAGGAATCCCAAAGCTCCGCTTTAAGAATTTAGTAATCACGGATATCAACAAAGAAAGAAAATGACTCTTCATGGCTCCGGAGCCATTTACAGTAAAGTAGAAATTATTTCAATAGAACTACTACTTCCATTTGCACAGCAGTCTCTCTTTTACCAATGACGCGAGAACATTTGGTTTCGTCATTCGAATCCCAATCAGCTCTCCTCAACGTTGTGCTGCTAGAACCCGCAGAGTAGTATTGCACAACAGCACAAAAGAAGATGTCGCCACCTGTGGTATGTGTGCCGGAACTTCTCAAATTCGCCGTACAGATTTGTTTAGTCTCTACAAAAGTCCTTGAGGGTTATTTTTGAGGCGACAAGCCAAGCCTCTCATATTTCAAATACTTTGGACGTCACCCTGCCACGCCTCTAAAACGTTTAAAACAAATCATTTTCAGCAATAACAAACAAATTGCAGCTGAATTTGCTGCTTGCGAAATTCTTTTAAAATCAATCACCTCTGCCGAGGACTATTATCATGTGAATGGCAGAATTATCACATGATAATTTAAAAATAAATCCCAATGTCTATTTTTACCGCCAGCATTTGTCACACTGCTTGAGCGCGCGAAGGGAGAGAATAACTTGGTTGCTTCCCGCAAATAGAGCACAGAGACACAAATGTGGATGGATATACCCAAGTACACCGCGGCCTGCGATTGGTGTATTTTGGCGGCAATTTGTGCAAGTAACAGTAAACATTTTTGAAAGGAGGAAAAAAAAATTTACAAAAATAGCCCGAACCATTTCGCAATCATCGTTGCATGCATGGACTAGTCGACATTAGTTGACTTTTAGAAAATTATCGATCCAAAGATGTCACCATTGCGATATTGGCAAGGCTTGTGACCGATGAAGATATGCCTAATCAATTGGGCAGTACCGCCTTCAATACAATGTCATGTTTGGATTTACGAAGTAGACACTGTTTTGATGGAGATACGATCAAGAATGCGACCAGTTTTGATAAGATGCCTACGATTGCTTTATCTCTTCGATCCTGTGATGATTTGATGGAGCCGCAAATATGGAGACTGCCTACGCCATTGTCCTACATAAAAACGCCACGCAAGAGAAAAGGGTAGAGAGTTGGGTATAAAAGATCTGCAATGTAAACCAAGAATCCGTGTCTTGTGCAGTTTTTAAGTTACGAGGTTTCGATAGACTCCTACGCTCCAAAGGCTGCGATATACTCATTAATGAAGTGAGAAAAACATAGGGCAAATCAGAAGAAACGTATCGTCACTTTTAAGCAGTTCCCCCTGGATAAACAGAAAGGTGAAACTAACAACGAGCGTTGGGCCAATGTGGCCCATCAGAGTTATCTTCTCAGGAAGTGGAGGATAAGGCAAAGGATGCCCATGAAGAACCGAAGAATCCAATTGACGTCGTAGGTCGACGTCATTTATCGATTGCAAAAGTGAAAATATCTACTGATGATCACAGCATGAGTCTCAGATAGGAGGACTGATTTGACTGTTGGCAAAACCCAGCAGATGAATAAGACAACGATTAAGGGATTTACACCTGAAATGTTCGCATTCTGGACAGACCCTCAGGCAGCTAAAGAACTAGTAGATATCCTCGAACGCTACAAAGCGGATATAACTGCTTTTCAGAAAGTGCTTTGAGATGAACTGGGTGCCCGAAAAACACGTACCTGCGTCATCTTTTACGGTACTGCTGAGGTTTTGAGATAGGCAGGTTGGTAGCGTGGCTGCCTGTGCGGAGCACAAACACATGTAGGTCAGGAAGGACCTGTTATACCACTTGGATCTATACCCTGAAAAACGCCACTCCCTTTATTGAAAACAGTTGAAGCTCTGAACGAAGCTGAGGATACTTTTGACGTCAGTATGCGATAGTTCGCCCAAGTTGTCGAAGTGATAGGTTCCTAGATAGAGCTTCCTTCGTTGGGATAGGGCAGGACCAGTGCAAGGGAAATGGAGGATCAGTTCCTCCTCCTCTTTTTCCCTGCAGCTCCTGCAAAAGTCATTTGAGAAAAGGCCCATCCTCACGGATCTGCGGGCGAAATGCCCAACTTGTTACTAATTGTTCTTCCTGTAAGCAGTTTCCCAATTAAAAGTCTGAGCGAGGTCTCAACTTCCAGGTCCATGAGTGCATCGGTGATCGGTTCTAAGTTGACATTATTGAAGGCTCCATCGATGTCCAAAAAAGCAACCATGGTGAACTTTTTGACGCCCAGTCAATGGTATATAATACCAATGAGTGCAAAGCGGCATGTTGGGGCGATGATAGAAGTTTGGTTTCTATGCTACAGCGTAGGTGAGAGTCTAGTAGGCTTTCCAGTGTTTTTATTAGGAGGGATGATAGACTAGTAGGACGC
Organism: Matsumyia berberina; assembly: GCA_917880715.2. Classification (NCBI taxonomy): domain Eukaryota; kingdom Metazoa; phylum Arthropoda; class Insecta; order Diptera; family Syrphidae; genus Matsumyia; species Matsumyia berberina. The sequence goes on from OU862871.1 coordinate 97,819,905, forward strand.
AGATCCTTAGGGTTAACGTGTGGGGTAGATTTAAATAAAAATTCTTAAGCGAGTGCTGAGGACCTGCATTGAAATCCATTTTGTCACATCAGGCTCATTTGTGCTCATCGAGGAAAGAAACGATGTACCAAAGATTGTTTCTACAAGCTCCTCGCGAATACCTACGAGCAATCTCCAAGGAATGACGTTAAGATCGTCCTTGGAAGTTTCGATGTCAAGGTCGGACACGTCAATAGGCTAGCGATTCTTGACAACGACTTCTCTCGAATCTGTATGGACGGAGAAGTGAAGGAACTCCTTTCCCTAAAGAACTACAAGATATTGCCGAAGTGGATATCAGTAAAACATGGAAACCAATGAGTTCTAGAGTACCGGTAACAACCAGTTCGAGTGGGAACACAAGTGACCATGTCTCTGATCTTAGTGATTCTAGTCGTGAACAGAGGTCAGCCACCTAACCTAAGGGGCTGGCCTGCCTCGGAATCATGTACTCAATAAGAACAATATCCCTAGCGGCTATGGAAACCATGTTAAGTCACTTGATCTTTACTGCAGCAGCATAAGTGTTAAGCGTGGTGCAAGGCTTAAGGGAGGGCGATTATAGTCATTAGGTTACGGCTCCATACTATGTATGTCGATTGGAGACTGGAAACAGGTCTACAGAAACTTATTGCATGACTCAAATGCTGGCATTTGACAGGAGACTCTCATCAGAACTTTTAATAGAAATGGCTGAAGGAACCAAAAAGTGACCAGCAAATGAAACTAGTCTTTTTTACTGACGGTACTGAACGACGATTGCAATAGCCATTGTCCAAGGTGCGTAGAACAATCACTGCCTACACTGCCTATATACGACCAATAGTCAGTGTCAGGGCGTATAAACATCACAGGCAAGAAAATGACAGAAGAAATTGCAAGGAAAGGGTCGCTGTGGCATTCCTAACATGCCCTCCTTTCGTAATGGTCCCAATAAGCTCGTTAAACAAGCATAATGAAAAGAAAGCCCACTGTCAAGCCAATATATGCTAGACACATGCGAGACGGCTAGGAATTTATGTTCGGCTTATAAAAAGAGAATTGGTTTTCCCTCGGCAAGATGCGATTGTATCTGGCATCATTACAGGACACCAGGTCATTGCTATTCCTGTAGAACGTCTCGGTCTACAATGACTATTGCAGAAACTGAGGAGACAAAAAAGGAATTTAATCTGTCTGTCATCTGTTCTGCTTATATCCTGCCTAAAAAATTGCAGCACAAGCTATCTCAGGTGACCTAGTCAAGAGCAACTGGCATCGATTAAAAGCGAGCGTAAGCACACACTCAATCGCTCAGCTGATTCCGTACTAAATCGGAGACCATTTGTGACAAAGTTTCTCCGCACTTACCTCATTGTAAAATCTGACAGGAATGTGCTTGAATGATTCATGGTCCCCAGTAGACTCCATTAATCGTCTATTGACAGCCCAAAACTGGTCAAATTTGTCTACAAATAAAAAATAATCAAAAACAGATTCAAAGTGGGTATTCCTCTCCCCCGGGCAGTACCATTTACGAGTCCTAACCACAATTGGTTATGGTCCTTCTTCTGCATGGCTGAGATAACTTGTCCTCGGTGCTTTAAGACATCTGCCTCCTTCAAACAAGACATGAAATGGGCTTCCAAGATGTCTCTAAACAAAAAACCGACAATAATCAATTAGAAGTGTCTTCAGTCACATCACAGTTGACTTACTTGGTGGCAAACTTCACCAGAACATCTTCAGGGAATTTCGAGAAATGAATTGTCAGATTCCATGGTAGTTCTTCATCTTCGGAATGATGTAAGTCATAGAGTACTCCTGCAAGGGGTAAGTTGGAATCATTTACTCAACAAAACACACAGATTGTTGTGTAGTTTACAAACCAATTGGATAGTGCAGCTTCAAGGGAATACCATTGTAGTCGAACCAAACATTGCCGTCTTGCTGATCATTTGCAATATATCGATTGAAGTATTTTTTTACCTTGAAAAACAAAAGAAATAGTACAATTTTGTTCCTGTTAATTATGAGAAATCCAAGTAAACATACTTTATCGGTGACCAGGGGAAGGTAGCTCAGCCGAGAGACCATTAAATAAAATTGATTGGGTTGCTGTAGGCCTGCTATCTCATCCGAATCAGCTTGAAAACAAACAGGAATTTCTCCCTCCCAGACAATTCGCAAAACTTCACGATCATTGGCCATTTTTTGGTTGAAATATTTTGAAAATTAATAAAAAAGAATCTTTTGTTTGCTTTCCCTTTGAATAAAAATGTTTTGAGTTGTGTTTTCTAATGAACTGTCAGAAGACAGCTGATATGGAGATTAGGGTGCGCACGCAATGCACACACTATCGGCAAGGTAGTGTTCAATGTTTTAGTGATTTTAATTATGAATTGACCTGAAAAAGTTATCATTAGTGGATTCGTTGCGTTATTCCCTGAATCTGTAGACTTCTTTTGCCATTTTCTCATTCATGAATCAGGGCACAAATTTTCAAAACTCTAGGGAAAACAGCTGTTGTTAGAGAGTTAATTTCGTAGTTATCAGATTTTATTGTAAAGTACTTTCAGCTTGGTTCCCAGGTTTTTGGATAGCAAATACAAATAGAACGAATAGGAAGAACGCGAGCGCTACGTCTGCTCAAATCAAAAGTTTCTTATCTTATCAATATGCAAAAAACCAATCAATTATTTGAATAGTTATAACTGTAGTGCAATCTACAATGTAGTCTTCTTTGTCCTTAATATTCATATACATACTCTTGCTTTTCGAAGTAAATAAATCAGGGTGAGGGTACGCCTGTGTTCACCTCCAGCAACCCCAGGAGCATCATCTGTGTTGTGGATCAGCATCGCAAAGAAGCAGTGATCAATGCATAATGTAGGGCAAAAGCTTAAACGAATAATATTTTAGCACGTTCCATAGGCGCTAGTGACCTACTTAGCAGATTGTTAGCATGTTTGGCTCGTCAGGCTGTTTCTCGGATTTGAATAGTTTTACGATTTCGCCACCCAAGAAGCAGCATTTAAATGAATTCTATTGAACTGTTCAAATTTCCCCACGATAAAAGCTTTTAATGTGAACTCTAAAGTTGTCAACAGTTTACTGACAGTTCCTAGTTTGCAAATGATTTAGAAATTCGAAAATGAAAATCCTAAAGAATAGTTCCAGAACGGTTTCCAGATTACTAGCCACTTCCATAAAAAGTGAACCGTGGTCGGTGCGACAGGCAAACTTCAGCTCTAACATTATTCCAGTAAAACTTGCTGTCGCCATTTTCGAATCGAATGCGACTGACACCAATGCACCACCCTTAATCGTCCTGCACGGTCTCTTTGGTTCTAAGCAAAACTTTAGAGCACTGGGAAAAGCACTTGCAGAATCAACCAAACGAAAGGTAAGAATATTTGCAAGTTGAACGAAGGATTCTCTATAGAAAACACACAGGTCTACACTGTAGATGCTAGAAATCATGGCGAAAGTCCTCGAGCCCCGGAACACAATTCGCCGCACATGGCTGCGGACATTGTCCACCTAATGCAGGAAGAAGGACTTCAACGAGTTTCCGTTATGGGCCATAGCATGGGAGGTCGAGTAATGATGTTTTTTGCACTAAAATATGTAAGTTACCGCCACCCACAGTTGTTGATTATTGACACATTTATCTCATCCACCAGCGGGATATGCTCGATAAGGCTATAATAATGGACGTTTCGCCAGTGTCCATTCCTCATAATTTCGACTTCATGAAAAGTGTCTTAAAGGCCATGAAAGATATTAAAATTCCGCCACATCTATCATCTGCGGAAGGTCGAGCCGTGGCCAAACGCCAGCTGAACGAGGTACTTAATTATGCGGGAATCGTTGAGTTAGTTATCATGTGCTTGAAGAAAACGGAGACCGGAGAGTATGCACATCATTACTGAGATTTTTAGAATTTGCATTTGAAGTGGTTTCCCCAAGGTTTGTGTGGGCCGTAAACGTAGATGCTGTTCTAGCGAATTTCAGTAACTTAGGTGATACTCAACAGTTTAGAATGCCACCGTACCCAGGGCCAATGCTATTCATCAAAGGAAACCACTCAGAGTTTTTAAGGTAATTGAAATGGGATTTCTCATTGCAGAGAAGAGATATTGAAATTCTTTTGCTTGCAGAATGGAGGATTGGCCGCAAATTAAAGAAATCTTTCCCAATGCTGAGTTGGAGGTAATAGAAGCCGGTCATGTGGTTCATTTTGACCAGCCAGAGAGATGTTTAGACCTTGTTACTAAATTTCTAAGTAGGTAGACACCGGAAAAGCTACGTGCAGATGGCCAGGAAAAAAGCAACCAAATTGACCGTTAATTAGTGTGCGTTTTGACCAATTTCATAAAAAATATATAGCAACTATGGCGCAACCCACAATGTATTCGTTTGTTCTTCAATTTCCATTTGTTCTTGGTTTTCAGAACAAAAACAACTCTTTCGCGTTTTCGTGGTCGGATGTCGATGTGCTTCACCATTTTCCCAGGCCGGAACCAGCATTAGTCAAGCTTTTCCCACGATTAAGCTTTCGAGGTGAACTTTGTGCGGAAACAGCTGGAACTGATAAAAGTGACAGTTCGTAGTTCGTCCAACTTTGGTTTTGTGTTTTTTTTTTGCCCGTTTGAGACCGGAAAATGGGAATTCTAAGCCGGACTTTTAAGGCGATTCCCAGCTTCCGAAGCACTGCCATACAAAATGAATGGCTATCGGTACCTAGGGCATACTTCAGCTCTGACATTACCCCGGTAAAACTGGCTAACAACGTTTATGTGTCGGATACAACTGACCCGAATGCATCACCTTTGATTATCATGCACGGTCTGTTTGGATCGAAGCAAAACTGGAGAGGCATAGGCAAAGCACTCGAAAGATCAACCAAACGAAAGGCAAGGATATTGGTAAAATGAGCAAAAGCATGTTCTAAAGAAAACATCCAGATCTATGCTGTAGATGCTAGAAACCACGGTGAAAGTCCTCATACTGTGGAACACAGTTCAGCGCACATGTCTGCAGATTTAGTCCACTTTATGGAAAAGGAAGGATTGCAGCGTGCCTCGGTTATGGGTCATAGCATGGGGGGTAGAACAATGATGTACTTTGCACTAAAATACGTAAGTTACCATGATGAGTATGTTTGCACAAGTTTCTTTGTATTATGTCATCCTCTAGCGGCAATTACTTGAGAAGGTCATCATAGTGGACATATCGCCAGTATACATGCCTACAAATTTCGATTATATGATTAATATTTTCCATGCAATGCAAAATGTTAAGATCCCGCCAGACATGTCCATTATGCAAGGTCGAGCCGTTGCCGAACGCCAATTGAAGGATGCGGTTAGTGATAAGGAAACCATTGACTTCATTATGCTGAATTTGAAGAAAACGAACACTGGAGAGTATGAACATTTTTCAAATTTTAACAGTTCCTATTTGAAAGTTTTTTGTCAAGGTTTGTGTGGGCCGTAAACGTGGATGGTATGAAAGCAAATTTCTCTAACTTTCGTAATGTTCAAGAGTTCAACATGCCACCGTACACTGGGCCGGTGCTTTTCATTGGAGGCGAGCGCTCGCATTTCTTAAGGTAATTCAATCGCGATTGTTTACTGTGGAACTACTGATATTCTTTTGTTTGCAGAAAGGAAGACTGGCCGAAAATCAAAGAAATCTTTCCCAATGCTGAGTTAGAGTGGCTAGACGCGGGTCATTTGGTTCATTTCGAGAAACCAGCTGAATTCATGAAGCTAGTAACTGACTTTCTACACAGTTAAAGACGTCGGGTGAAGAATATTTATGGACAAAATGAAATGTGTGAAGATGTGATACTGAACTGGAATCTCCATTGATGTCCACCTTCTTCTACCAGGATATTAAAAAAAATGCAATTATGTATTTCGAATTAGGCATAGCTGGTGATAGGAAAATAAAGTGTCGCTACACACTAGTTTTTTACAATTTGTTTTGCTTTTTGTTTTCACTGTGAAGATTGTAAATCCAACACATTAAAGGCAGCACTTCTTTCTGTTGTAGACCGGCTAATGCGTATTAGAACTGATTATGGTTTCCCCATTCTTCTGGTTACGGTGACCTCGGATGAAGAGATGCTGCATCATTTGTGATTCTGGCGGAACGCTTCGAAATCCGTCTCATTAGAAGGAGCAAAACCGGATTCACAGTTAAGAGAAGTCATGCTTTTGAGATTCACTTATAGCTACTTTGGGATTGAAGCGCCATATATTACGAGGGTCTTTTTGCATGTAGTTTTGAGTTCAGATTTACGTCGAGGTATTTTGCCACCTTCTGGAGTATCAGATCAATGTCCGTCCATGCAGCTTACCATTTCCCTTATGATTAAAGAATTATCCGACCTTTCGCAACATCGATCTAGTAAAAAAAAAAACTGCGCATGGGACCCTTAGTATGGTTGGGACGTGTAGAGCGAATGGACAGCTCCGCATTGACCCGTAGTATTCGAATCTAAGGAACAATGCAGTAGAGAGAAGGTCTCTAATAAAGTGGTGCCAAAGGGAACCTCAACCAACTTGGGGTGCGCAATTGGAAGCAGTTAGCCATGAGCGCGGCTTACTGGAGAAGCTTGTAGCGCCACCTCAATAAGTTATCGTGTCTCCGTTTTTTTTTTAAGATGAATATGTTTACATCACATCTGCTTTAGGATATAAATCTTAACAAGCCTCACAAACTAAATACGAAAGTCCGCTGTTTTCAATTGCGTTTACTATGTAAGTTAGTTAGGCAAGGTTAGGGTAGAGAGGTTGTCGACATAGCCGACGCACTTAGACCAACAGTAGGTCCATTGTGATGCCTCAGGATCTTCTCTTTCCTAATCGTGGAACTAATGGGAGGTTTTAATAAAGCGAATTAGGTTTCCGACGTCTTGTCGTGCTAGGTCACCAAGACTGTCAAAAAAGAAGGCACCGAGATGGTTGCGCCTTTTGCCAAAAAGCGCGGGGCAGGTACAGAGGAGATGGAGGATCGTCTCTTCCCCTTTCTCGTCCCTACTGCTTCTGCAGAAATCATTTGCAGGAACGCTCAGGCAGACATCCCGCCTATGAGGCCGTGCCCTGTCAGGACACTTATAGTAGCTCCGAAATGCCGTCTACTTAGCAAATTTAATCTCTTGGAGCGCTTATGGTATATTGAGGGCCAGATTTGTCTGCTAGTTTGGTAGGTGGTGCCATTGAAATACCTTAGATTGGCTTTTCTGATTGCATCTGCCTTTAATTTCAATTTGCATGTATGTAGCTAGTGGCACTCCGAAGTTCTGTTCTTCAGGAAGAATCTGCATCTGCCAATCTTGGCGACTTCATCGGACTTACAGTTTGCCGGAATGTCTCCATGTCCAGCAGAGGAGTATGTTGAATTGCTCTGAAATATCTATGAGAGACGAGCGGCAATCTAGAACTATTTTTGATGTTACAGAGGACTTAATGGAGTGCCGGTCTCCATTTTTTTTTTGTCATCATATTTGATTCCCACGAGAATTGCACAGAGATCCGCATTGTGCAGGTGGGGCTAGCTGATCCACAGGGCGCCAGATATTCAGATACTTGGTAGGCGACTGGACTATTGTTGATGCGTTGGGCCCCCAGTCAGCTTAATCCGGCCGGGGAGTGAGAGTAGGGTTGGCTACCTCCTGGTTTCGTGTCTCATCTGAGGAAAATTCCTACAATCTTTGACCTTACTCAGCTCCTACACCTCGACAAGATGGATAGTCGGCATAGGAGTTGGTTAAAATCACCTTTTACTTGCGCACGCCAAGAAGATTACCTCTATCACTTCCTATGTCAGCCTTAATGAGAAGGCGACAGAATACCCTGGAGTCTTCGTGGAAACCCGACCTGAAGCATCGCATGGATTAAGGAATCCGTGACATCCTAGCTTTTGCTTAGAAAACAGGAAGATTCGCCACACACACTCACGAGTGTCAATGAGCCCATATTCGCATATCCTTTCCAACGATGTGCTTTCCTGCAGTTCTGACGTGTAAAAACACGAACACAATGTTAAGTGAAGAGCATACCCCAGTGAACTCGTTTCACCAACTTTTCACGCTTGTCACGCTCCACACAGAGAGACTCATTAGCTTCAAGACATCCTTTGAAGCAGACAAACTGCTCTAAACACATGGGAAAGCACAATAGGCCTCTGTATGAGACCGCAGTGCTAAAGTGGACAAACCGCTCCCCACTAATAATAATTATAACACCCCTTACCCTAAGGTATTATATCCAAGGGCTTGTTGGTCTGAAAAATCGGTGTTCCTCGCCTCCACGCGAACTGATAACATGGCCACATTAAGCGTCTTTTTGATCGCATAGTTCATGATTGAATCTCCAGAGGAGGTGCACCTAAAAACGTCGGTTTCATACCAAACACTAACCCGTGTCAGCTTTACGCACCTGTTTATTTCTACTACTTACCACTTGACTCTGGAAAACATATGAGTGCATTCCCTCATCTGATCACTGTGTCACCCACGAGAAAATGAAAAACAAAACACAGTTTAGGCTTATTTTCTCACATCGTGCTTTTATTACAGATTTTTATCAATTCCGAATAGTTTATGGTTTCTATTTTCTTTTGATTACAAGACATAACAACAGACATTCCGAATAATTAACTATTTTTCGAAAACAAAAATGAAACTGCAACACGTTGGGCGGCAGAGTGTACATTATTAACTTTTAATTTTTTTTTTTTCTTCATTTGCTAACATTTATTGTAATTTCATTTTTTAAAAAGGATTCTCTTACAGAAACACTCGGGTGTTCCACTATAATATACGTAAAATATGTTTTAAATTCATGATGTGTGTATGTGTGTGGACAGAATACTTTGGTGTTTGATGTGATGTCAACTAAATGAATTTATCTAATTTCAAAAACCGTCTAACCCCGTGCTCAAATGTGCCTCGAGCAAAAGCTCTTAATAATATTTTTGATTTTTTTTTTCTTTTTTTTTTTGTCATTAAAATGATAAATTAGATGCAAGTATTACGTATGCAGGGTTTAATTTTAATTTACAAAATATATTCTACTTCATATGCATTCGTTTCAAACTACACGTTGTTTATTGTTAAACACTAAACAAAAGGTTAGTTCATTTGTTATATATTTTTTTATTTTTTTTTTAAGCTCAATCTGTTGCTTAATTATTTTTTTTTTCTAACCATCGGTGGCTGGAATGTTTTGTTTGTAGTTGGCGACGGAACTTTGTGGTTCGTTCAATGTTAGTGATTTCTCGATGCAAACAATTCAACAAAGATAACCTAGTAATCATAGTTAAGGGTAAGCGTGCTAACTGACTGTGTCACAGAAGTCTTTCTTAGTACGGGTGCCCACGGTAACAGTAATTATATCTGCTTGGACAGTCGAACAGCTTCTATGGCCCTTGAAAACTCAAGAACCAACCTAAAGCTGGTGAAGGAATGCAATAAAAAAACTCAATACCCAGGAACCTTTTTCGAGTCAACCTGCTTTGGGTACCGGGTCACTGTAACTGACCTGGGAATGAAGCTGAAGATGAGCTGGCAAGGAAGGGGACAAGAAACGGGGACATCCCAACGATTACAGCCATAGGTGTGACCCCAGAGGTAATTAAACCATTTTTAGAGACTCGTTTGTAAAACGTAACGAGATAACTTGGTACTTGGATAGGTCTGCAAACTTGCAAAGCGGCTGAATCCACGGTAAAGCGTTCTTGCTCCTGTCCTGCTAGAATAACGCCTAATCTAGATACGAGGCAACTAAGACCGACGGTCAATCTGTACCCGGGACACATCAACCTAAACTGGCACTGGTGTCATCTAGTACTTGCCCCGGACGTGATGAGGAGGAGCCGAGCTAAACACTTCCTTTGCGACTGCCCCGCATTAGGGGGCAGACACAAATACCTACGAAGGCAGTTTTCTGTAGCCTATGTGACGAAGTTCTTGTTTTTAACGTCACCTTCCCTAACCAAACCAAGCGAACTAACAACAAGTGTTAAAGTAAAGAGCCCATTTAACTGCAACCAACGAGAGGATGCATAGGGATTTACAATATCACTGTTCAAACTTCTAGGAAAAAAACAATGTACTTTCAAAAAAGAAGCGATTAAAGGACAGATCCACTTAGAGGAGTTCAACCATCTGCGCCATATCAAGGAAGATATGGCTAACCTACGATACGATTAGAACAAAAGGCCTCCTAAACAGAACTCGTCCGGATATCGTCAGAATAACGGCGATAACCACGGGGCATTGGCCAATTGGAGACCATGCGACCAAACTAGGTATACCATACAACCCCCACTCCCTCTGCTGCGAAAACAAAAAGAAGAGGGAAACTCTCTCTCTCTCATTTCCGCTGCAAATGTCCGGCACTAGCTAGAATCAGACTGCGTGCACTAAACCAACCATTCTTCGACGACCTCAACGTCATCTCGGGAAAAGGGATTCGAGATCTAATCTGTTTTCTTAACTCCACAGGCAGGATCTGGACACTCTCGGCTGTTTTACCCACCGTCAACAAAACACACCATCAACAACGTTACACAAGTTGTGGTAACAAAGAAACAAACAATTGAGTTCTGTTGAACCAACAACTCTACCTACCTTTAAAAAAGGTTCAATATTCAAGCAGAGAACAATTGAAGCTGTTGGTGGGATTAATTGCAGAACACATTAACCCAGACACATGCATAGACTGCAGCTTACTGACGCAGTATCCTTCAGAACTGCCCAGCCTTAATAAGAAAGCTACAGAACACCACTCTGGGACGGAATAGAATTGTGCGCGGTCCTTTAACAAGTTGCCGTCACAACCAATAAACGTCTCCGAACCACATATTCGGTACATTTTACACAATTTCTCGGGAGGGGAGTCGATTCGAAGATACAACACCATACAAGTTTCACCATAGTCAGTGGAATGCATCGCAATGGTATGAAAACACCGTGGAATTGGTCCATTTTGCCACTATAAAACTCTCCTTTTCGTACCTACATGTTTTCGATACATCGGCTTAGCTACAGCTACCTATAGCTTCTACAGAAGTCGTTGAGACCTTTAGCTCTATACGACAGTAGGGATACCGCTGGCTGTACTGTTCTCCGATCACTTTAGCAGGACTAAACCAGTGCGGATTGATTCTGGAGATTTAGCACGTCGTACCTCCCTCCCATATAGGAATATGTTTACACGTGGCGGCAAGAAAGGGGAGGACTTTATTTTCGGTGGCGTGCGTGAGTAGAAGTAACCTCAACGAACTCGGCAAGAGAAGACAACTGGCTAAAATATCGTGATGATTGGAGAGGTGGGTTAGGGTTAGGGGCCTGTTTTATCTCGCTTGCATTGGCAAGTATTTGTACCCAGTTTCCGTTGTTCCGGAAATGACTCCCAAGCATGCAGAATGAATGTCTCCGTTGAATTTTGAATTGTTCTGCCATCTCTAAGAGAGACGTGCGACAATCTAGAGCGACCTTCTGCAGTAAGTAAAAACGATTTCAGGGTTGCTGGCCCTCTGCGAAAATGGTAATACCCAAGGACAGTATAATGACAGGTTCGTAGTTGTTTGTGTTGAAGCTGGGATGAGGGTAAACGTGAACAAATCAGAGGTAATTTCTCTCACTTTGCATGTTAGTGAATTACCATTGAAGCAGGTGGAGAAGTTTAATTATCTCGGGGTCCTATTCACGAGTGATGAAAGGAGCAATACTGAGTTATCCTGTATAAATTTTGAGACAGCTTGATCAATCTTTAATCAGGAGGGCCGAACTTGGCAGGAAGTTTGGGTAATGAATGACCGAAAGAATAAGATCACGGATACAAGCTGCCAAAATGCGGACTCGTCGTGATCGAGTAAACCACAATACACGAGGCACTCAAGGTCGAGCAGCTACTTCTTCGAAAGGAGAAGTGCTTATTGCGATGGTTTGGACACGTTAAACGCATGTCCCTTACTCGGCTTCCAAGACGTTCCATGGAATCCGTGCCATCAGTTAGGTAGCTGCTAGGTCCGAAACCTCACCTCTACCAGTGTGGATGATTTACAGTCGATGGTGGAATATCGGGAGATGTGGAGAGTCCACGTAAGCACCCTAAGCATGCGACCTTCATAGTGGATGGGCGAGCCATTGGAAAATGATGATGATTAGGGTAGAATGGCTTTTCTATCCTTCGTGTGGATACACACCACAATCGAGACAATGATTCTTTTGGCCTTACCTGTTTTTAGAGTGCTGCGCTTTGACTATGCTGTTCGGAAGCAATTCCTCTCCGTGAGATAGGTAATATTTACGTTCAACAAAAGCACTAGTTTTCCCTTTTTTACATTATTCATAACAAGTTCTCCATTGTAACTGCATTGCTGCTTCCTCCTACTCCCGTAATGAGGGTGGGTACTGTCGCGGAACTCAGAATTTTTTTGTATACACCAATCTTTGCACGATTACCCTTTTCGATTAATTGGTTATGGATCGCGGTCCATTGTAAAATTGAAAATACAACTGCCAATAGGCAACATCCATCGCTCCTAGGCGATATTCTTTGACATTAAAGTCGCAACAGACTAAGCATTGAAAAAACATCGACTAAGCACATACACATATCGAATCACGAAAGTTTGTCGCCAGCTAATTACTCCAAGTAAACATCAGTGACTTGGTTTAACTTAACATACAGAGTGTTTGCAAAATAGTTAAAAATAAAAAAAACTTATAGAAAAATTCTATATATGTACTTATGTACGCTCCTCAAAGAATGTAAATAAATAAGACTCACTGTTATTGATTACTAAAAAATGGCAGTTGAAAAGCATAGATAGTACATTGCGCTTCTTTTGAGCACAGCTTGAACGTTGGGAACGAAAAATCGAACTCGTTTTGTAAAGAAAAGCAACATGAACACATTTATACGTGGCAAATATTGAATTAAAAATAAATAAATAACTAAAATTTAAATGAGCTGTAGTCAAGCATTTCCGAAAGTCTAGAAAGAGCCTCTCTTTGAACGTTTAAATTGCGATGACGGACTAAACCTCAATGACAGACTGAAATCCCGTTGGTTTCGACGGAAATTAATTTGGCAAAAGACTGTAGAGAGTTGACGACCTAACAGCCGAGATGATGGTGATAATTAAGCGAAGAACATACACCAACACCCATAAAAGGACTTTTGTCCTCAGGAAATCTGTGAAGTCTGTTCAGCTACGATTTACATAGAAGCCTCCTTATCAGATCCTGTACAGGTTAGCGACCTTGTCAAAGTCCTGTCTTTCGTTCGTTCGATCCATTTTAATTAAAGGAAAAAAGGAAACAAAAGATCTCGACTCGATCTAGCTGGGAAGATTAAGACTGATTGCCGAAGCAGGGACATAAGTCACACTGGTGCTTATCTCAAAAAATTTACAGGAATGGCGTGGCAGGTTAGGTTTGGTGGCTGTCCCCGCTCAGACAGGGACACACTTAGACCAGGTCGGCCCTGATAACACGATGAACCAGCCCAGAGAAACAGAGTATGTAACACAAAGTACATCGACACGGGCAACCGTAACATTATTAACCCTAAGAGTTGAACCATTTCGTCCTAGAGATGAAGTTTCTTATCTTCTGGATGTCGAGTTCGGCTAGATCGTTAAGATCATCGTAGAAGTAATCCCCGAGGGTTTTCCTTCTTAGCGTCGCAAGAGCAGGGTATGTACACAGTAGCTGGGTTGTAGTTTCTTCCTCCTCCTCGTCTCTGCAGCTTCTACAGAAATCATTGGAGGGTACCCCAAGTCTGAGTGCATGTCTGCCTATCTAGAATTGTCCGGTGAGGATCCCTATCAGTGAACCTAGATTTTTCCGGTTAGTAGATAAAAGTCTCTCCGTCTTCTTTAAACCCGGGTTAGGCTAGATTTGTTTTGACAAGATACAAGTGCTGATGTTGTTCCACCCGTAGTTTGCCAGTTCCGTTGCATGCGTGTCAAGGAGAAATTTGATCGATTCGATAGACGCAGGTGGTTCCCCCAGGTTTTCGGGGAGATGCCGTCCTAATGACGTGGTAACTGAGGTAACCCCTTACGTGTCACGTATTCGAATCACACCAACCTGTGCGGTGGAAGTGATTCGGTCAGGGAACGGCCATAGAAAACGCAAGAACACCTTAAACTGAGACGACTTGTTACAGAGACAAAAAGGAACCTAATGAAGTGTAAAATAACAGAAGAGAGGAACCTCATTATTAGAGGCTGCTATGCAGGCTCGAATCGAGTTGTTTTGAGAAACTTTCAATCTAATTAACGGGAAGAGGCATATACATCGAAGACTTAACTTCGAAGGTTTGGTAGTTCTAATTCATTGCAGAGACAGTTGTTCTACGACAAGTGGTCTTTTACTGAAAAACATATGCAGAATAATCGTGGGATTATAATATGATCGCCTTGAGATCTACTGAAGTGACTTAATGCTATATGACGCTATGCAAACAGTGCAGGAGCGATAATCCAATTCAGGCAAAAGAGAACAAGGAGTTACCAAACGACTACGATGACGTTAAGAAAGCATCGAGAGATGGAAATGTCAGCAAACGCGCTGCGATGTAGGAGATCTCTTAGTTCAATGATGTCGAAGAGTGCCACGATGGCAATCAGATCCAGAGATCTTTACAGAAAGGCAAGAAACTTTCTGCGGTCATTTAGTTGAGTACACAGACAAGGAGCTTGGGTTAGGTTTGGTTAGTGGGTTGATGAAGACGTGAGCTAAACTCTTTGTCATACTTGGTTGTATGTGGATCTATAGTGATAACCACGTTTTGTTTCCTTTACTGCGTGACTTAGTTTTTAGGTATCAACAATATGGTCGCCCATACAATGAGCTAATAAGTCGAAACAGCACCAGATAAGTTTTTTTCTTATCCCGGATAAGTATCAGCTCGGGAGATAGAGTGAACTTCTAAACGACGGTGCTATACTGTTCAAACGTCATCTTTCGATTGAACAAATTTCCGAAACGCCCCAAATTTTCTAGCAACACAGACGGATCGTGGAAGAGATCAGCATATTCAAGTAGGGAATCCCAGAGAACTCATAACTAATAGTGAGACTACATTTAAAAATAGGTGGACTTTGAAGTCCAAAATGGGGTATGACATGACTGACTTTTACCATTCCTTTTTCTGGTGGTAATCAGTTCTGCATATATGTGTGTATACATGTAAGCAGACGATTATTATTATTCAATTGCTAAGGCAATTCAAATTATATAACAGAGCAGGGGGAACAACTGATGTATGTAGATGGCAGTGCGCGTATAATCTCACTTATTAGGCCGTCTGCACACAGAGCGTCGGGTCAAAGACGTATATTAGATGAGACGTACGGAACCTATATGTTTGTGTGCTGCTCGCTTTTGTATCAATCGACGTATTGGTCAAAGCAGACAAGATGGAAATCATTGGGCGTACACAGATGTCAGTTTTCGGACCTCTCCTGTGGAATATAGCGTATGACGGAGTTCTGCGACTAACGCTGCCACAAGGAGTGAAGGTTACCGTGGTAACCTGTGAACCTGTGAAGCAGTCGTCAGAATCAAAAATTAGCTAGAGTCTACCGGCCCAGAACTAGCTGACCGTAAGAGTGAAACTGTTCTAATAACCAGCCGAAAGACTATGAATGAATACGCAAGTTTCAGGTCTAAGGTGGGTATTAAGGTATGTATGTACTTAGAAGTAATGCTCGACAACAGGCTGAACTTTCAAACGCACGTCGAGTACGCCAGCAGAAAAGCGTCACGTATGCAGCAGCGCTATACCCAGAATGGTGTCCCTCGACATCCTCGCCAACGAGATACAAAGCGTTTAGTTTAGGCAAACCACAAACCGGCAAGAAGCCATCGTTACCAGGAGGGTTTATGCGGAAGAAAGGTCAACATCTATAGGACCCACACACTTATTCCCATTGTCGAGGACTGGACAAAAAGAGCACGCGGGAACTGCAACTACTACCTTACTCAGTTCCTGTCCGGGTTCGGCTCCTATCGAAAATACCTCCACAGATTTGTACAGGATAGCTCGCCCAGAATGTCTAGATGAAGAGTAAGACGCGGAGCACGCAATTTTTCACTGCAGGCGCTTCGCAGAGGCAAGAGTAAACCTGCCAAACACACAGCTTCTATTAAGGCAAATGATGAGGTCAAATGACTACAGCCTGGATCTCTGTTCTCCCATTAGGAGCGTGCAGAAATAACTAAGAAGGCTCGAAAGATTAAGAAGGCCCGGCAAACGTAGACAACATAGCACAAGTTGCTTCGTCATCAATAGCTGGATGTAGGGATGCACCCGCTGCAGGACGAATCTTGTAGCGTATACGCTCCGTGTGCAGAAGGCCTAAATTAATTAATCTGTCATAGGAGGGAACATAAAACAAATCATCAACCAACTTTGGGTGAATGAAATCATTTCGGCGATTGGAGCTCAGTGTGTAGACTTAACGTCTGGTGTTCTAGTTAGCCGAATATTTTTGCTTGTCGTACTCTTTGAAGGAAGATAATTATTCCTTACACTGTCTAATCAAAATTCGTCGCCCTAAGCAAACAGTCAAAGAGGAATCGCCAACTCTGAGAAGAAGAAACGTGTTGCACAACTCTGACGCGGTGACAAAAGTTCCTAAAATCTGCCCTAAGCAGCGTCGATGTTTAACTACCGGTCATGTGTACCGCGTTTAAACGTAGTTAGCACGTTAACAGAATATCATCTTGAATGTTGAATTACTAAAGTCTATCTTAAATGATAAAAAAAATACAAAAAAATGCTTTTTCAATGTTTTGCTCATTACATAATGTTAAACCTTTAACCGATGTTTTCTCCAAGACAATCCTCTCAATCTCTTACACACTAGACAATACAAAAGCACACACATTTGGAATGCAAGAAAAAAATAAATGACAATTACAAGTGCTACGCTAATCTTTAAAAAAGATCTCTTTGGTATGAAAACTCATGAAAGAGAACAAAATAAACACGGAACACAGCATCATTACTACTCTAAGGCAAGGGTGATTCAAGTAGGCCATTCAAAATGATTAACAATAGCTCAACGATGCAATTAGCCAAAAGGAGATCAATAAGGAGATCAACCCATAAAAAGGTTGAACAGTATACAGAGATATATTTTTGATACTCGTAGTTTGATTTGTTTCTCTTTATGAGTTTTTAACTTTTTTTTTGTTTTTTTGTTTTAAAAAAATAAATTAACGAAAAAATTGAATAAATACTTTTTTGATTAGACAACTAAACCACCGTCGTACGCGTAGTCCGCTTTATTGTGCATAATGAGGCGATCTTCGACAAAATAGAAACTATCCGAACGTGTGTCGAAGGGACTAGCAATCATCTCGGCAACTGTAAATAGAAAATTAATTAGTTTAAGGATCTCAACCAATGCAAGAGGGAGACTTACTTAAATCCGGAGGCAAATTAGGAAACTCGTAAATGTGCTCGCAAGTGTTCTTCGAAAACGGTATACAGTATCCAAATTCAAAGTCAAAAGTCTTCAGTACTCGATCTCGAAAGAAATGTCGTTCAATCATTCGAAATCTATTCACAGGCTTACTGCCGACGGTAAATTCAACTCTGAAAACGAAACAACAAGAGGATTAGTATGAAAACAAACGAATGGTGGAGGTTATGAAATATTCATTGCTTGTCGTCGATGACCTATTTCTCTAGACCCTCGGCTTGAAGTTTGGTCAACAAAACCTTCGTGCACATATTTTTGTTCGTTTTTAAAGTTTAACGCTACACCCTACATGTTGAAACAAAGTTAATTAGGGTAGTAACACCTGGTAACAAAACAAATGCCCATCAAGTAGTTCGATTCATTGGAGAAAATCGATTAACAGAAAAAGATTTCGAATAGGAGGATAAAATATTTAACGTTAAATTGGAATTCGTGGTGGCGTGTGACGAAGGTCAATGCAGGCTTGCACTCTCTAGCCACGTATGTGAGTACTCCCCTGCTGTTGTCAACGATTTCAGCATCGTTGAAAGGCTTCATTAGGCAGCAGGTTTACACTTTAATCACGGAAACGAAACACCTACAACTTTGAGGTAATGAAGAAGTTTGTCCACCTAGGCCCTTCTATCAATTTTGTCAACGACATCGAATATCATAAGGAGGGAAAACCTATTTCCCCCTGGAAGGTGTTATTCTCCTAAAGACGAATCTGCTGCCGTATCCAGTAACAGTGTGAGATATGTACTCACTAACCCAACCTTGCTTTTTAGCAGAAGGGTTCTCGGGGGCATCTATGACCTGTCAGAAACTGGGTTAGGTGATACACTCGCTCACTGTGCCTTCTTTCTATCCACGGCTGGATTTGTGGTATAAGCATATGAGTTCACACGACCTTTTCGAAAGCATTCTAGCTGAAATCTTCAAAAGAAAAGATCTAATTTCAATTTATAGTCCCATCTGCATTGACGGTACATAGAGAAGGTTTAACCAGCAATTATACAAACTTTACCGAGAGCTCGACCTGGTCAAAAAGATACGTGTACAGCGGTTAAGATGCCTAGGTCGAGTAGGGCCATCCCGAACTGTAATAATCGTATGCATATGATCGAGCCGAAGCAAAATCTCTTAACGGGGAATGACAAAATTTCTTCATGAAGAAGCTACCGCCATATCGTGGAGACGCTTCGGGAAATTAAATCCACTCACAGGGCTGGTCTACTTCCATTCAAACCGCATAAGGGAGTGTACTGAACCAGTTTACTTTGATTTCTGTGCAATTGTACAGATTATTTTCAGAAAACTTTAAGGTCACAACGTGAACAATAAAACAAAAACGCGACCACTTCAGAAAACTCAATAAAAAAAGAAAGGAATACACTGCTAATTTCGCATTTTATAGAACACCATACCACTCATGTACACTCCCTGGCATCATAAAACCCCCTTTAGTTATTTTTTCCCATAAAATATAACTCTAACATATGCAATCACTATTTTAGTACTCACGTAGCTCCAACAGTTTTCAAATTCAGAAATGCGGGAGTAAATTGATACCGAACATAACGTCCTGCATTCGGATCAACCGGATCATCCAGCGACAGTTCCTCCGTTGCCAAAGTGGCCTCCTCCACAGAACCCTCGGGGAATTGTTCACTCGGTGGCTTAGCTATCTCGAATAGGACGGCTCCACTTTCCAAATCGCGTATTTTGAAACGTGTGAAATCTATTTCATAGATATTAGCATCTGGCATACACAAGTAATCTTCGGTAATTTTATTTAATCGGAGTACATCGTCGGGACTGATGATTCGTTCGGGCGATAGGGAACCAGGCTCAAGGGACGAACCACTAGCACCCGATTGAATTGGGTTGACTTGTTGTGCCTTGCCAATTACACTCATTGCACAAACTTGGGATGTTCCACTGGCTATGTATTATTTGGTAAATTTATACATAAACTTGTTTATGCACTAAATTATCTTTTCATATGTATGAGATTGGATTTTTTTTGAACAGTTTTCAATTGAAAGTAAATTTTTTCGACTCCGCTCCGAGCTCGGTGCAGTGAAAAAACAAATGTCAGAATTTTTTTTATTTTCGTTATGTGTGACGAGTGAAGTGTGTGACTCGTTAGTTTCCTTTGTTTTGTCTGTTTTAGTTGATAGGTTATTGGTTCTGTTTGTTTTGCACTGTGATGGAGTGTAGTTCGATAACATTTCTGTATCAAATTATTTCTAATTTCGATAAATGATTTACAGGCAATCTGCAGGAGTTTTGTTGGCAGACTGCAAGACAAAAATTACTTTTCTAGCTTCTAACTCACCTTAAATAATCAACTTCCATTTGTTTTTGCTTTTCATGCTAATTTATACGGACGAATTGGAAGATTATAACTCTAGAGTCTTAAGACGGCGAAAGGCTTACTGGCATAAACGACGGATTCCTCTAGCTGTCGTTCAGATATTTCTTTAACATTTGACAGACTGAAAACAACTTTTCACTTTATTTTGTTAATTATTGATTTAGATCGTGCTATAGATTGCCTGGTCCTCAGTTAACTGCCTTCAATTTTGCGTTCCAAGTTGTTTGAGGTTTCTTTCCATCTGCCTGGATCATTTAAGCTAAGATTAGTTTCCGACGACTCTGTGGGCCACAGTATTGTTGCCGTAGCCGTGTCCAACGATCAATGCGTCTTTTTTTTCTACTAGATCGACATCGCTATAGACCTCATATAATAAACACGATTGGTATTCGCGAGCAGCTATCTGAGTTTCGCCAATAATATCAACACCCTCAACGTACTCGAGTTGTTGCCTAACATTTCGAAAAATTGCACTGATTTGTCAAATTAGCGCATTTATTTAAAAGATGGTATTAAAGAAGTCATCCTGTGTTTTAAACCGTCATCCACCACTAATTACTCTGTAATTAATTTTTTTTGAACAAATTACCTTGCAACCATCCTCATTTTTGACGGAAATTATCGCAAATCCTTTCAGTTGTATGTTATCATCCACCATTAATTACTCTTTAATTAAAAACTTTTTTACCAAATTACCTTATGCCACACTGAATGTTGTCATCCTCATTTTTGACAGCAATTATCGCACATCTTTCCAGTTGCATGTTATACCCACTGGAAATGATTGATCGGCCATGTTACCTGCCATCTCTTCTGCGGCATTCATTCGATTTTCGTGGGGAAGGCGTCGAAATATAAATTTCTCTCGCTAAGGATCTTACAAGTCCTCCAAAGCCACAGCACAGTTTATTAACTTCCCAAATTCATAACAGATAAACGAATATTGGACCACAAAAACCAAGGACAGTGTGGATTCTCCGTGTATAAAAAAAAATATTCAGAAGAGAGCGAGAGTTTCCGACGCGCTACGCTTTTCGTACGCCTCAGGTAAGATGGAAAAAGCAAATTCTTCGGCAGGTCCCCCCTTCAAAATGGGGCTGGCATTTGATATTAAATCTATCTAATATGTTTATTTACAAAAAAAAAAAAAAAAAATCACAAACCAATCTGTTCTACCCTTCGCAATCAGTTGTATTAACGAGTGTAGAAGCAATCATCTTCTGTATTCTCGGTGAAAATTACTTTTTTTTTTGTCAAGTTATTGTGTAAACCAGTACGAGAGTGCGAAAAACGCAAACATAAAACATTCTCGTTGTCGAAAAGAAAGTCTTGAGTGGTGAAAAACTGTCGCATTTGTTTCGCGAATCCACATTTTCGCGGTCGTAGTAATGTTATGGCCAAAGTTTTCCATTGTTTTTTTTTTTCGTTCAGTAGTAGTTTAAAGTTAAAGTCTTAAGTTAAATTCAAGAAAAAAAGTGTTCCAGGGATTTTCCAAAATGAAAATAATAATCCAAAAATGTTGCAAGGTAAGAAAACGGATGTACAATTTTTTTTCTGTTCTAGAAAAATATAAAATCTCCACAAAAAAAAAAAAAAAAATAAAAATAAAACAAGGTAATCGGAGGGAGAAATGTAATCAAAGAAGTGTGTTCGAGGAGAGATGTTTTCGAGTGAAGCATATGCGTTGAAGGTTTGTGTTTTGAAACCTGTGGCAGTGTGATTGCTGTTTGTGACTTGTTGGCAAGAGGAGGGTTCAATTTAAGAGAGGATGCGGCAGGGGTTGATGGTGTGGACAGTTTTATGTTGATTCAGTGAGATTCCAATGCGTGTTCTAATTTGCTTTCCAATAATTGCAGTTCTTCTTGGCGCGGCCAAACTTAAGATGACGCTATAGTCCGGGCGGACTTGATAGATTGACAGATGGCAGAAATAGAAGTGCGATTAAATGAAAAGTGCTAATCATCAAATGGACGATGGGCCTTTAGTCAGTCAAACTACTCCAATTTCATTAAGAAATTAACTTCGGTTCGTGCATGGGGACAAATATTCCAAAGCTCAAGAAAACGCTACAGTTCGGTGTGACTCAGAGACTCAAGTAATAAGCCTCTCACTGGCTTGCCGTCTTTCCCTACAGGCGTTACTAACGTATTTAGATTCTTTTACTTCTAAGTGGGCATAGGATGTCAACGTTCCTTCGTCTTTGGAGTTCTGCAACACGTTTTAATTACTTCTGAGGGCGGCCTACTCTTCTGCCTGCAAAATTATTGGATTCCATTGCATAGCATACTTCGGAACGGAATTATCTTCTCGCCATAAGGTGTGACATCTATTGGTTCCTGATTCGTTCTTGTTTGGAGCTGTTCGTTTGGTGTGCTGTTCTCACAGGTAATCATCACTTAAAGAGCAGCCGTGCAACGAAGATGCAGTAGATGTTCTCTACCTCCTGTCAATCAATGTTTAGTGTACGTTTGTGCTCGGAGTTTTCGCTGCTTTTGTTTTCAGATTTACTCTAGCAGGCTCGATTCCCAGGTTGTGGGCCATCTGATCGATAATCCTGTGTGAAAGTAGACATATCGTTATCCTAGTCCAGAGGTTTTATATAAAATTTCACTGTCCATATCTTGGCTTTGCTCTGTTAAAGGTTCGCGGGCAGCATTACCAATAAGCACAAGGAATGGAAGCCCTGTCGTACTCCGCTTTAAAGTCCTCTAACATCGGTGTGGTCGCCGAGAAGGATTCAGCACGTCAGGAGGGCTTTTTCTGTTGACTTGTTAGCAGTATCGTGGCTATTCTTCTGCGACAGATGCTAGTAGGACTGGGATATCCTACATTTCCCGTACATGAGTTCGTAGAAGCACTATTGCTGCGCCATCTTTATGACTTTGAAGCTGACAGTCGCTCACAGGCCTCTCTTGCATCTCTTGTTTATGTTCTGTCTGCAGTTTTTGATTTTTCTTGTACTTTTCTTTCAGTAGCCGGAATTGCGTTGCCCTGCTGCTTTCAAGGCAAGCTTGGACAATACTAACTTCTTAACTAACACTTTCACAGACACCAGAAGAACTTGGGTAGAATTTGCTGAATTTCTCCGAGGAAAGGAGACTTCCTCATTTCCAATACGTGTGCTTGGCTTTGGCAGCATTGACTAAGGTGTGTCTGGCGACCTTGCTAATCTACTTCTTCGTGTACCTCATCCTATTTCGATTGAACATTCCTCTCTATTCCGTTCGAATGAACTTGAAGATCTATATTTTTCCATCACCTGCGCCACAATATGCTTCATTTTAAAACGTCACTTCTCTCCAATTTAATTAACAATAAGCAGGGATCTCTTGTCAAGGATATAACCGAAGACATACAGGAAAAAAAAAAAGTAAAGTGAAAGGCAAACGAAATGCAAAATGTTTTCCTGCGCTAGTAACGTTGTTTCTTCATTTTGTTTCCACTTAACTACTTTTATATATTGCTTCTACCCATCTAGTGGTTTCATACTCTAATATATTTTCTTGTATAATTGACTGCAGATTGTTCGTTGTTTTGAGAAGCATCAACGTTTGCTTCTAACAGGCATATTGCTGAGACACAAAACATGGACTCAGAAGATGAGTCGCGTCCAGGATCGTCGGCATCGAATTCATCGGATTCCTCAGATGATAATAATTCGGAGAATAATTCACGGGCGTCAAGTCCAGAGGCGCCAAAGCGTTCTAAATCCGGTTCAGCTAGCCCACAGTCTGGTGGTGAGAGGGCAGTGTCGCGTGTAAGTTCACGCTCATCGCGTGCCGGTCGTTCTGCATCGTCGAAATCGAATTCGGGCTCAACATCATCGTCGTCGTCGTCTTCGTCGAGTGATGAGGACGATGCTGGCAGCGCAAAGGAAAACAATAAGTCGCCCAGTAAGCCGGCGTCTTCACGATCGAGCAGTGAAGAGAGTGTCGGTCAGAGGCAGGGTGCAGTCTCCCGAAATCAGTCTATTTCCCCAGTAAGGCGAAAATCTCGAAGTTCACGTAATTCTAGTGCGTCCAGCGCGGGCGGAAGTTTGGAGGAAAATCGCGAGGACGGTGCCATCAATATGAGTCATGAGGATTTGAGCGATGTCAGCGAAATGGATTCGGAGAAGCGGCAAGATATTGTGATTAAAGAGAACAGTAAACTTTCGATGGAGGATGAAGCTACCAATGGATCCGTGCCAATTGCTAATGACATCGCCAATGACCATGACATTGATGATGCCGACAACGAAATTGTACATGAAGACGACAATGCTCGCTCACATGACCACCATAGCAATGACGAGGATGACGACGAAGACGACGATGGCGAAATTGACGAAAATCCACAAAAAGAGAATGATAAGGTGAATGGTATCGAGAAGGAGGAACCAATCATAACGGACTTACGCCAGAAACTCGACTTAAAGAAGGCGTGCCAACAGAAAGTTCTGGAAAAGACGGAAGAAGCTAATGATTCACCGATTGCTGGCAAGAATAATGGAACAGTGGCTACGGACATTGACGAGTTGGTTAAGAAGCATGATGAGGATGCTTTGGATTTTGAAGCAGAAGAGGGCGAATGCCCTGAATTGAGCAAAGAAGAGCAAGAGAAGCTCGATAATGAAGGCAAGGGAGACGGTCTCCTCCAGAAATCGGATGGAGAAGCCGAAGACGGAGAGGAACTCGAAGAGGGTGAGGTCTCAGATGAAGATGAGAAGCGTCCTGAAGAAAGCGAACCGAAACCAGTGTGCAGGTTCTACACGCGTGGCCAATGCACCTGGGGCATGAGTTGTCGTTTTCTGCATCCCGGCGTTACCGACAAAGGCAACTACACAATGTTCGATATGGTTCGTCCGGTGCCAGTACCTTCAGCAGGAGGTAGGCCTATCGGCGGTGCCTTTGGTCATGACAATTACCATGATTTTCGCACTGATCGGCCACCGCTTCATCATCGCGCTCCCCAAATACATCACCATGCAGCCATACCGTTCGCGGCACATCATGATCCGCGAGTCATTCCCCCAGTGCCTGCACAGGATACACCTGTCGTTGTCGAAAGTGCATGGGAACGTGGTTTGCGTACGGCCAAGGAGATGATGCGCAAGGCCAACAAGCGCAAAGAGCAAGACATGGACTTTGAAGACAAGAAGATGAATTTGACTCTGTCACCCGACGAAGTCGAAAAGGATAACTACTTCATAAAGGACAGAGCTACACCACCCGAGGTAAGTTAGCTTGCGGTAAAGATAGACCATATGGTTGTAACGATTATTTTCACTTTTCACAGGTTGGTCCACAGTATCCCAGGCATCAGAATTACCAAGAGCCAGCTGGATTGTATACTCCACCAGAGCGTTTCCCCAGAGCACCACCGGCAATATACGATGAAGTTGATCCGTATGGGCGCAGTGCCCGTTACAGGGAACTCCCACCGCACAGGATGCCTCATTACGAGGACGAGCGACGAGTACGTCCACAACGCGAAGTGATCGTACAAAGAGTTGAACCTGTCGGTCGAGGCGATGAATGGAATGATCCATGGATGCGTTCAAAGTCGCCTGGTGGCGGGCGGGCTCTCTCCGATCGGGAACGCAGCGATAAACGCCGTCGTGATCGTCGCAGTTACAGCAGCAACTCATCCTATTCCAGTTCGAGTAGTTCACAATCGGATTCGAGCTCTGAATCGAGTCGAACACCAAGTCCAGACAACAGACGTCGCTACAACAGCGGTTCACATAAGACCCCACCCCCACGGCGACATTTTCGCGCAGCTGGACTTCGGTCTCCTAGTCCCAGACGACCCAGGCGTTCACCCAGTAAGTAAAAATCACGTTTATCAAACGAGGTTACCCAAATCTAAGCTGTCACAGTGGTGCCACTAACGTTGGTGTGGGGTCTACTCGAACGCCTTTCAGCAGGCGCGGAGGTTTTTTCTTCAACGTTCTCTCAGAGTTGTGTGGAACGTGACGCTTGCCTCCGGAATTTGATATGCGTCGACCTGCCTTGCAAATGTTTTAAAATAACGTTCTGACACTTGCGGAGGGAATTTTCAGAATCTGTTGAGTTGAACGTTGCATCTTGCACTTTCTACTTATGCAGCAGTAAAGCGACGATGACGGTGAAATTGATGCCCAAACTGCCTTGCAACTGTTTTCAATAGTTTTTGGACACTTGCGCAGAATTCCATGGCGTGTTTCAATCCGGAACATTCAGATTCGCAAATCTTTTATCGATGGTCATACACAGATCGATAGTTGTATCATCAAGAAACCTAACAGGCTTGTTGCGTAAACAATGCCTTCACGGCATCTAAATTGGAATGCTGTTGGGCATTTCTGATTTCTTCAACGATTTCGCTTCATCCTCTAACATTTTCTAACGTGCAAGACACTCTATAGCCATGTAGGGCGATGGAAAACGATTTCCAAATGATATCTTTGTGCACATTCTTCGCACGGTGTTTGGATAGACCCTTGGCAATTTAACGCATGTTATCTAACGTTTCCTAATTTATACTTTTTCCTGTGGTCTAAACCCAAACTTCTCACATTTCCTTTTTTGTCATTTATTTCTTGCACCTCCTAATGAAAGGCGTTCATCCTCGTTCGCCAGTTGCAAAGCGACGTGGACACTCGTCACCTTCTCCAATTCCAGAAAAAAGGACAGCTTACAGTCCCAGCGGCAGAAAGAGGAGAGCTTCGCCTGCATTGAAGAAATCAACCGTCGATAAAGCTAAGAAAAAACATCGTGGCTCAAGCAGTTCAGGTTCCGGTAAGTTAAATCATAAATCAATGCCAGCGCAGAGTTTGAATTGTGACATTTTTTTTTTGCAGGATCGTCAGATTCCAGTGGTTCAGGTTCGGACACTTCGTCGTCGTCGACTGAAAGCTCATCACAATCCAGGGGTAAGACTCCTGTTAAGCGTTTACGCACAACTGACAAGATAGCCAACGAACGCAAAGCAGTGAAAAAGGGTAAGCAGCCACATTCAGCCCACATCGAGCGTATGTTTATACAATTTCCTGCCCTCTCTCCATAGTTGAAGTGGTCAAGAAACGATCACCCATATCAATTGAGATAAAGAAGCAAGCAACTGTTGGTGCGTCAGCGCTGACATCGCCAAGTAACTCTAACTCATCGGAGAAGCCCGAAGTGAAGGATATAAAAAAGACCAGGCGTGAAGAATTGCTCAAACAACTGAGAGCTGTTGAGGACGCCATTGCCAAGAAGAGATCCAAATTAGCCTGATAGACTAGACTAGATAATGTGAAACTCAGTTAAACTCATCGCATATTCAATATTCCAACATTTATTGCACTCATTGCAAGGCACACACTAATTAACTTCATCGATGAATGCGCAGCCTCCCTCGTGAATATATTTTTTTAAGTTAATATTTCGATGTAAAATTTTACTTTCTAAGTTAACAGTTTCAATAATAGTCTTTCTCTGTGTGCGGAAGGACAGATGAGATGTAATACAATACACGATATAAGATGTAACGATTGTATTATTCCAACCGCGCTGTGGCCAGGTGTTCAAGGTGTGGTTCAAAATCTAAGCAAGCCTTGTGGTTTTTGCGTTCATTTAGCGATATGTAGAGCTCCCATCTTTGTAGCAACTAAAATAAAACGAACAGCAGTCGATAAAACTAATATTTTTGTACATTTTCTGATGAAATGATTTATTTTCCCCTAAAAAAACAAAGAAACAATCATGTGGGTATATTTTGATGCAACACATGTTCTCACTTGGATTAAATACGGTCGACAAGTAACTGCTTGATTTGAAATTCAAACATACGATTTAAAATGTAGGGTTTCAAGTAAATAAACGAATGGAAGCTAAAAGAGTGTTTAAAGTTGGGGTTTTAATCGTTTTGCACGGTTATCCCGCTGTGGATGGAGTTCAGATTTCAAAAATTGGGCGGAAGATAGCCGTCGATCACAGCATTTGCCATTATTTGGTCCACATAAGACAATTCAGGCAAGAAATGAAAAAAACTATTCACTTAGGCAACAATCCAAAGCCACATTTTAATAGAAAATTAGGCTACAGAATACATTCGATTGTCGAACAAGCAGGTTTCTGCTTTGGTTTGAAATGAACTCAGCACTCAATATTCTGTATCCTATCGTCCTGGAAAGAAGTTACTGTCAAAAGCTGTGCTTTATTTAAGGACTCATGCAGAAGCTTCACGCAGCAGGTACGGGAAGTTTTAATTCCTTCCTCGACGGAGGTCTAGTTTTGTTAAGCGGAGACGGAACCTTTAACAGGGACTATACTTCAGTTTGTGCCGTTGTGAGAGATTCTTACTCACAAAATCTCACCTGAGCTAACACATACGTTCGTCCCTCCGTTACGGCTGTTCTCGTCTGTGTTCCAAGTACTTACCCCTCGATGTCTCTTCGTCTGAGCTACACTCGAATGCTAGTTAATGCTGTGTTTATCGCATCGAAGTTATTCTTCCACTACTGTTCGGAGGCTTCAATAAATGAGCAGTGTAACTGGCACGACAGCCTGCATTGGGCCAAAACCTAGCTTCTCGCGACCCCTCATGTTGGTCGTGTCACATTTTTCGCACGAGTGGAAGAGACCTACAGTTTCTTGCCGACTTCCAACGGTATATTGAGAAACTTCTTCGTGACAAATTCTACTATCGGATGTTTGCACTTGCGCGACAAAGGTTGGTGCCGCCAACGCAGCTCACACTGAAGTATAATGCATTATGCACTGAGCCTTGAGCTAGACGTAATCAGGGAAACCAACCGTAAATGGGAGAAAGGTACGATACATACATTTTTCAATAAGATCTGGCCCAGAGTAGATCCAACGGTTCGGTAATACTAAAACGATCGCAAATCCGCACCAAGAGGCAGGGCTTCTTCTCTAAAGGTTTCTGCAGAACTTTCAGAGACGAAGGAGAGGGAAGTTCATTTTCCAAATTCTCTACACCTGTTTTAAGCAAGACTACTTTATCGAGGACCCCTTTCTTTGATAACCTTGATTCCTAGCCAATTGGTTCTCGGCGTAGCTCTGGGTAACCAACGTCTCATAAGTGTTTGCGATCTGCGACCTGAGCCACCTTGACCTAACCTAGTCTTCTTCTTACAATACAGTGTAAGTCTATGGTCACATCCTTCGACAAATACAGCTTATCTGGTCTTCTATCTCTAACCCCCACAAGGGTTTAGTGGTCAAGAGCTGTTTCCAAGAAATAACCGGACGTTTTTTTCATTCAAATTTTTATTTTAACGAACGTTCCTTTACAGCAGCAGTTTTTCATTTAAAATCACAATAAAATAGAAAAGGACTTAAAGGTAGCAATTAAGCTGCTCACTTTGACGTCATCATGGTCACAAATTCCTCATAATTGATCTGACCATCGCCATCCAAATCAGCTTCTCGGATCATTTCATCGACCTCTTCGTCAGTTAGCTTTTCCCCCAGATTTGTCATTACGTGACGCAACTCGGCGGCCGAAATGAAACCATTCCCGTCCTTGTCGAATACCTTGAACGCTTCTCGTATTTCTTCCTCGCTGTCGGTATCCTTCATTTTCCTTGCCATCATTGTCAGAAATTCAGGAAAGTCAATTGTCCCATTGCCATCGGCATCGACCTCATTTATCATGTCCTGAAGTTCAGCTTCCGTAGGATTTTGACCCAACGACCGCATTACTGTACCCAATTCTTTTGTTGTGATGGTTCCATCGCCGTCTTTGTCGAATAGCGAGAACGCCTCCTTGAACTCGGCTATCTGTTCTTCTGTTAGTTGGTCGGTCATTTTATCTAAATGAAAAATTTAATTTCAAATGAAGCAGATAAACACCAGCGGGGTATTTACCTAGTAAAACTCAGTTAAACAGTTTTTTGCTGAAGATAGAAACTCGCTCCCAATTCAATGCCTAGATTCTGTTTGAAGTTTGAAACTGAATTGCGTTAGCGCTGTTTTTGAATTTTTTTATCCATGGCCTACTGAGCGAAATTATTTGGAAAAACCAAAAGCATTTCCAAGAAAATCACTTTGTTTGCTTTGACATCCGTATTCTTAGGCGGCAGCGTTGCCAAAAGTTCCTGTTCGAGATAGCAACGATGACGGTATAAGTATAAAGCGACAAGGGGAAGGCAATTCATTTGGGCACCTTACCTGTGTACCGATTGAACGAGTAACTAACTACTGATCGTCCTGATAACATAAAATGAATAAGTAGCGCAGCAATAAGTTTGTAGTCAAGTACTTACTTTACCAGTATCCAGTGTCTACATGTACTGTTCGTCTCATGAGAGAATTCTCTGGAATTAAAGCCACCGGATATGGGATAAGGTACTGCAAGCGACAGGGCAATTCTTTTCAACATGGAGCAAGAAATGCGGACCGGCGGTAAATCCCCTGAAAACTGAGCTGGGACTTTTCACAAATAAGAGAAAAATAGCCCAATTCAAAATACTCTCTTTTTGGGACATCCCTCTCTGGATCTCAGACAGAGAAAGATACCTGAGACTGGTAGCTTGACAAAAAGTTCAACTGGACGCAGAATATTAAAGAAAGAGTTAAGCCGCTTAGCGCTAGCTCTTTACTTTTGCAGCAGAATATTCGGGAAAACCTCTGATTGTGGCAAGTCAACCCCAAGGCTAAGTTACAAGTTCTATGAAAACCACACCAACAGCATGACCAGAGGCTATACTCAACCTGCTTCTATTAGACCTGCTTATACAGGACACTGCGGCCAGAAGTGCCTTGAAGATCAGCCAACCAGATGACTGAAAGTCGAGCACGACGTAACGTATCCAAAGTCTAAATAAGTGTCCAGATAATGCAGTAATTCCCTGCTGTTTTCCAAGCAGAGGAATGGGTCAATGGCACAATGCTAAGCACGCAAATCAAACCCGTCTCTATGATGCAGACATCTTTAGTAAAACTAAAAAAAAAAAAAATAAATAGCTGGCGCGACAGCTCGGGATGAGGCAAGGCCTAGCTTCTCGTAACCATTCGTGTTGAGCATGTTGCATTTTTCGCACAAATTGAAGGGACCTACAATTTAATGCCGACTCCGAACGGCGAATTGAGAAGCTTTTTCACGACAAATTATACTCTCGGAGGCTTGTCATTCTCCGATGAGAGGTTATGCCGCCAAAAATGTTCGGTGCACATGGCTGGGGTTTGAACCCACGTAGGCTTGCACAGCAGTCCAACGTGCTATCCACTGAGCCACGGCGACCACTAAAGCCTATTTAATTCAAGCAGACTCTCATAGCAAACTTTTCCCACCGGAGCGGGTTCTAGCAGTGGCAAATGATACCAATGTGACTGCTATAGGGGCAATACCAAGCGATTATGATGATGATAGCAGTGAAATCAAAGCTTGTAAAGTACTATGGCGAAGAGCTTAGTGTTTTAAGCAACAGCATGAGGTAAAAATATGCTGGGTCGCTGGACATGAGGGCATACCAGGGAATGAGGAAGCTGATGAACTGACAATTATCTGTCTAAGCTGAAACATGGAGCATGGAATAGGTCACTAGCACAAACCTACATCAGATGGATCTCTTTGGGCGAGAAAGCTATGGTCGATGTACGAGAAGGTCAGAACGAATGCACTGATGCACAACGACAGGAAAACTCTTTCCATGCTCGCAAGAGTGGTTACAGGGCACAATATTCTGCGATACCGTATAAAAAAGCTAAGGCTAGTGAGAATGACTTTTGTAGAAGCTGCGGAGACGAGGAAGTCATTGAGGACACAGGCCACTTTCTCTGTCACTGTCCACACCTCTGTCATCTCAGACATAAATTCCTTGGAAAACACTTTTCCACATGTCAAATAACTAATCGAAGTATGTACCAATGATATCTGTAGGTTCATCAAAGCTTCAAGGTGATTCGAGACCTAAGGTAATAGGAGAGTGCCTAAGATTAAGAGTGCCGTGGATTGTTGTTAGGGATGGACATTTTTCGGTTGGCTGCACCACTTAGTCCTTCTTGGTACTTATACCATACACCGTGACTTGGCAGTTTTAGGTTACTCTTGGTCCGCGGAAGTACTAGACCTCTACCGTCTTTAGTATGGACTGCACAGGGCAACTGGGTACAACGGTCCTTTCACTGATTTTACCTTAGTTTCGTCAGGAGGTAGAGAAAAAATGCATTGTGCAGAACACTGAAGAACGTACCTTAACTGGGGAATAGTTATGTGTATATGAAGGTTCGTGAGTTCAGGTCAACCGCGAGTGGAGGATTAGTACTCACAAGGCGATACAGGATATAAGAAAGTAACTTCAAAACGACTGAAGTGAGATTTTATATGGTTTAAGGCAAAGAAATTAAGGACGTTTCGTTTATGCTTATGGTGTAGTGAGACTTCATATTTCTGAAGAGTTTTGCAGTGCGGAACATTGCATTCCCTCCTGGCTCTGTATAGATCGGCAATAGTTGTCCTGCACCAATCTTGTCAACGAAAGTCCTATAAATTGCGTAAAGTTTTCAAAAGTGTCCCTTCTTTCATAAGCAATCGTTTGCATAAAGAACTTCAAAGTACATGCAGCAAGGTAATATCGCCGCTTCTTCTTCTGAACAGTAGTTCCAGTGCAATCATGTCAGGTTACTAAAGGTCACACGATGAGTATGCACCTCTAATCAGCGTCTATTTTTAGAGATTCACCTTCGAGGAGAAAATGTCAGATAACCAAATCTTACAACATGTGTTCAAGAACGATGTAGGCTCCAATCTCAAGAAAAACTTTCCATCGAGGGACAGCAATGCAATCATAAGCCAGACTATTCTTGGTGGTTCTAGGTTTGGCACCACATCTCAATGTAAGTGTCATCGTTTTAGCTAAACAAGTTGTCAGCTAGCAGTACAAGTCCGCTCATTGTACAAGACAGCTGGAACCACATATGATGTAATCCAACCTAGTCATACCTGTATCTGAATATATTACATATAAATATACTCATGGTAATTAGAAGAATCCAATCGGAGGTGAGCAAAGAAGAGGCAAACAAAAGGCAAAAAAAGACCCATCTTCGCCTCGAGCATTCACATTTTCATTAAAAAGCACTCGTCATCTAGCAATTGGGGAAACAGACTCGTATGCGGCCAGAGCTCTACCGCATGCGTTCCATAAATCGAAGAAGTAACGAAATTTTTTTTTGTGGTTTGCCCCACCACCGGAGTAGTTGTAGGACATGGTCAATCACCGCAATCGGTCATCCAATGATGGCAAAAGGTCAAAAGCACTTGTCCATTACCGCGACTCGGCTGCCTACTTTCGGATTCATTTCTTTTGGCCGCCAGCAGTTTGTTCCTTTTGGTGGCCGGGCATCGTCTTAATCCCACTTTAGGTGACCGTTAATTATCGAAAGTCGGCGCTGGCATTATTCACTCTGCAAGACAAACCAAAGGTTAAGCAAGGTATGGGTTACAAGTGCTCGGCATGGTCGGGCGATAATTTAAAATATTTCTCTCGCGCGCAGATAATTAACCGAGCAGATACGAAATTTGGTTGCATAATCGCTCATCGATTACTCTGCCCGTATTTGCGTGTGTGAATTACCCGCCTCTGGACGCAGATTTATTTGATCTTGAGTTTGGATGCGGTGATATCTCTTCTCTTGGCTGTAAGACAGGAGTCGTTCACAATTATGCAACAGATGACTGTGATTATTAATTTTCGTATGCAAATTGAGCCGAAGATGTGGCACACATCTGGGCACCGACCTTTTTTTTTTTTTGTCTGATTTCCCAGTTTGTGTTGTAACTTTACGAGTTCCAATAAAGATTAAGATCGTCTGACATCACTGGCGGAGCAGCGAAGCACCATCGTGTCGGCGTTCTCGTTGTAGCGCGTGTTCGGAGGCAAGGCGAGATGAATTTGACAACCGTTGAAGTGATTATTTTCGTATTATCAGATGGGAACCTTCAACACTTGTAGTTCCGCAATTGAACTCTAGTTGAGAGGCATGGAAAAGGTCGAAGAAGATGTCTTGAGAGTTCCGAAAACCCGAGGCGAGTGAGTATCGTCTGAAATTTGTGCGTGGTACGTGCTGGTAATGGTTGTGCTTCTCAGTAAGTTTGCTTGAAGGACGGGTGATCTATGTGAGTTACTTTGACATATTCGGAGCTTGAGTCTTAGGGAAACTTTGGAACTGAAGGTGAAACAGTGGAAGAATTACTGAGACCTGAATCGCTGGCTACTCTCTCAAAGATCCCAGCTATGAATCCCAGCTATGAATATCCAATTTGACGTGTTGCTGGAGCCAATGATTTCATGGAATTTTTAGCGCGGTCTCCCATGACGACTAGGTTCTGGTTAAGGTTCCAACAGTGAGAGTCAGTGAGCAAATCCAAAACTGTGCCTAAAGGTGAGATCTGTGGTAAAAAGTGTCTTAACCCGATATGACTGTTCCGTCTTCGAGTGCAGCCTTTGTGGCCCTACCCTTGGAAACATTATTTCACAAACAGAAGGAAAACCAAAAAGGCAACGTTCGGACCCCAACAAACAATCTGTGGGTGCATTTGACACGAAGGACCTATAGTCAATAACGACTGTCAGCATCTTTGTTGATGAGATCTCTAACAAGACGGGTAAACTTAAGCCGCTGCTTCTGGATCAGTCTAAGTGGCCCCGAAAAGTAAGAAAGAAGAGCAAAATTTGTAAAGTCTGTTCTGCAAAGCAATGCATATCAAAAAAATCCTGGATGCGAAAGATCCTGCTCGTACATACATACAAAGCAAAAGAACTCCCTGGATACGGATACCATAGCAAAGGATGCTCTGTCGAGGCCTGTTGCTGTAAAAGTTGCCAAAGCAAAGGTCATCTACAAGGTCGTTAAAGCAGGCCTAAGTTGAAAGAGAAATGGAGCGAGGAAAAAAGGAAAAAACGACCACTAACGCCGCTGCTGCCAAGGTAGGTCCTGGGTATGAGCCATCGGAAGGATAGTCGAGACTAAGAGGGAGGATTTTTCATTTATAAAGTAAGATCCTCCAAGGACGTGCCTCAATCCACAGAAGCTGGGTTCCAGGACATAGGCGCATAGTTGGTATCAAAGAGGCCCATAAAATGGTCAGTCGGCGTTCAACTCTTTACAGCTCTTTCGCAGAGCAAATTCACATTCCACTTGGATCTGTCTTATATGTATGTACTTCCTAAATACAGCTAAGTCTAGAACGAAGTGTCCTACATACCACCATCCTAGAACCAGAGAATTTCAAAGAAAAAATCAAAAGGCCATCGCATGAAGCAATCTGCACGGGTCTCATATGTTTTCGTAAGACCATATCTTACAGATGAGTTGGTGCGTGTACCACCAAGTCATCTCTTGCAGCTTTGAATAACTCTACTCTTATGTCGTCCGGATCTACGGCCTTGTAGGATTCAAGCCAAACTTTTGCTGCTTCAACTTCGTTTCGATCCAGTGGATACAGGGATTAGTTGTCCGCTTTTGACTACCAGACCGTCTGACTGCGGGATTTGGCGTCTGTCGTCGTTTAACAGACCGCAGAAATAGTTTTTCCATAAGTTCAGCATCAACTGCTTCTTCAGCCTCAACTGTTTGTCCTTGTAGGCTGCGGATGAGGGAGCGAAAACTTGGGGTTGTCTGCTCTGCCCTTTTATAAACCTTTCGTGTTGTAAGATTTCTGCATCTTCTCGATCTTGCGATCGAGCTCTTTCTATTCATCTGACTTTGTTTTTCTACGTCTCTCTTTTCTACTGACGAGTGCCTTTCGTTCTTTTTGCCACTACCGCTCTAGAGGCAGTAATTTTTTCCGCGTTTTCCCGTGCGTATTCGACATCAATTCAGTGGTTTCTCGTAGGTAGAGAGATAAAACTCAGAATATGATAGAGCTGTGTCAATCACGATTGATTCGATCTTTTTGACCCGTTCACAGTAAAGTATTGGTCACACGACTCCAAATCAATCATTCACAAAGTCAATACTTTTGCGTGACCGGTTCAGTTCTTTCGACTAATCAGTTTAGAAAGAGCGAAACTAAAATTGAATGAAAAAGAGGAAAAGCGAGAAGGTATGAATAATTTGATCGAAATCGTTCAAATAGAATAAGCGCTGTTTTCGCTCTACACAATCAGTACAATCTGTTTGTCTCTATCCAATACTAAATGAACGAAAGTTTCCTGATTGGGATTTTTGATTGTATTGAAATGAAGTGGACCAATTGAATATCTGTCATTGAACGATTGAATAATTGATTGAAAAGACCGAATCATTTTTGAAACCAATACTTGAACGATTCGATCTTCAAATTTGAACGATTGACACAGCTCTAGAATAAGAGAGTGTTGCCACAGATATTCAAAACTTGATGCTCTCGACATAGACATTTTTAAAAGATTAAGAGGGATACACGGTTGACCTGGACTGATAGCTTCGCTTCTGGTCATATCTAAGGCTACGCGCACAGTGATGCGATAAAGCGATGCGATGCGAGAAGTGAGAAGTATGCGATAAAACTTTTCACATGAATTCTTATCGCTTCACTGTGTGCACGATCATAAGAAAACAAGTGAACAGTTTTAGCGCACATTTGTCGCTTCTCGCATCGCATCGCTTCACTGTGGGTGCAGCCTTAGTGACTCCTGCAAAGGAACTTTTTGGTTTTGTTCTTGTTATAGGTTAGCCACATTGTTTCGGATAATTTGCAGTTTATTTCGAGATAAAAATGTGAATGCATATTATATAATGAGTAAGCTGTCAAGCGCTGAAGCCCCTCTTGGCCAGTTTGTCAGCCGGTTGGCTTCTGGCGATATCGTTATAATCTAAAACAAACAAAAGAGTGACCCTGAATTGGTCATCTATGTACACGCTCAAGTTCTTGTCGCCAAGGTTTCCAGTTTGGAGGGTGTGAATGCCAAATCAACGGGTTCAACACCAGCTTGGCTATTGACTAAGACATCAGTGTAATTCTTGGGAATAGAAACATTTTTCTGTCTCGAAGATTCTACTTAAATTTCCTTTAATTTTTTTTTGCAGTCAAAGCAAAGTCGGAGTCGTATGATCTTTGACTTCAAAGCTTTCCCAAGGCGAATAGGCTGCTAAAATCAGTAGAACCTTCCTTTTTTTTAAATATTCGCTGACAACGAACGAAAGGTGTTCACATCAACTCCTTCTCACACCGAACCAGTTATTTGACGAACGACTTTTCTTTCCAAGAAGCTTTCGAAAGAGGCACCCCACCGTGTTCGAAAATGCCCATAGTTCCGTCTACAGATTGCAATCGATGGATCTACAACTTCTTCTGGACGGGGTGTGGCTGCTTCTTCGTCGACTAGAATATGGCCGCAAATTTTCCCAGATACTATCAACAACAAAGAAGTTGTCAACAGAAAAACATACCTGATGCTCGTGCTAATCGCTAAATTTAAAACAAATCTCACATTCATTACGACAAATGAATAAAGGTTGCGTAAACGACCAACATAATTCAAATTCGAGTTTTTTCTTCGCCCAAAAATCCACTTAATTAGCTGAAGTTAATCATCCTTTGTGGACTCATCCGACACCTTCCGCTATTAATCATCGCCTTATGCAGTCGAAGCCGAGTGTGTTTATGCAAAAAGAGTTCTCAAGCCGCTCATTCTAAAGCAATATATTCATCTGCGAGTCTTGTTCGAGCGACGATTAATCTGACGTGATTAACTCCACGAATAAATTCCACTTCCGTGCCCGGTTAATGCTGGAGCCTCTCCATAAGCTGTCATAAGTATTTATGCGAATTATTAACCAAAAAAATATTTTTTTTTTTTGTAAACAAAATGAAAAAAAAAAAAAAAAGACAAGCAGTCATCTCAAGTTGGCGCAGTGGGCTCCAGCTCCGGCTTCGGCTTCCGGCGAAGGTGAGGTGTGACACAATGTGATATTTAAATCCAATACACGTTTTGTTTATTGGTCTGCTGATATGATTCGGATCACCTTGGCTCCTTTACTGGGATTTCCAGCATGGGAATCACGTCCAGGAGCAGAGCTCACGTGCGGTAATCTCGAAAATGTATGCAAAACGGTGAAAATAAAAGAAAACCAGTACGGTGAAAAGAATTATAGAAAAAAGATACGTGAAAGGACGAAATAACCCTTTTATTGCAGCGTTATGTCCTGGATATAGTCGGGTATGCATGTGTGTATTAACGCCCTCGGATGGTTTTTGAGAGTAGCGCGAATGGTTGGGCATGGGCGGTGGCACTGATTCGAGGTCACATTCGAATATCCTTTGCGGAGCAAGAACCTGTGTAATCGTGTGTTGAGTGAGTGTGTTTCCAATAAAATTTAACCAGAGAATATCCCAATGATATTCTTTTGCACCCACCCCCACCCCCTATTGTGTACTGCACAACGTCCATCGTATCTTTTCTTATTCCGTCAATGTTGCGGGCCATTATTGAGGGTCTAGTGGGATAAGATGGTGCTGTACCACGACTACGCTTAAAACCTTTTGGTTGTTGACATGCAAAGTTAGTCCATTGAACAGAGGATTACTTTGAAGAGAATTTGGCGGACTTCATGGAACCAGCTATCTCATGTGGATACGTGTAATGGCGCCACAATTAAATAAGAGCCAGAGACTTAATGAAGAACCTCTTAACAGTCAGAACTATCCTTGGCCAGCTGTCTTAAGTTGCGTATGTGTTGGTTAAGGTGTACGCCGTCAAAGACGAATCGATCTCTTTATCGCAGTTGGTCAGTTCATTCACTCAAGAGGTTGAGATGGGAAACAATGTCGAGAAATGTGAAAAAATGGCAGGAGTTCCTCAGGGTTCAGCTGTTTTCTCTGATTTTTTCGCCTGAGGAAGGTTCAAGTGAAAGATTGCTGTCTTCAGAGAGTTAGACAGGAGCTGCTCGGTTTCTGGAAAATTTGAGGCTTAAAAACAACGAAGAAAGTCTATCCTTGAGGTGAACTGGCAAATACGCTGCCGGAAGCCTATGACCCTTCTGTTGCTGGCGCAGCAGCCAGCTCAGTAAACATGTGAAAGAGATAGATGCACGCTAACCTCGCTCCAGAGGGCCAGTGCCCCATTGTGGTATTCGTGGTATTCCTCTCTTCCCTTAACACTTCAATTCACAGAGAAGCCTGTAGGAGCAAGAACTGATTGGAGATGTCAACTCCAGCTTACAATCCACCGAAATACCCAAATGAATTTTCATTTTCCACTCTTTACTTCTGTGATGTAATATTTTTCCTTCAAATGCCATCGGTCACTGGAAATGGAAAGAAAAAATCTCAACAAAAAGACACATCTCGGCAGATGAAATAACCGGACGTGAATACGTACAAAAGTCAAGGCCTTTCCGAGAGCAAATTACTGCCATTAGCCACTCGTATTAGCCGAGAGCCGGGGCGCTTACTTTGTACTCCATACTTCGTACAGCAATTGAATAGTTTACAAGATTACAACAGTTAAACAATGTAACCCAAGATTTAATGACCATGTCTTCGGCGTGCCGGATTACCTTTGAACTTCTTCGATGTAACCCGAGTTTAACATAAGTAATTGGAAATTATTGTTCGCGCCGCAGCAAATGATGTTTAATTCAGCAGTCATCATCAGTTCATGTTTTAATAATCAATTTCTATCCACTAAAAGCGACTTTTTGACGGGTTTACGAGCGTGCCTTTCAAAATCAGTTAAGAAGCCTTAGATGTGATGCTAAGGAGCCACATATATTGCACACGAGTATTTGTTTTAATTAACACTTGCACTTGAACCATAATAGTTGGGTTGATGGTCCATTTAAGCGGAACCAGGTTTAGTAGCCTGATGACAGAAACAGCAAAAAGCAGAGTGTGTCGCTCCATTAAAGAAATCGTAACCGAGCTTTTATGGACACCGATCAGTGGACTCGGAGTCATGGCACAGTGCATGTCTAACTAGCGTCGATAATGGGATGAGAAAGAGCCGGAGCGAGTTGTTGCTGGCTACAGCTCCAGTCAACATGAATTAAATAGTTTATGTTCCTCTAGTAGCTGTAGCCAGGTTTATGGGTGGAGTAAGACTCCTTATCGCTCTAAAGTACCTATTGGCATTTACGAGTAATGTTTTGTCACATCAACTAACCGTGTCGTAGACTTCTTTGTTGAAAAATGGCTTTGAAACCTGCATTCGGCAGTCTTAATTGGATGGTAGTAAAACGGGGGTCAATGACAATTTGACAGAATGACAACCGTTTGACATTTGTCGGTGGCAAAGTGTTTTTCTAATTAGCCTGCACAAGATCCTCTTACTTTCTTACGTACCTAAGGCGGCGCTACGGTCCGAGGTGAACCTGGGCCTCAACCAACAAGCGTCTCCAGCCAGCTCGATCTTTAGCCAGCACAAGATCCTCGGTTCTTCAAAAAGTCTGTTTCGTATTTGTTGTGCCGGGTCCAGCATTTGCCTCTTGCGTTCATGTTTGCTCTAGTGGCCGTTGTACCTATCGTGGAATTCCCTTTCAGTACACCTGCTGAGGAACTAGTTTCCCATACATTTGCTATTGCCTGTAGGCTCTTGGTCGTTTTAAGGTTTAGTGTTGGCAAGAGGCTGCACGGTCATTTCTGGCAGACTATAGGTGACGTTGATCACTTCGCTAACGTAAATCCTAATGGAAGATAAGCCTTTTTAACCAGCAAAGTGACGGGCATTTACAGAGAATTTGTTCGGATATTTCTTCCTCTTCTAGACAGAATCGGTACTCTCGGAACACAGATTGAACTTATTGAGATGGTATTTCAGGCAGCAATTGCCTGTGAGGGAGATCAGCCGCTGACTTACACTTTCCTTGTCCATGTTAAGGACCACAGACAGCACTTTTTACAGTGTGCCCACCAACGACAAACCCCAATAGCTCGACTATTCAGTGTCGTACCATCATCAAGGAAACAAAAAAAAAAAAATAGCTCGCGATAAGCCAAGGCCTAGCTTCTCGCAACAATTCATGGTCTGCGTGTAACATTTTTCACGCGAGTGGACTTCGACTCTGAACGGTGAATTAAGAAGCTTTTTCCTGACAAATAATTATCCTGGAGGTTTGTCATTCCCTGACGAAACGTGGTGCCGCGAAAAATGTTTGGTGGGCATCTCTCACAGAGCAGTCCAACGTACTAGACCACAGAGCCACGGCGACCACCATCAACGATTCATTGCCAAAAAACAGTCCATGATATGATGATGAAAGTATTTAGCGAAAGAAGTCGACAAAACATGCACACAAACAAGTGTCAGGACAGCGAGTGATGAACATCGAGTCAGAAGAGGGAAACAGAAGAAAACCTTGGGTAAAAAGGAAAAGCCCGCGGTCTCCAAGGTCAAGAAATTTGAAGGGTCTCCCGAGCGACACAATCCGAACAGAGATGGAATAGAAAGAGAATTCAAGCACAAATTGTTTCAACGAAGAAATATAACCTCTTCCCCCTTTTAAAAGACTGAAGCTAAAAAAACAGCACAGTCGCCTCCGCGCTGGCTGAGATGACTTGTCAAAGGGAGTTTTCAAAATACGGGGGTGACGTCTACGTCGACACAGCTTCAAGCGTAGGATCACTGTAAGATTTAGACCTTTTGCTAGTAAGTGAGGTGCACACATTTCGAATTTGTTCGCTATTCAAGTCCTATGGGGGAGATTCATCGATGTTCGTTTAAAAATGTTGTTTCTTTCTTCTTCGGCGTCCACACTGATGACCAGATGTACCAGGCAAATAGTGTCTCTTAAATCAAGTCAGTTCACAGCACAGTAGTCTTCTCCAAGCTTCAAATGGTGTTGAATCGTGGCACACAATAGAAAAGGACTACAGTTTACCCTAAATGTAATTCTAGTCCTTTTAAACTCCCTTCACTTTGGTCTATTGGCAGTCGAGAAACGCTTCTTCGTTGTCAGCAACTAATGACACAGGCAAAAGTTGAGCAAATCCTTCATGGCGTCCAACCCTTTATTGCATTGTGATGCAGATATGCATCATATTACTTAAATAGTTATAACCGTCGTCTAGCTTCTAAATTCACTTCAAACTTTTTGCTTTATTGTCTCTTTTGATTTCATGAAGAGCATATTACTTACACGAGTGTGTTGGAATTATTTAAAAAAGTAAAAAATTGAGTTGAACGAAAAATATAAAAAAAATTTGTGGAAGCCAATAGATTTCCAATTTGATGAAAATCAAAAAGTGTTTACTGGGGACGGCTCACTTTCTAGATTTAAAATTTTTTTTTTCAAAATTAATCGAATGGGTTCCGGCTGCTGATTTTTAATTTTTCTGCATTTTTACTTTCACATAGTACGAGTACGTCGTAAATGCGTAGTGTTGCAGACATGGAATATAGCTTTAATCCCGTTTTCCAGGAAAACCGGTCAAATAATTTTCTCAAAATTTATGATTTTGTACAATGGTAAGCTAGCCCAATGCAAATATACTTATTTTATTAAAAAAGAAAAAATCATGCATTAAAGGGTCAACAAATTAGATTCTGTCAAAAGCTGGTCGTATGTACGTATATGAGTTCTTCCGTATGTGGGGAGGCGTCGATCACACCAACTTTTGCTGTCGAACAACACGGATTTATATAGCAGATAACATGTACGGGGATGATGTTGATTGGGTTCTTCAACCGGCTCTCCAAAGCCTTCTTCAGTGAATTGTTTTATAGCAAGCGCTTCAGTGCTTGGCATTTGTTGTCGCTTAATGTGAAATCAGGAACTTTCCAGATGCCATCTGAAGAAAACGAATCTTCTAAAGGGTGATGCCTGCAGGTTGTGTCTATAGAATGAGGGCAAGGACACAGCAGCTGTGCAAATGTCCAATGTCCACCACTGGCGGAAAATTCCGAAGGACACATATGATTGAGACGATTCGAGGACAAAGTGAGATGGTCTGTTTCGACATATGAATGCCTATCACTCTAAATAGTGTATGCAACCCAAATTGCTGGTTTCGTCTTAAGTGATTGACCCGTCTAATCCATTATGTGACCAACAAGTGGTTCCACCATCTTCCTGCATAAGGACTTCAAACGACCGCGCATCCTTGTAGCAAATTCAA
Source organism: Matsumyia berberina (assembly GCA_917880715.2). Lineage (NCBI taxonomy): Eukaryota > Metazoa > Arthropoda > Insecta > Diptera > Syrphidae > Matsumyia > Matsumyia berberina. Next base: position 97,862,821 of record OU862871.1, read on the forward strand.
ATATATTTCGTGACTTTCGAAGCTGAGATGTTAAATTTATTTCAACTCCATGGGTGGCTGACGACTACCTTAAATGGTTACATCTTTATTTAGGTATTTTTATTAACCAAGCTGCGAATCGAAATGAACCTCTCGATGGGATTAAACGACCCAAGTGGGTTGACCTTTTCTTTAAATCATTAACTCTTCGAATTTATTATGCGCAAATGGTGACGTTAGACAGGTTTAGGTACATCACTACACTACATGTGTGTGTTATTCGCTGACGAATTGCATAATTAACCGTCATTCTCTGTCTTTACTGCTTTTTGCGTAATAATTTATTTTTCCTCGTCAATTCTATGAATATGTCCACGGCACAAGCGTTGCAAATTTAAATGAAAATAGATTCAAAATTAATTGAATATAATTTTTTACTGCAGCTAATGTTCGGGGGGTGTTGGAGTGGACAAATTTTGTTTGGAACTAATGTGTCAGTGGGGCTTTTGAAAATAAATTATTAATCACTTAACGAAACAAACAGATGAATCATTTTGACGTTTCGCCATCAATTGAAGTGAAATGCCATTGGCAAGACTGTCGTTAAGATTTGCTTTTGAATTTTGACGTCAACTGCCCACACAATACGGAAACCGTCTTTGTTTTGAAATAATCTGTCGTGTTGGCAAGTGAAAGACGGTAAGCTGAGGAAGGACTTACGGATTGACCAAGCTCCAAGCTACGACGAGAACGATGGGAACGACGGTTGTATATCCCCAACAGATGCCTCCCAGTGGCTGTAAGATCGCGCTCGCGGTCACAAGAGTATGGCTGCGTTTATAGCCAATAATCGCAATATCGCCGAGGAGGATGAGGGACACGATGACGACGATGAAGAATCGTATGAAAAGTCTCGATGCGACTTGGAAAGCTTCAAAATGTCAGTTCTGGATGATGTGGAGCAGTCTAAACTGAGGTCTTGTATAGATAGAGAACTGTTGTTGGGGATGGTGGGTCTGACAGGAGGATTGTGGAGTCGTCGATAGAGTTTGACTACGATATTACAAAGATTCTCGATGAAATTTGAAATGAGGAAAGTGAAAGACCAGCAGCCAAGCGAGAAAAGGTTATTCCAAGCGTTACTACAACAAAGAGTTCTAGTGTTGCATTGGATAAAAAGGCGGAAGTTGTGCCAACGGTTGCTGTGACAGTTTTACCATTGTCATAGAGGTATATCCGCAGAGGACTTGAGATTAATTCGCCACAATTCCAGTCACCAGCAGTTTCAGGAATAAATACTCCCGAACCGCGTGTTGGAGACGGAAATGCCTCACGTAGTGGAATTGTAAAAGTTTCCAAGGAACAATCTCAGAGAAACGCCGAAAAGTAGTATGATAAAGAAAGAGCTGACGAGAAGGTCCACTTTTATATAATTGTGATCGGGCATGTTGGCGCCGGATAAAGTACACTCATGAGGCAGTTCACTATTGAAAACGTGTCGCAGAGAGTTATGTACTAGCACGAGCAGGAGAGCAAGAAAATGGAAAAACAAAGCTTCATGTACGCTATGGTGGTCGATGAGACTGGCAAAGAGCGAGCAAGAGGCATCACAATGGATGTTGGTAGCTCCCGAATAGAGACATTAACCAGATTTGTGACACTCCACGACGCTGCAGGACACAAGGACTTCATTCCGAACGTGATATCTGGAGCGAAACAGGCCGACGTGGCTCTCCTAGTAGTCGACGCAACTCGTGGAGAATTCGAAACTGGTTTCGACCAAGGCGGACAAACGCGCGATCATGCTATTTAGTTCGATCGCTCGGTGCGAGTTAACTCGGGGTTGTGATCCACAACATTGACACTGCCAACTGATCCAAGGATCACTTTGACGAAATTGTCGGCAAGTTGTCCAACTTCCTCAAGCATTCTGGCTTCAAAATCGCCGATGTAACATTTTTACCCTATTCCGGTTCGGCGGGTGAAAACTTCACCAAACCCGCTGCCGACCCCGAACTCGTTGCCTGCTACAAAGGACCCCACTTACTCAGTGTAATTGACAAATTCAAAATTCCCGAACGCGCCACCTATCGGCCGTCTCGAATGTCCCTGTCCGACATCTTCAAAGGCACTGGTTATGGATTCTCCATCTCAGGACGCATTGAAACTGCAGTTCTGCGTGTCAACAACAAGGTGCTGGTCGGTCCAAGTCGTGAACAAGCTCAAGTCAAAGGATTTACAATAGCTGAAGCATGAAAGACAACCGAATTCGCTGGCGATCAGGTGTCGGTCACTTTGGCTGGTGTCGACACCAACACCTTGAACGTAGGTTGCATCATCTGTGATTCACAGAACACCATACCTGTTACCTGTCAATCACGCATCCTAGTGTTCAACGTAAAGGTTGGATTCCCAATGATCCTCCGTCATCAGTCGCTGATCGAACCCGCCACTAGAATCAAACTCAACGCACAAATTCACAAGGGAACTGGGGAGCCTATCAAGAAGGAGCCGCGTTGCTTGGGCAACGACTCCTGTACCGTGGTTGAAATAGAGACTACAAGGCCGATTTGTATGCAGATTTCAAAGAACTTGATAGGATAATGCAGAGGATGGGTGGGGTCACAGATCGCATTCAATTTTGTACTTTTGTTTTGTTACTTCCTTAGAAACTAAGGCTTACTTAGATGAATAGTTGGCGATGGGAGTGTTAGGAGATAGTTCCTGATGCCTTCAATATTTTTGTTAAACGAAGGAAATAAAATTGACTCATTGACGGATCCAGCCAACGACTAAAGCTTTGAAAAGGCGACAGCTCTATTTATGGCTATGCTTTGCAGTCTAATTCACATGCCCAAGATGGATGGAATAGTCAAGGAGGAGTCTCGGTACTCGAGGAGAGAGCAAAGACATATTGCCAAACACCTCATACGATGACGCCTAGGAGTATTTGAGGGAAAACGGAGCATAAGTAAGTAAGTATACGGGAAACGGAATGGATCCATTGAGATCCAAGTGGGGCGGCACATATGTATAATGAGTAGCCACCCCTTCAACCTACCCTAACCTACCTGGGTCCTCGAAATGAAGGTTCGGTATTCCTTGCCATCTCAAATCTGGGGCTGTGATTCGAAGAACCTCTGGGCTCCACGAGTTGCATTATCGCCCATTCGCAGAAGCTAAACAGCGATCATACCGACATCTTTGCCCCAAAGAATACATAGCCACTGTTTGAGTTTCACTACGATTGTTGAACTACTATCTTGGGCCAATAGCTTGACATTCAAGTTAACTGCGTATCGTGCCCATAAATGGCCTGTAGTTGTGGAATGCCACACTATCGCAGACGAACACTTTTCCATATAAGCACGGCTGTCGAGAGTAAGTTTCAAACTCTCAGTTACGAATGTAACCTCATGATCGATTGGAATAATTCATTTGATCTACTAAAGGTGCGTGCGACCTTAACCTGAACTTTAACTAGCAAAAGAATCGCTTCAGCAGCATACACATTGTCCATATCCATCAAATCAAAAGATTGGTACTCTCCAGCCAACTCGAAGTCTCATCGAAGTGCGCTTGATCATTCTCAAGTAGTCATTCCTGAGGATGATCACCGCATTGTGATCCAAAAACGATCGTTGGCGTTGCACTCTGAGCAAAAGTGCTGCTCAAGGGCTAAACCCGTTTATGCACTTCACTCGCTTCCAAGCTCGACTCCCAATGATCGTTGTAAACAAATCAATTTTAGAATTAATTACAATTGAAATTAAAACTATTTATGCACAATTAGTCGGACGATGTATTCGTCCATCTTGATGGCTGTCAATCATAAACTGACCGGAGGGCACGTGTTTTATATAATAAATCACCGAACAATGCGATCGCCTCATTGAAGTCTGTTGTATCTTGCAAATGTGAAACGGCGAAACATCACACGGCACAGCATTTCCTTATTACATTTATGACATTCAAACAGCGTGTACGGCATGAGTAAGAGATCGTGCATGTGGGTTAACATGGCATTTTGGTTAAATGCATGCCTCAGCGGTCTAACTAGTGCGCTGTACTTTCACGAACCTTTTCATTTGGGAACATTTCATTGAGTAAAAGTACAATAATGTTTCACAGCGCACCTCACAGGCAATTTTATGCGCGTTGAAGCACGTAACATGGAACGTGCAACTATTCCTTTATTTACTTTCCCACATTGGGGTCCTGGCCCGTGAATAATTTGTGAAACACCGCCATCTTTCCTACATGTGGAGGACGATCTGCTTTTAGTTTATAACTAGAAGCTTCCTGACACCTGCGATCGTGCGGTCCTTAAGTACGATCTTCCTTGTACACTCGAATCAGGCGACTATGATACGAAGATCCTTTTTGTCTGCAACGTTATATCGAACAACTATCTGCAGAAGACTGACTGCGAATTTCTTTAATATCATTCAGCAATTGATGCCAAAAAGAAGAAGAAGGGAAGCTGAAGAAGGAACATATGTAGGTGATAGCTCATCTTGTTGATGCCTTGGAAGAAAACTTCTCTCATATCTAGCATTGTCCAATGGTGTTTAGTTGCTTTTGCCCACAATCCAATACTCAGTCATTTTCTCGAAAGGGACAACACGTTGAGTTTGACTTTCAAGTCGATTGATACCTAATTTTACTTCAGCCTTCCGTTTTCTCCTAGACATGCTGATGCCAGTTCGTCAGAGTAATCTTGGCATCCAAGTCGTTGAAAAGGTAATTCCAGTCTCTATCCTGGCCGCTGGGATTCAAAAACTCTCCTAGTTGGAGCGTTGTTCTCTGGTTTCTTTTAGGTGGATTTCATAGAAATACCACCTATTGCAGAGGTCCTCATGACGCGACTTTCAAAAAATTTGAATGCCATTCGTCTTCGCTATCATACCAAACACTAACCTCATACTCCGTTAAAAATTTTATATATATATATATATATATATATATATATATATATATATATATATATATATATATATATGCAATATAACGGATTCTTGTGGACACGATTGAGGCCGCAATTATGAACCGATTTGAATAAAATTTGGTATACACATTCGTATGCCGAATACCTCGGCTAAGTTCGTAGATGGGCATAATCGGCCCAGAGGGGGGCGGGTTACGCCCCTTTTTATGTCTCAAACGGTACAATTCACAACTTAAATAAATCCCAACTTCCGGTTTTGATTTTTTAGTAATATAGTAGATAACAGTGAACAGAATCCGCCTGCTACCAATTTGGGCGCCATCTTGGATCCGCCATCTTGAAATTCTTCAAAATTGATTGGATTTCGTTGAAATTGAAAATCCTTACAAATCTCGAGGTAATTAGTACAAATTCGTTTTTAAAATGGAAATTTTTGTCCGCCATTTTGCTCCCACCATCAGAATAGATGACATAAGAAATCCACCTACCTCTTGCGGCGCTTGCCGGAAGGTTGTTTTTTGCCTGAGCCCATTTGGCTGACGTGATCTTCCTGATAAAGTTGCGGTTATACATATATTCTTCTTCATTCAGCTTTCTCATGTATAGGATCTGACAGAGTACCTTCCATTATTTCTTGCCTATCGTCCAGCGCTGTATGGAACGTAGCTGGATTGGCAGGATTACTGTCTCACATTGGTGGGGCAACCAACAAGTCTCACCACTTAGCCCGGTCCTTAGCTGACTGCCTTCAATTGAGCACTCTTAATTGGTTAAGGCTGCCTTCTATAGGGTCGTTCAGCAAGAGGTGTCATTTTAAATTTCACGTCCTTGCTCAATTGTCAATATTCAACTATAATTTCGATGACTTTTGATAAGTAAAAACTAGGAGGTTATTTAATATGTATCGAGACATACTCTCACAATGTGTTGAAATAGTGAAAATTCACCACAAAAACGGTAAAAATATCGCGGAAACGTTTCGTAAAGTTTGTACTGCTTTTGGTCATCATCAAGCGCCTTCTCGTCCAGCTATAGTGAATTTAATCGATAAATTTAATTGTCTTGGGCAGGTTAGTGAAGATTCCAACTCGCCAAAATATCGCCGCCGTACCTGAGAGTGTAACTGAAAAACCCTGGTGTGTCCATTTCGAGAAGATCACAGGAATTAGGTCTATTGGCATCACTTTGCACCGCATTTTACATTAAGATCTTGACCTACATGCTTATAAGATCCAGTTGACACAAAAACTGAAGCTTACAAACCACGTACAACACTGTACTTTCGCCGATTGTGTTCAATCCTCAAGCATGATTTAAAATGGCACACCTTGTTGAATGGCCCTATACTTGTGCGCACCACCCTAGGCAGGGTCTTCATCTACTGCGTGTTCCTCCGGGTTAGATTCAAACTATCTGCGTGAACATTCACTCTGTGGGTTCAAGCCACCTTAATCGGGGAATACGCTGTTCGATATCGATGTACAGCTCGTATAATTTGTGGTTGAGACCGAATATCTAACGAATCATTTGTCCACCGAAACCATCAAGCATATCTTTGTTTTTGATGAGGTCCATATGCCATAAAGTAGGTCTGGGATGATTAAGATCTTGTGTGTAGAAGGTATTCTTTGATGTTCGGGATTATTTGCTTTCTTAGCCTAAAGAAACAGCGATTGGCAAGAACTATTTGTTTGAACTCTAATGAGATGTTAAGCCAACGTGGACAAAGTCCCTTACTACCTATTCGATTCGTCGATGTTAGATGTCCCTTCTTGTTGACAACAGGTACTTGCTTTTGGTCTCGTTTATCGCTGAACCCATTTTGGGCGGCTGATTCTGACTCTTTAATAGTAATCTCTTCGGTGACAGCTAGGCTCGCTGAGTTCTGCCGAAGATATTAACATCGTCAGCGTTATCATGTCACTAGGTGTAGATGTAGGGCCAGGTAATCAAAAGCAGTTGTCTGTTGTAGTGTCGTTTATTCGAAGATGTTCTTCCAACCGCTTTTGAGTACGCCGGTTACCTCCGTTCAGAGAGGACAGAGGTTGAAAAGCTATTCCTTCTTTAACCTCCTGAAAGAATGGCCTCCTGATATGCGGACCAGAGCCAGGCGATCACTTTAATTGAATGGCCCTCAACTGAGCTAATGTAACTTAAAGGCAAATGTGCATCATGTCCATAAGACGGTCTTTTGATCATTCTTCGTCTCGCAGGTAATATCTGCCTTATACTGGGAGGGAACAGATTAAGTTTTTGAGAAGCCTGAAGTGTACAGGACCGTCCATAGACGTTCCGAGTCATGTTGTCACTTAAGGGAAGGGGCTGTTGTCTCTCTCACAATAATCAATTCTTACTTCGGATGTTAGCGCCTGAACGGCCCTGGCATATCCACAGGAGCCACTAAAGGGTTTCCTGCTCATTCCCCGCATTAAAAGTTTGGCAGTATATGTCGAGTTTAGTCTCATACTGACCGGTGACTCTTGCAGGTCACCACTACACTGGCGATATCTGTCTGACACCTGGTTTGCAATTCTAGTGCATTCGACTGATTCTAAAAGGATCAATTCTTCCTAGACATGGTAGTCAGTTAAATCGTTCCACCTATCATTGGCTTTACTTTTAGACTTACATATGATGGCGACAAGCTTCTCCAGCAAGAACGATCCTTAGCCAGTTGTGTCCAGTTGCGTAGGCTGAGGTCACCCTCCACTTGCGCACGCCATCTAAGATAAGGTCGTTCTCTTCTGCGTAGTCTCTCAGGTGTGGAGTCGAAGATTCTTCAGGCTGGAGCATTGGTGTTCATCCGCTCTACATGACCTGGCCACCTTAGTCCCTGAACACGTATCTTTTTGATAAGGTCAGTGTCGCTGTACAGCTTGCATAGTTCTTGGTTAAATCTTCACCTCCATGAACCGTTAACGCAGGTTGGACCATAAATCGATGGCAGAACTTTTCTCTCGAAAATTCCAAGTGCACCTTCATCGTATTTTGACTGGGTCCATGCTGTTGGATCATATAGCAGGACGGGGATGATGAAGGTCTTGTATAGGGCCTTGCTAAATAGTTGCCTTCCAACGTCATAGTAACAGCGATTGGCGAATGTTATTCTGCGTTGGATCTCTGCGCTTCTACACTGCTCCACCAATCAAGAAGATGCTGCTGCCATCGCTGAAGACGGGTATGTTTTATTGGGGTTTAATTCCGTGTTAGTATCTTGGTCTGGAAGACACTGATTGAATTCGGACGATAGGACTCTGAAACTCTGCAGCCGGTGTCTTTGAACCATGGTTGGTAAAGATCCCTGTTTAAGTTCAGTTTGGGTGTGATGTTGTCCTTTGTGGATACTACCAGGTCGCTTGGTGGAGAAAGCTCGAACCTACAGAAACACGATTCGGAATGATGGATGTAAATGGCGGATGTGAAAATTGTTAGAAAATTGGATGCAAATTGCTTTGTTCTGCAGCTGAAGAAAGAGAAGTGAGCGGTGAGTCGAATTAGGCAATCCTGCTTAGTTTCGTCTGTTTATAAGTTCTACCGAAATGTCGAAATATGCTACACGTTTGAAATATGGGTTATACATAGGCTTCCTTATGTTGCACAGATTTGATTTTTTGTCAACCTGCCGGACGACAAACCGCGTAAAGACACTCCCATATAATCGATGACATGAAGATATTTTTTGAATAAATATTTTGCATAATTGCATATCTGAATTGATGATATCATTCCTATGCAAGCTTAGGCACCCAAAGCAGGTGTGAAGCCAAATACCAAAGATTTATTGGACTTGTATCTCATCAAATCGGCAATAGAATCAATATTCATTATCAAACAAGTTTATAATGATAAACCTAATAAAGTTATTAACAAAACTTGACAGCAAACAGCTGTTCCAAAGTAAGCACATACTGATGCTTAAAAGCAATAATCTCTCAACGTCAGTCGCAAAAAGAGCATGTGGAATTCTTTTTTCAAGGACGTCTTCGAGTTTTTATCGCAATTTGTTATCGTAGGATAAGCAGTCGCATCGACCTGTTTCCAGAACCTCAATTGCCGTTGGTCCCAGGCGTAGTTTTCTGAAGTGTTCTTTGAGTGTACGATGTCCTGTAAAGAAGCTCCTCAGTATTTTTAGCTGATGCTGGTGTAAGCCTACAAGTTTGCCTATCTAAGTTCTGAAAGTTCTTCCCTTCCTAACTTGCTTATGTCCTGTTTCCTGTTGTATGTCCTCTGGCCCCTACTACACAATATGTGATAGCTCTCTTCCATTCTTTCCCAATTTCTGAGACTCCTCCTCGATTGTTCTGCGCCATGGATTTCTCGGTGGATCCATATTCTGTCATCTTGGTTTAGTGGATCGCACATAGCGTAACTGAAACAACTAGACCTCTACATATAGGGGGGCGCAGCGAAGAGTGCTCTCAGAATCAGATAGTCTAAACACTGGAGACCGAGTCCGTATGGATATGCCGAGATACTAAGCAATCATCTGGGTGTCAAAGTCCCAGTACGAGACAGTGTGAGACCCTTTTCATGGGTCTTTTCAAGTAGAGAACAGTGGCAAGACAACGAAGTATCGAACGGGTCCAAATCCATCTACACAGATGGGTCAAAAATGGATAAAGGCATAGAAGCAGGTCCTTTCTCTGAAGAGTTAGGACTTAGCCGCTTCATAAGACTCCCGGATCACAGCAGCGTTTTCCAAGCGAAGGATCTAGCAGTGACAAGAGCTGCCCAACTAGTGTCAATGCTAACAATACCGCGGGAGGAAATTACGATTTACTTTGACAGCAAGGCTGCCATAGAAGCACTAGCTGCTACGAAGATAACCCCGAAGCTTGTGAAATGTTGTCGCGAAGAGCTTAAGGTTCTTGGCATGCAGCACAATGTTAAATTCTACTGGGTCCCTGGTCATAGCGGGGTACCCGGCAATGGAAAAGCTGACGAACTGGCAAGAATGGGTTCAGCCCTAGACCGAGCGCAAGCGAACGGACAAACCTCCACTCTGCAATCTAAGGCCAAAAATACACAAAAAATTAATAGAAGCAAATAACAGGTGGAAATCGCTAACCACCTGTGAAATATCAAGAAGGTTGTAGCCAGACTATGATAAAGCAAAAACCTGCCAGAATTTACAAAAAGACAGGAAATTGCTGTCGATGCTGATGGGAATGCTTACTGGCCACGACATACTGAGATACCACACAAAGAAATTACGCCTGAATGATGACGATATATGTATGCAGCGAATGCGGTGGCGAACAGGTCCATGAGGACACTGCCCATTTCCTCTGTCACTGCCCATATCTCTGTCAGTTAAGAAATAATACTCTAGGCCAGCGGTTCCCAATCTTTTTTGGCCGCGGAGCGCTTTTCAATAAAAAAATTCGTCGCGGAGCGCTACGTCGCTCATATGCTATTTTTTCATAGTTGTAGTAGAGATACATTTGTTGCATACCAAATATACAGCTATTTGCGAGTTGATTTCTCATTTTCACGCCGATAGATCCAAAAGTGGCATTCATGAACTAAATATAAACTAAACGCAACGAATTCGATGCTAAGGTTGGGATGCACTACGACCTGTAAGATCTATTGTGGTCACCTAGTGAACAAGGGTTCACCAAACGCTTCTTCTCGCCAGACAGTCCCGTGGCCGTTCATTGCCTTCGAAGCCTTCGTGTCCGAGTTGAGCTTTGAACATATCGTATAGAATTTAAGAGCCATTAGTTCTGCTTGGCTATCTGAGTGGTCATGCACACTGGAATTTGAGATTATAGACCCCAGCTCCAGTATTGCCATTTTCCAATTTGGAGCCATCTGTGGACCAGATTTCAGATAAGCCAAGGTAACTTTACTTTTCTATTGAGGCGGTTACCTATGATCATTTCGAACTTTCTGAACAACGAAATCTCCTGAGCATTTTATTTGGGATTTCGAAAATTCGAACTTTGAAAGATACACAAAATATTAACAGCAATTGCAATACAACTGTGGTCGTTTCAAGTGGACATCGTTATGACTAGAACACTGGCTATTTGTTTATATTGATTTTTTGTTTAAAGTCTTATTCGTATTAGATTGCTGCGAACAAACTGGAGAAAGTTCAAAGATGTTTCAGAAAGCCCAAATTAACTAGTCTGATGGGATTTTGATATTTTTTTTTATCTTCTTGGATATCCTTCGCGGAGCACCAACTGCTCCGCGGAGCACAGTTTGGGAAACCCGGCTCTAGGCAAATTCTCTTTCGATTATATCGACGAACTGTCTGATGGTTCACCGTCAAAACTTTTCAAATTTGCATGGGCGACCGGATGGTTGACACCAAGCCATAAAAACCACATGTCTACATAGACATATGACGAGGTAACCCTCATCAGCCCTAACCTAACCTATAGCGTAGCTTGAAATGAAGCTGTTGCCTTTCGACCTCTATTTACGACGTCATCTATTGTAGAGTTGCTAGTGCGCTCGTCGTCCGCTCAGGATGTAAGCTGTATGTACTCGTAAGAACATATACAAGTACCTAGTTACCGCGGATCACCACGAGGAGATGAAGCAAGAATTTGGCTACGAACATATTGTTGAGCTACTGATCCACTCCACGTTATATGACAAGCAGTCGTTACCCAACCAATTGGTGTTCAGTTCACTAAGGTCACGTGATTGCACTGTCTGTGCCTTTACGAGACAACAGATTCTATGTTTTTTTTCCGGGATACAATGTACACACACCTATGCTCCAAGACAGAACTTTTTGTGTCTGTGCCTGAAGTGTAATTATCCTAACGAGGAGAAAATCTTTTCGTTCCAGGGGAAGGCATTTTTCCTGACGAGAATTCATCAATGTGGAAGCGGGATTTTTGAACAAAAGTTGACGGGGAAGATGTTGTATGTAACCCGATTTTCAGTTACGGCGCTGCCTACTGAGATTTCTCCTGGCAACATTTCATCCTTTAAAAGCCATTCCACTCTGCCACTCTTTTGGTGTCCTTTTACAGACCCGATCTCTAAAATGATTATCAAAGTCTATCTTGGCTAATTAAACAACCAGTGACTGGAGTGAATGATTGATGAGGTCAAAGGGCAGCTCTGCCCTAAACAGAGACTCTTGACGATTTTTCGAAGTCCGATGTACGATCCCATCACCTCCATCGAAATACTTTACCAAATCTATTTCAGGTGTGTCCATAACCTTACATTCCTCAATGCACTTCAAACAATCAAAATCGAAGTCATTTCTTACAGCCGATTATGAAGATTCGTCGAATCTTCAAGCCAATCCAACCGAAGCAGCTTCAAGACGACGATGATGATGATGCTGATGATGATTTTCATCATAACATTATTATTGTGAAGATTGACACTCTTTCGCCAACTTAACGTCTCTTATCTCAGCACACTCGATCATCCTGAAGTAGTGTCTGCAAACGACGACCGACACAGCAGCCAAGAGGACCATGTTGCCAATCCGATGAGGAGATGGAATGCTTTTGGATGTTTGATGATCAGCTTTGACATTAGGAAAAAGTGTCGAAATTATTTTGTCGTTTTTTTTTTTCTTCTTGTATTGCAGCCGATGTGGTGTTTGTCGATTGATAAGGCCACGTGCAGTTCCATTTCAAAGGTCGCCCAAACAGTTTACCATTGTCTTGGACACTTTTGGCTAATGATTTCAATTATCTTCACATGAATATGGGCGAAAACAATTTATGGTCAACAAAACTAATTGTGATTAGTGCTATTATCCAACGACATCATGATCTCACTGATCAGGAAATTACGTGGCGAGAAGAAACAACATGTCGCTTTAAATTTTCCAGCAGAAATTACTAATAGAGTTTGCCGTGATCAGGCCGCGATTTAATTGGTTTTGGTTTATTAAATGCTGTCACCCTTTGGAGAGTTCATTGTCAACCTCATGTCCCATGAGATGCCGCGATAATGAGGAGATAATTTCCGTGCCGAAGGTTCCAACTTTATGTTTCAACCAAGTGACACAGAGTTAAGGCAAACATGGGTGTTTGTTGGTCAGAGAATTGCTGTATTTATTTGGACTAGTAGATCGAGAAGTTAAGTACTTGCTTTACATTCTCGCTCTAAGGCTTACAATTTAAGAAGGTCGTTCTGCATCACATTTGTGGTTATATTTTGCTATATGCAGGTGTAAGCTGATCGACTTTAGCTTTAGAACTGTTTGTGTATCACTGGCGTTGACTTCTTTGTTCACGTAGCCCCACAGATTCTAGCGATGTTAGACTGGTGTCTCAGTTTAGGAATCCAGCAACATTTCTTATGCAATAATGTTATTGACTTTAACTCTTGTGATGCTACAGTCAGATCTTTTAACCGACCAATTATTTCCAGCTAACTGGATCCTCAGCTTACTGCCTCCACTTGCAGCTGCCGTCATAGCTAAGGTCTTCTTTTACTGCGCCGTCTCTTTTTGAGTTGGTGTTGAGGTTTTAGGAGATTGTTGTCTCTGTAGTTGGCAAAGTTAAGACGGTTTTCCTCCTTGTATAATTGAAGCTGAGATTCCATTCATCAGGCTTACTTTTGTCTGGTTATACATCAGTGATAAGTAAGATAAGTCAATCGGGCCGGCGGCTCCAGCTGCCGACTTCAGTTTGTAGACCGCTGCCTTTATTATATGTACAAGGTGGAGCAAAAGTCATCACCCTATCGGAAGATGCTATAATTTTTGCAAATGGCGGCAAATGTCAATTCTACTTTAATATTTGTGAAGTAAACAGAACACAAAATATTCGTCAACAAGACATGAATCGCTATACTTCTAAAGAACGCGGAATAATTGTTTCGATTTTTTTGAGGAATAATTCGTCGGCGGTTGGAAGTTTCCCGGTCGTCCGATCCCAACTGGGTAAACACTACGGCGTTTAGCCGCTCGCCTAGAAGAGTATGGGACAACAGGAGATGCTGTCAGGGCTGGCCGGCCTCGGAGCAGCCGTTTTGCTGAGAATATCGCAGCTGTGGCTGAAGATGTCGCAGAGAACCCCAGAGTATCGACCAGACGACGTGCCACACAATTGGGCATCATTCGGGGGTCTTTACAGAGAATTTTGGTGAAAAACTGTAAGATGTTCCCTTACAAAGTACAGACAGTGCATACTGAACGAGCCACAACCGAAATTGTGAGGGCTGCATTTCCGGGTCGGCTAATCTCTTGCTTTGGCGATTTGCACTGGCCGGCAAGATCGCCTGATTCAACTGTTCCAGACTTCTTTTTGTGGGGTTTTTTGAAGTCACGAGTCCATGTCAACAAGCCTCAGACTCTTGAAGCCTTCAAAAAGAATATCCGTCAAAATTGCGCATACCTATCGAATGTTTTGGTAAGAGTGATGAAAAATGCCATAAATCGGGCCCGAATATTTATCTATTCTGGCGGCGGCCACTTAATGGACTTAATGGAAAAAAATTTAAGACATCAAATAAACATAATCCGAAAGCAGAACCAACATTTTTTATTCTTAAAAAAAAATTACAGCCAAAGAACATTGGGTGACAACTTGTAGAAGAGTTTGATCGTTGTCGCCGTTTAACAGTCAGCAAAAATGGTTTTTCCAAATACTCAGCACCGGCTGTGAGTCTATTACGATGTTTTCCTCTCTATCCTCAAGCAAGCTTCGGTTTATAGTTCGCCATGTCTATTTAATCATTTTGTAAATCTTTCGTCTATCCTCGCAGACCTCACGAGCAGCTATTTCGTACCGCCGCTGTTTTACTGCATGCGCATGTCTCCACTCTTCATCAAACTAACGGTTTCGTTGTGAGGACCTAGAGAAACCCAGCACATCAATGACAGCATCTTTGATGGCTTTCTGCCATTGGTCTCCTCGACTTAATGCCGGTGGTAGACGACTTCTCGAGACATTAGGGGATACGCTATCGGTAAAGATTCGGGCTGTTGCGATTATAGGCGTTCGGGTGAGGGTTGTCATCAAAAATGTAATAAAACTAGAAGTCATGTACAAAAAACCCTGGACATTGCGTTCAAACCGCGGACACATTAGAAATATTGAAATTAAGCGGGTCACGATCTACGCTTCGTCTGTGCGTGAACATTTCGCCACCAACTTTTTAAAAACGCTGGACCCATTTCAAAAATCCTTCCGAACGTCTCCGGATGCGCGTCAAAAGAGGGGAAAAGAATACGGATGGTAAGCCCAGTTATGTGGGGTCCGGAAAGTCCGCATTTGAACCCAGCTACGACCAGGTAGTAATCAGAGTCAATGTTGACTCCATTAAAGTTAAAAAAAAATTACCCTGCTGGAGCTGGCCCAAGGGTCCCCCCAGAGATCTAGAGCTTCCCAAGGGATAAAAGTGTTCCTAGATCTCCTGTTAATTGAGGTGGATATCGGTTTCCTTTAAGGCTTTTTCCTGTTAAGCTTGATCTCATTAAGAGCTGCTTGCATCTGCAATGTTCCACTAGGAAACCTATCAGGATACACAGCTTATTTTTACTCAGACTGATACATGCGTTGAATACTTTTCACTTGCAGTTTCCTAGTAGTTTCTTAGCCGGTTTCTTGCCAAGGTTCCAACCCGGTTACTTCTCAAATTTTCTAAATTTTTCATGAAGGGAGTAGTTTCCGATATCAGAGATTGGTTTAGGTCCTATTAAGGATTATGCTGTCTCGCTATGGAGCCTTGAAGGTTGCTTGTCTCTTTAATTGCGGTTCTACATATATTTTGTCAGAATTCATTTGGATGCGTCTGCCTTGGTCCAAGTACTCCTGCACGAGTTCCTTTGTCAGTTCTTGTCCATGTTATCCTTAGAGATACCTATATACATATATAGGTAAAAGTGGAAGTTTATTGAGAAATATTTACATAGAGTTCATTTTCTTCCTTTGCCATCCGAAAGATCCTTTTGTTTACGGAGTCCTCAACCACAAGATACAAGGGACTCAATTCCAGAATGAAATCGGTCTCATACATGCTCATGGACCCTGCGGATCATCATTGAACAAGACGATGTAATCTCAAGTCAAACACTTTGACTATGGTGAATATGTATGCCTACCTCCACCAAATTGAGAAATTGAGGGAGAGCCAAACGTTGTAGAGATCAAGATTGCACTGCCAAAATCCAAATCATCAATCGCGGAATGAACTCATCAAACTTAAGCTTGCATCGTTGGACAAATGGTGGACAAAGATTAGGAGGTTCGTCTCTGCCGAAGTTTGAACTGAACTAGATATTGATTGTCGAATCCGGAAAGAGAGGTCTGTGTTTGGAAAGCTATCCAAAATATGGCGAAGCAAAAACATTAGCTTGTATGGTCGCTGTGGCTCTGTGCTGACTGCACATTGTTCGCGGGGCCACTTCTCAGCAGGCAACGATAAATGATTTGTCATGCAGATGTGGAAACTGATTCCTTATCTTGCCGGCTAAAGATGTGTCTGTTTGTGATACTGGCCAAACGACTTGTTTTGATGGCGAAGAGCATCAGAAAATATCATTGTCTCCTAGAAGTGTCCTTCATTCATTTGATCTCAGCTCATGGACAAGAAATTCCACTAATTCGCACCAGAATTTGTCCAACAAACCATAAGTTTAACTCAAAACGAATGACAACCTTTCGCATTTGACTTCGCTTCCACCAGCGTTTATCTTTTTATTGCAATTTTCTATGCCTGCTTAGACCATGCGACAACCGTTTAAAGTTTATTTGTCCCACATAAAGCGCATCTTCTCAGAAAAAAAAAAAAAAAAAATGAAAACAACAACCTTACCTCGCCCCTCTCCCGCGCCCTATCTCTGACGACCGATCTGTTCGTTCAAAAAAAATAAAAAAAATTGAATTTCGCGAAAACATTTCCATTTGCGCAACACCCCGGAGGAGGGAAAATCCCCAAAGCGAAAATAGTTTAAATGTATCCACAGATACTACCTGTGACAAAACACCCGTCTTCTCTCGGAATGAGGGTTACCAGCACATCACACCGGTTTACACGTAGATACATAGATACTTTGTTGGGGATTTATGAAGATCACTCGTCGACGACGAGCAGTGACCGAAAAAAAAGCAGATGCGCCAACCATCCGATAGGTGGCTGGGCTGGTGGTATCTGTGTGTCTTGTCGTGACTTTCATCACAAGAAGTGCGCGGGGATACGCCATACATATGCTTAAAGGTCACCATGTGCCGTGCGCCTCGTACTGGGAGTCAAATGGAATGCAAACCCAGTCACAGATTTGGGTGTTAGTCTCTCTGATCTAACTCTCGACTTGGTCACATAAATACACCTCGATACTTTTCGTATTCGTATTCGAAGAAGATTTACGGGTTTTTTCCCTCGAGAAAATCTGTGTGTATCTTTCGGATGCAGTAAATAGGTAGGTAAAGGTACCTTCTTGCCAATTGGGTATTAATTGTGGGGAAAAAAACAATGTGTGTGTGTGTGTCTTCAGCTGAAGAGGATGGTTATTCAAGAGGTAGAATCCAAGATGAGCCTAGACAACTGCGGCCACACTCGTCAACGACAATGACGACCTTCTGCCTTCCGCTGGTCCATGGTATGTGCTGTGCATTGCGGACACATGAGCATAACTTGATCGATTCATTATTCGGGCGACGATGATCTTTGGATAGGTAGTCGTCGTCGTACTGTACTTGTGTACTAAGTGTTTATTTATTTACATATCGCCACTAGAAGATGCGCGCGGGGTGGGAGGGGCTCTGGCCATCTTTCGAGGACTGATTTACCAAATCCAAAATCTCGTGGAGCACGAATAAAAACTATGATTAGGTACCCGTCGGACACATGTTGTTATTATTTTTCGTTGAAAATTGTTCCGAAAAAAAAGAAAAAAATCAAAGAGACCCTGACTTGAGTTGAGCTTTGGATGCCTCTTTGATGCCTGTTCGATGCCAGCTCGACGAGGTGTAAGTAGCGACAATGGAGAGGGTGTATTCATCACCAGGTTACACGGGTGTTTCAAACGACTTGACAGGCCAGAGAGTTACTTTGCATTTTTTTTTCCCTCTCGGTGTTTTTGTTGTTCGGATTCAGTTGTTGTTATTGCAGTGGCGGTCGGAGGTAATGGATCGGAATAACCCTCCAAGTTTAGCATACCTCACCTCTGTTGGAGTTCAGCGCGCGAACTGATCAATGAGAAACTCTTGGTATTATATCGATTGTGTAAGATGTCGAGTGAAAAATTTTTCAGAGAGCCTCTGCCGCAGATGATGATGATGATGATGATGCTGACGCCGGCAAGACAACAGACAACAACCCAACAACAGCTACAACAACTACTACGACAACAACCAACGAATGAATACAACAAACCAACGACGACGACGACGACGACGATGATGATGATGATGACCATCTCCCTGAGTTATTTTCATTTCCCTACCATTTAAGTTTTAAACAATTTTTTGGATATAAAAGACGAGTGTCGCCGTTCAGAATTCATCAGTGGTTACTTGGTTTTGGTTCAGTTAAACAGTGTTTAGCCCGAGAAGACAGGACAACGTGCAGAGATTTGATTGATTTTTCAATAAACAAAAACAAAAAAACAGAACTAAATATGATGAAACTAATTGTTGCTATTTGCTTGTTTGTTGTTATCGTAAGCAGCGCTCCTGCTCCGCAACAGGATGTGCAGATTGTGGAATTTGAAAATGATAACGACGGCACTGGAAACTACAAATTCAGGTGAGATGGTGAAAATATCTGTGTGTGGTGAATTTGAAAGTGGATGACGGTTAAGGATACAAGGATTTGTGGATACAATTTGACATAGTTGGACACTTTTCGTTGTGGTGTTCGTAAAGCGGGTTCGAATTCAGTAAGCCAAGGGCACGAGAACACCCTGTGTGGTGCTGCAAGTTTCCAGTGACCAAGTTGTTTGATTTCAAGTTGGCAGTTCTGACAAATTGATTGTCTATGTGGTGGCAGGTCTGTCCTGTCATTTGTTCCGTTTACACCGATGGATTTTTGATACAAAATCTCCGTACGAACACAGAGTCCAAGTGTGGGCTTTTTCTAGTCGAACACTTTAGATAAGGTTAGGGTGGCGCCTTACTTAAAGCTACCGGGCTGGTGGAGATTCTATAGACTGAGCACCAATCGTTTGCCTCCAGTGGGGAGCAGTGCACGTTTCTCCGTTTTTCACTCAATCAATCAATCAGAGTGGCGCCTAAGCCTAACTTAGGTTAGACGTAATCTATAGGGGATCTTTAGAGGTCTATTCTGTTCCATTAAGTCGATGAAATTCTCGAACGCTCTGAGAATTCAGTTTCAGAGTATCTGAATGAGTGCCAAAGTTGCGAGTTTAATTTCTTTCTGCTGGTCAGTATCACAGGTGTGATGAATTCTTCTCGTCAACGCTACAGAATCTGCAGTTTACATTCTCCTCTATTTCCAGTCTCTTGAGCCTGCAACGCCTTACTAGTTGATCACTGGACTGATTTTACACGGCATCTTCCGTTGCCTCTGCGTTTGTTATTCCCCTGAATGACAAACACCCGGAGTACATTTTGTTATGAAGGAGATTCTCAATTTGCTGTTCGGAATCGGCAATAAATTGGAGATCACTTCGTGTAGTGAGAAATATCTAACACGCCCAACATGAATGGTTGGGAGAAGCAAGGCCTTGACCCACCGCAGACCGTCGCGTCTTCCACCTCTTCAAATCTTGATTTCCAAAATGTTCTTCCATAACCTGTTTCTTTTGCAGTCTTCCTTTGTTCGCGAATTTCCTTGAATTTTCTAGTCCCTAGAATGGTTCTGGTCCACTAAATAGAGTCACCGACCCTTTCCCCGCCAGTCACCCAATAGTGATTTTATTGTTTTGGCCAAGTTTATTTGTGTCGCCCAACTAGGGCCAGTCCAGTAGTGAAACTGATTTACAAAAGGTGTGTCGCTGTTCGACGATTCCATTTTCCCCACTTCCTCTTTTACGATTCGAAAAATGGTTAGGGCGTAAGCCTAAGGATCACCACTATTGCTGCTTCTCATCGCTCCCGCTCTGCAATTTTGCCAGGCTTGCTTTGCTGTACTCAGCTTTGCCCTTCTTGTCCAGGCCACGGATAGCTTTCCTTACTATGGATTCAGATCTTGTGCCTAGGTACCTCATCTGCGGTTGAAGGTAATTTTACTTGGTCGAATCGGTTGCATGTGCCTCAGTTTGCTTTTTCTAGTGGTGGTCTCGTGGTTGCTAGGATTATTCTTGATAACATTCCTGAGCGAGTCGTCACTCTCTTTGATGGTGGTGTTCTCGAATTTTCCTTTAGCAACGATGACAAAGTCGTCTTTGACAGTTTGTACAGATTCCGGCTAACTTCTGCAGGACCTTGTCTGCAACTAGGCTCCAAATTAGTGGGGGTATTCGCTTCTTGCCTCATCACAGTCTTAGCGATTATATCCCTCAGTAGCTCGCACACCCACTTGGGTGTTGTGCGGTTCACATTTTTTTTCTTTCAAGAGCTGCTCTATTTGCTTTGTGCAAGGTATTATCGAAGGGTCCTACAAGATCTAGGAAAGCACAGATCAATATCTCCTAGTCCCAACAGCTAGTTTACGGCAGTTTTTGCAGATTTCCTCACTTGATATGCATGTTGTCCGTCCTCAAGTATTTATCTACGCTTCTGTGTTTAGTGTGAATGAGTTCGGCCTTATGTGAGGTGGTGCCTGCACATCCACTAGACTGCCCGCACTTGAAATTTTAGCCTACATACATTCGTATGCATTTAGGTTAGGTTTCGAAGGGTGTGTGATGGATACGCCTCATCATTTTCACTCGAAAACCTGGAGGTCCATTGTGAGTACGTACCCTATTAATGCTGTGGGAATAGCAATATGGTTCTCAGGACAACCTAAGGACCTATCCTATTGTTGGCTGTTTTGCGAACCATTAACTGTCTGTTACCACTGTCATGCTTGCAAAGAACCTTGATCCTAATGCGCGTAGACGTCGTTCTTGCAGGGCAGGGCATGGGAAACCGCAGATGTTGGATTGATTCTATCTTTTCTTCATCTTCGCAGCTTCTGCATAAATCGTTGGACTCGATTCTCCACTTGCGGAGCATGAATCCGATGGGGCAGTGTCCTGTGATAACTCCAGTGAGCATGCAGAAAGAGGATCTGTCAAGTGCCAGAAGGCACCTTTTTCTAATTTTATTTAATTTCGGCTATAGCGTCCGAGAGGTGGCGCAATCCTCTCATTATAGAGAAATGCTGTCTTTTATCCCATGCAATCTCCCTATCGATGGCATTACAGAGTCGCTAATGTTCATAGGCGACCCCAATCTTGCCAATTCATCAGCATTTTCGTTCCCTTCCATGTCCTTATGTCCACGAACTCAGCAGAGTTCGACAGTATGATGCCTTATGGTGATCAGCGTGTCTCGACATTTATTGACTGCCTTTGATTTGATTATATTGGATCCTGTCAACGAGGATGGTCAAATCCGATAGAAGAAGATGACAATCTCATATGCAGCCTGCAGCTTCTTATGAATTTACTCAAACAGTTATTCAAGAACCACCTTTAGGATGTGAAACAAGCACTTGCCTACGAATTTGATTGTTGACCTACTTCCTCAAACCAAGTTTTAAGCAGTCCAGGTCCCCAAGTAAAGGCGACATTTGCGTGTTTTACTACTTGGTAGTGTCCGTACGTGTAAATATGTGACTTTGTAGGCAAATCTAAGCTTCTAAGTGATTCGGTGTAATAAGACGCATGTCTGAAGATTCCCACTTTTTACTAGAATTTTCTAGAGATCTGGCGTTAGGTTGGGTTGGATAGATAAGTTGCCAAGGGGGGAAATACACAACATCACTCTCCTCATTGTGATGTCTATTAAGGAAAAGGTATCTCTTGCTCGTGGAGCGATCCCTAAACCAGTATTAATTTTGCCCTTGGGTTTGAAACCACCCTGAAGCTTTGACGAATCCACAGATGTCCTTGATAAGTGTAGACTGTGTTGCATAGTTTTTGATTTTCTGGAAGAAGTATCTTTTAAAGAATTTATATCATGGCATGGGTTGGGTGTGTGAGTTGGGTGTTGGGTCCTCATTGACTTGCCCATCTCCACAGCCCCTGCAAAGATCATCTTCACTTAGCCTTAGCTTCTTTACATGGCAACGCAGAGTATCCTGTTATCACTTCTACAAGGGTGAAAGTGATTTTCCTGCCTTGGTTCTGGTCTCGATCAAACAGCTCTTTCTGCGGATCGTTTCCATGAGGGTCCTTTTCCTGCTGGAAAATGATGGTATGGTCTGTGAGTCTGACTGTTAGAAATCGTGCCTGCATCCGCTCTAATGTCCATCTTGAACCCATCAGTAGAGACGGCTTTGGTGTGCGAGGCATTGTGCCGCCTACCCATTCTTCTCGTCTTGGAAATGATCAGGACATTGCTGGGGCTCCCAGCTCGTTCAACGCACTGATCACTGAGTCAAGACATCAATAAACACCAAGTCACAGGTCATTGCAGACTCAGCGAACATCTCTGGAAACTGAGGAGAATGGACCCCATCACAGTTGTGGAGCAACGAACCACAAGTGTTCGGTGGACATTGCCTGAGTTTGAATCAAGGCAGCTTGGACATCAGTGGTTCAGTTGTTAGTGACTTGAGCTAACTGCCGCAATTTCGAGTCCCAAATATTTTCCATGGGCCTACCTCTCTACACGCTCTCTCGGCTTCTCGATCGGCAGTTCGGTGCTGGCAATAAAAGCTTTAAGCCTCTTCCCTTCGTGCGACACGCACAACATGAATTTGAAAGTTAGACCTTGTCGGAAAGGCTGTAGGTCAATTGTAAGCTGTAATTCGTCCCCAACCATCTTCAGCAGATTTGTGGCTTCAAATTATTTTTATTTTATAACACCAACCGCTTAATAGGCGTGAAATTTTCAATTATCACTCCGCCTAAGTACGGCTCATGATCATTCAATCGGCGTTAAATCTCTTTTTCTCAGCTTTACCCCTTGCCATGGCCTGGTAACCATTCTGCGGCCATTAACGACCGAAAAAAAGAGCTAAAAGCCAAGAGCCCACAGCTAGTGTCTTGCACAATCACTCACAAGCCGCGCCAGTAGCTGTCCATCCATAATTAATCATCGTCATAGTTGCAATCAAAACATCAGCTCCACCGCTGCTGTGTATGTGTGTGTGCCCGTGTAACTAAACCCATTTCCGAAGCGCAGTTTGGTTGCATAAAAAAAATAGTTAAACCTTCACCTGCAGCTTGGGTGATGCATTTAAATGTCCTATAGTTCGGAATGCTAATTGAAAGTAATCAACCGGAATTGCCATTGCTAGACGAGATAAACTTTTGTAGAATGTCAACGGTCACATGGTGCACATCTTTGGATCACATTTCGAGTCACATTTTAGCACTTATGTAAGCCGAGGGCTCACAATAGGTATCCCATGTGTTTGGTGAGAAGACATTTTTACAAATCGTTTCGGAGTCGGCACGTGTCTGGCTTATAGACGTGGGCGACCGTAACCGATTGGCTCAAAGCGATAAATTAATTTCTAGCGACGGAATTACCTAGTCTCTGCACTTAATTAAGCTGTAAAACAATGAAGACCTGGCTTTCGCCACAGTTGTGATATTGAATAACTAGCCGGTATGCGATTTTACCAAATTAGTCATTGTCACGGTTGATATAAGTCACGGCTGGAATATTGTTTAGTAATTAACCGTGTGTGCCATTTCGATGGACCCGGTTGGAGAGTAATTTGACAAGTTGACAAGTTAACATCGCGTTAACGATGACATAGTGGGCAGTTTCCATTCGGCGTGTGATGGTTATGTGTTAGAGATCATTTGAGTGGGCGCGTATCGGTTCAAAAGTTGCCAAAGTGTGTCACAAAACAATAAACGGCAGATGAAGTGTTTTACGATCACAGAATTTACGCGGAATGACTTGTTTTCTTTAGCGACCATGTCCAGCGAAGAAATATTTGTTCAGCCGATATGCATCTTCTGCATCCTTGGAGCATATCTGACAGAACCACCCAACGTTCCATCTGGATGGGCATTTGCGTCCTAAAATACTTTGGTGTATGTGGAACATTTTAATAAATTTTTCAGTCTTCTGGCCGTGAGCCTCCACTCCTCTACGCGGAATTAAGAATCTACTTTCGTGGTCATGTCTAAGAAACAAATTTTACCACAGCGAAAGACGTCGTCTTCCAACCTGGAACACTTCTAACAGCGCCACTCAACGTTCATTCTACCTGACAAGGACTTAGCAGAGTTTTAAACCACTTCCATTGAAGAACCTATTGCCTTTCAAGTTCTGATCTTGGAAAAGAAGGGAGTCCAATTCGCTTCCCGGAAAAGAGTACAAGGGCAGTCTTATCACGTTTGATGAACCCTTGATCATATACCAGTCTGAAGTCAGGTTAAGGACACCTTGCATCAGTGGACAGTGCGTTGGAGTTTTGTGTGAGTTCTCTCCAGCAATATCCACCGAATATTTTTCCAGACACCACCTTTCGTCGAGGTTTGATAAACCTCCGCGAGCATGATTTGCCATGAAGAAGCTTCTCACTTTGTCGTTCGGAGTCGGCAATAAAATGTAGTTCCTTTCATTTAAGCGAACAATTAATCATGCACAACATGAATGGTTGCGAGAAGCTATTCCTTTGCCCATCTCTGGCTGTCGCGCTCTCTATTCAAGGACTTAAATGAGCTCAAAGTGGATAGAGTCCATTTTATATGGTCAGTAGTGAAATTTGTGCCAGATAGACTAAAGCCTCGCCCTTATAGATTGAGAACCTGGTTCCCCATTCTTCCATTAGAAAATTAGTTTCGAATAGAAGAAGAGTTCCATTTCCTTCGTCTACGGTGTAGCTAGCGCCTTGATTTTTATTGAGCAGTCTCCATCGCACTTCGCTCGCCTAGAGTCTTACTCCCCCATAAGAGTGAGGCATATATAGATAGCGGCCATATCAAATTTTCTGTCACCACCACTTTAACAACTCAGTGCGACTTCCCTTTGTTACACTCTAACTTGTTCTTTTCTTATTTTCCCCTTAGATTTGCACTAAGCGATGGAACTAAACGCGAAGAAACTGGTGAATTAAAACAAGTCACCGGTGAAGAGGGTCCAGTTGAAGCAGTCGTGAAGACAGGATCATACGAATTCACTGATGCCGAAGGTGGTGTCCATCGTGTGACATACACAGCCGATGAGAATGGATTCCATCCCATCGTTGAGAGCTAAATAATCGGACAATAGTTTCATTTTACTGTTTTGCTTAAATTGTGATTATTTTGTGTATAATAATTAATTAAAACGAAAAAAAAAAAAAAAAAATAAACAGAAACAGGACATGTGTCTTTTCGTAGAAGGAAAATGAAAAAACGCAGAAGAAACCCTTAATTTGAAACCTTAATACTCAATAAAATGTATTTATAATACAAAGCGATCTCTGTTTCAATTTTCAACTGGGAGCTTATTTGGGGAAGGGGGACTTCGTTCCAAGTTCGACGGTAAGCAAAGTTATTCGAGTAATCAGGCAGCTCCAGGCAGGTGTTTAGTAAGCTGCCTTCAATTGCACGCATCAAGTCGGTTGATTCTCTAGGCCAGAGCACTAGCGTGTATACAATTTACATGCCCAGTCATGTTAAATCGTTGTATTTTCTCCTCCAATCGTAGTCTATGCGGGTTGGACTGAAGCTCACCCTAAAAACTTTTCAATTAAAGCAACGGAGAGCGACTTCTTACATTCTGGACAAAGTCCCAACCTCTGCGCTATAGGTGCAAGACCTGTTTAAGAATCAAAAAAATTGGTCAATCTCGAATATATCATCGTCAAATTCGGATATATCACTGCAGGCTATTCCAACGCGGTGAAGTACCTTGTCGTTATCTTAAACAGACGCTTAAATTGGAATGAACATATCAAGTTCGCGGCTGATCGTGCCACTAGAGCCTTATAGGCCACTAGGCGTCTCTGCGGCAGAACTTTTAGGCTTGAGAAGCTACAAAGAATTGTCTGTCTCGGGGATTACAGGTGCTATGCGTACCTAGACCACTTCAACTACAGAGGCTGTCATCGGGCTCTCACCCCTGCATATTTTCCGCTGCCCATTGTGCTATAAAGCTGCAGCTAGAACACAAATATAAATAAGGTAATCTTTATCTGAAAATACTTCATTCAATTCCAAGTACAAACATGTTCTGCACTATTCGCGACGTTATGGCCAGGGAGTATAGTTTCAGAAGGCTAATTGAGGTAAAAATATTAGATCGGGTATAGTTTACCGACGGATCAAAAATGGCTTACAGAGTAAGTGATGCCGTCTTTGGATCCAACAGTGGGTTCCAGGCTGAAATCTATCCTATGGGGTTGTGCGCCAGGATAAACCTTGATTGACCTATTAGGGGCGCAAGAATACATACATATTCAGATAGTCAGGCATTGACATCCCACTTCATGGAATCTACGTTAGTTAAGTGCTTCTATGATGGCCTACAATCCCTTGCCAGGGAAACTCTGGATGAGCTAACTAGGACCGGTTCGGTTTTTGCGCTCTTGGGACCGGAAACTTTCTGTGGCGTTACTTGGACTACCGCAACAATTTTGTTAAACAACTGGGAGCACCATCTTCGCCTAGGCCGTTGGGAAAATGTCCATTGGCTTACACGCTCCAAGAGACTTATAAAGTTCTTCTATAAGGAAATTCTAAACCTTGACAGGAACAACATGAGGAAACTAGTGGGCTTCCTTTCCCGCCATTGTGGCCTAAGATACAGAGTGTCGGTTCAGTTTGGAAGAGGAACAAACCTCTGAGCACGTTCTCTGTGAATGTCCGGCACTATACTGGCTATGCAGACGGATCTTTGATAGGGAATGATGGAAAATTTCTCGATGCGCGTCCGGCGAAGATTCTGTCAGTCTCTTACGATTGCACTCTGCCGGCGTTAAACATTCTCACAGTAATTTTTGTTTATTGTAGTGCGCAAAGCTTAAGTCCAACAAAGCTGCTGGAGCTGATGGCCTAGCTGCCGAGCTGTTCAAAGCAGCAGGCTAGGACTTGGTAATGAGCATGCACCAAGTCATCTGTAAAATATGGTCGGAGGAAGTATGCCCGATGTACTGCCCAAGCCTCTGCAACATTAGGAAAAGAATATTGGGCAGATACCTCTTCGATAACATCGAGGAGTTGTCTGATGGGTCACTGTCGGATCTGCTCAAGTTCGCAAGGAGAGCCGGCTGGCTGTCATCAGGCATATAAAATCACGTAGTAGGAAGTAGCTGGTAAACACATGGGTATCACAACGGGTCTACATAGACCTAAGTGAGATGAGGAGGATGTTATCGTCCTCATCGGCCCACTAACCTAACCTAACCTATGCCCGATGAATGGAACCTCAGCATTGTTTGCCCGATTCTCAAGAAAAGAGACCCTCTGAACTGCGCCAACTACAGAGGCATCAGTCTTCTTAACATCGCTTACAAGATCTTATCTGCCATGTTGTGTGAGCGCCTGAAGCCGTTCGTCAACAACTGGATCGGTCCATATCAGTGTGGTTTCAGGCCAGGAAAGTCCACCATCGCCCAAATATTCACACTGCGGCAGATCTTGGAAAAAAACCAGGAACTTCAAATCGATACCCACTACCTCTTCATCGATTTTAAGGCCACGTATGACAGCATCTATAGAGACGAGCTATACAAAGCCATGTCTAGTTTTGGCATCCCTGCCAAACTCGTCCGATTGTGCAGAATGACGGTGGAGAATGCACGCTGCTCCATCAAGGTCGGTCAAGATCTTAATGAGATTTCTTTAACGTTCTTGAAAGAGTTGTGCAAAACTCACGCGCTAACACCAGAGGCACAATCTTTCAAAAGTCCGTCCAATTACTCGCATACGCCGACGATATTGACATAATCGGAAGAAAGCAGCGTGATGTCACTGGTGCCTTTGTGAGTATTGAAACGGAGGCGCCGAAGATGGGTTAGCGGTCAATGAGGGCAAGACGAAGTATATGCTGTCAACAAGAAAGGACACTCAACATCGACGTCTCTGACAGAACGTCACTGTAGACAGTTATAACTTTGAGGTAGTTAAGGACTTTGTCTACCTAGGCTCCGCTATCAATTCAGATAACGACACCAGCGCTGAGATCAAACGAAGAATAACTCTTGCCAATCGCTGTTTCTTTGGGCTAAGAAGGCAATTGAGTAGCAAAGCCCTCTCTCGAACAACTAAGGTGATCCTGTATAAGACCTTAATCGTCCTAGTCCTGCTCTACGGCGCAGGGGCATGGACTCTGTCTAAAGCGGCTCGGGTGATTTTTGGTCCCGTCTGCATAGACGGAGAGTGGAGGAGGAGATACAACGACGAACTGTATGGGCTGTACGGCGGCATCGACTTAGCCAGAAGAGTGAAGGTCCAACGACTGAGGTGGCTGGGTCATGTAGAGCGGATGGGCACCAATGCTACAGCTCGGAAAATCTTCGAATCCACACCCGAGGGTCGGCGCAGTAGAGGAAGACCGCGACTCAGTTGACGCACGCAAGTGGAAGGGGACCTCAACCAACTTAAAAATTAAATTTTTAATCAATCCCACTTGCCTCCGATGAGGATAGACCTCCGGCAATTGCTCGTGTAATCCAATTACCTTTAACCACATTGACCATGTAGATCATAGTTATCTAATTGGAAAATTTCCACATGGGCCACTAAATTCAATATTTTCCAACACACCCGAGTGGGGGCTCCCAAGGGAGTTAAGTCTCCAACGACCAGAGGACATGGCCGATGTGACATATAAAATGGAAAATCATTGGAATGTCTGAGTATGTTGTGACAGCGTACAAGTTAGCCCTGCATACCGACAATGAGCGAGAGCATATGTATCTGGTTGGGTCATGCAGATGCCCTCAATTAAATTAACATGACCCACGTCCCTTAGTCAAATACATCCCCCATCAGGCTACATACTTCTATCCACATCCCATTGTGCACCGGTTGTGATGTTCAAGTTCACAAGCATTCTCTGCATCCTTCGAAGGTAGTACATAGTAGCGAGGGATAATTCAATATTGTAAGTTAATTTGCGAATGTGGTGGATATTATCAAACGCAGGACGATTGGATTTAGTCATTTCCCTGTGGTAGAGATGCATGTGTATGCATGATGCATGGAGATTTGTCCTGAAAAGGATTTGCATTGGAGTTTTGGGAGAAATGAGAAAAAATAGGTTTCAACACAATCGTCGGTGCTCTCTTTTCAGCTAAACTTGTCCTCAAAGTTGGTATTGGATCTGATATTTATCCTGAAAGTGCTTCTGCAATGTCTTCATATCGGGCTTGAATCCAGTTGTCAGTTTCTTCGCTTTCCTTTGAAATCTCCGTATATGGTTGTGGTCGCGAAATTTCTCAAACTTCTTGAACTGGAAGACCGTAATAGCTAGTTGCTTGGTACCTTTTTCAAGCGACTTGCCCGTCTAGTGACCCTTCACCTTAGATAAATGTGTTTGGATGACGCGATGACAACTTTTAACCCTACTTACTCCAGCTTGTGGAAGAGTGTGTCTATGGTGTCTTAAACTACTAACTGCAACTAATTCACTTAGACTACCTTACCTACCTTCATGGTTAGGCTTGAGTTGAGTGGAAAAACATGTCGACAAGGTCTCGTTGTATCCCAGATTGCATCACCAAATACATAATAGCATAACCTATGCACATGACTGCAAATGGTGTGCAAGGTGCCCATAAAAAGCGAAATGGTTAGGTGTGTTCATCGGGAATAGTAGACAACCACAGTGGCTACTGGTTGACATGGAAAAAATTCAATAGGCATGGGACATCAACATCTGGTGTCATCACTTGATTGTGCCTTGTAAGACAAGACCTGCATCTAAATGCCAGCAGTGTTGGGCCATGACAATGTGTGTTAACACCACAGGTGCGAATAGTGTTCCTAACAAAAACTCGAAGATCTCTTAGACGACTTTCCGTATTTGGGCAGTGATATGACACCGAGTGGATAAATCCGGCTCAGGGTGAACAGATGTCACTGGAAAATGTCAAACCTTTTGCTTGGCAGACACAAGTTTGCACCATAAAGTTCTTTGTGAGTGACATAGTCAATAGATGGATGGGGTTCGATTAGAATTTCAGGCTCATTACTTGGAATTGGAAGTTCAAGCTGCGCTTTGACCCACAGAAACCGAATAAACTATGAATATGAATTCTGGGTATAGAATTCACAAACGTCGATTTTTCTCGGAATTTTACCTGAATCAGAGTCTTTAGCATCAGAGATCCGGATATTTTGAAATCAAAAGAGCAGTTAGGTTGCTGGTGTGCCTGCCCCCGAGTTCAGAAGGAATATCGGAATTGATTTTAGGGGCTTGTTTGAGAATTTGCCCAAATCTTTGAAGAAGCATTCCTCATGGGCTGGCTTACTATTTCACATAGAAGTTAGAATCTGACTTTCTCTGCATCTTCATCGCTACATCCTTCACGCTCTCTAGTCCATTTCGGATTCTAGCGCCATAATATGCAAGTAAATTTGCAAGTTTTCCTAGAAGGGTGATTGAGAACCACGTCTGGCGAGGTCACCTGCAATCTTCTTAACCTCAATGTTTTATATCCGAGACCCAAGTTGCTTTGATGTATTACAACACTTCCTAACAATCTTAGGCTTAGGGCAAAAAAAAAGTGAGGAAGGGCTCTCATTGTAGCTTAAGAAAACATTAGCTCCGATGACGTTGCGTTTATGGTATTCCCTGATAGGGTATCCTGCGGCTCAAATATTTGAGTTTCACTGCCTCCATCCGTCTAGATCTAAAGGTGCGCTAGACCTTCCAGAACTGGGGTTTGGCAGTGATGATTCATTCACTTACCTACTTATGACGGCGCTACAGTTCGGGCTGAGCCAGGGAAGAAGAAACTCCTTCCGCATGGTCGTAAACCACCTGTCTCCAGACTCCAGTTCGACCGTCGAGTTGGTTACGGTCACGTTCCATTGCACACGCTACCGGATATGAGGTCGTCCTCTTCTCCGTAGTAACTTAGGAGTGATTCTTCATCCTTAATTGGTCAGCTCTACATAACAAAGTCATCTTCATCGTTGTGGACGTACATATGTTTCTTATCAGATCGGTGTCACTGTACAGCTTGTTTAGTTCGTCCATAAATCATAAACGCGAACAGAACCGTTTTGTTTATATATACCTGCCCTTATGGCTGACCTGTTGTGTCTCCCGTCTACATACCTAATAGGTCTACTAACTTCGTAATGAAGGTGAGTATGTCACTAGTAGCCGGGTTTCTTAACTTCTTTTATGAACTGAATTCACTATGGAAGAGCCGTCTTAGTACCGGGCCTTCACAAAGAATGTGCTCAGAGGTTTCTTCCTCTTCAAAGCAGAACAGACACTGTGTATCTTAGGCCACAACGGCGTAAGGAAGCCCACTAGCTTCCTCGTGTTGTTCCTGTTTAGAATTTCTTTGAAGGAGAAGGCCTTTATACGTTTTTGGATTGCCTAAGCCTGGAGACATTCTCCCAATGGGCTAGGCGAAAATGGTGCTCCCACTTGTTTAACAAAGCTGTGGCGCTAGGTCAGTTAACGCCAGGGAAGGGTTCTGGTCTCAAGCCGAACGGGCCTTAACCAGCTCATACGCAGTTTCATTGCCTACAACGTTCAGGTGCTCAGGCATCCAACCAAGCTTGACCTTGTTGTGCCTGGGAAGTGATTGTAGGGTGTCATAGCAGGACTTGACTGACATAGATTTCCACGAAGTGGGATGTCAATGCTATGAGCGCTGCCTGACTATCTCAATACATATGTATCTTTGCGGTTCTAATACCTCTATCGAGGTTTATCCTGGCGCAGATCTCAAAAGCATGGATTTCAACGTGGAACACGCTGGGAACATCTCCATTGTTACCGAGACTTAAGTGTTGGGTTTAAAGACCGTAAAGATCCATCGGTAAACCATACCAAATATCCTGGACTGAACCACATAGTATCCTTGGGTTCATTCCACAAAGTTTCACATTCTGACCCAAAGCCTAACTCTCATCCAGAAGGTGAAGGGAGGTACACTCCTCTATTCTGCCCTAGTTATTGACGATACCTTCATGATCACGTGATCAGATCTAGAGGACAGAATTGATCATTGCTTTGGCCAGGTCAAGTTGATTCTTCGAAGCAACGATAAGGTTCCAGCGTCTAGTCGCAGTCCCTCTACAACAACACCAGGGGAGGTCAGCACAGACCATCCTATAAAAATTGTACCCATAAATCAGAACACCAAAATAGTAGCGCTAGTGAGCGAACAGACAGAACAGCCGAGACAGTGGTAGAAAGTTCTCTGGATGGACTTCTCACAGCTGTAATAGATCGGAAAGCCTGTAAAATCGGAAATAGGGCCGGTAACCTTAATTTTGAAGTACTTAGACATCTTTTCTTCTTCTTTTCGATTTACGTCGCGAAACTACTGATTTAAGTTGCATTTAGGAACAAGAGATCTATTCGGGATGCCCAGAGGAAGCTACTTATGTTGCTTCCTCACGTAGTTCCTAATTGAAGTCGATGGGATCAATGCCAATCAATTTAAGCGTTTTATTGGATTGCCCACGTTGCCACAAACCGTGGCGGTGCTCAAGTTCCCGCATTAGTTGGTCACCAGCGAAGATGCAGGAGATTTGTGCTACAGTTTTAGCCATCTAGAAGCTGTCTGTCATTAAAAAATGTGACAAAGGAGCCTTGATGTCTCATCGAACACAAAGCTTGTTACAAGTAGTCTCTCTCTAAATTTTTATTACTATTCCCCCTTTGCTCGTGTAATTTTCCACTTTCATCAACTTCACCTTAGAGTCATGAGAAAAATTCCTATTGAAGTCCTTGTCACGACTATGACCTCTAAAAGAATCCTTAGATGTGAATATATCTACTGGGGGATACCTACTCTCCCAACAAACAAAGAGCTTTACAGTTCAAAAAATAATATCCTGAGCTTTCCTTTGAGACGGGATTCCATTTCAAAGATCAAACATCATTCACTATACACACGCTGCTTCCTTACGTCTGTCATGTATCTGTCGAATGGTGGAACATCTATTTATTTAAACCAAAAACCGGACTCGTATATGCCTCGCGCTCACATGAAAAATGACGTGTCCTCGTTAAAATTCCAAAAACAATTGCCTGCTAAATGTTCATAATTGCCGTGTTGCTAGATGTATGTAGATGTACGCATGTTATGTCGTGTGTAATTGTTTGTTTTAATGAAAAACTGTCTGACAAGGCCAAGGATACGCAGATATTTCTTCCAATTTATTACCATGCATTAGAAGCCCGGGGTTGCAACCGACAACGGCTCCACAAAAAGGGTATTAATTTTCCTAAGCTAAATTTGCTTTGGGGATAATCCCTGCTAAGCTTTGCAGGTGGTGGTGGTGGTTGTAGAACGATGGCAGGATGCTAGTGAGTTGGTTGTGGATGATGGTGGTAGCTGGTGGCTGGTGGACCCATGTAAGGTAAAGCACTCATTGAAATATTGATTTGTAAGATACTTTTGAATGGAAACGCGGTTGAAAAGGGTTAAGAATGCTGAAGGTTTATTTATTAAAACGACAAAAGGACGAATTCTCACTTGATCCTCTAATGTTGGTCAAAATGTTTTGTTAGAAATTCCAGATGGTTGTTGGTTGGTTGGTTGGTACTATTGACAAGGTGCGAGTGATTGTTTCAATAAGACGCTTATTGATGGTGGGTTTTCGTGGAGTTGAAATGGACATCTGTCACTTTGAAGATTTTATAGTGGAAAGTGTTTGACGTCAAGAGAGAGAGATTATCCTTCGGATGACCCTGCTCAAATAGGGTTTGACAAAGGAAACTTATTTTAAACAGGAGACCAAATACATGGAATAGACTTCGGCGCTAGTAAAGTTTGGACTTTAAATGCGACAACTACAAAGTTTTCTATGATGCCATCAACTGTTCAACACGTACCACGTGAAGGACACTGAAATTTGCTCGGTTTTTGGAGAAAGCCATCACTCACTTCATCATCACCTCACTACTGCCACCTGAACCGAGCAAAGCCAGGGCAGTCGGAAATTAAACGATCCGAAGTATCGTCGCCCTCTCCAAGGGGGTCGCAGACAGTGGTGTCACTTAAGCTGCAAGAAAGCTCTTACAGACGGGAGCAATCGTTTAGTCTGCCTGCATCCCGAAGAGCCGTTTCACACACAATTGTGTTTGTAGGAAACTCAATCGTCAACGGAAGCCCTGACCGAAGATGCTTGATGACCCAACGCAGGTTCAGGTCCTGAGAAAACATCCTCTGAGCCCTGTCTAGCAATGTCATCGAAAATCTCGTCTCCAGAGATCACAGTGTGACCTGGGACCCAGACGGGAGTCAAAGAGTTCAGTCTTGCAACCGACTTCAGAGAGTTCTTGCATTCTCGCACAACATTCGAACTGGTTAAAGGGTTGAGCAAGACCTTAAGCACAGCCTGGCTATCGCTACAGAAACAGATGCTCCGACCCTTCCACCTAGTCGTAAGAATATAGACCGTGGCCACTAGGATAACAAAGGTTTCTGCTTTGAAACAGAGGCATGTTTGCCCACTAGTGAAGTCTAGTGTTATCGACCTCTACCAAGACACCACCTCCGGACCCATGATTGGTTTTGGAGCTATCCGTGAAGGTTCGACTACAACCCCATCCAGGCCAGGCTCTGGGCGATGCCAGACCTAAAGGCAAGGAAGTCGACTTTAAATTTCCACAGCGGTCAAATTTGTGGTGCCATTGCATCAGACGACATATTCATGGAACTAAAGTCGTAGGATAAGTGTCGCGCAAGGTCATCAAAACTCCACTAAGGATGATACCAAAAGCCTCCACTTCTAAGACGATAGATTGCTTTGATAGAGCAGCTCCTGATATAAGAATCAAGAGGAGGTAGATCAAGTAGAGCGTCTAGAGCAGAGCCAGGCGTACTAGGAAAAGTTCCCATGCAGCCGAGACAAGCTGTTCTTTGAAGTTAAGTACAGTAGGCAGTCACAATATATGCAAAAGCCACCTCCACAAAACAACTGACGTATAAGTTAGTCTTTCATAGCCCTATAGATTCAAAGGATATTTTTCGATGATAAACCGCATGTCTTCCCAAAAGCACCCTTACACTGCCAGAAAACTGTGATCGCAAAACCCTATGGTCACAGTAAAGTCCTGGAAACAATACCAAACAAATTCGTCGCGTCCTCGACTGACTACTTAACTCTCAAGTTAAACTTTACGAAATGTTTTTCAGTAAGTTTTCCAACCAGGGCAGACTGGAAAAGCGGATAAAACGGTTCGAAAATGGACTGCGGAGTTGGCGCAGGCATTTTCTCAGAGAAACTGAATTCGTCGAAATCCTTTCGACTTCCAAATTTTGCCAGTGTCTTCCAAGCAGAGCTTCTTGCTATTCGGGAAGCCTGGCGCGTGCTGAAAAATTCTTCAACACCCATCTACAATACTGCTTTCTTCATTGACAGCCAAACCGCTACCAAAGCTGTTGATTCGGCCACTTAAGGTGGCGCTACAGTCCGGGGTGAACCTGGGCCTCAACCAACAAGCGTCGCCAGCGATCTCGATCTTTAGCCAGCTGATTCGGCCACTACTTACTTAAAACTGGTAAAGCAATGCCAGGAGGAACTAAACCAACTGGAGGGCCACTGCAGAGTCACTGTCACTTGGGTCCCAGGCCTTAGTAAAGTTAACAGCAACCAAAGAGGCGATAACCTGGCCAGGCGGGAATCAGCCCTTAACGACTCACTAGCGGAAGTTGTTAATATTCCGCTAGGAGCGGTTAAGGGCAATATTCAATACCACTTTCCAGGCTTAACAACTGCGTCATATCAAAGAAGATCTGGCCCGGTTACAACACACCAAAAATAAACGAGCTACTAAGCAGTTCAAGACCATTGCAAGAATCGTAGCCGCTAGCAGAGGCCACTGGCCAAAATGAGACCACGCGCTCAGCCAAGCTAGATATGCGCCACAACACTTTCTGCCGTAGTTGCAAGGATAACAACGAGAAAGAATCTCTGCATCATTTTCTGTGTAAATATCCGGCCCTAGGAAGTGTCAGACAGCGCACGCTAGACAAACTCTTCTTCGATGACCTTAAAGATATTTCCAGGAAAAAGATTGGTGAACTAATCTTGGTCCTTAATTCCACAGGTTGGATTTAAATATCTTCGTCTATCAACCTATAACGTCCCCAAACAACCAGGTCAAATCACTTATGGCGCATCCCAGCGCTAATAGGGTTCTTTTAGAACCGCCACCTCTACCTATCTAACCTACCTACCTAACCCTAATACGCGCCTGGATTTTGAGTGTAAATACATTCATACCAAATGAGACAGCTTGGTTAATTTGTAATCCGGAGGGCCGAACTTGGCATCGAAGCTAAGCTTACGGTCTTTAATTCAGTGTTTGTTCCCACCTTCACCTATGGATACAAGAGGATACAAGTTTCTTCGTTAAATTGCTGGGGTGACTCGCACAGATCGGCTTAGGAACAAGAGAATACGCGAGGTACTCAATGTCGAACGGAGAGGTCCATACTGTTTGGGCACGTTAAACGCATGTCCTCAACTCGTCTTCCGTGCCATAGAATCCGTGCCATTATGTAGGTGTCCGCTGGGTAGGCCCATGATGAGATGCTGGCTGGACCAAGTCCGAAATCCTCCCTCTATTTCGTATGGGGATAGCCCCTGTAATTTAGAGTCGATGGCGGAAGATCGGGAGATGTTGAGGATCCACTTAAGCTACCCAATAAAAAACGTATGAAATCGTATGGTTGTGGCCACACAGTCGCTGAGTGGCCAGCGTAATTTCTGAGCAAATTTTCTGCCGCTTTTCCGCTTGCCGCTCATTGCGTGGTAGGGGCCTAAGCGAACCATTGAAAAATGATGAATGATGACGAAATGACCAAATGTATGTCACAAAGATTTTGACATTATTCTCTCGCAACACCTTTACGCCCCATTCACAATAGCAATTGTAGTCATTTTTATCGAAGCCTGTGTATTAATTGAACTCTGTATGAATAAAAACGGAGACAATCCCTTTAAGAAAGTTCGACCGACTGACAACCAATCAACCTCCTTCCAACTGCAAAGTGCTTTCAGCGAAAGAAATAGACGCTGGGCCATTGTGAATTATTCACCGTGACCTTTCTTAGTTTTTCTCTAACCAGACAACCGAATTCTCTCCAAAAAGAATTCTAATAAGATTTCCGTTTTGGAGAGCGCTCTAGTGGTGACATCTCCAACTCAATATATTTGCATCCTAATCCAATTGGAAAGCCAAACACCAACTCAACTGTAAATATTTAATAGGGGTAATTTCGATTTGTTATCGAACCGAACATCCCTCTCCCCCGCCACCGTCGACCGGTTTCATCAGTTTTGTTGCCCCACACAGTTCTCTTCTCTTTCTTCTCTGCTTCCTTTGATGGAATTACCCTATTATCCCATGACGGCCGTGCGCTATAGACACACATCCATACAGCCAAAAGCACCACACGGTCGAATATCAAGAATATGCCTACGAATGGAGAATACGTGTGACGCGACAACGACGACGGCCGGGGCCCAGCCAAAGAAGGGATCACTTTTGGGATTGGCCTTTCTCCAATGGCTACTCCAAGAAAAGATATAAGCCAGCCGCGGAGCAGGGGCAAGAACGAGAGACTCCATTGAAAGGTTTAAATGAAATCGAAAAAGGGATATCACAAACCAGGAGGCGGGGGATGAGAAGGGATAATATAAAAAAAAAAAAAAAAAATATCCCCTGGTTCCAGTGGCATTATACGCGCACGGAGACCCACACACCAAAGTATCCAGCACACTTTCGGGTTATCCTTCGTACACATATTAGCCAGAAGAAAACATACAATATTAAGGAATCGAAAGCGAGGAAGAATACTCAATAACCATTCATATTTCAACCCAATGGGCTATAAAATATACTTATCCTATTTACATTTAAATATGTTATTATGTTCGGCGAGGGCTTTACGGCAAAAAAAGGATACAAATGCGGAAAAGGACCAAACTGTACAAGGTACACGCATACTGTGCACGGCCACCTCAGGGTGTGATGCAAATTCATCAAACTATCGTCCAGATGGAGAGGTGGTGGTTGAAACACGTACAAAGGTCCTGCAACTGTTTGGAATAATGAGTTGGTTTCAGGAAAATAAAGGAGAAATCACTAGAAGAGAAGGAAAGTTGGCAAGAGGAGGGAAGCTCCACCTGAAATGACTGAGTCTCCAACGAGCTATAGAAGAAGAGGATCACAATTGAAAAGGAGTTCCCTATACGAAATCCTGGACTTTTTGAGAGCCTAGAATCTGTCAGGTGACACTTTCATGTATGAAAGACTCAAAAGTAGCAAGACTCGGAAAGAACGAGGAATCCAAAAAAAGGTGCTAAAGACTTCGCATTTGTGAGTGGGTTACAAGCAGGGGAGGCAGGCCGATATATAGTCAAAATCGCTTACAATGACATCGGTTATAATGAGGTATCGACCAAATTTTAGGTCCGGTAGAGCTCCATTAACTAACCTTGATATCGGTTATAGCGACCTTTCGCTTATAATGACCAATTTCATCGGTCTCTTGAAGGTCGTTATAAGCGATTTTGACTGTATGTAGGTAGTTGTTTTATGACAATCTACGCTAAAAGCAGGCTCCCAACTAAGTCATTAACGTTGGGACTATAGAAAGATACCAAGATTGGATAGGTTAGGTTGGATTGAAGTGGCTGCCAGCTAAAGCCGACACACTTAGACCCAGGACAACAGGATCTCGGAAAGATCTCCTGCCTACTCATTGAACCGGTTAGAGCTTCTTATTAAGCGTTGGAGGCTACTTATCTCGAATTGCTGAGAACACAGTGGGGGTCGCACTAACAATAATCAAAACAGCAACCAACGAAAGGATGCAAAGGGATTTCGAGGATCACTGGGCAAATCTCCCGACGTGGAAAGTTGCTAGATCACTCGTGGGTAAACCTAGCAACCTGCTCACCAGGAAGGCTCTAAGTTCAAGCAGAGAGCAATTGAGGCTGATGGTGGCACTCATCATAGGACACGTTAACCTCAACAAACACATGCATAAAATGGGCCTCGTAGACACAGAGGCATGTAAGAACTGCGGGCGAAGAAGAAGAAGACCCCGAACACTTCCTATGCCACCACCCAGCCCTAACGAAAATGCGACTAAAGACCCTGGGGTCCATGTGGATACCGGACCTGAAACATCTTAAGGACAAAGGAATCGCCGGTATTCTAGCCTTCACCAAAGAAACAGGAAGATTCGCCAGACCACACGTACACTATTGTCAACTCCATAATTGTTTCCACCTTCCCTAGATCTCTCCCAACATACGTCCCAAGCCAAACCTATCCCTGCAGTTTCGAACTTGCCCACCTAGCATCTAGCTTTAGTTTAAGTTTACAAGTAGCGATTGGTATACCTAAGGTGCCCTTATCAAGCCCAATAGGTAATGTTGTTCCATATCTGACATGTCACTGTGTCCTGGGACTCAACATCTCTATAAGAGACGATCGGCAGTATAGGGCTTTCAGTGAATTTAAAGCGACTGATTCCAAGGACTTTAGTGCCGCTTGACTGTCCGAAAAGAAAGATTGGATCATCCTTTTAAATAAAAACGGCACAGTGCCAATCACTCTATAACAGAGCTTCAGAATGTTATTCCTTTACGTCCTTTGGAAGTTTTCGTCCAAGAGTCCGCAGCTTAAAGTGATTCTTGATCCTTGAAAATCAATGTGGCTTTCCGACTACAGCCGTGCCTTCCAACCGATAGTTTTGACAGTGAAAAAATCCGCTCGTGAATCCCCAACCAAGTATACTTTCATTTCTCCTGAGTTTCCATTTCGCCAGCACTAGCGATTCAACAAAAACCTCATCGGACATATCGTCTCTAAACTGCTGGCACAACGAAACTCTTGGTTCGACAAAGAAATGCCGGCATCAAGACAACTACACGAGAGTTCCATGAGTAAAAAAAATGTCTCGAACGCCGGCTTTTTACGGGAGCTGGGGAAGCGCGGTTGAGGGCATACAGAGTTTGCAAGTTTGATCAAAAGAGATGGCAACGCCACGAGTTTCAAACTAAAGCTTGCAAAAATGAAGAAGGAGCACAGTTTTAGAAACGCAGTCCATACTAAGGATACGGAAGGACCACTTTTGTGAACTGTATAACGATGACGATAAGAATGAAGTTGGGCTATCAGGCAGAATGAACCATTTCTGGATGACATTAGCCAACAATTTCGCTCACCCGACATTCACTAAGTAAAGACTGGCCTATATAAAAAGTCGCTGGAGCTGACGGATTAGCTGTCGAGCTTTCTAAAGCAATGGAACATGATTTGGTAAGGAGAAGGCACCAACTCTTTCGCAAAATGTAGCTGGTTCCCTGGCCCATTCCACCGACTGCCATAGAGGAACAAATTTCGTCAACAGCGCTTACAAGTGTGAATGTGACAGAAAATGAATGTCCCCACTTTCAGAATAAACGTGCGCAGGGTCGGTGGTGGATTTTACATCCACAAGCAGCTCTCTGGGGCGCAGGTCAAAACTGCGTCTAAGTGACCACATGACAATATTGTATGAGATATGACTACTTGACCAACCCGCAAAAAAGGGAAACCGAGGAAGTTTTGCACAAATCTTTGAAGAGTCTGCAGCGCCCAGCAACACGTAAATTGATGGAAAATCATAACAATGTAGTGAGCACTCTGAACCCTTACTTATAAGTGGAATGAAGAGATTGCAGAACTCCGCAGAAGATGCCATAAACGGAGACGGTCCAGAGCAGCGGAAAATTACGATGAGTTACGGCAGCGTATAAGAAATGGCGCGTGGAACTTAAGTCAATCATCCACACAAGCAAATTCAGCAGTTTTTCTAAACCCTGAGATCAGCTTACATAAATCTAGGGCGAAGCGTTTACGGGGTACTCGTAGTTATAACAAACCTGTAAGAGAGATGCATATGATACCACTGGTAACTAGCGATGAGGTCCTAGATGCCTGTAGCATATTTGGAGATAAGAAGGCGGTGCGAATGTATATCGTATCGAAACAGGCTAACAGGACTCGTTTAGATAGCTGACATACCGTGGATTTTTATCACATTTGATCCTGTAGATCCCATGATATTGGAAGCAATTCTGGCAAGATACCCGGTTCTGTTCTCCTTTTTCAAACGGACTCAGGACCGACTATGGCGGAGTTAATTGAGATGGCTGGACCGATATTTTTGTATCGGACAAATAATAGTACACCACAACTATACATCGTCCAGTTGTACTACAAAGTTTGTTAGAACCAATGAGGTAAACTGAAACCTTTTGCTGCTTTCTTAACGGAGGCAGGAAACTTCTGCGCTACAATCCTTAAGCCCGAAATGCCTTGTGTGTCGAAAGATTGATCAATTGATTGACAGTTGGACAAGTAGACCTTCCTCGGAAGACATTGAAACCAAGTTTTACTGAGTATAGAACCACTATACCAAACATTTCTTTTTTTTTTTGAATTACGTCAGTTCATTCGGGAACCACGTCTGTCCTAGGCGTAAATGGCAGAAGGAATGCTGGAGTTTAATCCACTCTGGAAAGTTTACTCTTGCTTTGCTGACCTGCAAATTCAGCCGAATTTGTTCTGCATGTCGAATCTTTGACGGAAACTAGGGCTGCCGACAGATAGTGGTAAGCGGGTGTTGTTATCCCTTTTAAGCGTCAGAACTATGTGAAAAGAACAGGTTTAAGACAAATGTTGGGAGTGGGATGTGGAAACAATTATGGAGTTGAAACTAGTGTTCGTGTGATCTGGTGAATCTTTTTGTTTCTTTGGTGACAGCCAGGATGACGTCTATTTCTATATCAGGTCGGATATCCCCAGGATTTTTTTCAGCATTCTCTCTAAGGCTGGGCGGTGGCATTGAAAGTCTTCAAAGTCCTTCACTTCTTTTTGGATTGCTGCGTCGGTAAGTCCCAGGCTGTGCAGTGCGTACCTCTGTTGAGATTAATGTGCCCTGTGATTAGACCTACTAATAGCCATAATTGCTCTCTGCGTGAATCTAGAACCTTTTCGGTGAGCAGGTTGTTTGGTTTCTTTACGAGTAAACTTGCCACAATGCACGTCGAGAGGTTTGTCCAGTAGTCTACACAATCCCTTTACATCTGTTGTTTAATTACTCTCAGTGTGATTTTCACCCTGCTTTCAGCAGTTCTACAAGATCTACACTAGACCTCGAGGAGATCGATCAGTCAGTAAAAGTCCCGCCATGTTAACTCAAACATGAAGCATGGTTCAGGATTCTAGCGGAGGCGAATGAAAGATGGAGCTCTTTGGACTCCTGTAATCACTGCCCAGGTCTTTGTCACCTCAAACAAAAATTCTTTGGAAAATACTTTTTCCAGGATACCGAAGAACTAAGGGACATCTGGAGGTTCGATAAGGCTTCAAAATTGTTCAAAATTTTGGGGTAATAGGAGAGTGCTTTGAGTATTGGTCCACGAGCAAGGGATACCTTCTTCTCCAAAAATGGGCATCACAATGGATCTCTACTGACCTGAGTTTGGCGCAGAGGACTTCTCTACCCTCTCCAACCCATTCACCTAACCTTACCTTACCCCTTCCGCATGACACATTCGTGATTCAGCGTCAAAACAGGGTGGACGTCATTGTGACTGGCAAGCAGGTTGAGATTGAGATGAGATCTGGAAGTTGGATTGTAATGACAACTTGTCTATGCAAACTGATTTCTATATTCCTGCTTTGGGTGTGATGTTCCAAAAGAGCACCAACTCCTCGTAAAATAGCAAATGTTGCTGCTTGGAAGACTGGGACGAAGGAATCTCTCTGAATCGAAGGAACGCACGTAGCATGCCCAGGTCGAAGAAAATTAAAGACGGCTCAGGAACCCGTAAAGTCAGTAAGTAGAACCAAACACAGCCAGTTCAGACAAAAGATATTCGCCGTAGAAAAAACTTAGCAATAGAATGATGGAAAAGAAGCAATTAAATGGCAGTCACAACCCCACATGGGAAGGAACGATAAATATGTACGTGTTGTGTCGCCTTCAAAGCCCTAAAGTTTAAAAGAAATTCCAATGTTCGTCACATTACAAATTTCTAACTTCAGCAAAAGTAATAACCATCAACAAAGTCTAAATGGCCGCCACTTACTTATTGTACTAGATGTTTCGTAATGTGTACAGTCCGAACAAAAAAGAGAGAAAAATATTTC
Source organism: Matsumyia berberina (assembly GCA_917880715.2). Classification (NCBI taxonomy): domain Eukaryota; kingdom Metazoa; phylum Arthropoda; class Insecta; order Diptera; family Syrphidae; genus Matsumyia; species Matsumyia berberina. Next base: position 97,906,051 of record OU862871.1, read on the forward strand.
TTGCCCTAAAACAATCAATTAAGTTTCAACCTCAAATGACCACAGTCTTACAAATATTTACAAAATTTTTAATTGCTTTCAACCCATCGCAGACATCTCACGCGATGATTAATCATATTCACCACACTTCAGTCATTAATTAGCTTACGACACGATTAGCCACAATTGACCAACAAAATGATGAAAAAGATCAAAGTTCACAGAGCCATGGGTCAGCGAGAGCAAACTACAAGTAAATCCAAACAATTTCATCCAGTTTCTACCTCAAAAACTGGTCCAGATAGGTAGCCCCTAATTCACAGATCATTCACGGTGAGGCGTCAACCCTGATTACCTGATCTGGTTTTCATCTTAACCCGCCGGTCATCGTTTCGCAGATCCGATGACAAGGACCAGCATCCCCCTTTGTGTATCTCAGTCAGATTTTTTGATTAACCTCTTGGTTGACCCCTCCCAATGGGAATGTACCCGTAGTCGGGTTTCCTTCTGCAAGGAATGTGCGGCTCTTAGTTCCATATATCCGCGGTCCTTTGTCATATTCTCAGTTTTGTCATTCGCCAAAGGTAGGCAGTGTAATATAGGAGAAAGGAATTTCCACATCATCACTTTTTTTTATTGCGTTCCTCGAGATCTGTGTGTGTTTGGCGGGGGGTGTGGGTAGTTCGTGTGCGAAAAACAATACGTCGTCGTCCGTGGGCGGCGGCGGCAGTGGGGAGAAAGAAAAAGAAACCACGTATCATGTTTCTCAGAATTCGGTTCGGATTTTGTAAATGTTTTGTACAGTCACTGAGGTCCCCCGACCAAGGGACTCTCCGCCGAAGAGAAAATGCAATCATGCACAGATTTTTCACATTCACCGAATGCCATAACCAAAAAGGAAAATTTCGTCTTTTCGCAGATGACGGGGCGGCGGGGTGGCATACTCGTGTGCTTAAGCGAAATGTGGGCTATTATTCAAAAAATATTTATTTTGACAGAACCCATTTTTTCAGTCGTCCCTTACAGTCACAGGAGGGAGTGGTGCGCCGGCGAGTCCGTCTGTTATCATATTCCGAAAGGATAACACGTTTGCGGTGAACGGCTAAAGGTTCACATTTACATTCACATTCACATTCGCATTCACACGACGAGGTATTTTTTATGCGTGGCTACATGTCCCCGCATCGTGTGTTTGATTGTAACCCTTGATAGCCATTTGGTCTGCATGGCACACACACAAAAGGATGGATGTATCTTTTTTCCTCCCTAGCGTCCACCATGGACGGTGAGTACGGTATTCATTCGAATTTCAAATTGGATGTGTGTGCAAATGTGGGTGGGGACGACATCAAGCAGGACGCTGCTGCTGCTGCTGCTGCTACTGCTGCTGTGTCCTTTTTGCTTCACCACAAACGCGTTCTAATGTAGTTTGTGTAAATGTGGAGGTTAAATCGAGGGATGAAGTGACCATTTTTTTTTTTGCTGACTGTAATGGGGAACATATTTCATCTGATATGCTGTGCTTCTTCTTTTTTTCTGGTTGAATCGCTCTCTCTTCTCCTTTATTCATCCCTTGGATGGATGGACGGACCAAATGCGAGACTAAACGGCTACGACGACGAGCAAGATGACGGCGACGGCGAGGAGGACGAGGATGAGGACAACGACGACCCTCACGTATTGTTGGCTATTGTGCGACAGCATTATGACCCCACCCCCTTAGACGAGACGTTTATCGTTTGCCTTTGCCTTTGCCCACCTACCACAGTCGAACACACAAAACGGGACAAAAACCGATAACAAGGGGTGATTTTTCGCCATTATTGTAGCAATTTTGTTGTTTTCGTTTTTTTTTTTCTTTCCCGTTGGATTTTTTGTTTACTTTGCAAAACGCATTGAATCAACAAGGAAATATCAGTTATTGTGTCATTTTTTGAGGATGTGTTGGTGGAGGGAGAGGACAGCGGCAGCATATGTGGGAAGTGAGCAACGAGGGGATCCGTCAAAATGTGCTGTTGTTCGTCATTTTATTTAATTGACATATTATCCAAACAATTTATGACAACTGTAAGGAGTTGTTGTTTGTTTAGGGGGCGCGAGAAGGAGGACTATGAATGAGGTCCTTTTTGAGGTGATAGAGTGGCTGAAATCAGCTAGAAATGATAGAAGTTCTACTTTTACTTGAGAAGCAATATTAACTTTCAAACTTTTCTAAGAATCAGAGAGCAGCCTGTATAGGAAGCCTGGGATTAATGAGAACAACACCAACAGCGGCAATGGAGCTGTACTGCTGCAACACAGCGGCTAAAATTGCCTTGAGACTCAGTGGACACCAGCTCCCTACGGTCACGCCTCGGTTTTCGATAGGAGAACACCGACAGATCGACAGAAATAGACCATATAATTCAGACTCTAGCATTCGACAGGAGATTCAGTATCAAAATTCCTGACAGCGATGACTGAAGGAACCACAAAGTTACCAATAAAAAGGAACTAGCTTTTTACACCGATGGTTCTAAGATGGACATTGGACATTGCCGGCGTCTGCTGCAAAGCCCTAGGAATAAACTACTCCTTTAGAATAAATGACGACTGCAGTGTCGAATGCACTGCATATGCCTCACAGGTTCTCCTCTTTGCGAGGAATCCAATAAGCTCGTCAAAACGTATACTGAAGACAAAGCCTTCAGTCGTGCCAATAGCCACATGTGCAACGCTAGAAACTTATGGACGGGTTATAGTAAGAAGACATCTTTGTCTCTGGTCAAACTAAGCCGGCGTGAGGCGAGGATAGTCTCCGGCATCATTACTGAGCGCTGGGCCATTGATCCCATGCGGAACGCTTCGGTTTGCCTTACAACGACTATTGCAGAAGTTGTAGGAATGAGGGAGAAATCGAATCTGTCCGCCACCTGCAGTGTGAATGTTCCGCCCTCGCCGGTAGAAGAATGAGGACTCTTGGCAGTTACTTCTTCACGGAACTTGAGGACTTGAGTAAGAATGAGCTAAGGGACCTCCTGAGATTCATATCCTTATATGGGTGGTATTAAACTAGCGATTCCCCTTTTCTTTACAGGTTCCCTGGGTAGAATTCTAAAATGGGAACAATGAACCCTATTGCTGGTCTACGTGAGCAGTGACGAATGTCATAAGGCATCCATTTGCTTAACCTAAGGTAACTTAAAGTTACTCTATCCTCGGAATCTGGCTTAAGAAACGAGGTCTTATAGCATTCTCGGTCGACGAAATAAGGCTTTGTAGCTCTGGAATTATTTCAAACTTCGTCTAAAGGATTGAAAACCCTATGCAACTCATAACTCCTTATACGTACATATGAGTCAAAATTGCAAGCACGGTTCTGGAATAGGTGACATGGGCGAGATATCCAAGTTACTGAAACTTAATTGAAACAAACGAAACCGTGGCTTCGCCTACGGCAAAACTTGACTTTGGGCTACAGTACTTGGACTATCATTGGTTTCTGAAAGGTAAGGGCGCTCCACGACACGAAGGTCGGCAAAACGCCAGATTCCTACAACTTATGTGAGAATTCATGTGGATTTTCTCCGGCTATCTGAAATGAGATGGTTAGAAGCGTATGATTCTGGTAAACTATCTGGAAATTCACGGATACCTAGAGTGGAACTGCTTCTTTCGCCAGCAGCGTACAGAGGTCTAATTTCCTGGCAGCTGCATAGGGATAGGCCAGATTCTGGTCTAAAATACGACATGAAACTATCATACAGTGTGACGCCTCAACGGGGCTCTACGTGTGACGGCAAGAAGAGCTCTTACGACCACCTAGTCACCGCCTTTAATACAACGCTAATCGAAGATATTTTCTATGGCTCTTGACCACCAACAAGATTTTGTCAGAGTTTGACATAGCAGGGAATAAGGTGTCACGTATGTGGGTGAAGTGGTGATTTTTGTGTCGGGATGTGTCCCTCATTGTTTGTCCGATCCTCAAGGAAGAAGACCCTATAAACTGCGACAACTACAGAGGCATCAGTCGTCGTAACATCGCATACGAGCTCTTATCTGACATGTTGTGTGAGCGCCTGAAGCCGTTTGTCAACAACCTGATCGGTCCATCAGTGTGGCTTCAGGCCAGGAAAGTCCACCACCGATAAAATATTCACACTGCGGCAGATCTTGGAGAAAACCCAAGAACTTCAAATCGATACCCACTACCTTTTCGATCGATTTTAATGCCTAATATGACAGCGCCTATAGAGACGAGCTATGCAGAGGCATGGACTCTATCAATAGCGGATGAGGTTTCGAGAGGAAACGGTTCTGTCTTCTTAAACGGCGAATAGAGAAGGAGATACAATGACGAACTGTACGGTACAGCGACATCTACCTAGTCAGAGTGAAGAGTGAAATTCCAACGACTGGGGTGGCTGGCTGATGTAGAGCAGATGGACACCAATGCTCCGCCCCGGAAAATCTTCGAATCCACACCCGAGGGACAGCGCAGTAGAGGAAGACCGCGATTCAGGTGGCGCTCGCAAGTAAAAGGGGACCTTAACCAACTTGTGTTCCTCAGCGATTGCTTAAATCACAGACGCGTTTCGGTCACAACTTATGGACTTGCGTTAATTGGAACAAAACAGAACGTAAGCTACCTATTTACCACCAAGAACACAATGCCGACTTCATGTTCCTACAACTTGAGCACTACACTAAACACTAAGCACTCCAATGCAAGGTACCTTGATCCCAAAACACAATTGGAAACTAAATATATTTAAAACACAGGGTACAAAAAGCATGAGAAAGGGGGAGGAGTCTAACCTTAAATAGTTCTCCGGATGTATACAGCCGTACTCCGCCCTATTTTCGTCTAAAACATCACAAAATTAGTCCGATCGAAACCACACGTGCCTTGCAGTCAAGCCTGACTATAGCGCTTAATGTGTTCCTAAAAGTAAGTATCGTACAATGGACTTAGATAATCTGGGTTCTGGTCCGTGGAGCCATATGATCATAATAAAGCTCTCGATGAACTGTCCAGGGCCCTAGGCGCAAGTATTACTGAAGATATCAAAAAATTGACAAGTCCGTTCTCCGACGAGGATGGAGATCTATACCGATGGTTATAAGATGAAATGAGGCGTAGGATAAGGTGTCTCTTCAGTGGGACCAAGCTTTTTAAAATCTTATCGCCTTCATGACTTTTTTAGTGCATTCCAGGCAGAAGTGCTGACGATTAGAGAGTCCTGTGAGATACTCAGTGTCAAATTATAGAAGCAAGAACAATGTAGAAATCTTTATCAATAGCCAAGCCGCCATCCAAGCGCTGCAATCTCACACTAAATCCTGAAAGGAAATAATTACCTAGGTAAACGCTCTTTTCAAGGGCTCCAAGTCATTGTAATGTATAGAGGAATGAGACAGTCGACTGCCCTCGCGGATATCGTCTGCCATCTAATGGACTCGGGCAAAACATTTCAGCAATTTCTCTCAATTGTTATCTCTAGGTGGAATAATCTACAAAACTGGCCTAGGGGGGTGTAGACTCTTAAAGCTCTTTCTAAATCTTGTGATGCGAAGCTTCTTGCCAATGTGGTTCTATGTACACAAAGAAGGCACGTTTCTGACTGTTCAGTGCCAAGTCTTCAAATGTGTACCTCAACAGTGGATTTAAACGGAGAGTTTTTTTTTCAATAAACCACCTGTCCTTATGACTGACACTGCGACCTAGCAAGATCTATTGTGTCTCCGGTCTGCTTAGCCTAAAAGGTCTACTACCTTGCTAATGAAGGTGAGAATGAGAATGTCATTAGTAGTCGAGTTCCCAAACTCCGCTAACGAACACAATTGCCTATGAAAGATCCATCTGCGTAGCCAGTATAGTGCCGGTCATTCACAGAGAATGTGCTCAGAAGATTCTTCCTCTTCTAAACAGAAGCGACATTCTGTATCTGAACGAAGGCTTAGTTAGTTGAGATGATATCTTAGGCCACAATGGCCGGTAAGGAAATCCAGTAGTTTTCTCTTGTTGTTCCTGTTAAGGTTTAGAATTTCTTAGTAAGAAAATGGCTTTCAAAGTCTCTTGGGCTGCCTAAGACCGGTGACTTTTTACCAGTGGGCTAGTCAAAGTTGGTGTTCCCAGTTGTTAAACAAAGCTATGGCGGTAGCCCAATTAACGATAAAGAAGAGTTCTGGTCCCAAGAGCGCAGAAGCCGAACCGGTCTTAGCCAACTTATCCGCAGTTTCATTGCCTACAGAGATCGGGCACCCAAAAAAGCCTGACCTTGTTGTGTCTGTCAAGTGATTGTAGGGTATCGTAGAAGCACTTGACTGACCTAGATTCAACAAAGTGCTATATCAATGCTTTAAGCGTTGCCTGACTATCTGAATAGATATATTTTTGCGCCTTTAATACCTTTATCGAGGTTTATTCTGGCGTAGATCTCAAGAGCATGGATTTCAGCCTGAAACCAGCTGGGCCACAAGCCCTTTGTTAAGGGAAAGTTTACTTTACTGTTAAAGAGTTACAGTGTTCGACAAGGCATGCGAGTTTCAGTAGAAATCGGTTCAATTTCAAAAAGCAAGATGCCACTACTAGTCGTCACGCACAACCGCCCAATTCATTATCACAAATCTCAAGTAATTAATTCTGACACCCAATTCAACTAAAGACATAACCACCACACTCACTATCTGTCTGGCCAAATCAGAAACAAACTAATTTAGTCCTTGGAAATCCACGCGTCAATCGCATGGAATGAAATCTCAAATCGAATGCCATCCACTTTACATATACGCGTACCGTCATTAACCACACAATCAAAAGGCAGATGTGCACTCAGAGCAACACACACACATTCCCCTGTACATAGGCACTTTGTGTGTTAATGCAATACTCGCTGTCGCCCGTATCCTTGAATAAAAAATCCGATTGCAAATTTTTTCGGTTTCACTTCCTTGTTTGGCTTGCGTATGCTCCGCAATCAGAAAAGCGCAGATGTCCTCCAAAGGTGTTTTTCCCAAAAAAGCAGATTCCACAAAAAGAGTTTAATTTCGAGGACGACACACACGCACCGCATGCAAAAAAGGGGTCGTCGTCCTCTATGTATGCATACACGGTGTTGTATTTAAATTTTAAATTCAAATTTGCTAAGGGGTCCCGTGTTGGAATAGTATCAAAAGGATAATTTAAATAATAGGCCATCAGCCATCAGACACCACCTAGAGACTGAGTGACTACCTGAGCTGTGTGTCCCGGAGGCAATAAGCCCGTGTTTGCTCACGTTTCTGTTTTTTTTTGGGAAAAGATTAGACACAAGGCTTCACAGTTTAGAAAGTACAAAATGCGTTCTATTTGCCAAATTCTGGTCCGCGGTTAGGGGTAAGCGCGTCAAGGGTTGCATATGAGAGTGCATTTTCCACCCTACAACAATGGATGCATTAAAATTTAATTTTTAATGTATTGCTGCCGTCGGTAACCCTTTCCTGTTTATTATCATTTTGCACTCACATGTGCTTTGAATCCTTTTTTTTTTTCTGCACTGAACATCTGACAGTTTTGGGAAAAGAACTGCACCTCTCTCGAGAGAGGACAGACTTTTTTCTGTTTCGTTAATTTTTGAAAATTCAATCCCGGAAAGAGGAAAATTCACACGATGGCACTTACACTCACATGACACAACAATTTTGGGTAATTAATCCCGAATCGGCTACCTGAAGGATGCATCGACATGCAACAGATCTGCTATCCGCTTTCACACGAAGTCATCTCGAATCGTATCGCCTGCCACAATAGAGTGGCAACCTTTGGTCCCTTCTTATCCTTTTTTTCTACATGCACGGATGCTGCACGTACTCATGCCGGGGCTCAACCCCTAAATAGGAAACATATAGCAAATTACGTTCTTTTTTTCGGGTAAAAACCGTATTTCTGACACTAAATGGTAAACAAAAGGATATAATACGTATATTTGACAGAGAGCGGAGAAAAGTCAAGGACCCTTAAAATTATTTCTTTCTTTTTTTTTTTTTTTGGCGAGAAAAATCCCTTTTTTGCGCTCAAAATTGTGTCCTTTGTGTTGACGAGGAACGTTTATCTACACCACGAGGGGAGGGAGTTTTGTTATTGGTTTGTTTTGGTTATTGTCTGTCAAATATTAGTCGGATTGGAATTGATTTTTTTTATTTCGGGACAATAAAACGGTTATTAGATGAAGATATCATGTTGAAGCCTTTGCAGTGGCGCTGCAAGTTGATGGATTCAATTTTCGTGTAATTAGCAGAATGGATGGCGGGTGGATTAGACACTGCTTGAGGAAATGGGTTGTAGTAGCGGTAGCCGTGGAGGCCGATAGCTAGTCGTGCATTGTGTCATTGAAGACCGGTGACCAGTAATTTTAGCTTCGGAAAAGTGGTCGTGCGTTGAACTGTTCTGAGAGTTGCGTAGGTTTGAGCCCCAGCAACATCCACTCTTTACTTCTTGGACGAAGGAGGTGATGACACAACTTGACATAAACACTACATGGCTTTAACTCTCGGCATATTTCTGACAGCATGATGGCCTTCATTGCACACTCTTTTGCCAAAGTCGACTCAGATGGCACAACAAACTGCTCCAATCTGTAGCTAGTAGCACGTGGGGTAAAGATAAATGATTCTGCTCGCCACTCTCAAAGCTATAGTTCGAACAGGCCTGAGCTCCTGTTACTCCCATTTGAAGAGCACAATAAACTCCTCCCGAAGCAACATGACACTAGGCTTCATCATCATTTCCCAATGGCCCGCTTATCCACTATGAGGGTCGCGGGGCTAGGGTGCTTAAGTGGACTCTCCACTTCTCCCGATCTTCCGCCATCGACTCTAAATCATCAGGGTTTATTCCTATACGGGTAGAGGAGGGATTTCGGACTTAATCCAAACATCTCATCCTGGGCCAGGATGACGCGTATCTGATGGTACGTCTTGAAAGCGAATTGGGGACATGCGTTAAACGTGTCCAAACCCTCGAAGTATGGACCTCTCGAAGAAGTAGCTGCTCAACATTGAGTGCCTCGCGTATTCTTGTGTTCCTTACTCGATCTCGCCGAGTTACCCCAGCAATACAACGACGAAATCTCATCTCGGTAGCGTGTATCCGCGATCTTATTACCCAAACCTCATGACCATAGGTGAGGGAACAAATACTGAATTGAAGACCGATAGCTTAGCTCCGATGTCAAGTTCGGCCCTTCTATCCTGTTTCTTCCATCACTGTTTCAATGGAACTCCACTAACAGATAGAGTGCATTGAACAGACGTTCCGGAAATTACCATCATCTCTGATTTGTTCACGTTTACCCTTATCCCAGCTTCAACACAGACGGCTACGAACCTGCCAAATGCACGTTGAAGTACGGTCTGGGTAGACGTAAGGATGACCAAGTCATCAGCGAAAAGCAGATGATTTATCCTTGAGTCTCCGAATTCAAACCGTTCCTCGCCATGGCTGCGCCAGGATTTCTCATTAATTTCTAATGGCATGCCACAGTGAGGAACACTCTGACAACGTTGCCACAACTACCTCATGATATATGCGATGGCGATACCTTCAAGCAATAGAGGTCTGGTTCTACAAAAAAAAAATACAAAGATGGGTGCAAAAACAACCACCACTGGTTTTCAAGACCAACGGACGCATATCCCGAAATCTATAAAACAATAATTCAGCTTCAAGTGTCAAAGAAGCCACAATTGACAGTATCGACAGAGTCGTGTTTAGGGTTTGGAAACGCTATACTGGCGCACTCAGACGCAACTGGTCCATTGCACTGCCAGAAAGCAGGACCCAGTATTTACCCATTTTATTGGAATTTTTCGGAGAAGGCGCTCCAATGATGAGTATCAGCACTCATCACATCAGCACCGAAAATCTTCCACCTCATCCGAGCAAAGGTAGAGAAATCGCAAAGGAAATGATCCGAAGTATTGTCACCCTCTCCACGGGCGTCGCATACAGTTGTGTTTGTGTCACTTAAGGTTGACATACTAAGATGCTTGGTAAAAGCGAAGTGTTGCGTTAAGTTGTTTACAGTCTCTCCTGCCGAGTGACAGCAAAAATGTCGCTGATTTCTTACAGACGTTTGGGAGGATTCGTTTGATTTGCCTGCATTCTAGAGAACCGTGCCACACACAATTATGTTAATAGGAAACGCAATCGTCAATGGAGGCCCTGACTGAGGACGCGGAAAGACCCATCGCCGGTTCAGGTCCTGAGAAAACATCCTCTGAGTCTTGTCTAGCAATAAGCAGTCTAACCTGGGACCAAGACAAGAGTCAAAGAGTCCAACCTTGCGACCGAATTAACAGAGTTCTTGCATGCTCCATTAAGGGGGGGTAACGATCCCACTACGGCGTTTGAAACGCAGTCCTAGCTCTCTTTGAGGTCTTCTTCGACAGATCTGTGCCCTTTTGGCGTTTCAAAAGTGCTCAGTGGTAGTACACTTTGGTCTTCTCTGTATTCTGTATTAGAGGTACTAAATGCGCACTGCGACAAATGAGGTCTATTGTGGTGGCTCATATGGTTTAACCACAGGTTATATTGAGGCTCTTGATAAACGTCAGTATAGCCTTAGATTCAATTTTCCGAATTTCCGGACATACGAGGTTGGCCTAGTAGCTGGCGTAATTGTTGATCTCTTATTGTGTTATCTTGGAGTAGGCACTGTTGGGTGGTACCCAAAAACAGGGTTCGGGACCAACGAGTAGGCGGCAAGCGTCTCTTCTCGCCAGGCAGTCAGTCCGTTTGTTTCCCTCGAAGCCTTCATGTCCTGCGATCCAGACTACGGTAACTTGCAAGGCTTTCGAGGAGGTTAAGACAGTCCCAGACAAGTTTGGACCCTACCGTATAGGATTTAAGGGCTAATAGTGCTGCTTGGCATTCTCTTGCACACTATTCAATAGCGTGGACTTGAAATACTGTAGGTGACTTTCCAAGCGATGTCGCGCGTTGGAAACTGTGACCATAAGCCCCAGCACCTGTGCTGCCGTTTTCCAATTTTGAACCATCTGTATACCAGATCTGGGAATTTGGTAATGTACATATTAGGGCCTTCATTTCTCCATGCGTAGCGCCTATAACAGCTTTGAAACCTCTGTAGAAACGATATCTCTTGAACATGGTATCTGGAATCTTAAGAATTGGGCCACGATGAATGTGTTCTAGTATTCTCAGATGACCTGCAAAGCCACCGACTTTAAGATCCAGTATCTGAGGCAGCCTTAGAGCACTAAGCATAGCTTGTTTTTGTATTGCCAGATGTAGCGCCGCGAGGTTAAGCACTTCTCCTATTGCTGCCGTTGGGAACGTTTTCATCGTCCCAGTGATTCCTACGCAGGCTAAGCGATAGATTTTGGTCAGCTTTTCCTGCATTGTGGTTTGTAGGGTTTTTGGCCACCATACTAATGACGCGTAGGCGATCATTGGTTTGATTATGTCGTTGTACGTCCAATAAATCATTTTAGGGTTCAGCTCCCAAGTTTTGCCGTACATTTTGGCACATCAACATTGCCCTAGTCGCCTTGTTAAGGTGCGAGCTCCAGGTAATCGTTTTGTCAATTATTACTCCAAGATACACACTGTGGTCTTAATTGAAAACTTAGTTTCCCTTAACATTTCTCCCCTTGCGTTGCTCTATGTTTCTCTTTTTCATTTCTTGCTGTCTCTGAGGTCAGAGACATAAAATCCTAAATCCAATCGTCCTGGGAACATTGCTGTGTTACGTATCCTCTCCTCCAGGTAAATTTATTTTCTCACTGAACGGATTGACACAATGGATTCCAACAAATGAAGATTACCTGACCTCAATAATTTCTTCGCTGCCTGCCAAGAAGCTATTCATAGATTTGTGTCCTTACAAGGGATCTAAGGACACATGTATAATTTTCGCAAAAAGGGGTTAGTTCTGTTCCCATGGGATACAGAAACACATGAGATGAACTTCTACTTTTTTGTGTAACGGCTAAATGTTGAAGATGTCAATTCGATAATTAATTGTTGCCAAGGAATGGGTTGTCAAAAAAATAAAAAAATTAATTATAAATCGTTTTGAAGAGTGTGGGTCGTGAAGGGCATCCCCTCCTGAAGGTAATCAGCTGTGTGTCTCAGAGAAAAATCCCATGCCTCTGTAGACGAAAGAGTTGTCCTCGACGCTATAAATAGAAACCGGAAATCGATGACAATTATTCGAAAATTTTAATTCGTTTCATCGTTTCCATTTAAAGTTGATCGAACACGTGTCAAAAAATATACCGCGCGCCATGCAAATAAATTTTCGTCGTCATTTTACGCACTCAACCGCGTCATCTCCCCCTCCGAAAGCACACTACCGGCAGTCAAAATAGTAACAAAACTAATGATGGGATACATTCGCTATATAAGAAGATACAGATACGGATATTTCAAAATTGGAAGGGGGGGTGCGCTCTCTAAGTGGGTGGGTGGGGTCGAAAAAAGGAACCCTCCGACCGGCGAACGAACCCGATGTTCAGGTCCATCCTTTTTCCTAAACTCACTCAAGTACTACCCGAAGCTACGAATATCCTTCGAATATCCTTTTCTAATAATTTCGATTTGCCCCGGGAATGCAAAGGAGAGGAGCACCGAAAAAAAAAAAAAAAAAATATTATATCCACTCCACTGGACCATGAAATCCATTTTGATTTCATTTCCTTACAGGTTGTTTCTTTTTATGCTCAAAGAGCTCCTTGTTAGGTATTTTGCTCGTACATATAGAATACGCTACTAAGGAGGGCTATGGACACACAACCGTAAGGACGACGCCGAATAAGAAGAAGAAGAGGAATATAATTTTATAACATATACGGCTGGAGTGTGGAGTGTACAGTGTACCTGGGATACAGAGGACCGATAACCAAGGCCAATGTTGCCAGGGAAATACGCCTGTGGTAACGCAGGTTGCCCGTGGGGAGTTAAGGACCTTTTGAAAAATATGCATAAATACACGTATGTATCTCTGGGCGGCGGCGGTTGTGGGTGTGCTGTATGTGTGTGTGTGTGCGACAGACAAGAAACTTACCCGTCCAGTACTATACCGCTGTGACATGAGTTTCCGTCTCAAAAAAAAAAAAAAAAAACAGAAAATTATTTCAATATTGAATATTGCTAGGGTGCCCGCGCTCAGTGCGTTACACTTGACTTAAATTTAAAATTTCGACAAATTTTTTCGTTCTGTCTGTAGCCTTGGTGATGGAGTATTACATGCTTCCCTTGGCAGAAGCTGACATCGATAGTGGAAACTAGAGAATGCCGTCCAGTTCTTCACATGGCAAAAAGTAGTCAAAGACAATTTGGCGGAATTAAGGTTTTGGACACAATGTGCTGCAGTGGTCTAAGTGAGCTATTGACACTCCTTGTGCACCAGGCCCAGAGCTCGAAGCGGCGACGACGGGTGAAAACCCGCTGTCAGGCAGAATGAACCATTCAACTTGGACGATGAAAATCAACAACTTCGTCCACCCGACCCGGACGAAGTGAAGGTAGCCATATCTAAGCTAAAGTCCAACAGAGCTGCTGGTGCTGACGGCCTAGCTGCCGAGCTGTTCAAAGCAGCAGGCGATGACTTGGTTAGGAGCATGCACCAACTCATCTGTAAAATATGGTCGGAGGAAAGTATGCCCGATGAATGGAACCTTAGCATTGTTTGCCCGATCCTCAAGAAAGGAGACCCTCTGAACTGCGCCAACTACAGAGGCATCAATCTTCTTAACATCGCTTACAAGATCTTATCTGCCGTGTTGTGTGAGCGCCTAAAGCCGTTCGTCAATAACCTGATCGGTCCATATCAGTGTGGCTTCAGGCCAGGAAAGTCCACCATCGACCCAATATTCACACTGCGGCAGATCTTAGAGAAAACCCAGGAACTTCAAATCGATAGCCACCACCTCTTCATCGATTTTAGAGCCGCGTATGACAGCATCTATAGAGACGAACTATACAGAGCCATGTCTAGTTTTGGCATCCCTGCCAAACTCGTCCGGTTGTGCAGGATGACGATGGAAAATGCACGCTGCTCCATCAAGGTCGGTCAAGACCTCACCGAGACCTTTGATGTCAGAAAAGGATTTAGACAAGGCGACGCGCTGTCATGCGACTTCTTCAACATCGTTCTTGAAAGAGTTGTGCAAAACTCACGCGCCAACACCAGAGGCACAATCTTTCAAAAGTCCGTCCAATTACTCGCATATGCCGACGATATTGACATAATCGGAAGAACGCAGCTTGATGTCACTGGTGAGTTTGTGAGTATCGAGACGGAGGCGGCGAAGATGGGTTTAGCGGTCAATGAGGGCAAGACGAAGTATATGTTGTCAACAAGAAAGCACACGCAACACCGACGTTTCCGACAGAACGTCACTGTAGACAGCTATAACTTTGAGGTGGTTAAGGACTTTGTCTACCTAGACTCCGCTATCAACTCAGGCAACGAAACAAGCGCTGAGATCAAACGAAGAATAACTCTTGCCAATCGCTGTTTCTATGGGCTAAGACGGCAATTGAGTAGCAAAGCGCTCTCTCGAACAACTAAGGTGACCCTGTATAAGACCTTAATCGTCCCAGTCCTGCTCTACGGCGCAGATGCATGGACTCTGTCTGAAGCGGATGAGGTTGCTCTTGACTGTTTCGAGAGGAAAATTCTTCGGGTTGTTTTAGGTCTCGTCTGCAAATACAGTAAATGGAGAATGAGAAACAATTACGAACTGTACGGGCTGTACATCGACATCGACTAAGCCAGAGAGTGAAGTTCCAAGGACTAAGGTAGTTGGGTCATGTAGAGCGGATGGACACTAATGCTAGGGCCTGGAAAATCTTCAAATCCACACCGAGTCTTAGGTGGCTCACGCGATTGGAAGGGAACCTTAACCAACTTGGCACGCGAAACTGGATGCAGCTGGCTAAAGATCGAGTTGGTTGGGGCGCCTGAGGTCCAGGTCCACTCCGGACTGTAGCGCCACCTTAAAGTAAGTTAATCAGCCTAGAAGCTTCACAACGCGTACAACAGAGTGGTGGTTTCTTTCTTCTGCCATTTTTAAGAACCTTGTCAACAAGCGACTATGAACTGGAAGCAATCAGCCTGCCTTTGTTGGATCTACAACAGTTTCCTTACTCTAGAGGCTGTAAGGAAGTTAAGTATCTTCGATGGGTGAATGGCAGTGCAATTTTCTACTAGAAGAGCTTCGTTGCCGAAAGTTACGATGATGAAACCGAGCTGGGCATTGCATGAGACTTCGAAAACAGATTTTTCCAATCGCAGGCTTTAATCTACAGAGGTGATATAAAGAGAGGTTCATGCAGTTCAGGCGGTTTTCTTCAGAAGAAAGAAGGACGCCGTTTGTATAATACTCGGTAGAATACTGAGATTATTTCCATCGAAGTTGTGATGGCGATAGGTAGACCACACCTAGGATACCCTTTAAACTACCCGACAGTGCGAAATACCTGGGACTTATTCTGGACAGGAAACTGAACTGGAGTCTAAATATTAAAGAATCAAAAAGGCCTCGATCGCTTTCTACACTTGCAGTAGGATTTTTGAGAAGAACTGGGGACCTAAAGCCAGTATAATCCTAGGGCTGTAATCGGCGATCGTTAGGCCGATATTAGTCTGGTGGCAAGCTTCAACTAAAATCACTAACCTCAAAGCCTTGGCCAAGATACTAAGGCTTTCTTGCATTGGACGGACCAGTAGACTGAGATCAACTCCGACACCAGGGTTGGAGACAATTCTCAATCTCTACATGCGAGAACCTGCCGCAAAGAGCGTTCTGAGATTAGACCACTCTAAATTCGAGAGAGCGGGCTCATCTGTATACACCCAGATATAGGACAAATATCCGGAGATAAGTATTGAGTCCGATTACATGATTCCGTATCTGGACTTCGTCAAACTCTTCTCCTCCATCTTTTTAAGCAGAAAACGGTGGGAAAACAAATAAATTCTTAACGAGACAAAGTCCATCTACACGGATGGCTCCAAGATGGACATAGGCACGAGTGGTGGTGTCTTCTCTGAGGAGCTAGGACTCAGCAGTTCAATAAAACTCTCTTACAACAGTAGTGTTTTCCAGGCATAGGTTCTAGCAGTCACCAAAGCTGCCCAATTGGCGTCAATGCTCACGGTATCACGGGACTAGCTGCTACTTCCAAGCTTGTAAAGTGCTGTCTCGAAGAGCTGAGGGTTCTTGGCCACAGCGGTGTGTAAAAAACAATAAGGCTAAGATCGTTAACTAAGGCGAATATAATAAAGGCAGAACGACCAAGCTCGCACATATGGGCAGGAAATGCCTGCATTACTGGTAGGATCAATTACAGGCCATAATATGCTCAGGTACCATGCAAAAAAGCTGCACCTGACCAAGGACGACATATGCAGAGGATGCGGGAAAGAGGAAATGCATGAGGACACAGCTCACTTTCTCTGTTATTTTTCCAAGCCCCTGAAATATTAGAAAAATAACGTTTGGCAGATACCTCTTCGGTAACATCGAGGAGCTACGATACGATGGTTCACTGTGCACTGCATTAGTCTGATCCAGCACTGGTACAGCATTTAATTTGCATCCACTTGAGCAACTATCAAGTAGCATTTGGCAACTTATGGGGCATCTCCTCACTGTTTCTAACTATCCTTGTCCATTGCGTAAATAGTTGCACCGCATTAAGGACATCCCATCCTTCAGTTCCAAGAACAAAGAGTCTTCCTCGAACCCCGAGCACCCTCAATCCCACTCATACCAACAAGTCTTGTTACGCGTTCACTTCCCATTTAGCCTGACCTTATCATTCCCACTGCATGTCCTTGCAATACTTATTTACTCGAGTAAATCATGAAAAACAAAAATCCCAAGGAGCCAGAAAAAAAAATTTAGCAAAATATCCTTATCAATACTTAACAGGCGGCCAGAGCATCAATCAACAGTTTCCACTCACTGGCTAGTAGAAGGATATTTTCCCTTTTTACGGGTTCGCCATTTTTTTTCTCTCGTTCTCATCCTGGGAGTACTCTACACAAACATGCTCACTACCTTCACAACAAAATGGAGGGTGGGCGGAAAACTGCAAAGTAAGTATGTTGTACCACACAGAGGCCAAGTTGCACACACCCTCGTGTCGTCCTTTGCCAGTGGCAAGGAAACGGACATGCGAGCGTAGGATGTCACTAGTTCTGTGTGTTGTACACTACGTTGTATTTATTTGGTTTCCTTTCCTTTTTTTTTTGCAGTGGTGCCCTGCGAACCGTAAAATCGGCCTGCACCGTTGTGCGTACGTAGGGAAATTCCATTCTCTCATGTCATTAGGTTTTATTGGCTTTTTCCTTAAATTAGAATCCATCGCGGCCACATGTATGACTCTATGGCATGGTGGCTGATGGTGGCTGATGCCTGGATGAGAATGAGCGCTCATCCCGCTTCCTATTTATTTTCCTTATTTTTGGCGAATTTATCCTTTTTTGACATTTTGTCGTTTTTATACATTTTTTGTTCAATAACACATACAGCGAGTCGCGCACCATCCTCGCCGGGCATGTCGCCGAACTCTATGAAAAATAGAAATGGGTTGGTCATAAATCTTTCGGGAGATGTGAACAATTTCTGTGCGGTGGCCAGATAATGCCGGCGGAGCTTAGTACGTTTTTTTTTTTCTTTTGCCAGAATATATGAAGTATTGGTTTTTTTTTTTTGGGTATGGTAACCCTTCTATACGCGTACATATTACACATACGCAGGTACTTTGTATGAATATTTTTGTGAAAAAGGACGATACGCGTATGGGTGGGGGAGCCGGTGGGGGCGAGATACAATTTTACACTTAATTTTGAAATATATCTGCTGGGCATGGTATCAATAATAAGTGGGTGCTGTGGGGATGGAAACTAGAAAATTTCAAAAGGAAATTGGATTTTGACTTTAGGCAGCTGGCATAATGCTACCTTAAGCCGGACTGACTGGTGCCCAAACTGTTGTAAGGAGGTTTTGGAGTCAAAGTAGGCAGATACATTGTACGATGGACTGGATTCTGTCTGGATCTCCATCAACTCAACGTCAATATGCAGCATCGTTGTGAGAACCTTCTTCCAAACATTTAAGCACTGCCTACTGCACTTTGCAAAAAAAAGGATGAATTTCTTCGTCCCGTCCGATTAATGAAGAACATCGCCGCATCAGTGAATGTAAGTGCCACAGGAGAATTCGGGATAAAAGTCTCAACAATTGCATACTTTGAGGAGCTCCATGCAGCGAATTCTGGGAAAATACCCACAAATGCATGCTTACAAGAATCAGATGCAGAAACTCAAGCGCAGATAGGTTGTCAGCAGGGTTCTGAAGAGCCAGGAGGATGTAGTTGGACCGTACTTTTCAAAGATGATGACAGAAATGTAGCAATTCCACCTTGATTGTTGTTTTGATCACAATTTATCTGAACTTCAGGAGATTTGGTTCCAGGATAAGAGCGTGACCTATCACATTGGAGCAACAATTTCGAGACCATGTCATCCCCGCAAAGAACATCTAGGACTCCAACAACAATTGCTCAGTAAAAATGTCCGATTCGATGTCATCCAACTTTTTTCGATGAGTGAAATCTGAGGCATTCGCCATATGGTTGGACGATAAAGAAGCAGGGTTAGCCTGGCGATGCGCAGTGTAGTAACTACTCGTCAAGTGTGTTTATTTTACCTGAATGTTGTAGCTATCGAATACTGGTTGCTGTCCACCCAGAAGGGATTTGCTGAGCTTATTAGAGCGAGTGTTGGCCACATGCCGTAGCCAGGATTGAATTCTTGAGAAATTCTTCTCTCGGTGAATGAAAATTTCGAAGGGAGCTCCCCAAATCTCAGAAGGAGCTCAGCTCCCTTTAGCATCCAGCGGGGTACGGGCGTGGTTGACCAACAGACAATAATAGCAGCACGGCGGACGAATTCGAAAGGTGGCGAGCTCTAAACGCACAGTGACAGAATCAGTCGTTCCCGTGTATACGGGAGTAATACCCATCCATCTCGTTGCAGCAGAGAGAAAGTTCATACATGAGAGAAAGGCAAAAGTTGGGATGGAAACGGCAACAGCGTAAATCACCATACAAAGTTGGCAAAAACGCTGGAGCAGAGAAACCAGGGGAAGACGAAAAAATTTGCTAATTAAAGGGGGCTTAGGTATGGGTAAGTGAAGTTCTTAGGGATAATAGTGAGCCCAGTATGCCAATATGCCGATTTGATTCAAGACAACGCCCAACACCAGATACACCGGATGGTTTGCAGCGCGACGAAGACTAGAAACGGAGGTTGACGGGATCGAACCGGACAATATCGCTACGGCAATGCGGACGAGTGAAGGAAATTGGAATCGAGTATACTGCTACCTCGAGGAAGTGCTAAATGCGAAGAGAAAAAGGGAGAACAGAACATAAATCCGTCAAGGCCATAAAGATTGGAGCCCTGTAGAAAAATTGGAACCACCCTGAAGTAACGCAAGAAGTAACTCCGGGCTTAGACGGCCTGAAGATGGAATGGCTTGAGTTGGTTAGAGTCCGACACACTGAGAGGGGACGTGCATAAAGTATTCAATCCTCAAAAAAAAAAAAAAAAATTGAACTGGTCGATGTGGTCGTCAAACCTTTCAACGCTCTGAGTTCATGATGAAGCACCTAGCTTCTCGCAATAAACTTCGCATCTTCGCCCCATCAACAGAATTGTGACGACTGAAAAATGCATCGACCTCTCTAACAACAAGAAAAGCCAGAAAATTTTCGCATTTAGCAAAGGTGGTGCTAGGCATCCAACAGAGGTCCTTACTGGACGCCGCTCAATGAACTACGATGGTTTCTGGGAACCCAATTAGCCCTAGGATGCGCCGTTTTGTTACCACGAAACTCGGCTAAACCTATTTGTGTTTGGGTGTTGATTGGTTGTGTTGGGACGATGAGGTCAAATCAGCCGGTGGAGTTCAGATATAGGATCAGGTCTCTAATCCTTTCTTCAGCTATCTCACCTCACTTAGATAAGAATTAGTTCATCGGACATGTGTCGACTTTATTGAGAAGATCAATAGACTGCTGAACATATTTTGTAAGAATGTCCAGCCGTGGCACGAAGTAGACAAAATGTTTATTGGAAAGCAGCTCACATAACTTGGTACCTCGTCCGGGTAAACGAATTCAGTCAAAGGACTAGAAAATTTTTCTGTATCAAACTGAGATGGACCGCTTACGATATTTACAGTCGAAGAATCATAAACCTCAACAATTGAGTGGCCAAAAGGCATCAAGAGCGAGGGGACAAGTTCCTGAATATGTATTCATGCAACGTTTTCGCCTCGTACTACGTCTTCGTTTACATCCCTCACTGCTTGGAGCAGCGTTTATTCCGTAAAGGCGATAAAAGTCCAAAGATACTGTCAGCGACGATGTTAGATAACGTGATTTCCTGAAGCCTGTACTGGACGAATTCGTCTTGGAGTAAATGAGGTTTCAGCTGGATTCAAGAGCTTACGCCCCCAAAAGAAGTAGTGGTGAGTACAACCATGCATCGATTCCTTTATTTCTTGCTATCGATGTGACATTTCTAATGAATAAAGTTTCCAATGACGATCGGTATTTGCTGATGCGGGTGAAGGAGCAGTGCCAACGAAAACCTTATCCTTATCCCTCCAGGACGGTTCCATTAAATTTTCCTCTTTAGACCCCGTTATTTAGACATTTTTCTATACATACAGTCAAAATCGCTTACAACGACATCGGTTATAATGACGTAACGACCAAATTCATCGGTCCCTTGAAGTCGGTATATCCGATTTTGACTGTTCAGTGAGGGTCCAGTGTAACGAATGCCGATATAACGAATGATCGATTACGAATACAAATGCACCTGAACATTATATCATTCGTTATACTGGACCACTACTGTATTTCCAAAATGGCTTCAGTCTTTCAATGTCTCTACGCAGGTGGACGTGAAAGGCCTGCCGACATTGTCAGTCCTCATCCTCCCCTGAAGCACCATCAAGTGCTCGATTGCTTTGGTGGTCTCTTAATGTTTTGATTCCGGTCCGTTTGATCTGATTTTCAAAACAACGTTTTGAAGTACACTGTTGGAGATCGAAGCTAAGTCATTGGTATAAATGAGTCCTCTTCCAGAATAAGTCAGGCCATTCTCAAATCTCGACCAGTGGTGATTTTCATCCCTGTGCTCGGTTGTGTTAGCGAGTCCATTCCAGACACTCAAACTCAGCTAAATCCTTCCTTCTCAAGCCACAAACTTTATAAAACAAACAAATCACGTGTCGGGACATCTGGCAACGTTTTTCGAAGCCGTCACATCCTCATAGCAAAATTGTCACTAAACCGCGTCAAGGGACGAAAGTCCTTTGATAGATTTCCTCTACCACTAGTGTATTTCTTTTATCACAAATCCTATCACGACCATACTGAGCCTGTAATTGAACCTCCACCGGTCCTTGAAGCGACACAACCGACTTTTTGGACAAAAAACCGCGTACTCCTCCAACAATCGAAACCCAAGTGCTTTTGTTTATTAAACACGCTAA
Organism: Matsumyia berberina; assembly: GCA_917880715.2. Lineage (NCBI taxonomy): Eukaryota > Metazoa > Arthropoda > Insecta > Diptera > Syrphidae > Matsumyia > Matsumyia berberina. Next base: position 97,927,603 of record OU862871.1, read on the forward strand.
CTTTGCCGCACAATAATCCGCCTCCTTTCTTCACCGAAAGTTTCATATTACACAGCGACGAGGATGTCCCGAATCTTCAATCCCAACTAAGCCCAAATCAAACCAGTACCTTCATGATTCACACACAATTCACAAGGACGACGACAAAAACAAACTCATATGCCGATGCCGATGCCGATGCCAATGCCAATGCCAATGCCGCGACGACTTCCTTTTGTCAGAGAATGTAGCTGGGGCTCCTTTCGAAAATGAAAAGGATTCCTGCTTTGGCAACTTATCGGTGCTGTTTACCCTTCTTGAGGAAGTTTTTGAATGACATGCGACAGCCAAGACATCAAGGGTCTGTGCTGTCACTTCGACATGGATGGTCGTCGTCGGTGCGTCCCATAATGGGACACAACACTCTTGAGCACTCTGGTCGTCCTCTCTTGCTCCTTGGTGGCCCCCTTCCAAGGGCCATCTATTAATATTTGACAAAAAAAAAAATGATCTAGGGGTTAATTTACCTGAGCCTGGTACCCTCTTCCCAATCCAAGTGCATTGTTTCCGTTTCAGTTTCGTGCTGCAGTTGGAAATTGTATGGCAAAGGAATCCTTAAAAGGGTTAGGTCCTCGCAATACAAAAGGAAAATAAAGAACGGAACCAACTCGCCGAGTTTTGCATCATGTCATGCCAACGAAAATAAATTAAGAGAATCAAGGATTGGAAATTTGAAAGATTCTCGCACATTCACGATGAGTGAGTTATGATGATGATCGTGCAGAATATTGGAAGAAGGGCAGAGCATTAACCCCTTTGGCAGGGATGATGCTCTTCCGCAAGCATTGTCAGTGCGGAGCAGATCCTTTTTTTTTTATGTTTTTCACATGTGTTGCTCTTGCATTACGTGCTTTTATTTATTTTTATTTTTTATTTTCCCTCTTCACGGGTGTGTTGTGTCTATTCAAAGGACAGTCAGGTAGAAAAGGGTTGAGTGTGGAAATTTAAGGGAATCGGGGATGCCCGGCGGCTTGACACGGCCCGTATGACATGAATTTCGTTATCACGATCGTGAGTTCTCACGTTCTCGAGAGAGAGAGTGGTGGTGCACTCAATAGTTGGCTCCCGATCGGAGTTAGTGATTAGGTCCTTTGTTCGATCCACTTAATTTCATCGACAGTGGGCCATTTGGCAGTTATTCGGGGAAGATAATTTGTCGGCGATAAGGCTTGAGTCAAGTGCGCTGTGATTAGATCGGAGTTTAGTAAGAGCTTGGTCCTTTTGGACGTTTCAATTAGCGCGCGTTCGTGTGGGCTGCAGGGAATTGTTTCGAGTCGATTATCAGGAATTTTTCACTGAGTGAATCTTGAAGAGTTTGTCCTTTAAAGTTAAGAGGCAGGAAGACTGTGTTTTAGATGTTGTTGTGACCATAGGGTTTAGTTGTCCAATGCCCTGAACCTTTGAGTCTAATTGTACTACGAAGTGCAATGTTTTTGACGTGAAGTCCGAGGGATAAGGGGGGCAGGAGAATTGGTAGGGAATCGGTTAGATACGATTGCAGAGCTCGGAAGACTGATTGAACCCATTAAAGCTTCTTGGGAAGCGAAGCGTTCGAGGTCAAAGAAAAAAGATGCCTCTCGGCGCCAGAGACGTATGGATGTATCCTTCGTTCGAGACGTAGTCTAATTTTTTGGTGTGTCGTCTGATCGAACATTGTCCTGTGAAGACGCTTAACATATGCTGATTTGTTGTCGCTTTGACTCGAAAAATCTCGGTACATTGCCCTTGTAAGTGGGCTACAGATAAGCACATGGAAAAGGAATTTCTATCAGCTCCGTCTTGTGGCCCAAGTACTGGTGACAATGCCGAACACTGCAAGGGAATTATTTTTGTTAGTGAGGAGCAGTTCGTCCACTTTGGCATTGCGGTCTCATATAGAGGCCTATTGTGCAGTCCCATAAGTTTAGAGCAGTTTGTGTGCTCCAGAGGATGTCAGGAAGCTCATCAGGTTCTCTGGATGGAGCGTGGCAATTGAAGAAACTTGGATTTCTTTTATGATACACTTGTCCTACACTTCCCATCCAAATTGTGTTGGGTTTGAGCAGGGATTGATCCCTCATGAATTTTTTAAAAATGGATTTGTTTACTCCACAGGCTGGTTCAGGACCAGTGAGGGGGTGGTTGCACCTATCTTGGCTAGTGAGTCTGCTGTTTCATTGCCGGTGTGGTCATTATCAGCGGGGATCCAGTGTAGTATGACCAAGCTGTTTTCTCCCAGTTCTAGAAGCAATTTGACTGTCTCTAGGACTAGTTTCGACTCTATCGTAGCTCTGATCAGTGTTTTCGTGGCAGCTTGACTATCAGCGAAGATAAAAATGGTTTTGCCACGGAAATTAGAGAGCGAGTTTAAGCTTCTGCACTGATTTATGGCAAACTAGCTGACACCGGCGACTACGTCTGCATGGAAAGCCGTCACCTTATACCCTATATCTTTCCCCGGGTTTCAAGCCATGAGAAGGTATAGACTTTTAATTCCTCATATAACTTCTTTAAGGCGGCCCTGTAAACAACATTCCTGGGTTTTCTTTCTGGCTCGGCGATGACTAGGCTATCAGGTGAATTGACTTTGAGCGCGCTCTGGGAGAAACAGTCACTCTTCAGATCCACATTGTCCGCGTTCAAGCTCTTTCCTTGTAGCTTATTGATGTTCATGGCGTATCAAAACTCAACGGAAAATTGCAGACGTTTGAATTCAAAGTGGTAGTCTGATAGGATCAGAGGAAAGCGGGGAATGAAGACAGTTTTTCCCTGATTGACATTTGTAAAAATCATGGCTTAGATTGTGTGTTGGTGCAAAGTCTTCACCAGTACAGTTTCAGAGGGTTAAGAGGTGGGTTTCCTGGTGGATAGAAAGCGTGCAACAACTCTACAGGTTAAAAAATGTACAGCATCCTCGAGTTTTACTACCGAGTTTCAACAATTACTGTTCGCCAAAACTGATATTCTAAGGAAATCGACAAAAAAACAGTTATTTTAAGGAAAGTGCCCTAGAAAGTAGGCGTGGCTATACACAATGTAGGGATTATTTGTAGAGTAAATGAATACCTACACGTTTGCTTAAGTAAGTTTTTTCGAGTTGCTTGTAAAATTATTCAAATAAGTGCGTTTTTCGAAAAATAAGCGTGGCAGTGGGACAATTTTGAAAATGTTTAGCCTATGTTAATTCCCTAGGCTTAAGCTATCGCCGTACCAAATTTCATCGAAATCGGTTCAGCGGTTTAGCCGTGAAAACGTAGCAGACAGAGACACTTTCACAGACAGATACATTTTTCCGCCTGGAAGATCGATGAGTATGTGCCTAAACTGACCTACATATATGCTAGACGACTCTCCCAATATTCCAGCCCCAAATCCACTGACCATTTCAGAGCCGTCCGTATACCATACTTGGTCATGTTTTAAGGGACGGGGTTTGAATATTTTCCCAGTCGTCACTTGGGGGGGTGACTACTGAGTAGTTTCGTTTGGGATGAATGTCATCCAACGGCATGCTGAACTCGCTACTTTGGAGTAGGGAGGAAAGCGCGTTAAGGTGACTGTCAGGGGAATGTTCGGAGCTGATGTTGCTTAGGTGGAAGAGCCTGTGCAGGCTGAGTTTTGCCTGGGTTTGGACATGGACTCGAACTGGCGGTAGACCGATAATGGCGTTAAGCGAGGCGGTGGGTGTGGAGCGCAGACAACCCGTCATGCAGATTTCAGCTACGCCCTGAACCCGTTTCAGTACTTGTCTTTGTCCACCAGACTATTGCCGCATAGGTCAGAGTAGATCTGGCGACCAAGGTGTAGATCTGGATCATGATTTTGGGACTTGTTGTCACAGATGTGGCGACAGATCCACAGTGCTCGTGTGGCTTTTCCAGCAGTCTAGTCGATTCGGGGATTCCAGGACAATTTACTGTCCAGGTTTACCCCAAGGTACTCTACTTCTTGCGAGAACTGAATGGTTTCGCCGCAGACAGAGGGGTGAATTAAAAGACTTAGGTTTCTTCTTTTGCTAAAAGGAACTCAAGGTGTCTCTTTGGGGTTTATCGAGAGGCTTTCTTTGGAGCACCATTTCTGTATCTCAGATAGTGCGTATTGCAGCACTTCCGAAACAGCGCTTTCATATTTGCCACTGACGATGACCACCACGTCGTCTGCATAGCCCATGGTCTCGATTGTTACGTTTTTTAGCGACCGAAGTAGGCTGCCAATGACAAGCGAACAGATCAGGGGCTTCAAGACTCCGCCTTGGGAATATCCCCGAGTTGTGAACGCCGATATTTCAACATCGTCGATGTTGGTGTGAATCACCCTACTTTTCAGCATGGACTTGGCTTTTTTCAAATGATTTCCGTGGAGGCTGCAGTATTGAATGAATGAAGCGACACAGTTCCTTTCTTCTTTGAAATTGTCTTCAGTTCATCTGACGTGTTTCCTCTTGAGTTATCTCAGGAATCTTGTACTGATGTCAAATAACTTCACCACTTCGACATAAGTTCCAATTGATTATGACTGTCTAACTGGAGATAGGTCCTTCAATTTCATAGTGAATCCCCTTTTGTCTGTGCCGGACTGGCACTATTTCATCACTAAAACAACAAGAAGTTACCCCGTCAAATGGCTGCTCTGTATGAGTTCAAACCCTCAAACCATTGAAAAAGCACAGCAATCCAGTACACACAACTCTGTTTGATGACTTATAGGACACCTCCTTCCTTGCATTCATCTATTTGTTTAATAATTTCGTTGTTCCCATTCATAACGCCAGTCAACTGACTCCCGGAGTTCGGTTCCCATTAGAAGCATTAATCTGTGTCACTGACACATGTAACCAAGCACTTTACCACAGAATCCTGTGCGGGTCTCCCACAAGAGGAAAAAAAAAAACACCCACCCACCCACACACAAACAACGAAAATATGTACATTCGGAAAAATTAATGTAAAATCAAAACACAACACACATCAACTGACGACACATAAATAAAAAGTATAACAGCCCAGTGCTGCAACTATAAATGGAATTGCCTTGTGCCCTTCAGGACACACACAGGATCTCTGTAGGCGAAAGGGACGAAATGGTTTATTATTAATGTGGGGATACTTTCCCAATGAATAGCTGAAAACTTTCAATAAAAAGCCGAAGGACAAAGCGAAAAGAATGGAAAGCACAACAAAACCCGAATGGGAATGGTAGAGCATGTGTACGTGGTTGGTTTTTGCGGATGGATCCCGGGGGGTGGGGTTTGTGGGTTCACGTACAAAGGATATACGAGTAGAATGCGAACGTCCATCGCGAAATAGAGGATTCCTCCGACCATAGAGAGATACGCAACAGACAGACGACATGTGTAGTGTTTGTGTATGGGTGGGTGGGTGGTATGGCCTGATACACACCGGATATGTGCAAATATTTAGTAGACTTGGAGACGCTCAGTTAAGGTCCTTTGACTGTCGTTTTTCGTCTTTTTTTTTATTTCCTCTTGCTCCTTTGGTCTGGTCTGTGGGTATTACAAGCGAAATCGTATGCAAATGGGAAACGATGTCGCCACGACTAAGTTTGTTTGTCTGTTGTTTTGTTAAGTTGTAGGTTTGGTGGGAACATATTTCCATTAGCTGAATGCCGGACGGACGGAGGATAGGCATATTTGGAAAAATTTAAAAGCATATGAAAGCAGGATGAAGGGGTGGAATATCTGGTTGTGGTGGGGCTCCAACCCTCAAATGGAGGAAATTAGCCTAACAAACGTTGAGGTCCTTCGGACTGGAATTGATGGAATTTATGTATGTTGTCCAAGGAGAAGTGCTTTGTCGATGAATCAGATTGCCAATTAGTGAAATGTCCTTCTTACAGGATATATGCCAGTTAGGCAGTTTGGTAGTGCTCAAGGGTGGGTGAGGCTTTTTCGATGGGTGGAGTGAAGTGTTTTTGTTCAGTGTGGACCTTCTTATACAATGGAAACTTGACAGGACTTCGCCACATCGTAAATCACTTGGGCGCTGCACGTGGATCGTGGAAAATAGGTTTTTGTTTTCATAACTTATCGGCTTGCATTCGATTCATGAGCCTTCCAAGTTAAAGATACTGGCGCTCCATCTTGTTATGTGAGAAAAAAAAGGACAAAAGGTAGTTGCCTCCTGTGAGGATTGAACTCACGACCCCTGGTTTACAAGACCAGTGCTCTGCCACTGAGCTAAAGAGGCTGATGTTGGACTCCAATTTTAACTCATTTTCGATTGGGCTTCAGAAACTCATTTTCCAATCAGTCGATTGAAGACTTATGTACCGATAGGCACCATCACGATAAGATCTTGATTGGCATCAGCTTAGAATCAAACAGAAGACAACGATGGACGGGGCCAATGTCTGTTTTAGTCTATCTAACCTGATTGTAGTTATAGCTGTGGGTTAGAGCCAACAGCATGGATCACCTTTAAACTTGTCATGTCAACATTTACCCCAAAGTGCCTCTGATAAGGCTTTTACCTAAGTAAAAAATTTACTTTCATAGACCTGCAGAGTACTTATTAGAGCGTGACTTCATCAATCATCAATCAAGTAATGAAGAACGTAACCGGAACGTTCACCGGAACTGGGTTAAAGCTCGAGCCTAACATCAGCCTCTTTAGCTCTTTAGGCCAGTGGTAGAGCACTAGTCTTCTAAATTCAATTCTGGTCGTGAGTTCAGTCCTCACAGGATGGATTTCCTTTAGTCGCTGGATTTGGACGCATCTGTTTTAAGGGCACGACTACCACGTCTCACAAGGTGATCACCTGGATCTCGTATTAAGGCTCATTAATCCGGTATAGGATACTTGTGAAGCCATATCGACTTTGAAAACTCATCAGAATGCGTCGGAATCATCGGAAACAGCTATGGTGACAGTGGAGAGGTTTCACTCTGTTACTGCAGCAGCACAGCAGCTAAAACTGTCAAAAGGCTGAGATCAGGAGGATAGTGGTCATCAGCTGCTTACAGTCACGCATCTCAACTATCTGGATGGAACATTACATGACATGACTTCTGTACTGGCGCTCGACAGGAGATTCACTATCAGTCTTTATGACAGAAATGACTGAAGGAACCGACACATAATAACAAGGAATTGGTCTTCTAAACTGACTGTACAAGGTTATGTTAGGTTAGAGAGGCTGTCGACTGAGCCGACGCGCTAAGACCAGGAGGAGTGTAACACTCCGCTCCATTGGGTTACTGACATTGCTGGGACCAGGAGTGGTCTTCGCTGCCTGCTCTTTAGGAGCTGTAAGTTTTGACCCGAGCACTGAGGCCTTACTTTTGGTTTTTATGTGTTCATATCTGATTCCCACGAGAAGTGGAGAAATAAGAACGGACTTGACAGAGATCCGAATTGCGGATGTGTGGCTAGATGATCCGAAGGGCTCCAGGTATTCGGATACTCCGTGGACGACTGGGCTATTGTTGATGCATTGGGACCCCAGCTAGGCAGATTCTCGGTACGATTCGTGTGACACCTTTAGCCGTCCTAAGGGAAGGGGAGAGGGGAGGAGTAGGGATGAGGGGGAGGGGAGGGGGAAGGGGAGTGGGGTTGACTGCCTCCTGGTTTCGTGTCTCATTTGGAGAAATTGCTGAGAATCTGTGACCTTTCCCATCTCCTACACCTCGACAAGATGAATAGTCGGCGTAGGAGACGGTACTCAGATGGACGATGATACAGAAATTGAGGTTTATTGCAAATCCCTTGGAGTAAACCGCTCGAAGGACATTGTCCAGTCTGTAAAAATGATTCGGTAAAATTCTATAATCGGACAGAAAATTTCTTTTTACATCGTCAGCTAGGCAGCCCTTTCAGGTTTGCACTCCGCAATAAGTCGATAAAGTCTTGTGGGAACCTGGCAATAGTATCTAAATGGTATCTGGAGCTAATTCGATGACCGAACGTTCTATACCAGGGCATTGTGGAAAGGTCAACTAATGATAGTGACGATGAACTCGCGGGAAACCCTTCTCTTTGACAAAGTTTCAATTAGCTCCCTGAAAACAGCATCGAAGTTGAAGCCAAACAAAACGAAGTAATACAAGCTTGGTTCCACTAGACGCAGCGGAAGAATTCTGTAGCCAGCCCAGAACCAGAAGAAATCGCTTCCTCTGATTAAGCTTTGTTGTAATGATGGTCTAGATCATAACTGAGTATTTAACCTAGGTACTGTGCGAATCAAGCCCGTAGCCATGATTCACACACAAATCAAGAAATTCATCTCTCGGTGAATGCAAATTCCAAAGGACTTTCCCAGATCTCAGAGGGGACTCAGCTTTTTTCATCACCTAGCTGGCTACGGGCATGGTGCGAATGTCTTGTCATCCCCGGCAAAAGAACAAAAACTCTTCACGAAATCCGAGCACTTGTGTAACTTTGTGTTGAAGACCTCCTCCGGTTCATATCCCTGTCTGAGAAGTTCTAAATCCGCGATCTTTCCTTACAGGTTCCTAGGGTAATTTCAAAAGGATGTGACGCAATAGATCCAATTGCCGGTTTATGTGAGCACAAAACACTCATATATCTACCTACCTGCCTGTCTAACATGGGGCAAATTCTTCTGAAAGGCTACAGAAGCGTACCTTAGACAGCTCGGGATGAGCCAAGGCCTAGATTTTCGCACGAATGGAAGGGACCATCTATATAAGCTTCAGGAAGAGAGTCCTTACTACGTTTCGGAGTCTTGCTGATATGTTGGAGCACCAGGATGGGACAATAGTGATGATGCCATGAAAACCGAACCGAGAACATATTGAAAATTGCTGGTGCTTGCAATAGCTTGCCACTAACCAACGAACCACGGCGATCGCGGTTATGGCTGACGCATATACTCGTAGGACTGGAATTTTGTAAAAACACAGAAATTGTACTCTAGCCACTGAAGACAGTAAACAGCGTAACGATGTTAACAGGCCATGGATGCTTCATAGATGTGGAGAAAACCATATTCCACTACCCGGGCTACAGAACCAAAAGTCTTCACCCGGGCAAGACTTAGCCCAGGCAGAGATGTAAAAGATTTAAATCTTTTGAGAATGTAATTCAATAGAGTTCATAAATTCTGATTTTGAATTCATGACTTCGCTTTTGGACTTCAGCTTCAAAAATTAAATCACCATTCAGATTTGAAGTCTTAGATTGTGTTAATCATTTGAACCAATCAAGAGATTTGAAGTCACTGGAATGAAATCTTTGTGACTGCACAGCATTCTCTGAAGTCACATTGAAATCATTTGCATTCACTTATAGTTATCGGCATTCAATTGAAGTCTTTAAGACTTCACTATTTCTTTGAAGTCTTTAAGACTTCACACGAATTTCATTGAAGCCTTTGAGACTTCACACGAATGTCATTGAAGTCTTTGAGACTTCACACGAATTCCATTGAAGTCTTTGAGACCGCTACATTTTGTGGAAAAAAAAACTGCCTTTGAAAAACATTTCGCTTTTTTTTGTTTATGTAATGAATAATAAGTATATTCCACTTCTATACAAACTGAATTTTTCACAGGCAGTTTTTTTTTCCACAAAATGTAGCGGTCTCAAAGACTTCAATGGAATTCGTGTGAAGTCTCAAAGACTTCAATGACATTCGTGTGAAGTCTCAAAGACTTCAATGAAATTTGTGTGAAGTCTTAAAGACTTCAAAGAAATAGTGAAGTCTTAAAGACTTCAATTGAATGCCGATAACTATAAGTGAATGCAAGTGATTTCAATGTGACTTCAGAGAATGCTGTGCAGTCACAAAGATTTCATTCCAGTGACTTCAAATCTCTTGATTGGTTCAAATGATTGCCACAATCTACGACTTCAAATCTGAATGGTGATTTAATTTTTGAAGCTGAAGTCCAAAAGTGAAGTCAATTGAATGAATTCTAAAACATGAAGTATTTGCTGTGAATTCACGGAATGTATTACTGAAAGATTGCATTCTTTTACAACCCTGAGCCCAGGTAGATGGTAAAGATTCGAGAAAGTTCAGACCAAATCAGTGACAATGCGGCCATTACAGCGTCTAGAAAAGAGACAAAGACCGGGCAGCAGTGAAATGTGAATGTGAGTGAGTTTTTAACTTAATGCTGGAGTCCGCCTCGGGATGAAATGCTTGAAAGTAGTGCCGCGAGGATCTGGGGTAAAAAGAGTGATGGGTTTAGTGGCTGTCAATCTACACTGTCAATTAGCACAGACCAGTTTCGTTTTTAAAAGATTCCCACCTTCTATTTGGAAATTCACTCCCCTCAGGCATCCCCTCTAAACGTAAGGAAGCCCTTGTCCGCATTCCACGGGGTATGTACACGCGTGTCGTGAAGAGTTGAGAGCTACGAAGTTGAGTTTATAACGAACCTAGTTGTCATCCATTCAGTATAATTCTGGAAGCTTCTGATAACTTCTCGTTTGAGAGAACTCTCCAAACCTCAACAAAGGATAGCCACAGGACGGTAAGTTCTTGATGAAATCCGTGTGTCCGAATGGCCTTACAGTCTCTACTTCGGTTGAAAAACTGACTTTGTCTGTGTTTCACGCCCTGTGTAGCTGAACAATATCAACGACAAGGACGAAAAACATGTTTTCTATTGTTTTTGACCAACAAACCTTGGTTTGACTCCACACCAGAATCGATAACCAGTTCCAATTTACAGTTACTTCTCAGTCAATCGACATTCCATCGTTTTGTTTTTCCATTACGGACAAAGCGATGTCCTTTCACATCCATAGGACGAGACTATGTATCTGCAAATCCCCAAAATATGTGCTGAGTTGATCTTTCCAAACCATTGCAAATGGCGTTCTATTAGCTTTAGCCTTGCCGGAGATGGAAGCCGCAGTAAAATTGCCATTCTACTCGCCCTTGTCCTTCGTCCGTTGCCCCTTTTTGTGTTCAGACAAAACAGGAAAATATGCTCTATTTGTTCCTGTGAGCAAATTTCAAATGAAAGGACGATATACATACAGATTCGGATACATTGCTTCCACCCTCGCTTACCGCAGTTACACACACACACACACACACACACACACACATGTATTTGTGGTGGAATGGCAATAATTTTACCTCCGTAATCCTTTCCCAGTGATACCAAGGATAAGGTCCATCCACACCAACTCACACACACACAACCAAATTCGTAAGAGAGAGGAACAGGGGTGGACTATAAAAATGATGCCACTGTTCAATTTGAAGAGGGTCAGTCAGCAGCAGTAGAGCACGATTCGTTTGGTGTCCTGCAAGTCGACGGCGGTATTGCCACAATGCCATCACCCCTGCGACGGCCAATACGGAAACTTTGTCCATTTACCCCCGCATCGGACCGAATAGATTTCCGTCCTCCTTTTATGTTCGATGCCATCGTCGTTGTCGACTACGACGACGACGACGGCAACAACGTCGGGAGAAAATGGTTGCTCGTTAAAATTGTATGCATAGCCATTGCCATATCCCGGGATAAGTTCATGAGTTAGCTATAAAAGTATGTAAGCCGGGTGGGGATGGGGAGGAAAACGGACAGAACATACCCGAGCAAGGACACACTCTGTTGAGTGGATGGACGACGAGGAGCCGGGGTGGCTGTTTGTTGGACTCTCTCAGGGAAATGAAATTTTCGGTTTTTATGGCGCAGACAAAAGTTAAGAGTGGACAGAGTTGTACTGTCGTGGTTGTAGCATTTATGCGAAGCAGGCTTTTGCATGGCCAGCAGGATACGAACAACTACGTTATCCTTATTGGTGAAGTTTCAGTTTTTTCTTCTGTTTCGTGTGGGTTTGGATAGCTTGGGGCTGCTCGGGGACCACCAGAAGGTCCCATTAAATAAGGAGCTACTCATTTGCTTGTTTGAATTAAACTATTTCCGAGCCGAGCTAAGGATGTGTGATTTTTGTGTTGTTTCTCCATCCATTCTACTTAGAGACCATTAGTTTCAGTTGTTCAGAAAACATGGACCAAAACCACATGTAGTTTTACACAGCAGGAGCAGGGAATTGGGATTCGTTTGTCCCACATGACCAAGCTTCCTCAAGTATCAAACTGAAAGGAGACTATAGATGTGTAGCCTTATACAAACAAAATTCCTGACTGGAGATGCCAATAAATCACAAATAAAAATGAGCCTTCAACATTGGCGGTTCTAAGGTGGACATTGGTACGGGAAACAGTAGTAAACATTTTTTCTAGCAAAAACGACTACAGCTGTGTCTTCCACGCCGACTATTATACCCGGACAAAGACTGGTTTGTAGAATGTAACGAGGCTTCTGGACTTAGGGACGGGAGGACCTCCAAACGTCAATTTTTTGCAAGTTGACCGAAAATACATGCGATATCGGTTGAACGTTTTATAGGTTAACGCCTACAGCACGTATAGAAGACTAATTTCCTGACGACGGCCACATTCCTATCTAAAGTACAACGAGTCACCATTATACAGGCTCCGTCTAATGAACTGCTACCAATTTTACATTGGCAGTACTGATGACAGCAATTACAGCTGATTAATATTTTCACATATATTGATAGTCTATTCAGTTGTTTACGAGAATAAGGAAGCTTGTCGTTGTTAGTCGTACTTAAAGCGAAATATTCGAAATGAAATTCAAAAGAAAGAGTATGATTGCCTTGTACAGGGTCATACAATTCGTGGTCCGGATTTGACATCTCTGTTTCAATTACATACGTCAAACCGAACTGTCACTCGAGACTGTAAATGTTTAGTTTAAGGTTCGCCATTTTACAGTATGAATCGTTTAACAATTGCAGAATGTGTTAAAATTGTGAAAACTTACTACAAAAATAGTGATTCTGTAGTAGCTACGTTTCGCGCATTACGAGCAGATTATGGTCGACACAACCGTCCATTTGAGCGTACTACAGGGAAGACTGTACAAAAATTCAAAGAGACTGGCTCTGTTACAGATTTCTTAAGGCCGAAATGCACGGTCTACAGGAAATATGGCAGCCGTTAGTCAAAGTGTTGAAGAAGATCCAAATCTATCGATTTCACGGCGAGCACAGCATTTAGGCTTGCTTAGAACATACGCCGATTGGGTGCTTGAACAGCAGCGTTTGGATGACCAATTTTGACACAAAATTTTCTTCAGCGATGAGGCTCAGTTTTCACTCGGTGGATACGTTAACAAACAAAATTGTTCCATATGGTGAATGGAAAATCCACATGTAACTGTCAAAAGAGCACTGCATCCACAAAAAGTCACTGTATGGTGTGCAATTTGGTCTAGTGATGTCATTGGTCCATACTTCTTCGAAAATGAAAAAGGTGTAACCGTCACCGTCAATTCTCATCGTTGTAGCCAAATGTTAACGGAATTTTTTTGGCCTCAAATCGAAGATATGGATCTGGAAGACATGTGGTTTTAGCAAGACGGTTTTGACTTTTTTGCAAGAAAAGTTTCCTGGACGAGTGATCGACTAAACCAAGATCGTGTGATTTGTTGCGTTGGATTTCTTTTTGTGGTGCTATTCAAAAGATCGTGTTTATGCACATAACCCGCAAACTCTTGACTATTTGAAAACGAATATTCATCAAGTTATGATCGAGTTATTGGCCGATATGTGTCAAAAATTAATCGAAAATTACCTTGCCAGAATCGAGTCCTGCAAGAAGTCCCGAGGAGGTCAGTCATCCAAACAATATATTAAAATAAAAATTTGGTCGAAATCTAAATCATAAATGTGTTTTATTAAAATTTACTTTCGGAACCACAAAATGGATGAACCTTTACTTGACAAAAAGGAAAAGTAAAGACTCGAAGTCAAAAAAATCCACGGCAGAGATTTGAACGTGTCCGACAAAAGCAAACGGCGCATACTAGAAATTGATCTTACAGTGAACCCCTTCAAGATACAAAAAGTACAGGATTTATAACCGGCACAGACGGCAGTTCGCCTTCAAAGATCAAAAGCTCTGAAAGCCTTACACGGAGCCGGTAATTTGCAGAATTTTACGGATTAGCAATACGTAAATAAACATAATAATGATTGGGTATGGTTGCAGAACAAACCTAACGATGATTTACGAAACTGACTTGCTGTTGGTAAACAAGCACCTGCTATTGTTATGGTTTGGGCTGCTGACACTGCAAACGGACGATCTCCACTAGTTCTTACCGACCAGGGCGTTAAAGTGAATCAGGAAATATTTCGACAAAATGTCCTCAATGATGCGTTGATCCCTTGGGTACGCAAACAATGCGGTGCCAACTGCTGAACATTCCAACAGTACCGCCTCATAAAACTCGATTAACACAACAATTTTTATATGATCACAACCATACGCAGACATACTGCCAAAAAGAGCCACGATGCGTGAAATGTGCCGGTACACATCTCTCGAATGAGTGCCCCTTAAACAAGCAGACCGCAGCGACTTGCATAAATTGTAAGGGAAAGCACCCAGCGAACTATCGAGGTTGCGAAGTGGCCAAAGAACTCCAAAAAAGGCGCGACACACTTAAAAAGAACATGCGTCCGCAACCGAAACCAAATAAAAATAAGCCGGAAAAACCGCTGCTGAAAGAAAGCAAACCAGTAAAGGAGAAAACCAAAAAAGTTCAGGAAAAACCGCCATCTGCTGATGCGCAAACGTATGCGCAAGTTGCATCGCAAGCAACTAAGCAAAATGGGCCTGCATTAGATCCTATGCAACAAGTTTTCTCTATAATTCTCGCGAAACTCGAGGAGCAAAGCAAGACAAATAAGCTCATATTCGAAAAACTTAGTAACCTTGAGCATAACGCTCGCAAACCACGAACGAAATTATGAACATGAACCAGTTACTTAAAATCTTAACATGGAACGCAAACGGCCTTCTGCAAAGAATCGACGAACTGGAAGTACTCCTACGCCAGCAGAACATTGACATATGCTTGATTTCTGAAACCCATCTGACAAAGGAATCTCGGGTTAAAATTAGAGGATACTATGCTTATCACGCATACCACCCATCCGAAAGGGCTAGGGGCGGATCGTTGCTCTTAATTAAAGACTGTATTGCGCACTCTTTGAATTCACCGATAGAACTCGATGCAATGCAAATAACTTCGGTTCGCGTAAAAAATAAAAAGATGTATTACAATATCGCGTCCATTTATTGCCCTCCGTGATACACGCTAGAAAATAATGACTTAATAAGTCTATTTGACTCACTTGGACCAAAATTTATTATTGGTGGTGATTTCAATGCGAAACACACCTTTTGGGGTTCGAGATGCATTTCACCTAAAGGCAGACTTCTCTACGAAATCGGCATGCAATTTGCTGTTGACTTCTTTTCGACGGGGAAACCGACTTATTGGCCCTCCGACATAGCAAAAACGCCTGACCTCATAGACTTCTTTATTGCAAAAGGGGTAGCGAAAACCTTTACGAACGTCGAGGAAAGCTTTGATCTCTCCTCAGATCATTCACCAGTCATATTGACAATAAGTGAACGCCTAATGAAGAAGGAAGGCGCGCCCAGATTAACTAGCAACAAAACTAACTGGGACGGCTTTAGGAAAGCTTGTGAAGAAAATATAGTCCTGAATGTGTCGCTTAGAACACCGTGCGAAATAGAGGATGAAGTCGGCAGATTTATTGAAGTCTTACAAAGCGCCGCGTGGAACAACACTCCATATAAAAGGAAAGTAGTCGGAAATAGCGAAGTTAAATATCCGCCGGAAATAAAAGAACTGATGCTGGCAAAGAGGAGAGCACGCAAAAAATGGCAATAGTCCCGCGCTCCCCAGCATAAAACCCATTCGAACTTCCTATGCAATAAGCTCAAAAAAGCGATACGGGATTTTAAAAATCACGAGATTTCTACATATCTCGAAGGCTTGTCTGCTGAAAAAAGTTCGAATTACTCTCTTTGGAAAGCTATAAAAGGTATCAAAAAACCCCAAATACAATCGCTACCAATAAGAAAAAGTAATGGCGAGTGGGCAAAAGGCGATAAAGAAAAAGCCGACTTATTTGCCGAGCATCTAGAAGAAACGTTTAAGCCATTTCCCGGGCAAGCATTAATAGAAAATATTAATAATACTATTATGACTCCAGACAACTTTAAAATAAGAAGCGTGTCACTAGCCGAACTTTGTGAGGTAATAAAAAATCTAAAGAATAACAAGGCTCCTGGATATGACCTAATAACCGGACAGGTCCTGAAGGAATTGCCAAAGAAAGCTTTAATAAAACTTGTTTACCTTATAAATGCTTCGATAAGACTATTATACGTTCCAAGGCAATGGAAAGTCGCCGAAGTTATAATGGTTTCAAAACCGGGAAAACCGCCAAACGACAAAAAGTCGTACAGACCGATATCGCTCCTACCGATAATATCAAAAGTTTTTGAAAAACTCTTATTAAAACGGTTAAAAACGGTAATTGAAGAAAGACGTTTGATTCCTGATCATCAATTCGGGTTCAGAATCAAGCATTCCACAATTGACCAGGTTTATAGAATAACCAACGAAATTGAGAAGGCCATTGAAGAGAAAAAAATATGTTCTAGTGCTTTTCTTGACGTTTCCCAAGCCTTTGACATGGTGTGGCATGAAGGCTTGAATTATAAACTAAGACAGGTACTTCCGGAAGAGCTGTACAAAATTTTAGAGTCGTACTTGGAGAACAGACTTTTCCGTGTCAAACACGGAGCCGAATACTCGGAATTCAAAGAAATCGCTGCGGGAGTTCCACAAGGGAGTGTTCTTGGTCCAGTCTTGTTCTTGCTCTATACTCGAGATATACCGCAAGAAGAAGGCACCGTTGTTGCTACATTCGCGGACGATACGGCTATCCTGGCAACAGAAAATTCAGTCGAGTCAGCAACTGTGAAGCTTCAACGAGCTTTGGATACAATTTGCGAGTGGACAAAGGTTTGGCGCATTGTTCTCAACGAAACCAAATCTACGCATGTTAACTTTACTAACAAGAAAATAAACAACTTACCCGTTTTCATTAACTCGGTACAAATACCGTATGCAAACGAAGCAAAATATCTAGGAATGACACTAGATGCGAAACTCAAATGGAAGCCGCACTTTAAAAAGAAACGCCACGAGCTCGAAATTAGATTTAGAGAAATGTATTGGCTGCTTGGAAGATATTCCAAATTAAGCATGTATAACAAATTGCTCTTATATAAGCAAGTCTTAAAACCTGTATGGACGTATGGTATACAACTTTGGGGTTGTACCAAAACCAGCAATAGAAATATTTTACAAACCTTTCAAAATAAGGTGCTCAGAACAATCGTTAATGCGCCGTGGTACATTAGAAACGACGATATCCATAGAGACCTCGGTCTAGCTACCGTCGAAGATGAAATAATAAATTTTGCACGCAAACTCCGTGTTCGCCTTCATGGACATTGTAATAACGCCGTACTCCAAATTCTGGACGTGACAAACCTTGTGCGCCGACTACAAAGAACGAAACCGTTCGATTTAGTGCAATAAGGAATAGCCGCTTATAATGACGGTATTAGTAGGTGCTTTCACTGGAAAGCTACCTGCACAACGCGAACTTTTATTGTCGAAAGCTAAACTACTTGATAAGGCTTTTTTTGTACTTAGTCGTAGTCAACACGAAAAGGGGAGGTGTTTTTAGTGAGTAAGAATCTCACACTACCATGAGCACGTGCGGTAGATCCTCATGGTGTCTCATGAAAGATTTTCACCTACCCTCGTAAAAAAAAAAAAAAAAAAAACATTCTACAGCTCATTTTTTCTCAGCAGTGGCATCCATACTCGCCAGACTTCTTGAATCCCATGGCCTTCGCCATATGGTCCATTTTAGAGGCTTAGGTATCAACAAAGAAATATGAAAGTGTGGATACTCTAAACTCAGCGCTTCGTCGGAAATGGTCGCGAATTCCACAGGACCACAGGGTGCAATGCCTTCACCAAAAGGATTGATGCCGTTATTCGCGCTAGAGTAAGTAGCGAAGCTAGGTCATGCCAACCAAGGGCTCAGACATGTTTATTTAGACTCATGCTCGGTAAACACGCCACAATTTAGTGGTTGTGGTCAACCCCTGGGTATGAAACAGGGAAGCAATGACTATGGCGAACAATTTGTAGATGGCTGCAATACCAATTTCTTTGTTATAGGCGGCACCATGTTTCAGCATCAGACCTGCCACAAGCTGGGTGTCCATGTCCACTGATCAAATTGACCATTTTTCCATCAATCAGTCACCGTTTTTGAAGTATTCACCTGAAGGTCCTAAACAGACTAGAGGCCGATATGGAAATGGCACGAGATCCCCTGAGATTGCCTACAGTTCGACGTCCTACGCCAACACATGATGTCCAGGTATGACATCGACAGAGTCAGTATCCCTTAGTGTTCTCACAATTCAGGGATTACCTTCAACAGCTCAACCATACAGTACAGTACAGTACAGTGAAAAACGTTTTCATACCTGGCGCCTAATCAATTGCCAGTCGATATCAGGGAAAACATGACGCTTGAAATTTGGAAAAGTTCGACGATTGAAAAATGCTAACATAACAACTACTCCAGCAGTAGATAGGGAAAAGGGAGCTACAGGTTCTGTATCACATGGATATGACAGAAAGCAGTGTTGCAGTGTAGTGCAGATGAGGCAAGCTCATTTCCATCAATGAACTGACCACTGAAGCAGAAGAAGCACCAAAACTGTCTTTGGAATAACTAAAGAGCTTATAAGTGATTTGAGTTCTAGTGAACATCCGGTAAAAACCCTAGATTTCAGATGAGAACCAACTCACGCAAGTGAAGGATTATTTCGCCGTGAATTCGCCAGTCTCCATATCAAATGTCGATTACAGATATCCATAACCTGCTTCTTAGTTCTGTTCGAAGGCTTTGTTAAAATAATTGGTAAACTTCATTTAGATCAAAGTATTTCTAGTCGCAGTCTTATTTGTATAACAGTTACCAGTTTTACTCTTGTCTCGATTGGTCGTGACCTTTCGCTGGCACCTGTAAACTAACGCCTGTTCCGGGCATCCTATAGTGTTAGCCCAAGTACCCTCGCCTTTCTCGATGTACGTACATATCGATGGGAGTTTAATTTAAAAGTATCTGCGAACCTTAATGATGTTCTGAACACACTAAAAGCAACTGTCGATGTTAAATTTTATTTTTCCTCAATTTGTAGATAAAAAATTACGCCTTGAATCGAGTAGAATCGTATCGACACTAAGCCTACTTCTTTTCATAAAAAGATAACAACAAAAGGGATCTAAAAGTAATGCCTCCTGTGAGGATTGAACTCACGACCCCTGGTTTACAAGACCAGTTCTCTGCCACTGAGCTAAAGAGGCTGATGTTGGCTTCGAGCTATAACCAGCTTTCGGTGGGCCGCAGAATTCTTATTTTCAATCAGTTGATGGAAAATTCATGTTTCGATAAGGTCTACGACGTTATGAAAACCTTCAGACCATCGCCTTGAAATTTTTCATGTAGATCACAAGACAAACCGAATAGAAATTAAGGCGGCAGAAGATTTTAACGATAAGAGAATTGATTTCGACAAGGTCGGTGTTGCTGTACAGCTCACATTCTTAGTTCCATGAACTGTCAACAGAGGCAGGACCATAAATCGAACGTAGAACTTTTCTTCCGCAAACTCCAAGTGCAATTTCATCTGAAAAAGTCCATACCTCTTCACGGTATACAAATATGGAACCAATTAGGAACTTGTATAGAGTTTTCTTGGTTCCTCTCCAGGCCTTGTTAAATGGCTGTCTCTTAAGGTCATAGCAACAGCGATTGACGAGTGTTATTCTAGGTGGGATCTCCACGATTTCTTCCTCGAAGTTATACGTGTTCATCGACACATTCTGTTCGAGATGCCAGTGTTCTGTCTCGATATCCAGAGACAGCACCTATTTTGTTTTGTCCTCGTTTACAACCAGACCCATTTGAACAGCTTGTGAGTTGGAACTCGATGTTCCCGAAGGCATCAATGCCAATGATGTCAATAGTACTTGATATGTTGACATGATAATTTTTCTAGTAGGAGATTGAACGAGCTGCGTGACAAGGCATCACACTGTTTAAAAACTCCAGTAGTACTGAAGGTCTCGGTGCGAGCTTTTTCTATTGTCGTTGTCATTCTAGCGCCCCATGATTTATAATAATCCAGTTGATTCTGCGGGTAGTTCTGGGAATTTGCTCAGATCTTCATGGATTTATATCAAAATTCAAAGAGCATTTTGCATAGGAAGAACAGGATGGATAAGATCAACAGCCTAAGCAACACTTGAAGGAATGTTGAACTTGGTTCCGCTTAGAGCGGCAAAAACAGTACCCAGATTAAGGGAAGTAGGTCTATGGACAATCAACACCTATGGTTTCGCCTCCGTTCTAACCCGATGAACTAACATGAAGGAGAACACAGATACCGACTTCATCATTCCAGCTTTAGACTTCGATAGGAAATTTAATATCAAATTGGACTTGGATGAGGGTACAGTCTGCACTGACGAAGAAGTAGCCTTCTACACCTACACTATGTGGACAGCCAAGAGGCCATCAGTCAACATCCACAATATCTGAGCTTGTAATGCTTTGGAGACAAGATATCAACGACCAGCAAGGTGTCCCTATACTGGGTATCAGACCAGAAAATAAAATCAGGAAATAAGATAGCGGATAAACTTGCCAAGAAAAGTGGAGAACTAGATTCTGGACACCAGCACTCAGCACTCTTTGCAGAGAAATGAATGAATAAACCATGATCAAGGCTAATACACGATAGCGTCATATGGACACCTGGGTAATAGCCAGATCACTAAGGCCATCCTACAATAAGAAGAACTCCAAAGGTTTTTTACAAATGAGTCGCAGGGAAAAACGAACCGTTTTCTCACACGACATTGTGCGATAGGGCTCCATGAGGAATGACTTGGATTACCCTCTAATGACTACTACAGAATCTTCAGAGACGAAGAGGAATTAGAATCCGTCCGACCTTTGCTGTATGTCCCGCACTAGCCACCAGAGTCTCGGAATCCACACCCGAGGGACGGCACAGTGGAGGATAACCGCGAGTCAGGTGGCGCCAGCGAAATTGGAGGCAGCTGGCTAAAGATCGAGCTGGCTGGAGACGTTTGTTAGTTGAGGACCAGGTCCACCCCGGGCTGTAGCGCAACCTTAAGCAAATAAGTAAGTCACTAAAAGACTAAGTCACTAAAAGATCGCGTTTTTTTGGTAGTAGCTTGTTCCATGGGCTGGAGGACCTTCATAATACCCTTTCTGGGTGATTTTCAAATTCGCAAACCCTCCCCTTTGGTTAGACTACCATGAAAAAAAAAAAAATAAATAAATAGATAGCGCGACAGCTCGAGGTGAGCCAAGGTCTAGAGTAGTATAAATTTGCCAATCCTGGGCCACAGGGAGCAAGGAGCCGTTGTTGTGACATAGGGGATTCCGTGTGACGTAGGAGATTCCATGCGGCATTCCATTTATTAGACTGGAACAGCTTTTAGACTGGATAAGCTTTGGTAGATCAGATCAGAGCAGATCAGTTCCTCGTAGTTATCCAGTTTGCAAGTTGATCCAGTCTGATAAATCATCTGATTTGAACGGCTCCCTGCTCCCTGTGACCCAGGATTGGCAAATTTATACTACCGCCTAGCTTCTCACAGCCCAACACAGATGTTGTGCGTGTTGTATTGTTCGCACGAATGGAAGGGAGCTTCAATTTATTGCCTACTCCGAACGGCGATTTGAGAAGCTTTTTCATGACAAATTGTACTCTCGGAGGCTTGTCATTCCCCGACGAGAGGTTGTGCCGCGAACAATCTTCAGTGGACACGGCTGGGGCTTGAACCCACGCAGGTTGCTCAGCAGTCCGACGCACTAATCACTGAGCCACGGCGACTCCCATGAGTGAACTACTTATAGGTACAATGTACTACGTAAGTCTTTAGGACACTCACTACACCAACCAACCAACAATAGATCCATACCGGTCAATGTGAGATTAGTTCTCATGCAATCTGCACTCGAACACCACCTAATCTAATTTTGTGACAAAGTGATGGGTGACTCAGATCTTTGGGTAGAACTAGGATATCAAATCCGAGTGCTTTTTGTTGAAAATAAAAGCTCGCGGGTGCAGTTCTCCGTATGTAGGACACTTCAGAACATCGAAGACATCAAAAACGAATTCTTCCTTGAAAATCTTTCCAAGAAACCAGATGTAGAATTCATCAACAGAGTTACACAATGTGTGACCATTTCCTGTCGTGAATCTATTGACATAACTTCTCCTCAGCATATCATATGCATTTGACCAAAAAATTGTACAATTTTCACCACGTCCTCGACCACAACCTTTCTAAATAGTGCGCATCTTGAAAATTATCATGTGAACTGCAACGGCATGTCGTCTGTCGACCCCATGAACCTGAACCTGAAGTGTAAAATTACGTCTCATTCTTTGGAAATCTCCCAAGACCCCTGGGATTACCTTTGCTTTCAACTTTCATGATCCATTGTCAGTTGAAGGGTTGAAATGTTCCCAAAGAACTTCATTTCTTCAACTTTGGTTCCATCTTCGACTCTTAACTGACCAAAGAGGCTTTTCTCTCGCGACACATGACATTTGCTTTCATGGGTGAGTTGTGTTTGACCATAAGTGGTTCCCATTCCTGTTTCTGATTCCTGTCCTTGTTACATTCAGAGTGATTGGCATATTAATTCACGAAAATGTATCTTGAGGGACTCGGTAAAATTTATTACCATCCGACAGCGGATTGGATTTCATTCCAGAGTAAGAGTCACCCTTCTGGTCACTTAGCGAATTGGTGTGATTGCCAAAGGAGTACTGAATCCTCGAATAAAGTATCAAATTTCACATGGAATTCCTTTAAGTGTTAATTGCAACTACTTAGACCGGCATACATCCCCCGAAAGCCTCACACAAGATGGACAGTACACATCCATACACAACTCCGTGTTCTTTGTAATTCTAACAAGGAATCCTTGCCTTGTATGTGTGGTTTGATATGTCCTGTGTGCTGTGCGCTCTTCGATAAATAGCTCATGTCCCAGAAGTGACCCGTAACGTTCTACAAGAAAAAAAAAAAAAAAAGGAAAAACCCAAGAAAAAGCGACACAGTCGCATTTATCTCCATTTGACCCTCTTCAAAGTCCTTTTTTATGTTCGGTCTTCATTCGATATTCATTCCCCCACAGGCTGCTGCCACAGTATCCATGGGGCTACTACCAACGGTCCTTTTGTCCTTTTTTCCATTCTAGATTCTAAGACATGTAAATACCCTGTCATGTTGGGTCGTAATACTATAACGTGTACTGTGTGTTGGGCTTTTTTTTTTTTTTTTGGTTAGGCAAATCCATGCATATGTAACGAGGATGTAAATGTGTGT
Source organism: Matsumyia berberina (assembly GCA_917880715.2). Taxonomy (NCBI): domain Eukaryota; kingdom Metazoa; phylum Arthropoda; class Insecta; order Diptera; family Syrphidae; genus Matsumyia; species Matsumyia berberina. The sequence goes on from OU862871.1 coordinate 97,951,016, forward strand.
ATGTACGGCTGTGTGTAGCATCATTCGAAGGATGGCCGAAGAGGAAATCCAACTACGCCAGCAACCAACCACCTTTAACTACACTGGGCAATGGCGAACGGAATATCCCATAAGTGTTGACTGTATTTGAATTTTAGTGGCCGCCACGAAGGGTCCGTTTTTATAGATTTTTTTTTTTTCAGTTTATTTTTTTTTGCTGCCGCTACTACTACTTCTGCTGGTGGTGTTTTGAAATAAGTGACGTGTTGTATGTGTGCTGGATCTTTGGACAGTTACGTGTGAGTTTTAGTGAGCAAAGAGGAATGATACAACTTGCTTTGGTAGGAATTTTGCACATTTCGGCCGACATCAGCTTGATAGGCGCTGATGTCCCCATAAAAGACAAGGACGACTCGACCAAAGAATGATTCTATGAGCTTCTCGACAAAACACATGACCAATGTCCGCAAAATGACGGTAAAATCTTGTTTCGTTTCCTCACCTTAAAATTCACAAGGCTAAGGTCCCCTTCGATCATCAAATGGACAAAAATGTATCCTTGCGATCGAGGAAAGGCACGCCTCTGCATGTGCAAATCTTCCCAATAAGAAGGAAACCTTAGTAGTAGAGTCACAGTCGGTGCTGAGAAAAACTTCTTCTACAGACTGTAGGAAGGCGACAAACACCAACATCCTCCTATCAGGCGGAACAAAGCATTTAATACAGACTATGGTAGCCGATATTATCGTCCACCTAATCAAAACGAAGTGCAAAGAGCAATATCCAACCAAAATCCAAATGGGGTTGCTAAACCTGAAGGCTTATCGGCCGTTTTGGTAGTGACCATACGGCAAAGATTCTAAGATTTGGTTACACGGGGCTTAACAAATGCTCGATGCGCAAGAAAGGGGACCCCATCAGCATTACGTACAAGATCTTATCTGCCATGTTGTCTAAATGCTAACCTCCAATCGAGAGAATTAGCACTTCCGGTTGTCTCACCCATCTTCAAAAACATACATCATCAACCAGGTCACACGAGTCGTGGTAACAAAAAGCACAGCCTAGTACTAATTGGGTTCAGTTGAACCGCCACGTCTACCTACCTACCCTGTGTGAATGCCTGAAACCTATCATCAACATTCTGGTTGGCCCCTAACAGTGGGGTTTAATGCCAGGGAAGTCCACAATTGACCAATTTTTCACAGATTTTGGAGAAAACCCAAAAAGTCCAAATTGATACAATGCATCTCCATCTCTTTCGATTTAGAGCCGGTCTTGACAATATTTATAGAGACAAGATATACAGAGCCATGTGTAGCTTAGGCATCCCTGCCAAACTCGTCCATCTGTGCAGGATGACGATGGAGAATGCTCACTGCTCCATCATGATCGGTAACAAGCTCATTGTCATGACTTCTTTGGCATCGTATTTGTACGAATTGTGTAAAACTCGCAAGCCAACACTAGAGGCACAATATTTCACAAGTCTGTGTTACTTACGTGGGCCGATGATATTGATAGCTTTAGCCCAACTCAGCGTACTGTCACTGGTGCGTTCGTAAGTACATATATGTATAGGATGAAATGCCCGAAATGGATTCAGTGGTGAACGAAGACCAAACGAGGTATTTGCTGTCAACAAGAAGGAACACGCAACATCTATGAATCGGACAGAACGTAACAGTAGGCAACTAAAGGGTATTTCATTAAGCGCTTCCTATCGCTAAATTTGAATAAAACAAAGTGTGTGTGAGATATCATCGAAATTGTTTATTCATTTGAAAGGCCTATCGATGCCATTATGTATGGAATATACATGTCTGCCGCGTCTTCTCTGGGTGGCGCGCATCCGAAATGTCAAATTTTCCATGACTCTGGCGCATAAATCAGGCTGAATTTGACCGATGGCATGGGTTATGTTGGCTTTGAGGGCCGCTGTGGTTTGTGGCTTATTCGCATAAACCTGCGACTTCAGAAAACTTCACAAGAAAAAGTCTAACGGGGTCAAATCGCACGATCTCGGTGGCCAGGTCACGTCACCTCCACGTGAGACGACCATGCCCTCGAATTGCTCGTGCAGAATTTCCAATGTTGCGTGAGCTGTGTGGCACGAAGCGCAGTCCTGTTGAAACCACATGTCGTTGGTGTCCATATCATCCAATTCGGTCCAAAAGAAATTGGTAATCATCGACCTATAGCGCTCGCCGTTGACGGTGATGGCCTGGCCAACGTCGTTCTCAAAGAAATATGTTCCGATGACGCCGCCAGCCCAAAATCCACACCAAACAGTGACTTCATCGGGATGCATTAGACGCTCTTGGATCTCATGTGGATTGGTATCGTCCCAAATTCGACAATTTTGTTTGCCGAAATGGAAATGGGAAATGGGCCTCATCGCTGAAGATGATTTTTCGATGAAAATTGGGGTCAGTTTCCAACTGCTCCAGAGCCCTATGGTCGTTTACCTTCAGCTCCTGGGTCAGTTGAATTTTGTACGGGTGCAGGCCCAAGTCACGACGTAAAATTCGCCAAGTTGTGGTCTGCGAAAGGCCGAGTTTTTGTGAGCGACGCGAAATCGACTGCCTCGGCTTCTCCTGCACACTCTCACGGACAGCGGCGATGTTTTCGGCAGATCTTGCGTTTCGTCGACGTACGGGCGACCGTAAAATGGACGAAGCGCGCGGAACGTTGCCCGAACAGAACCACCATTTTGATAAAACCATTTTATTATTTGCACGTGTTGTTGAACTCTATATCCCCCCATGGTGATTTGGCAAAACAGACAGAATAAATGACAGCCAATTTGACAGATGTAGCTTCAACAATATGGCCGCTATCAACTCGAGGTAGTGATTGCTTTGTCTTCCTTGCCTCTGCCCATAACTCTGACAACGACATCTTATTAAACGAAGAAAAACTTATGCCAACCACTGTTTCTTTAGATTGAGAATGCAATCGATTAGTGAGGCCTTACTCTGAACATCTAAGGAGATGCTGTACAAGACCCTAATCACCCCAGTTTTAACTTTATGGTGCTGAAACATGGACTCCATGGAACGTAGATGAGCGATCATTTTGAGCGAAACATTCTCCAACAGATATTCATTTGTGTTGACGTTTTTTGGTGGAGGAGATTCAAACGAGCTGTACAGCACTAGTCAGGCATGGGAAGCCTGAGATGGCGAAGAAATGTAGAGCAATTGGACAGCAACGTTCTGGCCTGCAGAGTCGAACCTGCACTACAATCTACAAAGTAACTGCCTCTAGGTAGCCAGATCCTTAGTTACGTGCCTGCAGTAGCTAAGTAAGTAGTTTACCAAAAGTCTCTATGACGATTTTTCATTACCGACCTTGTTGCGGCTTTTTTCTCCGTCGTTTCGGAAGAGAGTAAGCGGACGAATTGAAAACGCTTGAAAGATTGACGAAAGGAGGGTCGATTTAGCCTGTCTAAAGAGTCTGAAATGACTACTCAAGCCGTTGATGAAGGTCCCAAGCATTTAGAAGTTCACCGGGAAATTGCATCCTTACGCAGTTGGCTTATGTATGTACCTATGTATGCATAAGTAGAAAGGCATATTTTACTCCAAGCATTTTGAAGGTTTTCCCCATATTCTAGTCAAGCCACGAACCAGGGTTGTGAGGATATTGCTAAACTCTGTGCTATTTTCACCTTTTCATTGGACAATGCGCTCTTTTAATGCCATCAACTCCATGAGCCTATAATGGAATACCATCTAGAGCTTAACCTATTCCCCACACACACCTTCATAAAGCAATACCATCCCTTCACCCGCCCAATCCAACACATCAAGTTTCCACTGCCTAAAACAAACACAAAACCACAACTCGACTAGTAATTCCAAACAAAATACGGCCAACAAGTTAATGCCACCATTGATGGTCTCCGTCGGTCTCTTTCTGTTTAAAAAAAAAAAAAAAAAGGACCGACCATGTATCCAGGGAAATCCAAGCGGTTAGTCACGCAAAAGAAGACGAACAAGCACCGCCAGAGAGACCAACAGTAGCAGCAAAAGAAGGTAGATCTTCATCGTATATTACTATCTGAAAATGGGGTGGCAAATGCTGCCCATGGGACCTCCTTGATGGATACATACCACATGCTTTTATTATCCTTTAAATTGTAAAGATACAAAAAGGATCGCCACCACCGATGCCGCCATTAACAAGGCCATGAACTGGAATTACATTTTAAAAGATATTCAATTTTTCTTCCTCTCGTTTTTTCTCATTTTATTGCGGGACATCTGAAGCTGAACAGTGTCCTGTCCGTGTTATCCTTGCATTGTTCTTCTCAATGAATTTAATGTTGCATTCAATTCGCACCCGGAGAAGTGGATTAACCATCCTATCCGCTGTGTGTTTGTGCGAATTTCAAAGGGTTAGGGGGCAAACAAAACCAAAAATCCAGGATAATACAGGATAACGTGGACAGATATCTGGAGCACCAGTAAATACATAAATCAAAATCCAAACAATTCCCAAAGTTGCATTTGACTTCGCAGAGGACATGCTTTGACATCCACAGACAGCGCAAAAAAAAAAAAAAAAAGGGTGAGACTCTCTCTCCGTCCCTTTAACCAATTTTTAACCCTGTCATGCCATTATCCTGCGACGCGCGGTGTTATAAATTTAAAAAAAAAAAAAAAGGAAATTTCGATTTTCAAATCGATTCAGTTCAATCAATATTTTACCTTTCGGTTGGCCGTGCACAAGACAAGGACATGCGATAGCAGCGAGTGAATTATTGCGCCTCGATGTGTGCAGAAGGGCATGTTTTGCGGACGAACGTCCTGCTGTTACCCAGCGCACACACAATTCGAATGTTTACTTATCCAACTGAGATGCACTTTAAATTACTCGTACGCTGTGCCGCCGCCGACCGTCTTGATGACCTTAAATAAATTTGCGTGAAATTTCCCTCGAAAGGATTTTGTTACGCTTCACATGTGTCTGCGCGTTGCTCATCCGCATGGGAAGGATATGGAGGCGTTGCGAAAGCAATAAATGTGCCTCGATGATAATTCAGAGATGAGCCTCTGTTGTGTCACAGGATTCAGGATATTTGTCGCGTCAAATTGTTTAACAGTCATTAGAGATGGAAAATTGACAATGGAGGAGGGAGATATGGCTTTGCGAAGGAATAACAGGAGAAGGAGTAAAAGTTGAAGATGAACGTTCGTGGATTGGTTTGTGGATCGGTCAGTGAACTGCGGCATGGGTAGGACATGTGACGCTCGTGTAGACATGTTCGGAGTGTAGACACACAAATGTAGAGGGGTATTTGGATCGGTGGCTCAAGTTGAGTTGACGGAAAGTTCTATGAATGTTTGAACGGTGGAAGGCATCTAGACAAAAGAAAGAAGAAACGAAGAGAAGAGATTTCCAGGAAGCCGAACCGAGCTCAGATGAAATGCGGGTACGTCTCATGGTTGCAGCCCAAGCTTCGTTTGAAGGCTAATAACTTGGGCAAAAAGGATCAATTACACAGCGCGTCTGCATTACTGGCGCTATGCGAACTTGCCACACTGCAACAATCCTGGTGTTTTTCGAACTGACTTCTCTGTATCCTTGTTACTGGGAAAATAGCGGATAAAATAATCCTAACCATGGCAAAAAATGGAATTTGAAGGAAGACTTACATTGAGGCGATCGAATTCGAGGCGCTCACATTCGAGGCACTCGGAACAGAGGGTCACCATGCAAAGTACAGCCGAGTCGACAGTAGGGCAAGAGCCAGCAGAAGCCTTCAAATGCCCTAATTCCTTCTTTTGGATAGGAAGTCACATTTTAAGAGAATAATTCAGGAGAATAGAAGAAAAACAGGAACAGAATCTCGGAAAATGTTTAAGACAAGCCAAGAAACTTTTGAAGAACTGTAACCAGAAAGAATTCAAAGCATGCATCAGTCTAAACATACAGATCTAACAATCTTCCCAATGAGACATTGTCAACTCAAGAAACACTTAAGGAAAACATGAAGGTACAGCAGAAGAAGGCTTCTGCAGACTCTACAATAAGCCTAGCAGGACTCCGAAATACATTCTGAATTTTTCTGTGGCATTGTCTTACAAAAGTATGAAATATATTTATGGGTGAAGTCCAAATGTCAAATAAAGATGAACCGGCCATATACCCGGTTCACATTTAGTTAGATTCATCAGAATATTCGACCTAGAGAGGATGCTCTTGGGTGGAATATTCTAACCGACGCTAAATCAGAGAAACAGGACTCATTTCCAGACAATTATTACGCAATGACAGGATTTAAAAGAAGCCTCAGTGCCAGAGCTGAGTAAATCTTCCCCAAATCCAGCGCGAGGTGAATTCTTATGACAAAAAAAAAAAAAGCGAACAAAACAGAAAGACTAACTTCATAGGGCCTAATCCGAGAATTATCCTGTGGATGTACAGTTTGTAAAATCACCAACCTAAAGGCCACCACGAAGGTACAAAGACTGGTGTGCATTGGAACTACCAGTGCAATGAGAACAACACCAACAGCAGGACTTGAGGCTATCCTCAACCTATACTCCCGGTGGATATCTTTGTACGAGCCTCGGCGGCCATCAGTGCATTACGAATAAGCCAGTCAAATTGCTTGAAACCAAATACAAAAGGTCATACTGCAATTTTACAGAAATATCCAGGCAATGTATTCACAGCCGACTACATAACACTATACCTTGGTGTCGCAAGACACCAACCCGAGCTGTCTTGACCGATGGGTCCAGAATGGACACTGGTGTAGGTGCAGGTATCTTTTTCGAAACGCTGGGCATCTCCAAGTTCGCCCGCCTTCTGAATCACAGCAGTGGAGGTCCCAGCAGTGATACTAGCCGCCCGTGAGACTGCGATGAGGGCAATACCACAAGAGGATATTACCTATTTCATCGACAGCCAGGCAGTAATAAATCGAAGCTTGTGAGTTGTTGTCGCGAAGAGCTCAGAAAAAGGTGACTTTCTGCTGGGTCCCTGGACAAGAGGGCATACCAGGAAACGAGATTGCTGACGAACTGGCGAGAAATGGGTCCGCAACAAGCTCGGAACAACCTGACACTTCGGTGAACATCCCGCCTTGCGCACTTAAGCTTGAAGCGGGGAAAAGAGTCTTAAGAGAGGCTAATAAATTTGTAAATACTTGTGCAACCACAAGAAAAATATGGCTTTTGTTCGATAGGGCTAGGACCGACAGACTTCTGCAGATCGACAGAAGATCCCTACCTACCCTTATAGGAGTGATCATAGGGCATAATACGCTGCGGCACCATATGAAAAACCTTCGTATTTCAGAAGAAGGTTTTTGTAGGGGGTGTGGCGATGAGGGGGTCTACGAGGAAATTTCCGAATCCGCACTCATTATCGGTCCATTATACTCCCAGGCAGAAACCCCGCTTTGGTGCAGTAGCTTATTTTGTTTCGGTGGCTGTGGGTTTTGCTGTTCCCCGATCGGGCTCGAACCTGCAAACACAGTACCCACTACACCGTGCCACCGATAAGTACAAGAGGATACAACCCACTTCTTTCCTTCCACTAATGGGTAGCGTTTTTGTGGGTAGGGGACATCTCTCTTCCGTCAACGGGTATTGACCTAAGTGTGGCGAAATGGTTTCTTCCTTTCGCCTGCCCTATTCTTAGTTAGACGCTACCGTGTTGAGCTAGCACTGAAACACAGCAACATGGAGAAAGGATCACAAAGTAAAGAAAAAGCCTGTAACAACTTAAAAGCATATGTCAGCACGCATTAATACTCCATTTACCATTTGTCCAGCCCTATACCGAAGAAGAAAGTGACGCCCATGTGGGCGAACACAATGACGTTAAAATATCCTTAGCTTCCTTAAGAGCTCCAAATTGTTCCAATAAATGGATTGGAACTTTTCGAGTATATGTAGATCCAGTTGGTATCACAAAGGGCCTACCTTGCCCTACATGTATCTGTGCTTTGCATGAACAGTCACCTTACCTACTTATTTAAACCTTAGCTCAAATACGAGTTCTTCGAGTCAATAACAGTGCTCTCTAGAAGACTTAGGTCTGCCAGTTCGATTTCAGCAACTTAACTCAGTAAAACTAAACTCAAATTATGTTTTTCACAATTTTATACGAATTCGAATTCTTTTCACTTTGAATTACGACTGCCTGCATCGAAGTCAAGCGATCTAACTACTCACTCACATAGAGACAAAAGTAAGTACCAACGTCAAAAAAAAAAAAAAAAACACAATATGTACGAGTACAACAGCGCAACAGCCTCGCCTGTTTCTAATAAGAATCGCTGTCAACCAACCCGAAGCCGTTTCAGGTAGATACGCATCGCGAATTCATTTATTAAATCTCGTATTTAGGGGATGAAATGCTGTGCAGAAGAAGGACACATATACCAAACACTCATGCGAGGATATATGCTTCCACAATACATCCAAACAGAATACCACAGAATACCCCGACTTAGGGAAGTTTCGGGATTTTCTATTTCAGATTAATTTTGAATTTGCGATACGAACTAGGCTTGGAAAGATCGTGATCGATTGTCTGAAAAAATTGTTTTAAAATGAAAAGTGCACTTTTGAAATATGATCTTCAAAGTCGAGTTTAAATGTGGTTATCACAAGATTCCTTGAACAAAATGATGAATTTGGACGTGAACAATTGGTGAAAAGATTTCGTGATACTGTCCTGCAACACTGTGAATTGTTTTTCGTACAAAAATCGCAGGATATTGGGGTAAAAATGGGTGTTTTTACTTGCAAAAGGAATAAAGTGTGTAATCCCTTTCCTTATACGATGCAAAGAAATATTTGTTGACCAGAGGGCTATGGGCACGAAAATCGATTCAATTTGGATGAGAAAAACTTTTTTTAGTAGCCAAAATAACTGTGAATCGCGTCAGAGAAAATCTCAAAAATAATCTTGAAAGTGAAGTAGGCCTCATGACCATATAGGGTGTTGATGTAGTCATGAGCACACCAAATCACCCCAACGCCAACGACTATTTAAAGAAAAGTAAAGGGTCTTTCTTTAAGCGCTTCCTATCTTTAAATTTAAATAAAACAAAGTGTGTGTGAGATGTCATCAAAATTTTAATTTCGTTTGAAAGGCCATTCGATGCCATTACGTAAGGAATATAACATCGTTCAAGTGTCCGGCGAGGCTTCTCTGGGTGGCGCGCATCCGAAATGTCCCATTTTCTATGACTCTGGCGCAAAAATCAGGCTGAATTTGACCGATGGCATGGGTTATGTTGGCTTTGAGGGCCGCTGTGGTTTGTGGCATAGACCTGCGACTTCAGAAAACCCCACAAGAAAAAGTCTAACGGGGTCAAATCGCACGTTCTCGGTGGCCAGTTCACATCACCTCCACGTGAGATGACCATGTCCTCGAATCGCTCGTGCAGAATCTTCAATATGGCGTGAGCTGAGTGGCACGTAGTGCCATCCTGTTGAAACCACATGTCGTTGGTATCCATATTATCCAATTCAGGCCAAAAGAAGTTGGTAATCATCGACCTATAGCGCTCTCAGTTGATGGTGATGGCAATGCCATCGTCGTTTTCACACTTTCACGGACAGCGGCAATGTTTTCGGTAGATCTACCGTTTCGTTGACGTACGGATGTTGGCTGATTGTTCACTGAACCGGTCGACTCGAATTTGACCACCAAATATTGAAACTGGGAAGGACGACCACGTAAATCGTAAAATGGGCGAAGCGCCCGGAACGTTGCCCGAACAGAACATTCATTTTGATAAAACAATTTTATTATTTGCACGTGTTGTTGAATGCTATGTCCGTCCATGGTGATTTGGCAAAACAGACTGAATAAATGACAGACAGATGTAGCTTCAACAATATGGCCGCTATCAACTGTCAAAGTTCGGAAACCCCTATTGGAAGGCCCTTTATATATATACATACGCCAGCTGATAAATAGAGAGTTCATTTGGCAAGCCTTGCGCAGGGCATGCATTATTAGCGAAATCAATGAATATTGCCAAAGCAAGCTGCATTATGCTCGGCATGGTTCAGTTCATAGTGTATTGAATTGCTATGCGAGCGGCGTGGGTTCAAGCCCCAGCCATGTCCACCGAACATTTTACGGGGAATGACAAACCTTCGAGAGTATAATTTTTCATGAAAAAGCTTCTCAATTCGCCGTTCAGAGTCGGCAATAAATTGTAGGTCCCTTTTATTCGTGCAAAACATAAATGGTTGGCACAAGCTAGGCCTTGGCTCTTTTATCCATCATCCGTCGCTCTAGCTATTTATTTATTTTCATTTAACTATTTTGCATTCAAGGACTTTGTCCAGTGCTACAATTTCTTAACTTCTCTTTGAACTTGAACTTGTCCACGTTCAAGGCTTTGCTTAGCTTCACGATTGGCCGAGTAGTAGAAGGGAAATGGGCTTAAAAAGTCGATTCTGAACTTTTTCTGCCTCTTGTTTCCGGGAGACCAAAAAGGTGTTTTTTTTTGAAGGGTAATACCAAAGATGAGTGAATTAAGCTGACCAAATACTATACATCACTGCAGTGATTGCTGTTGATGCAAATAAATTTCCAGAGGCTAAACTCGAGTGTACATTGATGCATGAACTCCACCTCAAGTCGGACAATCTGTAGTTCTGTGTACCATCTTTGGTGAGGTAACAAAGCTCGTAAAATATACATTCATCTACATACATCGACAATGCCGGCAAATATCCCTTGAAGCTAAACATGCCCTTCATTTCCTTTGTAGCCCCCATTGTGACGCCGTTTATATCGACAGACTTCCACAACACAACCATCCCTAACATGCAACGCAACCATTCCCACCCCTATCTCCACAGGACAGTTGACACATTCAAATTCGCATAAAACGTGTTCAGCGAAATAATGTCCCCAAATCGCTCTGATTGAATCCTCTAAAGGATTCCATGACCAATAGGAAATAATTGGAAACTAACTTCCTTTCTCCTCAGATCCAGGTGAATGGAAAACCTCACCTTCATCGATTTATCTTCCCTCGAAGAACCTATCGGAATCCTCTGCCAATGACCATGACAAAGCATCGGCAACACACAGCCAGCCACAGCCCAAAAATAAATGTGCGGGTGACCGAAATTCCATCGAAACACAAGTTTCACCGGACGACGACAAAAGTTGTTTGCTGCCGGAGAAGAGTGGCACCAAAACCCCCGAGGGACCGGTGTGCCGGCAACGGGACAACACAGTGGAAGGCAATAAAATAACTAGACCGAAAACTAACTAACAAGACAGGAACAAGTGAGCTTTTGTTCGAATCAACATCCTTGGTTAGCAAAATCAATCCTAAATGTTCATCACCCCACCCCCGAGCCCAGGTCGAGGATACTTACTACAGTGATGTGTACGGAAGACGCCCACACCCGGTCACGCTGCTGCCAGCAGAAGACACATTCACAAACCGACGAATCACCAAAGCATTTTATATTTATGGCGCAGGATACAGACACACACACACACATACAGCGACAACTCTACCTTGGGGCTAACGCAGAGCGAATAAATACGAATGGCTAGAACAAACACTTAAAGAGTGGTTAAGGAAGCACAAGAAGGACACAAATAGAATCGGCTTGCGGTTTATTAGAGCCCAAGTCCTGTGTCTGAGTCTTTTGTGATTTCCCCCGCAAAGAAAGTGCCATGCGACGACGTCCACGCCGCGCCAGTGGATGGGGGGGCCACACAACACTAAAAGGACCCGAGTCGTCCTCCTTCGTTCTTAAATAAATATTTGTGAACGCACTACTGGATACATATGGAACACATATCGTTAGAGAGATAATAAGGGATTTCTTCGTTTAATTTTTTTTTTGCGGGGGGGTTGCCCTTGTCCTGGTCCTTTTTCTGCTGCTCTTCCACCGAAGGACTTGGGTTTTGCCAACTTTTTATAGACTCAAAGTAAATATCAACATTCCACCTGCGTCAAGGAGTTATGAGGGGGATTGGAATGGTCGCGCGCTATAGAACACACATCTCCACTCGTCGTCGTCGTAGTCGTTATATTTTGACTCTGTGTGTGGGAATAGTTGTAGTTGTATCCCTCCATGCCTTGGAACATCTCTTCAAAGGATGTATCCATGTTTGTTCAATTTTACGAAATTCCTGTGTCGAATGAAGAAAAAAAAAATGGAAAAAAGGACTAAGAAGAGGAATATGTTGCCATTGCCATGTTGTAGGTAGCTCGCACTGGCACTGGCAGTGGCAGTGGCATCACCCTATTTTTGTGTGCCCTTCTCCATGGACGCACTTCACCGTGAGTTTTACGCTCACCTGATTTTCGTTTTCCGATTAAAGAAAGAAGACGTCCTCACTCGTCCTCGTCTACAGATGTTGGGACAAAAATTCACAAATGGGAAATTCAACTAAAAGGATACTAATGCCAACCGCCGAAGATGCCGACTTCTTTTGCAGGAAAAGTATAGGGAGCCCCATCAAAAGTCGGGGGAGGGAACTTTGAAATTTTTGTTTCCCGGAAATGGTATCCATTTAATTGCTACTAGTGGGAGCATGGCATAGGTGAATCGAAGGAACAAGTTTTAGAAGTCGCAAATCAGTGAAGACTTGGGATAGTTGGTCGGAATCAACTGCGTGCGGGGATTTCTTAACTCAGTTGAAGGAATAGAAGTTCTGAGAACGACAACTCAAGACACAGCAATCAGCTAGACGCAGAACCATTCAAACTTGTCAATGACATTTTTCTTCAACCAAGAAAGATGGATCGGAAACAGGAACAATTACGTTCGTGTCGTTACGACAACGTAGAACCAAAACAAGAAAACTTTTCAACAAGGCTAAAGCTAGTAAAAGAAAAGAAGACTGGAAGACGAGAAGGAAGACGCCAGACTCCGAAAAGTACTATCCAAAGGTCTAGAAGTCAATCCGCAGAATACTGAGCTAGTTCTGTTCTAGAGAACGGAAGACAGCCAGCTTTACTCTGCCAAAACTGGACGGTATCACAATAGATCTCTCATCCGAGGCGAAATACCTCGGCGTCATTCTTGACTCCCAGCTAAATTGGAAAATAAATGTCGAAGACAGGATAAGAAAAGGAAGGACTGCACTCTACGAATGCAAGAGGACTTTTGGGAAAAGATGGGGCATGCACCACGTATTATTCGTTGGATATACACAGCAATTGTAAGATCTATCATCTCCTATGGGTGCTTAGCATGGTGGAGTGCATCAGAGACCAAGAGCTGTTTGCACAACGGGAGTAGTAAGAAGTTCACCGCAAGCAGGTCTGGATATGATCCTTCATTTCCATCCTCTAGACCTGTTCATAAAAGGCGCTGCCACAAAAGGTGCATTCAGATTGAGAGAATCCAACCTGTGGAAGCAGACCACCTATGGACACGCGAGAATACTGGACAAAATTAAGTTAATGGGCGAGAAATACAACTTCGAAAGCCTCACAGCCACATCGGACTACCTAATCCCTTAAAATGATTTTAAAACTGATTTTCCTATTCTATTCCCAAGCCGAGAGGACTGGGAATCAAAGAATGTAGTCAAAGACCACGAAATCGCGATTAACACTGAAGGCTCAAAAATGGAAACTGGTACCGGAGCCGGATTTTACTCAAAAACATGAATCGTTTAGATTGCCGGAAACCTGTAGCGTCTTCCAAGCCGAGATCTTGGCAATAGAAAACACTGCCGGCTGCATAAGAGATTGTCACCTTCCTCCATCGGAGTTCCCCATATTCGTTGACAGTCAGGCAGCTTTCAAATCGATAAAATCCAACACAATCAAATCAAAGGCAATCAAGAAATGTCGAGACACGCTGATCACCATAAGGCACCATACTGTTAAACTCTGCTGGCTTCCTGGACGTAAGAACATAGAAGGGAACGAAAAGGCCAATGAATTGGCAAGATTGAGGTCGGCTATGAACATTAGCGAAGCAGACATATCTGTAATGCCACCGATAGGGAGATTCCGTATGATAATAATTCCTTCTGGTTAGCCAGAGTACGAGTACGCCTGGCGCTGCTTTAGACGCTCTGCCTCCCCTTGATACTTATGTCACGGTCTGTACTATCAAAGCAATCTAACGTCTTAGACGTGGTGGCTTTTGGTATCATCCGCACTGGAGTTTTAATGACCTTGCGCGACACTTATTCTACGACTTTAGTTCCATGGATATGTCGTATGATGCAATGACACCAAAACTTCGGTTGCTGGGCAAATTGTAAGTCGACTTTCCTTGCCTTCGGCCAGAGTCTGAGCCCGGATGGGGCTGTAGTCACGGATGGCTCCAAAACCAATCATTGGTTCGGTGGTTCACTACTTGTTGGGCACAAATGCCTCTGTTTTTCAAGCAGAGACCTTTGCTATCCTAATGACCACGGACTATATTGTTACGAATAGGTAGAAGGCTCGGAGCATCTGCGTCTGTAGCGATAGCCAGGCTGCGCTTAAGGCCTTGCTCAACCCTTTTACCTGTTCGAAAATAGTGCGTGAATGCAAAAACTCTCGCAACACTGAACTCTTTGACTCTTGTATGGATCCCAGGTCACACTGGGATCTCTGGAAATTAGATCACCTATGAGATTTCTAGACAAGACTCAGAGGATGTTTTTTCAGGACCTGAACCTGCGTTGGGTCTTCAAGCGTCTTCGGTCAGGGCTTCCATTGACGATTTGGTTTTCTACAAACTGAATTGCGTGTGGCACGGCTCTCCAGGCTGCAGTAGTAGATTAAACGAATCCTCTCGAACGTCTGTAAGAAATCAGCGGCATTCTTGCTGTCACTAAGCAGAAGAGACTGTAGACAACTTATTGGCATCCTAACGGGGCCACTTCACTTCGACAACACTATCTACGACACCTGTAGAGAGGGCGACGATGCTTCGGATCATTTCCTTTGCGATTGGTCTGTCTTTGTTTGGATCAGGTGGCAGATTTTCGGTGCTGATGTGGTGAGTGCTGATACTGTAAGCTCCTCACCACCTTCTCGGCTTTCTCCGTAAGTCGAGGAAATTTCAGAAAAATGGGTAAAAACGCGGTCCTGCTTTGTGGTAGTACAATGAACCAGTTGCGTATAAATGCTCCAGTATAGGTAGCGTTTCCAAACCGGCCAAAAATAATGTTAACCTTTAAACGACTAAGTGATATACGAGGATGGAACTATCATTCAACGAGCTTCTTCCAAGCAAAAGAAGCACACTGTCTGCCATCTATGCGATAAAAGTCCAGCAAATCACGCAAATACACAGAAAAACGAGAATATGTCAGTATCTACGCCGAACTCTTTTTAAAAAGTCCAAACCAACGAAACAAAGTCCTGCCTCTCTACACTATTTCTTTGCACGTGAATAACCCGAGGCGCCCATATCACTCTGAATAAAACTGAATCATCATTGCTAAACCAAGAACAAAAAATCCCCAAATGAACACACTAATTTCCGACAATTATTTGACACCCAAGTTTCACTCGCAAAGACAATTTGAAGTCCAAAATCCCCTCGTGCATTAATTTCCACGACATCATTTCAATTAAATTCCACCGAACACTGTTCGTATCTCACTCCAGTTTTCGCATTAAATACGTTCCATGACCAGATGCTTTGTCTGTATTCCTTCAACACTTTTTTCCAAAAGGTAAATAGAAAAAAAACAAAACAAATTTTTTTTTTTTAATTTCATTGCAATGCAATAAAAATCCCTCATGGCGATGGTATTTCTTCTCTTTTCTGCCATCTGCAAGCATCAAACACGTTCGAAAGCTCAACTACTCTTACCACGGACGTCGTCATCGTCTCTTTACTGTCACTTTGCTTGCAAGCATTCAGTGGGTTTGCGTTTGTTTTGTTCGTTTGCAACCAAATTGGTTGGAATGACTCGAAAGAGAAAATTGACGGGTTCTCTTTACTCTTGCTTATGAAATTATGAAATTCAATAATTTTTGTTGCAACGCGTTGTCGGATAGGTGGCGCTGTTGGTAATTTTCAGTTTTTGTTTGATTATTTCAATTGTTAACGATCCAAATGGTAGAGTTTTGAATTTTACATACATTACAGCGAATGTTTAGTGTTTTTAGTAAATGAGAACAGGGAGATGAGAGAAGGCATAGTATACTCTTTCGCTTTGAATATTGATGAATTGAATGAGGGAAACATTTGAGGATAGAATTCTATTTATCAGACCCAGTAGCTTATCGCTTTTCATTCTTTACACACTGCACAAGAAAATCTTATCGAATCTCGTATTGGACGACCAAGGAATTTGCTGTCAGATTCTCAGAATGCGTATCTATTGCAAGAGAAATTCGATTGAACCCGCCGACTTTGAGTACTCTGAGACTCTGAAGAAACCGAAGGAGTTCTAAAAAATAGCTGAATGTAGAGTCAGTCCTCTGCAATTGGATTCATGCTCAGCAGCAGACGCATCAATAAAGACAAATGAACCGAATCACTCCTCAGGGCGGAGTGTTACAACTTCTTCTCGAGTTTCAAGGTAGAGGCATGCGTCAACGATGTTTTCTTAATTTTAGGCAAACAATAAATTTGATAGAGACGGTTCTTCTACATAAAGTCATCTGCTTGACAGGAAACTCTTTCCATTGTAGAGGCGTTAACGCCTCCATACTAAATTTCTTCAAGGAATAATAAGACTGGTGGCCCTGCCTCAGTTCGAGTCTTAACCATTTAACCAAAGCTTTCTGGCGACACCATCCAACGATAGGTAACGACAGACCTGTAGGAGAATAGATACTCTGGTACTTTCCGATGGCTTGCTGCCTTACAGCGGCAAGGAGGCTTGAGCAACTAGAACCGGGTTCTAGAAAGTCTTCCGCGTGTTTATAGAGGAGTTGTGCTCCGAACAAAATTAAGAACAATTCGATCTTGATTTGAGATGAAGTGAGAAAGGTTAGGTTATGTTCCTGGATTGGTAGGGAAATCTCAAGACCAAAATGTAAGTCCATAGTGACACCACGTGGGGAACCGAATTACCTGCATCAGAAATCAATATTCTATGAGTAGCCATGCCGGTGTTTGCCCCTTTCTGCCCGACACTGTGCAGAACCACATAGACAAAAATCTTTAAAGGCCTACTTATCCACTATGAGGGTCGTGGGTTTAGGTTGCTTCAGTGGACTCCCCACATTTGCCGATCTTCCGGCATCTAGAGAGTCGATGGCGGAATCAGGGGCTATCCCCATACTGGTAGAGGACAGATTTCGGACTTGGTTCAGCCATCTCATCTAGATCCTACCCTGGGGACGTCTACCTGATGGGACGGACTCCATGGCACGTCTTGGATACCTTAAACGTGTCCAAACCATCGAAGTATGGACCTTTCCGTTCGAAGAAGTAGCTGCTTGACATTGAGTGCCACGCGTATTCTGATGTTCCTAACTCGATCTGGACGAGTTACCCCAGCAATACAACGAAGAAATCTCATCTCTCGTGATCATAGGTGAGGTTCGGAACAAACACTGAGTTGAAGGCCGATAGCTTAGCTCCGATGTTAAGTTCAGCCCTCCTGATAACAGATTGACCAAGTTGTCTCAAAATTGTTCCAGTCTGACCAATCCTACAGGATAACTTAGTATTGCTCCTTCCATCACTCGTGAATTGAACCCCGAGATACTTAAACTTCTCCACCTGTTTCAATGGGACTCCACTAACAGACAGAGTGCATTGAACAGATGTTTTGGAAATTACCATTACCTCTGATTTATTCACGTTTACCTTCATCCCAGCTTCAACACAGACGGCGACGAACCCACCTAGTGCGGGCTAAAGGTTTGTCTGGGTGGACGTAAGGATGACCAAGTATTACGCGAAAAGCAGATGACTTATCCTTAAGTCTCTCAATTCGAACTGTTCCTCGCCACGGCTGTGCTGTAACATCCATTCCATATACCCTATGAAAACAAGAGGTGACAAAACGCATCCGTGGCTAAGTCCAACGCCCACAGTGAAAGGTGTCGATTTAACGCCGTTCATCCGAACACAGCTCTTACAGTTTGTGTATAGATATTGAATGACCCTCAAAAGAGAACCCTCAATCCCATACTCCTGCAGTACACTCAAGAGTTTACCTCGAGGGATCCGATCATAAGCTTTCTCCAAATCCACATGCTGCCAGGCCTTCTCAAGTACCATTCTGAGAGTGAATAGCTGGTCGGTTATGCTTCTACCTGGACGATAGCCGCACTACTAATCGACCATAGTGGACTCGACCGCAGCTCTGAAACGTGTTTCCAACACCGCACTTACAGATCTTTTCAGAGAGACTGCCACTCTTATCCTCTTTTTTAAAAAGAGGAACAATTACCCCAGTTTGGCAGTTGCTAGGTGTTTCACCGGATTCCCAGACCACTTTAATGGCACGAAAGAGCCATTTCACTCCCTCTATACCAAAAGCCTTGAAAATTTCTGGCAGGATTTTATCCACACCAGTAGAGTTGCCAATTTTAAGCTAAGCTAGGTCGCTGAAATATTCTTAGAACAACTACCCGATGGTTTCCCTTTCGGCCCTGATAGGAAGGAACAGCAGAATAGCAGATTACTGCTTCTTTCTTCACATCGTCTCAACAGCTTCTACGAAAATCGTAAGAGCGGACACCCATAGATAGAAATCTCTCCGTTCTTTTCAGATCTAGGTTAAGCCAAATTTTCCCCGATACTATTTCATCAGCTCTTCATCTGGCTTCAGGTAGTAGTTAAACCGCATTGTTATCCCGGATGAGGTCGGTATAAGTGTCTGTACGCTGGCGTCTTGATGGGCTTTACTCGTGGGAATCAATCAATTTGTCGTTGGCTTTGGCAATTAGACGGCTTAGACAACCTAGCTTCGAAGGAAACAATTTTGCGCAATAGGCATCAAAAACTAACCAATGGAAGGGAACACTTCTACAGAGATGAAGAAATACATGACCAAATAAGTCGAAAAGATCTTTCAGAAGTAATACTCAAATCGTAAGGTGGCCTATGAAAACTAGAGAAGAAGAGAGTGCTGCATGGAAAGACCCCATTGCCATCAAGGTATTCTGACTCGTTCTCGCAAAGGCTGGACAGTGGCATAGGAAGTGTTTAAGATCTTCTTTTTCCTCGTAATTTCGACAGATCTCTGCATCGGTGTGCCATGTGATAGCCCTACATAACACAGACGGCTCCTATATTGGAAACGAATCGGGAATGTGAGTACCTAAACTGCAATGGCAAACCATATTCATCATGTCACCGCCTTTCAGGCAAAAGACTTCGTAATCTGAAGAGTGAGAGAGGTTCTAATGGGACACCAATAGGGACTTCCGAACTTTGACAGTTGATAGCGGCCATTTTGTTGAAGTTACATCTGTCAAATTGGCTGTCATTTATTCAGGCTGTTTTACCAAATTAACACGGACGGTTATAGCGTTCAACAACACGTGCAAATAATAAAATTGTTTTGTCAAAATGGGTGTTCTGTTCGGGCAACGTTCCGCGCGCTTCGCCCATTTTACGGTCGCCCGTACGTCGACGAAACGCAAGATCAGCCGAAAACATCGCCGCTGAGTGTGCAGGAGAATCCGAAGCAGTCGATTTCGCGTCGCTCACAAGAACTCGGCCTTTCGCAGACCACAACTTGGCGAATTTTGCGTCGTGACTGCATCCGTACAAAATTCAACTGACTCAAGAGCTGAAGGTAAACGACCATAGACAACGACGTGTGTTCGCTGAATGTGCCCTGGAGCAGTTGGAAACTGACCCCAATTTTCATCGAAAAATCATCTTCAGCGATGAGGCCCATTTCTGGATGAATGGATACGTCAGCAAACAAAATTGTCGAATTTGGGACGATACCAATCCACATGAGATCCAAGAGCGTCGAATGAATCCCGAAAAAGTCACTGTTTGGTGTGGATTTCGGGGTGGTGGCGTCAGCGGTCCATATTTCTTTGAGAACGACGTTGGTCAGGCCATCACCGTCAACAGCGAGCGCTATAGATCGATGATTACCAATTTCTTTTGGCCTGAATTGGATGATATGGACACCAACGACATGCGGTTTCAACACGACGGCGCTACAGCTCACGCCACATTGGAAATTCTGCACGAGCGATTCAAGGGCATGGTCATCTCACGTGAAGGTGATGTGACCTGGCCACCGAGATCGTGCGATTTGACCCCGTTAGACTTTTTCTTGTGAAGTTTTCTGAAGTCGCAGGTTTATGCGAATAAGCCACAAACCACAGCGGCCCTCAAAGCCAACATAACCCATGCCATCGGTCAAATTCAGCCTGATTTATGCGCCAGAGTCATGGAAAACTGGACATTACGGATGCGCCTCACCCAGAGAAGCCGCGGTGGGCATTTGAACGATGTTATATTTCATACATAATGGCATTGATAGGAAGCGCTTAATAAAAGACCCTTTATAAACAACAGTCACTCCAAAAACAACAAATCAATCTTGGATCGTGTTTCACTATGAGAAGGAAAACATGACAATTTTGAATGGTCATAGGGGTCAGCGAGGACACTAGACCTAAATCTGCTGACGGGTCCAAAGAAAACGCAACTTTAAGAGGGACTCCGTCATAAGAAGCCAAAGAAGGCAGACAGGCCCCCGCATCGAATAGATAAGCAGGACTCCATTAGAATGAAGAAGAGTGTCAGGCTCTAGTAATTGGAGAAAGATAAACTGACACAGTTTGCTTTCAAAAGGGATAAGAAGTTTATAACCTTCTAAAATGGTCCAGCATAAACCCGGCGCGGCAGTGCAGCATAGCACGATGAATCGAAAAGTTTCACGGCTAGATGTACTGGTATACAGAATGCCAAAACGGCCAGTATTCCTTCGAACAAAGAAAGCTGAAGGAGATTTTCACGTCCGTTCGACGGAATGAAGGCTAAATTGTACCCACGATGGAAATGACGAAGACATCAAACCGGATTGCGATGACTATCGCATTAGCCTCTGTCTTCTGTTGACCACAACTTATTTTGATAATAAGTCGGTCGGTAGGACTTGGGTCCGAAAAACGCTTTCTAACCAATTCCTTCGTAGAAAGTCGAGTTGGAAAGTCATCACTGCTTAGCTTGCGATCAAGTCTGACAACTTTGCAACCAAGCCGGTCATCCACTGCCAAAAACTGCTATCAGCAGACACTCAACTCTCTATCAGCTGAAACCATAAGCCACTCGTTGAACTTCAGGCAAAGTACACCTATTAGCAACGAGAATCCAAGTTAATTCGCTTAATCCCATTACACGCACTCATTCTGAGCGCTCACTCACCGCATCCTCACAGTTTTTCAATTCAATTTGCAGAAAATCTTCGTGTGTATTGTGCAAAATCAAAACTGTCATACAAAACAATTCAAAATGGCCGATTGTTGCGGGCTTCCTCGCATGTGAACAGCGACCACACATTAATGGAACACAGCCCACCATCGGCGTGGTGTCGTCATCGCAGCAGCAGGACAAAGGCACTCCTTGCCATAACTAAAATCTCTCGACAAAACAAAAGGTCCTATTCAATTATTCGCAAAGAAATTAACGCTTATCCTGCATGCATATGCAGCAGGAGCGGAGAGAGTCAGCCAGCAGCAGCACAAGCACAACAATAACCCCGGCGAGGAGAGTTCGCAAGACAAAAAAGGAGCCAGGCAAAGGCGGACTCACACAATGGCGCGAGTCCACACGTTGGGCCAATCTCACAATGTGGTAGGTGGTATTTGGCGTTGGCATTAACCCTTTTCATTCCTGTCCTTTCCAGCGACTGTGCGCCATCGAAACCCGAACCGAACCGAACCCACCCCGTCGATGTCCTTTGACCATTCGAGAGTGAATTTAACCCTTTGTTTTCGATATACGCCTTTGCTTGGCAGCACAGACATATGACACAGTACACTTGTGTGTGATTATTTTCGAGAGCCCAGCCGGGAGAAGCAATTGAGATTGGGCGCTGCCGCTGCCGCTGCCGAGAGGCATATGGTTTCTTTTGTTCCACGCCACCATAAGCTATTATATTGTGCGAGAGAGCTTGTCCTGTGGATATGTTGGCATCGGAACGATTGAAGCCATGCAGCGTACACAACAACGTACGTGTCACAAAAATAAGCTCAAAGTTGCGAAGAAAAAAAAGAAACAGATACGCCGGTCCTGGCATCGACTGTCACGTCCTTTTTGCAAAGCTGTATTAATGAGTTGTGCTGCCTGCGTACGGTGGGTGGCCTAGTCCTTGTCGCCACCGGAGATGTGTGGACGACGAATGGTTAATCGTCTGTTCCTTAGCCAAGCACACACATCCAATATGCGGAGAGAGGTCCTCTGCTAATTATTAATATCCTTCCGAGCCAGCAGGACGACGAACAACTTCGAATTCTTGTGGTTGTGTCTTGCCAATCTGACAGATTGATTGATGATTCCATACGTTTCCGTACCTGGTTTGTGGGTACACTGCTGTGGGTATTTTAAATTTGGAACTGCATGCGGAAATTTGGGAAACGCCAAGTTATGGCCGTGGAAATTAAAAACGCCCCCCGGGTTAATTGGAAAATTTTGCGCATTTCCCTGGTTGTTATTAGATTTGCAAATAAATAAGGGATGCCTGCAGAGAGGTGTAGAGTTTGAGGTGAAACAAGTTGTTGAGGTGGACTTGCAGTAGAAAACGACAGATTGTTTCACAATATCCGCCACTCTATTGTAACCGGCAGTGTTTTCAAAAAGCCAAGGAGATGAGTGTTAGTTTTTGCAATAATGAGGTTAATTCAGGCAAATCTTTGTCCGTGCCAAGAGTCTGGGCCAAAATTGGAACGATTTCCTTGAATTTAAGATTGATTCTTGCAGTCGTCGATGACACAGACTGAATATGTAAGCGTTGCTACCTGCTTTCATCACGCACCCCACTCCTCAGAGCTTAACTATCAAAACAGTTTTCGATTTAGTTTTAAACATCCTGCACAAGATACAATTTACAACCCTTCCACGTATGCAGCTCATCAATCATCGAGAGTGTCTGACACATTTTAGTTAATCCCTTGCCCTTGGTGTCATTAGCTGAGAAAATATGTTTCTTTTCTACCAATTTCTTGCTGTCCAGTGTCCAAATATTACTCCAACAAGGAGGTAGCCTTGCAAATAGAGTTCAAGATGGTGACACTTCGGAGCAAACTCGTGCAGAGTTTGCTTTACGTACAGAGTCCGGTAAAACTAGTTTCTTCCCTATTCCCTAGTACAGACTTGAAAACAATTTAAGGGGTTGAGAGAGTACTAATTGTCTTCTTATTATCCTTGTGATATATTTTGTAAATTTTTGGAACATAACTCGGTCAGAATTTTTAAATAGAAAAAGATCTGGAAAATAACAAAACAGCTCCATCAACTGAACAGGCTCAGGCTCGAATCAACTCCAGAAAAGTCTTTGATTTAGGTAGATTAAGAATAAAAATAAAAAAATGCTTATTCTGTCACCCCTGAGTCTGGTTTTACAGTATTTCAAAATTATTGACGTTTTGTGAAATAAGTCAAATGAATGCATGCAAATCAAAGTATTCACTCACCCCTCTCTCTATTCATTCTTGTGCTGGATATCTCGTTTCATCGTCCATCTTCTACATATGTATGTCATTGTTGTTGTCGACAAGTTCATTTTCACCTCACTCGCGAACGCGTACCGACAGAAAAAGCTAATTGAAGTCACAAATGGGTGGGAAAGGGACACACGCACTGCACTTGTCAGTCGGCCATCATTCACTTCTTCTTTAATTTTTTTTTGGCAATGAAATGGGGTAAAACTAACACTTAAGATGCTCAGAATACAAAAACACTTTCAAATAGAACACTTGCGAGGGGAAGGGATCATAAAATTCACAGACGATTTCGGATTCGGACACTCGATTGAAGTCGCGCACCTGTTAACCAATTTTTGACCATTCACACCGAGAATTAAAGTTACACTGCGCCGGCTGCGGCTACTTACTCGACAACAAAGAGAAGTGGAGAAGGGGAGAAATAGTCCAGTTTGGAGAAATTTTGTCTCCAAAATATGGAATTCGACCATTTTATGTGAGAGGTGACTGATCTACTTTTCCTTTCCTTCGCCTGTAGGAGGTGGGAGAGTATAAAGACTTTGTTAGATGCGAGAAGGGAGATGCGTTTCGCAATGTTTTGACAGAAATTGGTTATGGGAGGATGGCTTTGAGGAAAGAAAAGGTAGGAGACAGTCTGACCATGGAGACATGGAAAAAATGGGAAGAAATTGAAAAGTAACGTCTTTGAGAATCAGTGGATGTGCATTTGAATTTGAAGTTCAAACCGCCTTGGATGTAAAGGCTGTTCCTTTGTTTTTGACTGGTTCACTCAATTTCTTTCGATTAAGTTCAAGTAGGAATCTTAAGATTTGTGCCAACTGATACTCAGTTTCACTTTCCAGAAATGGATGCACTTCAAGGGTGTTCTCACTAACGGACACTTCTTTTCAGCCAGCATTCAGCAGAAGAGCTTTATACATGGAACCAATCAAAGCTACTTTGAACAATTTTGCAAGCACTTTTAAGACTTACCTTAGTTAATATTCAATAATGCTTCAGCCCGAGATGGATCTGAACTACAGTGTCTTTAGCTGGCTTGATCCTCAACTATCGCACGCACCGCACAAGGTAAGGTCTTCTCCGGCGTCTCTCTGGGGTAAATTCGACGATTCTCCGGGCCGGAGCGCTGGTGTTCATCCGCTCTACATGCCTTGTTGGGCATGTAGTCCTAATGTTCGTAGTCGTTTGTGTTGAAGGTGGGATGAATAAGCGTGAAGGAATCAGAGGTAATGGTAGTTTCCAGAACACCTGTTCAACGCACTCTGCATGGTAGTGGAGTCCCATTGAAGCAGGTGGAGAAGTTTAAGTATTTTGGGATTCTATTCACGAGTGGTGGAAGGAGCAATACTGAGTTATCTTGTAGGATTGGTCAGGCTGAGAAATGTTGAGACAACTTGGTCAATCTGTTATCAGGAGGGCCGAACTTGGCATCGAAGCTTGGGTTTGAGGTTTGGGTAATGACTGAAAGAATAAGATCCCGGAGACAAGCCGATAGGTATGAGATTTTTCCGTTGTATTGCTGGGGTAACTCGTCTAGATCGAGTTAGGAACACCAGAATACGCGAGACACTCAATGTCAAGCAGCTACTTCTTCGAATGGAGGGGTTCATACTTGATACTTCGATGGTTTGGATATGTTAAACGCATGTCTATAACCCAACTTCCAAGATGTGCCATGGAATCCGCGCAGATAGGCGTCCTCTAGGTAGGCCCAGATTGAAATGCTTGGACCAAGTTCGAAAGTCCTCTGATGATTAAGAGTCGATGGCGGAAGATTAGAAAATGTGGAGAGTCCACTTAAGCCCCCTAAATCCACGAATTTCATAGTCGATAAACGGCCCAATGGAAATGATGATGTATGGATTCTTCTGACTCGGTAGATGCCGCTGTACAGTTCATATCGTTTTGCCCGCTTTGCTAAGAAACAGGATCAATGTGTAAGATGAAGTTGTGGTTAGAAGTCCAGAGTTTCATTTGTAAGTTCTCAATTGCTCCGGGTACCGCCTTACGTCCTTATGTGGTCTGTTTTCACAAAGCCGATTCCCTAAAACTGAAGGCTCCCTTTGACAATGTTCATTCTTGCCTGACTTGTACTTGTAAATGGAAATGCGGTACCAAGTGCTGCCGGCCTTTTTACTTCGGTGATCTTTCTCATGTTTGCAGCAGTTCGTCAGACGTTTGCAACAATTTACCAGAGTATGGACCCATAGGTGATGGAACGTCTGATGCTTGCAGTCTACATCCAATGAGTGATGTACGATCGCAAAATCCGTCTTTTCCCGACAGCCTTATACAAGTAGCAAACGCTACTTCATTCTACTCACCGATATTTTGTGCCCAAGACAGCTTCGAGTCCAAAAGAGTGTTGAGTACTGTTGAGATTCCGGAGGAAGATCATTCCTCTAATGTGGACGCAGGGTTTTCAAGAAGAACTAACAAAGACTCATAGACCAATAATCTTTTGCGGTTAAGTGGCTTAGTTTGAAAATTTTCTTTGACAGAAATCCATAGGATTATTAGGTTCGATGCTATAACCCTCAAGGAAAATGTACTCCTTCTTTACTTTAATATAAAACCTGACTGTCCTGATCAATGGCCAACGTCTTCCCTGAGAAATCTCCAACTCTCGCCTGTAGATCGAGATTTCAGAACTTGATCATGGCTGGTATTTACCTTCGTGATGTTTCATCCTGCAGTTCCTGCCAGTTTTCTACGCCTTATCCCTCCGACAACGTAAGCTTGTCTTTGAAAGTCGCAATGTCATCAGATCTGAAGGATGCCTAAGGCCATTTGATGGCCTCATCAGATCTGAAGGATGCCTAAGGCCATTTGATTTTCCTTCTCGTCACTGCACCACAAATTGAGCCCCAAACATTTTGTCCTGCACTTTGGATTTCCTGCATCTTTATGCAGCTGCAGCTTGAAAGCAACGAAAGCAACCTCGACTTCGAAGCAATGTTCCCCACTCCAACTCCAACAATTTTTTGTGTAAAATCTTCATCACTCTGCTTGCATACGTGTATGTATTCGTGCAAATCTAACTCAACAATCGCCCGTAGCAACTAAGAGAAGTCCAGTCACCACCAAATGTGTACAAGGTACTCCAGAACAAAAGGACCTGCTAGCAATCGCAGAGATGAGGACGAGTTCCACGTATTCCCCGGTTGGAATTTCATTTCTCAAAAGGAATCTACAAATGGGAATAGCAGAAGAACTCCGTCTTTCTTTCGTTCTTTGCTCCTTCAAAGAGCACAGCACAGTCCTTCGTCTGATTTTTATACCTCGTCTCACACCAATCCAGCACAAAGCACAGTAATTTCTCTCGACAGCGGGCCCCCGTGCCGACCCACACCCCATAAAACATATCGTGTGTCCATGCAAATGCAATTTGCACACAGAGTCCCCCTGAAATGTATTCATTAATCGTGTGCACATGACTTTGTGATGTCGGTCCCATATGCACAAGCCGTTCCAGACAAATGTCCTTACGGTGTAGTCAGATGAGTCCCATGAAATGCGCTGGTATACCTGCCTGGCTGTGCCTTGCCTGCCCCTGCCGCACACATTTCTTTGTGTCACAGGCACAGCGGTTGTGTTGGAGAAAACGAATGGGAGCGTTAAAAAATCTTCGGTTACTTCCCTAACAAGTTGAAATCGCCTCGGCAGGACATCAACCCATTGGAGAATGTCGCCCTGCACCGGGCTCACCAGTCACCGTGGTATAGTCGTCATTATCCTTTGCGCTGTTCTTGCTGTCCCATATCATCAAAAGTCCCACTCTCTCTCCTTCTATCGCCCTCAGTGTCTCAGGCTCAGGCTCAGCTCCGAGAACGACAGCGATGACGACGACGTTGACGACGACTGCGACGTTGTACTTTCTAGTGCCTCGTCTAGTGGGTCCTTGCCGCCCGCGCTGTGTGCTACCTAAAACCTCTCTTGCATGCATGTACACATGCTCACAGGACACACCATGCCACAGCGGCGGCCCCGCCTGCACATTGCATATTCATATTTGGTCACATAAAGTGGTTAGTTGATTCTGGATCTGTGTACAGTTTAAGAGTTGTTAGACCAATGCACCGGAGAAGATGGGCTTTTGTGCAGCACTGCAGGCGAATCCCGAGTGTATCCTTGTGCACTGCTTTCATTCGCAATGTATTTCCGTTTCCTTTGAGCGGAGTGTATACGAAATAAGGATTCGAGTGTTGTTCAGTGTGGGCAAAGAGCGTCATCGTCGGGCGTTAGGCAAATGGGCGAATGAAAATTGCAAGGACATACACACACACACAAACATACACAGAATGTCTCTGTGTTGGTAAGTGAAATGCAATTTAATTTTCTTCACCTGAGGCTTATCGTGGATTTGAAAGAATTTGACACGCAAATGAGCGAAATATGAGTGCGTGAAAGGACACCAATCAAACTGAGGAGTGATTTTAAAACAAAGTCGGGCTTCAGACCATGAAAAGCTTCAAAGCTTAAAAAAAGTGCAAGACTCTCCTCTTTAAAGACAGAGGGATTGGGAAAATGGGACTCAAGCTCACTTTGGCACTGTTGTACAAAGTTGAACGACGTGGAAGTTGACTTCGGTGGCAGCTTGACTATCCGCAAGCAATCGGCAGGCTTCCTAAGTTGCCAGAAACTCGTCTGGAATATGAGATAAAAAAATAAGCTGACGGTAAAGCCCAGTATGAGCCAAGGCCTGGCTGGTCGCAACCATTCATTTTCGCTACAATTCATTGCTGACTCTAAACGTCGAATTGAGAAGCTTTTTCATGGCGAATTATGTTCTCGAAGGTTTATCATTCCCTGACGAGACGTAATGCCACGAAAAATGCCCAGTGGATATCGGTGAGGTTTGAACAGCAGTCCGATGCAATTTTTTTTAATTTGTCGGGTTTGGAAACGCTATACTGGAGCACTCAGACGCAATAGGTCTATTGCACTACCAGAAAGCAGGACCCACATTTATCCATTTTACTGGAATTTCTCTTCGAACCATCCGTGAAGATTTGACTACAGCCCCGTCTAAGCTCAGCCCTGAAGGCAAGGAAAATCGACTTTAAATTTGCAAAGCAACCGAAGTTCTGGTTTCTTTGCATCAGACGGCATATCCATGGAACTAGGGTCGTAGGATAAGTGTCGCGCAAGGTCATCATAACTCCAGTGCGGGTAATACCAAAAGCTAACCTGTTTAAAACCATACAGCCCATGCCCATGATATAAGCATCAAGGGGAGATAGGCCAAGCAGAGCGTCTAAAGCAGAGCCAGGCGTACTCGGAAAAGCTCCTGTGCAGCCAAGACAAGTCGTTCTTTGAAGTATAGTGCAGTAGGCAGTCACATATTTACGCGAAAGCACCCTCCACCAAACAACCGACGAATAAGCTACAAACGGTCTTATCATAGCCGTATAGATCCAAAGGACCTTATTCGGTGATAAGCCCCATGTCTTACCAAAAGCACCCTTACACTGCCATAAAACTGAGAGCGCCTTGGATGTCTTCGACTCAACATGCTTTGCCCAAAGAAGTTTTTTATCCAAGATCACTCTACATATTTGGCTTCATCGGACACTGGATAGTGGCGGCCTTTAGCACTGGCTGAATCAGACTGGTCACAACCCCTTCTTCTCGTAAAGAGGACAACCTCAGTTATCAGAGGGTTGACCAAGAGACCACTCCTTGTGCACCATTCATCGATCATGTCTAAAGCCGCCTGCGCGTTAGCACAGACAGTCTTCAGGCATGGCCCGACAAAAAGTACGGCAACATCATGTGCATATGCCTGAGCGTATACAGCTACGCAACTACGCAACTTAATACTGAATCAAGGCATCTGAAAAAACTTTTCCACCGATCCCGCAGCCCATTTCTGAGCTGTGTGCTAGCTTTCCACTGCCTCTTCCCTAAATCTAGCTCTGGAGGAAAATTATACAGTCTGCTTGCGAAGAGAAGTCTCTTGGTGGTAGGTTTAGAATATCACGGCGACCTTAGCGTTTAGCTCTACACCTGGCTTCCCTAAATCGGATTGCGCCTCGAGGCGCAGTAGTTTCAATATGGGGATCGAGTCGTAAGAGACGCAGGAGAACAGCCAGGACATAGTTCGACCACGACCGCAGACCCTTGATGTCTATGCTTGGAGTTCTTTGTAATCTCCTAAGTTTTTTTTTAAGATTCTAACACTTGCTCAGACCCGGGATTTGTCTTGCGACCCGTAGATGAGGATTTGGCATATAAGAGTGGCGTACGGTAGTGAAGGGTCATTTTTGACAAGCTCCGCATTCTGCTTTTCTAACCGCGCTGTTCAACACCGCCACCTTTCTAGCTGTGGTAACTCTTATCTAGCTTTTGCCAGGTTGGTGCGTCCTGAAAAATTCATTTCCTTAATGTTTTTCTTTACTGACGGCCTGCATTTCATCCTCGTGCTTGCTTACTTCCTCAGCTTGAAAGATGAATCAATTTGCAGTCAAAAAATAAACACGCCACACGTAAAGTGCTTTTAATCAACAGCACTCAGCTCAATTCTCGCTTGTAAAAGAACACTTCGAAGGGACAACAAAACATACAACGCATCCTGCCCTTTTCTAATTGCTTCGTCCTTTATTAACCCGCATGGAGGGATGTATGTACATATGTACATACATGGTATATGCAAAAAAATCACCATTTTTGTTCATTCACTGGGAGAACCTTTTCCTCTCTCGGCCTCATACATATTTAAAGTTTACAACCGTCCTTATCCTTATCCACATCTGCACATTCGACCGACCGAGACTGGCTTCTGGGCTGAAGGAAACTTACAAATGTGTATGCGATGGACATGGGTCGGGGTCAAATAACACACGACCATCATTTTCCTTAATAATACATGAGAGAGTTAGAGAGGACGTCGTCTCTCTATGTACATGTCCTGCCTGTGCAGTGCCGGAATCGGCTCAAGTTCAACCCTTTTGCGTTTGCCTACATACCTAATACAACCCTTAATTTATATCTACCCACGTTCTTCAGTGCGATGTGGCTGCTCTGCTATCCACGGGGTAGCCGTGGCCTCTCGGTGCCGTGCATGTGTCTGTGTGATCTCAACATCTCGGTGCTCTGTTTTCCATTGGTGTAAAAGGGTCCGCGTTGAAAAATTAAACAGTAGAAAAGGAACAGTCCGGGGTGACCATGATTAACGACGCAAGGAAAAATTTAAATCCGAAAGTTTTTGGGCCACCAGCCGCAACCAGGCACCAGTCAGCAGTCAGCCACCACCGTCATCCTTCAATTGAACGTCTTTTTCAATCTCTCTACAGTTTACCGCAACAATATTTATCCAATTTGGGGATAGTTGATGTATGTATCTGCGTGTGGGTATGCTCAACAATTTATAAAGGTTCGTCTGAGCCACTCGTAGATAGCTTCCACATTAATTACGGGCGTAGTCAAGTTCACTGAAGCTGCAAAGGAATTAAAAGGATTGGGAAACTATTCGGACTGCCTAGAAGGGAACACAGTGAACATTGTTTCTTATTTAGTTGCAGGCTTCCTTGAAGGCACTAGCAAGATCTTGAAGGCGATGGGGTAGTTGGCTGCCCCCTTTCAAGCAGGGATTGGTCCATTGATAAATAGCAGCTTAGCAGCACCAGAGACCAAGAGTATAACGCCGAGTGCGTCGAGATGAGTGACCGTACCCCGAGGGTTTTCCTTCTTAATGCTGGAAGGGCAGGACATATGAACAGTAGGTGGATTGTGGTTTTCTCCTCCTCTTCATCTCTAAAGCTTCTACAGAAATCGTTGGACGGGATCTCTATGTCTGCCTAATCGAGCAGTTTCCTGTGAGGACTCCTAAGTTTTTCCGGTTAGTGGATAAAAGTCTCTCCGTCTTTTTTGAATCCAGCTTGGTTCTCCAGGAAGGTTCTCCCAGGTTATGGGGGAAATGCCCTTCTGAGAATTCATTTGACATTCGTCCGCTTCACTCCTTAACCGATGGGGAGACTTTAGAATTTCGTAACAATGTCAGTGCGGGCTATTGTAATACACATTGTAGTCAGGCAGCTTTGAAAGCCTTGGAATCACCGACATTACGATTAAGGTTGGTAAAGCAATGCCGCAGATCTGTTAACAAGATTGCAGACAGATGCGGAGTAACTCTGTGCTGGGGATATAGGAACGTTTCGAGCAACTGCAGGACACAATGTTGATTAGGAATAAGAACGAACTGGTTAGTGGTAAAGAACATTAGTTAAGACTTTAGCTGAGCTCAAAACACTGCCACTTACTAAGCAAAGGCGCATGCCTACTTTACACAAATAGAAACATTCCTAAAACAGAAATTACCACATCGTCTGCCACTAGTTTTATCATGTCGACTTGATAGTATTTTGCGCACTAGGATACACCTCTAGGAGTTCAAAGGATGGATACATCCGTTCCAGAAAAACTTACCTTTAAGTTCGTACTCTCACCTTCAAGTTGGATCTTACGATACGATACGATGTTAAGACCAGGATGCACTGCGACCTGTAAGATTTATTGTGCTGGGCTAGTGGTTAACCAGAAACCGAATTGAGGTTCTTGATAGACCTCACTAACGCTTTAGATTCCATAGTCTACGTATTTACTATGCGGCCCCTGATAATTCGCAGGGAACATCCTCAGCCGTCTCTTTTTGCTCTCTGCCGAGTCTTGTTGACAATGTCCAATTAGGTTAGGGTCATTAGATAGTCCTTGTTGAGTTCAAGTAGTTTATTTGCCCTATTTTTGTTGGGGTTGAATTAATTTTTTGTTTGTCTCAGACCCTTTTGCTGTACCCAATATTTAGCGAGCTCATCAGCTTCCCATTTTGTATTTTGTAGTGGATACTACTGGTTGGTAATTCAAAATAGGGCTCAGGACCAAGGAGGGGGCGCCCAGCTTCTCTTCTCGGCAGACAATCATTACCTTCGAAACCTTTCCGGGATCCAAGCCATAGTAACCCTGTTTGCGGACGCAAGGTCTCCGAGAAGTTTAAACCAGTCCTGAGTTTAAAACAGTTCCAGGCAAGTGTTGACCTTTTCGTATAGGATTTAAGGCCATTAGTGCTGCCTGGCTATCTGAAAAGATAAATATGCGGGTACACTTTGTTTTCCTCCGCAGGCATTCCCGTGCACATTGTTCTATTGCGTGGACCTCCGCTTGAAAGATGTCTGGTGATTTCCCAAGCGCTGGTGCATGCTGGAACTTTGGACCATAAGCTCCAGATCCGAGTTCGATATTCTCTCCAGGTGGTAGCTGCAACCAAGAAGTGGTTGGAGGAGTATTTGCACTAATGCAGCGTTTCTTGGATCTAGACTCAACTAGAGAAATCCTATAGGTGAAGTTATTGCTCATAGTGCGATCCTAATATGAGCCTCAACCATTTGTCATCTCTGGTTTGGGGTTACTTTTCACGAAGCCGATGTGTTGACCTGGGAACTGCGTATTATTTTCTCCAGTACAGGGCTGCAGAAGCAGTACGGCAGTATGAAATGGTTCTGAAGGTGTCGGAACTGCGAGCGTTGTCCATTGTCATTTTACATAATCAAATAAATTTTGCGGAAATGTCATAACTATCATCTTCTGTCGATAAAAAGAATTTGGTTATCGATCTAGGAGCCTTGTGCCTCGTTCCTTAATATGAAAACCGTTGATAGTTTTAGTTGATTTTCACCAGTTCATCGACGTATGGTTTCAGGCGCTTCAGTATTACGGCTCTGTGATTGCTCTTTATTTTTGGAATCAGACATATACTGGCGCTGTCCCTGTCAGATAGCGCCAGATATCCTTGATAGAAAACTGAACTAAACTGAAATCTTAATAAACAGGAAAGGGTTCGAAAGGGGTTTTTGCATGCAAGAAGGTAGCAGGGAAGAAATGGGTCCTGAAACCAAGTATGATTAACTGGCTATACGTAGAATACGTAGTCAGCCCACGCTTACGCATGGAGTGCTCGTTTGGGGAAAGGCAATTAGAAAGGAAACAACGCTAACTAAGCTAGCAGCAGTACAAGGAACTGCCAGTAT
The DNA here is from genome assembly GCA_917880715.2 of Matsumyia berberina. Lineage (NCBI taxonomy): Eukaryota > Metazoa > Arthropoda > Insecta > Diptera > Syrphidae > Matsumyia > Matsumyia berberina. Next base: position 97,984,592 of record OU862871.1, read on the forward strand.
CGCCATCAAGGGTGCTCTTCGCTCAACACACTCGGCAGCTCTAGACACCTTCCTGCATTTGCTAGACTTAGAGATAAAACACCAGGCGGCCACTAATTCAGACTTCTTCAGGAACAACAGTATTGGACATTGTTCCATCCTGAGTGAATATAACTTTGACTTTCAAAAAAGAACTGATGAGACGGCTTCCGACATGTACTTTGATACACCATACATCACGTTGATTCTGAGAGGGAAGACTGCCAGAGAAATGCTGTCATCTCAGCGGATGAGACTGCAGTCTTCACGGATTCTTCAAAAACCACCAACGGAACGGGTTCTGGTATTTACTGAAAGTATCCATAAGACTCTCGGGTACTTCTAGTGTATTCCGAACAGAGGTTCTGGCTGTGCCCATTTTGGTTTCACAGGAATCGCGATAGGCCCACAATGTTGCCTAGTGTCTTATGCAATCGCTTGCTGGATTTTTCAAATTCCCTTGTATGTTTGGGCAAAGAAATAGTCAAAAAACCAATGCCAACGTTTTTTTCGGAATCATATACATATTGCGTGTCTGCAAATAATAGCCTGCGAACATGATCATGAAACGTGAATACTCTGTCCATCAAAAACGTGCCACAAAACCTATAGCCTGTCTTAAAAGATCAGGCTCGGCGACAGATACCGTTCACGTTGTAATTTGTATGAACTGGTGTGTGGGGTCTGTGGAGCCTGTTTCCACATTAAGTGCTCGTCTGACTGCTTCTTGGCCTCAGAACCCGTTATACACACATTTGAATGACCATTGAAATGCTTTAATCAGTACTGGCTGCTCATTCAAAGTACAGACACACGTAGGCTAAGGTAGGACCTTTGTGGTACCACTTGCGTCCTTACCCAAAAAGTGTCATTCAATTTATTGGAACCATTTGGACCTCTCAATGAAGCTCTTAACCTCAGTACGTGACAGTTCGCCTAAATTATTGAAGAGCTTTCTTCGTTAAAACAGCGGTTGGCAGGCACAGAAAATGTGGACGATTGATTCTTCCTGCTTATCGTCCTAGCAACTTCTGCAAAAATCATTGAAGAGGAGATCCATTCTTCTAGCAGGAAGGCCAATGGGACATATGTTCGGTGAACACCAACTAACCAGACTTTAATACTAGGCCCGTAACCAGCTAGGTGCTGAAGGGAGCTAAGCTCCCTCTGAGATTTGGCGAGCTTCCTTAGAAATTTTCATTTCATTTTTTTAGTTTCAGTTTTGCGTGGAAAAGTGAGCCTCCTTCAAAATCTTCAAAGCACCCTTGAGAATTTAATCCTGGTTACGGGCATATTTGATACCTGATTTATCGAAGAAGAACAAGGCTCCAATCCGTCATTCAAAGACTCTTTACGGATAGAAAGCCTATTAAAGTGATGCAGAAATTCCTAGTTAGTTTCCTCGTTTTGATCTGTCAAGGATACTCATCTCCCATCACATGGTCGCACTTTATTCAATCAAATAAATCACGTATCCAATCTACCCTGTGTATGACCTTTGCAACCATCAAAAGACCAAAAAAATAATAAAATAACTCAAATAAAGTCCTCAAAAAAAGGGGTCGCGCTTCTAGGAGATGAACAGAAGCTAATTTCCCTGTAATTGAGTGTCAAGTGTCAACCAAACAACACACAGGCACACACAGCATCAGTCGGTGCTCCTGCCAGCATCATCGCAGGGATATATTCATTTCAGTAAAAGGATTATTACATATTTATAGCCGAGAGGAGCGGCAGCTACAAAACAAGTTTCACGCTCAGCACTAGGGATAGATATCCCTTTTGCATACGTGGATAATGGAATTGAACTGTCACTATGGACCACAGAATCCTGTTTTGATTTTCCTTTTCGACTATTTTATGCGAGAAAATGCGATGAATTTCGAAGGATACATATGTAGTTGGAAGGGACGATTTGACTTGTTGACCAATCGGTGTTGCAGGTTGTGACATTTGACACTAGGACTCACCTTCATCTTGGTTGTGATGCGAGTAAACCGCGATTGAAAAGTGGAATTAAACCGGATGTTCCTGCATGAAATTCCTTTGTTGAGATGTGTCTGGTCAGAGAGGTCATGCGATTGTATTTTTACAATATGAAGGCAGCCTGGACCGTGATAGAAAGTTTGAAGGAACTTTCTTTAGTGGAACAACTTGAATAGATTTTTCGAAATCATGTTGGAGGACGGATGAGCAAGACGTGTCACAAATCCAATAAAGTTAGTTTAGGTTAGAGAGATTATCGGGATAGCTGGCGCACTTAGACCAACAGTAGGTCCATTGTGATGCCCCAGGATCCAGGAGGAATTCTCCTTCCTAATCGTGGAACCAGTGTGAGGTTTTTATAAAGCGAATTAGGTTTCTGATATCTTGTTGTGCTTGGTCGTCAAGACTGTCAAAAAAGAAGGCACCGAGATGGTTGCTCCTTTTGCGAGAGAGCGCGGGACAGATACAGAGGAGAGTGAGGATCGTTTCCTCCTCTTCCTCGTCCATGCAGCTTCTGCAGAAATCATTTGCAGGAACGCACAGGGGAGTGAGATCCGTGCCTATGAATCAGTGTCTTGTGATGACACATACAGTAGCTCCGAGATGCCATCTACTTAGCGAAATTAATCTTTTAGAGCGCCTATGGTATATTGTAGGTCATATTTGTCTACAAGTGTGGGAGCTGGTGCCATTGGACCACCTTAGATTGACTTTGCTTATTGCATGTGCCATTAATTTCAGTTTCCATGTTGCTAGTGGCGCTCCGACGTTTTCTTTTTTAGGAAGAATCTGTATTGAAGTAACATTCTTGGCGAGTTCATCGGCCTTGCAATTCCCTGTAATGTCTCTGTGTCCTGGTACCCAGCAGAGGAGTATATTAAATTGCTCTGCCGTCTCTACAGGAGACTAGTGGCAATCTAGAGCTATTTTCGATGTTACAGAGATTGATTCCAGGGACTTAATGACGGGGTGACTGTCTGTAAAAATGCTAATATCCCGAGTAGATATTACATTCCACCTCAGCCGAGACAGGGCTTCTTTTATCGCCATGATCGCCGCCTGGAAGACGATAGGAGATCTCGAGGTTTAGATCTTCGGAGAAAACACCTTTTCCCATTACTCTGTGTAGATCTCCAAGGTTTCTTTCGTAGATGATTTTGAAATCCAACGAAATCTGACTAAAATAAACTTTGAGGAAAGTTAAAGTCAGAACCTAGGCAGGAATAATCTTAGATTCAATGTTCGAAGTCGTGATTCCCACTTACTTGCTGGAGAATGTGTTTCGTTAACCATGGCTGCAAAAATGCGAGACTTCCTAACGAACTCTGATGGACTCCTTTCGCTCTTCTCCGACGCAAGGCTAAATATTTGAAGAAATAAACACTTTTCTGAAACTTAACAACAAGTTTTCGTTGTAGTTGACGTCATTGAACTAGGAGACCGCGTCGATCCTTTTTTTGGTTTTCTATTTTCAGTGATGGTGTCTTTATCCCTATATCTTTATCTTTATGTCCTAAAACTTATAGAAATCGAATGTGTCTTGGACTTTCTGAAGTGAAAGTCTGAGAACTCCTGAGTTGCACCACAATATCAGAAGTTATGTTCCTAGCAACTTTATTGGTCTGGAGGACTGTTCTGCGCTCTATGCCATTCTAAACCATGTGTTTTCTGCACTCACCGTCCATAGGGCGCCGATATTCTACAGTCGATACCGACCCAAGGCTATGCACTATATCCGCTATTGTGAAACTCGGCGCACGATAACATGCTCAGACTTAGGATCTCGGAATCATGAAAAAGAATTGGCTTCGCAGATGACTATCGTAGTCGAAGCTTAACTCTTGTTGAATGTGGAGCACGATGCTTTTAGCTTGACATCCATGGATCTATAAATGGCAGAAGAAAATACGAGAATTCTACCAGATTTCAAAGTCGAAAAGGCAGTAACTTGGCATCATCAAAAGACGCAATTGCGCCCTGTAAATAAAACCTGCAGTATACAGTTGATAACGCAGCAAAGGCAACCGCCCGCACTGGCAAGTATCATCCCTAACATTATTGGACCTAAATGCAGGAAAAGACTGTTATTTACAAGAGATTCAGCGTCGTAAACGCTCTACGCGGCCCAAATATCAGCCGGAGCCATGAATTAAGAGAGAAACGAATACGGATTACTAAATTAACGCATCAAGTTGCGTCCTCTAGACCACGTCTGACATGGTCTTTTGAAACCTGTCTTTGCGATTTCTGGAGGACTTTTACCTCCACTAGTCATTGGATGCATACCCACATCACAGTTTTCATATGAGTCCATTACCCACTTTCTTTTTCCTATCTGCATGTAGTATATGAGAAGGTACCAAACCAACTTCTTACAAAGGAACCGGAAGAGGCACGAAAAACGGCAAGGTGACATGAATGACAGTAGATATGGGATCACAACATCCACAAATCGACAGAAGGTATGGATGGCTACTGTCTTTCAGTCCGAATTCACAGCTATGTGTATGTCAGGATCATGCTCAGATATTATAATTATCGATAGTCAACCTGCAATCGGAGCTCTACTAGTTCATTTAGGACCGGGTTGTACCAGGGTGCGGCTTGTTTTTTTTTCAGCTGAGCTGTCCCCAAAATATTCGTTGATCTTGGTGACTCTGCTGTTGAAAATGTGGTGTCTTATACAAGACAGCAGACTGGTTTGCAAATGTGTTCTGTAGAGCCTTGACTACCAAAAGTGTTACAAATGTGAAGTGCTCGTTCAATATGCAACCATTGCGAGATCCCTGAGCGTGATGGATATTCGATACAACAGATTTTCCTTTTGGTGAGACCATTGCAACCTACTGTGCCTTTCACATTTGGGTCGAGAATTCTCTCCAGTGTTTTCAATACTCAGGAGGTCAAACTTATCGGCCTGATATCCTTAAAGATCGTATGAGTCACTTTACATACTTTCCGCATAAAAACTACCTCAACCTCAGTCCAGACGCCCTGTGTTGTGCCAAGAGTTACACAGGGTCTGAGGACACAAGACAGAGGACAGAGGTGTAGAGAAAGCACCATAAATCCCTGATTCTTCGTATAGTTCAAACGGCAAACTGCCCTAAGGTCGGTAAAGTTTTCAATGATCAGACCAGTTGAAAACGTCAGGAATAAAGTCCAGGGCAGTTAAAATTTTAAATTCAAATTTTAATTTTGTCAAAGACGTTACTTTTTCTTTAGATGCATTTTTTGTTGTAGTCTTACTCCATGTCTCCATGATCAGACTCTCTTCCACCTTTTCCATTCTCAATGCCATATAGCTTAGCCATCTCCCATAATTTGTTTTAAAAGCATTGCGAAACGCATCATCTTACAAAGTCTCCATACTCTCTCACCTCCTACAGCCGAAGAAAAGGAAAAGTAGATCAGGCACCTCTCACATAAAATGGTCGAATTCCATATTTTGTACACAAAATGTCTCCAAACCGAACTATTTCTCCCCTTCTCCACTTCTCCCTACTGTCGAGTAAGTAGCCGCAGCCAGCGCAGTGTAACTTTAATTCTCAGTGTGAGTGGTCAAAAATTAGTTAACAGGTGCGCGACTTCAATCGAGTGTCCGAATCCGAAATCGTCTGTGAATTTTATGATCCCTTCCCCTCGCAAGTGTTCTATTTGAAAGTATTTTTGTATTCTGAGCATCTTAAGTGTTAGTTTTCTTAATTTTTCCCCATTTCATTGCAAAAAAAAGAAAAGAAAAAGTGAATAATGGCCGACTGGCAAGTGCAGTGCGTGTGTCCCTTTCTCACCCATTTGTGACTTCTATTAGCTTTTTCTGTCGGTACGCGTTCGCGAGTGAGGTGAAAATGAACTTGTCGACAACAACAATGACATATAGGTGTTGAAGATAGACGAAGAAACGAGCAAGCCGGCAAAAGAATGAATAGAGACGGGGTGAGTGAATACTTTGATTTGCATGCATTCATTTGATTTTTTCAACTAAACGTCAATAATTTTGAAATCCTGTAAAACCAGACTCAGGGCTGAGTGAATAAGCATTTTCTTTGCTCAAATTGTGTCTTGTTCAAGACTTTGTCTTTAGCGAACTCGACTTCTGCTGAATTGTAGGAATGTTTTGTTGTTCTCCAATTTTTTTATGGAAAAGTTGTGGCGTTTTGTCTTTCTTTTGCTCCTTTGCTGCCCTGATGTAGCTATGTTCCAAAAAATTAAAAAAAACTAAATCACGAGGATAATAAAAAAATAACTAGTCGTTAGGTTAGGTTATTGGGGAAGTGCCCAGTCGATGACTGTGCGTTCACGGGGACCTGCTGGTCCATTGTGTTCTTCTTTGAGCTGTGATCCTTGTTCCAACCTTGGATTTTAGACATAGTTGGCTGGTCTATCAGAATACCAAACTGTACTCTTAATAAAGTGGAGTATGTTCGTTATTGGTACTTCTGTTAAGTTGCCTACTTCTCCAAACAGCCAGTTTCTCATGTGTCGGAGTCGGCGGTTTTGGAGGTTGGGACACTCACAGAGTAAGTGCTTGATGGTTTCCGTTCCTTTCGCATCCTTACAGCTCCTACAGTAGTCTGGGGAGTTGATGCCGAGTCTGATGGCCATAGGGCCTATGGCACAATGTCCCGTCAGTACACCTATTAGGATGCATGTATCTTTTTTATTCATAGCCAGGAAACATTTTGTCCTGCACTGGTAAATTCTCTGCCATAAGCTGCGGGATATAATTTAGTCGCATCTAGCGGACCAAGAGGTGCTGATTAGCTCTCTCATCTTGTACCTTTCAGTACATTGATAGGGATGTTTATCGATGTGTGGGTGCGAATTCTTGCCGAGCAAGTTCGTCCGCTCTTTCGTTGTTCTCGATGTCGCTGTGTCTGTGAACCCACCACATGCTCGTGGATAACACCTATTTTGTTTAGGATTCCGCGACAGTTGCTTTAGACTGTCTAAAGTCTGCATGACTGTTGACGAGGATGGTAATCTTGGATGGATTCAGTCTCCTAGTATCTATTGTCCTTGCTGCTCTTTCAATGGCGAAAATTTCAGCTTGGAAGACCTTACAGTCGTCCGGGAGTCTGTAAAAATCGTTGAACTACTGTACATCCCTGCTCGAGTACTTTCATCCATCTTAGAACTATCAGTTTAGACTTGGAATAATTGGTTCGTCAACCTTTAAATATGTTAGGGAATAGGGAAGAAACTAGTTTGCTCCGGGGCGTCCTCATCTTGAACTCTATTTGCAAGACTACCTCCTTGTTGAAGTAATATTTGGACACTGGACAGCAAGAATTTGGTAGAAAATAATCATATTTTCTCAGCTAATGACACGAAAGGCATAGGGTTAACTAAAATGTGTGGCACACTCTGGATGATTGATGAGCTGCATACGTGGAAGGGTTGCAAATTACGTCGTGTTTTTGAATGTTCAAAACTAAATTATAAACTAGTAGATAACTAACTATACTGTATGGCGCTACCGCTTAAAAAATAAATAGCTGGCGCGACAGCTCGAGATGAGCCTAAGCGTAGCTTCTCGCAACCATCCATGTTGTGCGTGTTAAAATTTTCGAATGAATGGAAGGGACCGACTTCCAACGGCGAATTGAGAAGCTATTTCATGACAAATTATACTCCCGGAGGCTTGTCATTACCCCACAAGAGGCAGTGCCGCGAAAATATATTTGGTGGTCATGGGTGGGGCTTGAACCCACACCGCTTGGTCAGCAGTCCAACGTACTAAGCACTGGCCACGGCGACCGCTTGCTACTTTCAATATGTGAAACTATGGAATGTCAAAACGATGGAGTCAGTCGAGCATCGCTTTAGCTTGATGTTCAGCCTTATTCTTGGTCTGAACTCCATGGACGTTAAGCTATTTTTTATGGTTAAACATGAGAATTGATGCCTGACCTAACTCCGAGGGTTCTTTACATCTCGAAGTAGACAATTTGTTCCACCGTTTGTAGGCAAAGACTTTGCCACGGTGTCGTCATTTTATTGATCTCTCCCTTGAGCACTTAAGAGCGAATTCATCTGAACAGATAGGAATTCGGGCTTCTTTCACATTTGGAAGCTGCCCAAGGCGTTCATACGGTCGAATGGCTTTGCTTCTACCAAGTTCCACAGCTCTTCTAAGAGATGTTGTTTTAGGATCTCCGTAAGTATTAGCTACTGCAACGTGCTAGTGGCCGCAGTTCTTCTTTGCTTCTTGTTGGTCTATGTTAGAGGTGTGAACGAGTCATCTCGGTGCTCTCGGTTCACGTTAGATTGGTTCTCTTTGTCGCGTTCAAAGACTTTTCTGCTTCTTATGTCCATCATGGCGGTGTGGACTTACACCTGCTATTGTGGTTTGAATATGAGTATATGTACACAGACATTGATTTCTTTCGCTTTTCAATAATCCTTGCGTTGGAGAAGGGTCTCAAGAAAACAAATTTCCCCCCCTTCTGTTATAAAGCAAAATCCTGCACACACCCCAACCTTAAGAACTCCACTCATATTTATACGTAAATGCGAAAGGACACAAGTATTTAATCAACACCCCATTTATTAGCAAAGGATTAATTAATTTATTTGATCACCATCCACCCGAACATTCAATAAGTTATGTCACACAGCAACGGGCCACTACACGACGCCGGATGGGAGAGAGAAAGGACTCAAGACTTCCGTCGCCTCTGTATGTGTGTGTGTGTACATAGAGAAATCCATGATTTTGTGTATAACTACGTCCAGAAGATGTATTCCGGCCTAGACCACAAATATTTAACCAGCTGAAGCATAGTCCTAAGCGGGTAGTAGGTAGTAACCTTTCCACTATTGAAACAGTGTGAAGCCCATAGATAAGGGGGGGATAAATTTATAACTCCGACACAAACGGATGGCGCGACCAGACGGGGGAGGAGGGGAGAGGTCGAAAACAGATTTTCGGGCGCTACACCAAAGCACCCCGGGCGAGTACGCACATAATTTTCCCGGTTTAGGGGTAATAAATGTGGTTTTACCCAAAGGCGGTCTTTGAAACGCATTCCAATTTTGTAGCGTCACGTTTGGCCTTTTTCCAGAAAAAGTTAAATGGACAAACAGCCCTCTCAGCCGGTGGGACCCTGTGCCTGTCGCAGAGTCGGGGGTGGGCCCCGCCGGCTCTGTCAAAAAAGAAAACTAGAAACTTAAAGTTTTGTTTGAACCGAAAAGGGTTGCGTTGGGTTGCTGAAGCTCTCCATTTTGTATTTCACTTTAATTATTTAAATTGAACAAAGGTGGACGTAAGTTGAGAAGACAGAAACGGTACGTCAGTGAAGTCGCACTTCTAGACATGAATACGTTCCACAGAGACTTTTTCAAACCAGGACCCGCCATTTGAGGATAAACATCCAACATCCGTGCCTAAAAAATGCTTTGCCCCCCTTCCACAACCTCCACTTATTGGACCTTAAGATTATTTTTCCTACACGATACGTGGGTCACTGCCAAGTGCCAGCAATTGCGTTGAAATTATTCAAAGAACGCTAAATACTCGCACGGGGATGTTATTCGCATTTTAATTCACTGGATAATCCTCGAGAGAAAGTACTCAATGGAATGAACTTAATGATGAAATCTACAAAAGAGGAATGCAACCCTTTCCTGAGATGTACTGGGATGTGTTCAAGTGATTAGTTTTAGGAAAACAAGAAAAAAACAAATTAAAGGAATACTCGTCCTGGACGTGCAAATGACCAAAGAAACACTGTCTTCGGTGAAATTGGTCTAAAAATCCTTGTCAGGGACTCGTTTGAATGTCAACTGCTGTCCTGAAATAAAATTAGAAGCACCAATTAGAACGCCAATTGAAAGTCCTAAACGAAAACACTAAATCTTAAAATATTTTCTTTGAGGACTTTCGGGATTTGCCTCCAACAAGAGCCCAATGCACACCAGTCTGTGGCATTGTACAGGCAAAAATGTGTCAGGAGTTTGTACAGCTGCAAAACATCCAAGGATATCCATGAAGAAAACGAAGTGTTTGTCGTAATACCAAGAGATTGTTTATTCTTTAAGGCAGCCCCTCTCCCTCAAGATAGGCAGCTAAAAGCGGTCTGACTGTCAAACACGGAAAGACCGAACTATTTCTCTTCACCAGGAAGTAAAAAAACCTCCAATAGACTATTGGAACGGCACCCGACTGTGCTTTGCTAGCAGCCAAATTTTAGGGTCCATTCAAGACAGTAAATTAGCCTGGAAGGCTACTATTGAACGCGTTGGTTCCGGGTCTACCGGGCTTCTACCTGACTGCTCGTTGTTGACTTCGGTCTCCAGCCATCATGATGTGTTCAGGAACCTGGAAAGATCGTTTAGTGGAATATCAGATAGTTCTTGTTTCTCCTGGTGAGAGTGTCTTCCTAATGTTCTGTTTCTCAAGTGACATAGGCTTGGGCAGTGGCAGATGCAGTATTCTCTTGAACCTCTTCGTCACCGCAGTCCCTACATACATTGTCATCGTTGAGTTTAAATTTCATTGTGTGGTTTCTTAGAAGGTTGTGGCCGGTGAGTGCATCTACCAACATTGACAGCGATTTCCAGTCATGTTTCAAAAGCTTGTTGGTTTTGGCTTTGTTGTACTTTGGCCAAAGTTTCCTTGATATATCACAGGTGGTGAGCGACTCCTACCTTCTGTTGGCTGTCATCAGAGTCCTGCATTCCACTCGCTCTCCGAATTTGCAGATTGGGGGCTTAACCCATAGCAGTGCTCGATTTTGATCCATTGTAGATCCTGTTCTTGCAAGCTCGTCGGCCCTCTCGTTTTCGGTTATGTCCCTGTGACCAGGAACCCAGCAGAGAGTAACACTGTGCTGCGAGCCAAGAACCTTAAGCTCTTCACGACAGCGTTGGACTATGCTTGGACTTTATTTCAGTAGCAGAAATTGCTTTAATAGCCGCCTGGCTGTCTATAAAAATGGTGATATTGCCATCATTGATACCATAGATAGACAGAGATAGGAAAGTGCAAAGATGAGCATGCATGTGCATTAGCAGAGCACTAAGAACGATTCCATCTGCGGCTTCATCAAGAGCTCCAAATGGTTTTAATAAACTGAGTGGCGTTTTTCAAAATATAGATCGAAGTGGCAAAGGGCTTTTCCTGGCGTACGTGCCATAATTCTTACAATTATGAGTCGAGCTTTTGGACATCGAACTTGTCGGTGATGTTCGCATCGATTTTGAAAAAAATGCGAACGTTCTCCAGTAATATCCTGCACGAGTGGGCACCGGCTTTTCAGGCCAATCAGTTTCACGACAGATTTTGAAGACATTTAGCTTCTGCAATAGGATTCTTGAATATGCCTGGCTTTCATCCTTAAATTATCAATCCGGCCCGTACCCCGTACATTGGGTGGTCGCTACTGTCGCATCTGTTTTTTCTTTATCTATGACACAGTGCCGTTGACAGTTTGTCAACCTTCTACAGGGCAGATCATCTGCCTGTTCATGTTGTCTTAACTCAGTCGCTCTCCTTTATACCGCGGGCAATTAAACGTGACATTTTCAGCGGTTTCATTTGGCCCGAACTTGTGTAGATCTACCCCTCAGCCATCCATGGGCTGCTATTCGCAGTTGCGTCTGGTCGACATTTAATCTCCCATGTATCGTGTCGATCCATGGGCCGGTGTTGAGCATGACTCTGTGTCTATCGACGTTTGTTATAGTGATCCCATCTCTGCTAGCATTTATATAAAAATGTCACCTCTGGTGGTAAGCGTCCATCCTTTCGACGCAACTCTTTAAAAAATTAACAAAGGGATAGGATCGAGTATATATTAGCTTCGGGTTTATTTTGGGTTAGAAAAAGCTTTCGAGAGACAGGCCCGAGGCCCTTACACCACGACAAGGTATACAGTCAGGCAGAGGAAGTCCTCCAGTATCTTCTGTACGGACTTCGGCAGCCTTCTGTCAATTAGTGCCCATAGGATCCTTTCTTCCGGTTGCTATGTAAGGCATTTTTCATGTCTAGAATGATGGTGGCGCAATACTCCAACGGATGACTTGATCGACATTCGACAGCATCGGTACTGAAACACGTCTTTCAGAAACAATTTTGGTCATCTGCGAGGCCCCTTGCCTCCTTATCTGTGAGACCTCTTGCCTTCTCTATCGTAGACTTCAATCTGACACTAATGATCAGCTTTAGCTTTATTTTCACAGTTTCCAATATTGGTAGAGATGGGTACAATGATGGATATTGGGATTCTTGTATTGGTTCAGGAATACTGCTTCCCTAAGCCACGTACTCTAAACATCTGCATAAACGTTTGCCGTCTTATTGTCGCGTGCAGAGAAATATTCAACATTTCATCGACTTCGACGCAAGTCGCTTTTTCATCTGCAATTTTCAGCAGTTTTTTAGAACATCTTTCGGTGTGCCGAGGGGAATTGAGTGTGTCTTCATCGGAATTAATTTCTCCAGAATAGAGCTGCCACCGTGTCTTCCAAAAAATCATCCAACCCTTTCTTAAATATGACTCGGTGCGGCTCCCTACCAAGCCATTTCTTGCAGTCTGCAGGTAAGCTCTTTGAACTTCTGAGCCAGCGCCTTTTTTTGGTTTCAAGACTGGTCATCATAGGACATAAGCTAGTTGGTTGATTGCTTTTGAAGGGTTAGGCCCATTGCATTGGCCCTCAAAGGAGTGCTGGGTGTGGTGTGGCGCGCTAAAGGGTTTATGCCTGTCCTTAAATGAGATCACATACATATGTGATGTCAAAAAAGTCCTTTTATGTTTTCGCGCAAACTGTAGATTCTTACCGATCACGTTGCAGCATCGCAGTATTGTTTGTACTCTGTGGCAGAAGTCCTAAATCCTTCTCCTCTTCTTTGCAGATTGCGATGTAAAGTTAATTTAATTCTGTGTCAATGCTTGTGTCCTGCAGAACGTCTCGTTGATCTTAGTTGTGCTCTGTTACATCTTTATCCTTCTTTGCAAAGAACATACCGCCCAGACCTAACGGCTTACAGAGTAGGAAGGATCCAAAACAAAGTCATTCCATCTCATCGCTTTTTTTATAGATGACGTTGTTTGATTGTGACTCTGTAAGTCGTTGGGTCTGCCCAGTATTTGTGAAAATTCCGGTTGATCTGGTCATCGATTGCCGCGACTATTGAAGCGACTTTTATCTTGTCGTTTATGGTTTTTCCCTTCTCTCCCAAATTCGTTCGTTTTCTCGTTTCTCGTTACCCAAGGGATGTGCACGTTGTTTTGGCTGCCGAGGAGGTTAAGCACATTCTTGTATTTCCGTACGAGTAAGGATTTCGAGTGGTAGATGCTTTTTTCTTTCAAGGGTATAGTGTCCCATAACCTCTGCCTTCTTTGGATCACGAAGACATCCCCCTGAAAGAACATGAAATGAGATTTCAGGTGTATGGTGAGCTCGACTTGTAGTTGTAAGCAGTATTTTCCCACCCTATATTCGTTCATGATATTGGAGCCATCCGTGTATGGGGCTATTCCTCTATGATGTCCTGTGTCACTAACGTGGATCTCAGACTACTTGGAGGGAAAAGTCTCTGACGAACCTGTAGCCCTTGTCAGTTAGTTGGTTAGTCGATTCCGACTGTTCTTCTAGAAGAGAAGTAGATCTCTGTCTCTCGTTTTAGCATATCTATGTCGATGCTCTGGATCTCATATTCCTCAGGTTCTTGTCTTTGTTGGTAAGAGGCACCTAGTCCTTATCTGCAGAGTCGCTTTGCAGGGTTTAATACTTTTTGCCTTCGACTGCAAGAATTCAGAAGTTTCAAACTTAAAATGAAACGGCAACGATGGTTCTGATTTCCTGGGCATGACAAGAGCACTAAAGACCTGATTGGTATAGATTTTGGCAGCAAGTGCAACTTTTCAGCTTTAAAATTCCTCATGAATGCAGAAAATACTTTCACTCAAAAGAAGTCATTTGTTTTAAAGTTGGCATTGAAATCTGCTGGGATTTCCTTTAAAAGTTTTACCTCGGAGATTGCTGGTGGGTTTTCCCTTTGACCTTGTAATGGCCCACAATCCGAATCGTTTGGGCATTTCTTCTACCAGCCAGGCTACAATGTGACAACGTTACTATAACCCACAACCAGTAAACAGAGACATCTTTCCGAAAACCCCGTGCGTCATCCAACTTCACGGGATACTTTTCGAACCCTTGTCCACCATTAGGTGGAACCATAAGGCGGACACACACCCTCATAACGCAAATTTGATAATGGATCCCTTTTTCGTATCTTTCGGCTACAGCAGCAAATCCAATAAACACCGCAGATGCCTGTACACACATAATCCCTATATACACAGGCATGTATGTGTCCAGGATACACACATCCTCACACAATAAATCCAAAACATTTTATGTCCAAGCCTAAAGTTTTGGCATTTCTTTTGCTTTTTCTCTCCAACTCTCCAGTTGGTGAGCCCTTTTCCGAAAAAGGACTTAGAAACGACGTACATTTATCCGGTCCCGGCAAATATTGACTCTCACCGAAGCCATTTCACCGCACACAGAACTGGACCCACATTTGGGTTCCGCCGCAGCGCCGTTTACCTGCAATTATTTAATCGTCACCCTCGATGGATACCCAACATCTGGGATTTGCTTTCCGTCAAAGGGATAATGTATTGCCGCTCTGCCCAAAAAGTGGGATCCGCCAATTTGCATATTCGACCCGAACGGGCTCTTATCCAGGGATATACGCAAACTGAAAAAAAAAATCATCACTTACCGAGCAGTGCTGAGGAATCTCCTGCCCGTGGACGTAACTGCAATATCCTTTCGGAAAAAATATGTGCATATCATTTGCGTTGTATTATAAGTTTGGCTGTGTATGTGTGTGTGGATGTGCCTCACTAATGTCCTTTTACTGGCTTCGGTGTGGTTTCTAGACCTCTATCCAACATTTTCATGTGGATACTCGTCCTTCGTCCTCTGAGGAATATTTATCCATCAACGCGTGCCTTAGAGTATTTACCCTGGTACTCGGTCAGCTGCCTGGCCTCTGATAATTTGCTCGGTCAACTTTTTGCTTTACCTCTCCAAGGGTGCGAGTTCCGAGCGTAAACAAAATCTGGTTTTCATCCACAATTTCCACTGTGCTGCAGGCTTTAGGGCGAGAAACCAGTTTGGCGCTGTCCGACGAAATGGGAGTAATTTAGTCCAAAGTAATTGGTCTCTGTTTTGCAATCTGGGTGACCAACATATGCGAACGGTCAGATTAAAAGGTTACCTCGGCGACCTCGCGAAGGACACAAGCAGCTTGCGGCATGTACAGCGCAGGTTTTGATAAGGGGCTTAGGTTTTTTAATTAAATTTTCAAGATTCCAATGCGACTGCAAGGAGTACTTTTTGCTTTTATGTTCTCATGGTGTCCTGTGGGCAGTTTTATCCTTCGAATGTGGACGAATGTCCTTGGAAACAGCTCAAGACACTATCGACTCTTGAGGAGTGTGGAAACCAATTTGAAATCAGTGAGATTGGCTTGAAGAGGGAAGCTTGTGGTAAGAGCTTCTATGACCTCTGGGTAGATCAGGACAAAGTGGAGTGCCGGCGGAGATGCCGATGAACCATAGCCCACGTATGATTCCCTTTATTGTAGAGAACTCTTCAGCCTTATAACAGTAACTGTGGCTATCTATGAAAATCAAGTGTAGCAAGGGTCGTAATACTGTGGTAGGAGAAGTCCTCAGTGCCTCCGCTGGTCACCAGAGGGCGATCTGACTGTTCTATCTTGGACCTGCAGCCTTTTAGCACGAATAGCCAGTTCAGTACTCTTTTTTCTTCCACATGAGCTTTCTTTCTATCCCGGATCTCTGCTTGAGAATCTTCGTCGTGGTCACAATTGAAAGGGTGGTCCGCCCATGTCCATGGCTCAGATGAAAGTTTTGAATCAATTTAGCTTCTCTCCTCAACAGATTAAAACTCCTTCCTGTCCGCCTTCTAGCCACTCGTGGTCGCTTTAAACAGCCACACACAGTCCCACTGTAAAAATTAGATTCGCATGACATAGCAAACCCCGCTAAATGCATAAATTCTCAAAACTCCCATTAAGATTTCCGGAAAATAAACAAAAGAAGGCTCTTAAATGAGAAGGATCCACAACAACTACCCGTACGTGTGGATACAGATCCCATCCAATCCAATCCAAACCAACTACCATTAGCCACCCGGCAGACACACAAGTTTGGTGTCGTCCTGCGTTCCTTACCTTACCCGCCTGCTTAACGGACCACAAATAAAAGCGCCGATTTCTTGTACACACTTGACTGGTACTCCACACGGGCGCTGGCATTAATTCACACATCCTTACACAAGGATATGCCCGTGTACGAGTGTACAAACGAACTGACAAATGGCATATCCCGTAGTTTTCTAATTCCACGCAATAACTTTTTAGACGGCGCGGAAAAACTATAAAATCCAAAACACACATAACGGCGAGTAACCAAAAACGTCTTACAGTGCAGGACAAACGACAGAGAGCAAAAAAAAGGATCGAGCGAGATACTGCTGCTGCTGCTCGCACACACATTTGATTTTAAGAAGTCCTTGATGCGGACACAAATTAATGACAATGAACATTGTTTGGATGCGTGTTGGATGTGTGGGTCGTGAGTCTGGTTGAGGTTAAGAGTGGAGATTTCGGCGGATACCACCCACTTTTAACGCGCCAGGATTTGAAGTTATGACGTCGTATTCATTGGCGTGTTTTATTCTCATGTAATTCTTTAATTTTACTCTAAGCAAATGTCCCCCTTACGTGGTCTTTGCTGAATGTGTGTACACGTCTGTACATGGTGGGAATGCACTGGCAATGAGAGCCACAAAGAATTACCATTTCAATGGAATGCTGTCCATTTTGTTAATTTTTGCAAAAGTACAGGGTGACTAAAGGGTTGCCAAGGCTATGGATACGATTTCTGTTAGACCAATTTGCTGAAAGAGTGGGATCAGAGGGAAGAGTTTTAAGTCAAGAGAGAGTTCCACAAAAGCTAACATAGAATCCACAGAAGTCAAGGTGCAGTCCGTAGAAGACGAAGAACAGTCTAGAGAAGATGAAACGTGGTATGGCCTCATTGGTTCAAGTTAAGTTGCGTTGACTATTCTCATCTGGATGGAGGCACCCTTAGACCAAAAGAGGTCCATTGTACCATCGGATTTTCCTCTAATCCAGCTGTTCAGAGGATGAAATGAAGCAACTTCAGCTCTTTATGAAGAAAATACTTCTGACATCAAGTAATGAATGCTATCTAGACCTTCAGGGAAAGGAGCCCCCAAATAAAGACAGAGTTGGGCAGGTAAGAAGAAAGTGAGGATAGTTGTCCCCTCGTCTTGGTTGGTTGGTTTAGTGGGTGTCCTAAAAACTTACTTAGACCTCAAGCGGGTCCATTGTACCCATAAAAAGTTTACTCATGGGAGTGAAACCAAGGGATAGGGTTGGCTAATCCCGAAACCACCCAGAAAGGGATAGAAATCGCAAGAGTTTCTCGTCTTTATCCAAACGGTTTCTGTAGAAAAAAAAAGAAGCCAAGCCTTTGTAGGCCAATGGGATAGTGGTGTCCTGTGGAGACTCCGATAAAGGTGTTGACTTGCGAATGCTTTAGCAGGACCAATCGATTCTGATATATGCACCTTAGGTTAGATCGAACTTACTTACTTAAGGTGGCGCTACAGTCCAGGGTGGACCTGGGCCGCAACCAACAAGCCTCTCCAGCCAGCTCGATCTTTAGCCAGTTGCCTCCAGTTTCACACGCTAAGTTGGTTAAGGTCCCCTTCTACTTGCGTACGCCACCTGAGTCACGGTCTTGCTCTACTGCGTCGGGTGTGGATTCAGAGATTTTCTGGGCCGAAGTATTGGTGTCCATTCGCTCCACATGACCCAAACACCTCAGTCATTGGATCTTGATCCTTCTGACTAAGCCGAAGACGCTGTACAGCCCGTACAGTTCGTTGTTGTATCTCCTTCTCCACTCACCATCTATGGACCGAAAATCACCCGAAAAATGTTCCCCTATAAACAGCCCAGAGCAACCTCATCCGCTTTTGACAGAGTCCATGCCTCTGCGCCGTAGAGCAGGGCTGGGACGATTCAGGTCTTACAAAGGGTCACTCTAGTTGTTCGAAAAAGGACTCAACTGCCTTCTTAGCTCAAAGAACAGCGATTGGCAAGAGTTATTCTTCGTTTGATCTCAGCGCTGGTGTCGTTGTCTGAATTGATAGAGGAGCCTAGATAAACAATGTCCTTAACTTCCTCAAAGTTATAACTGTCTACAGTGACGTTCTGTCAGAGACGTCGATGTTGGGTATCCTTTCTTGTTGACAGCATATACGTATACTCGTTTTTGCCTTCATTGACCACTAAACCCATCTTCGCCGCCTCTGTTTCGATACTCACGAACACACCAGTGACATCACCCTGCCTTCTTCCGAAGTTCATAATTTTCTCAGTAATAATTTTAATGTTATACCAGGAGGAGGCAGGAGTGGGATGGTCACTGAGAATCCGTAGATGTTAGTCACATGGTTCACTTAAACTTTCCTCTATGGATGTACGAAGTCAATGAGATCTCCAGCTATTTCTTCACCCACAAGTTGAAGGGCTTGTTAGTAGAACATAGAGGCTAGGAAGGTTGGAGGAAATGACATGACGTGAGACCGAACATCTGGTCGTCTGTGAAGCTTCAGTCAATGGCTTAGGATCAACCACACTCATCATTTGACCTGTAGAGAATAGGACCAGGTTTCGGAAGCTATGTCCTATACGCCGGTTTACCCTATGCTTACACCTTGCCCAGCTTGAGTCTGATGGGCTGAATGCCTCTAAAAAGTCGGACGAATTTTGGGGGTGAACCCCTCCCATCATATGGTCAGTGTTGCGGTTAGGATAAGGTTCTGAAACTATTGTTTTCTCCCATCTTCATGCGATATAGGGACACTAGCTCGCTTTACAAAGGGCAGGAGCAGATACCCGCGACCACGTCCGCGTCGAAAGACGTTATACCTTATACTCTTATACTCTTTGTCATTCCCAGGGTTTAAGACATTGCTGAGTAAATATAGACTTTCAATTCCTCATGTTAATTTTTCAAGACCTCGATGTCAGGTTAATTGACTCTGAGGGCGCCGCATACAACTGGTTATGGAAGAAACAGTCACTCTTCAGATTGCACACCAGCCACTTTAAAACTCCGTCTCTGTGCCTTTTTGGTGGCCATGACGTAGCGAACCTTAATGGGATCAGAGGAATTCGAGGGATGAAGGCGCTTTCTTCCTGTTTAACCCCTGTGAAAATGTTGTCTTCGATTATGTGGTTGTACCTGAAGCCTTCACAGTTAGAGGGCTTATAGGGTTTAGAGCTCGAATTTTGATGTAGAGAATGTGAAATGGATTGAGAGTGCGCAAGAACTCTGCATGTACAGCATTTTCGACCGAGTGCATAGATTCATACTTCATACGGGCAGTTGGTAGGTTCTGTGTTTCATGCATCCTGGAGAGCCGAGCCACACACAATTGTGTTTGTAGGAAACTCAATCGTCAACGGAGGCCCTGGCCGTGGAGGCGGGAAGACCCAACTCAGGTTGAGGTCCTGAGAAAACATCCCCTAAGCCTCGTCTAGCAATCTCATCGGAGACCTCATTTCCATAGATCCCAGTGTGACCTGGAACCTGGGAGTTTACTACCTCTTACTCGCTCTTAACGATAATTCACCGATAGGCTGTCTATTTCTATGAAAGTTTGGTATCGGGAACTCTTTGGTCAGTGGTTAGACTATCTGCCTTTTCATGAATTCGTCCAGGTCCGTGCATTTCACAGTTCATAGGTTGAGGACTTGACTTCTGTTCATCAAACTCATTTCCTAGAAGCTCTTGGTACTTGAAACTCTTCTCGCATAACTTCTTGTTGACTTCTCACAGCATCTCGTCCTTCTATTGTACATTCTCCTGATGCACAGCACCTTATCATCGAGTTCCTTCTGCTTTGGATGACGTTTTACCTGTTACAGGATGTTCGCGGATGATCTCTCTTCTCGTTTGGATATTATGAGGGCACCAGGTTTTTGTCCCTTTAACATTCTTGACTTGGTCCATTTCACGATTTGAATTGTTTACCTTCTTTCTGGTGATGGCTGTCCATGTCTTTGCCGTCTACTCCAACTTATCAACCAGAGATTTTTCAGTATATT
Organism: Matsumyia berberina; assembly: GCA_917880715.2. Lineage (NCBI taxonomy): Eukaryota > Metazoa > Arthropoda > Insecta > Diptera > Syrphidae > Matsumyia > Matsumyia berberina. The sequence goes on from OU862871.1 coordinate 98,004,786, forward strand.
TGGCTGTCGAAGAGCGCACTTCTTTACTTGTTTGTTGGGATTTGGACTTTACATTTCTCCTTATCTCTTTCATTTTGACCAAACTCCACTGCTCAGATTACTGCTCTGGTGAGGTAGACAGATTTTCCAGTTTCAGACCGCCTTCGGTAGTTGCTTCGTCAATATTTTGGTTTCCTGGGTCACATCTTACTTTTTTGGTGTCCTGTTCGGATATTGTGTCTGTCAGCTCGTCCTTTAATTGTCTCCTTCACAGTGCGTTCTTCAAGTCAACTGCATAGCAATCGTAGTTTATTTTCTTTTTATGGTTTAAACTTAGACTCACAAGTCCCTTTAGCCCTTTCTAGGTCAAAAGCTGAGAGATTTTAATTAGCAGTCATGCGATATCTGCTCGCTCTGTCACAAGAATTTCGCTGGGCTTCTGTGTTTTTTTCGTTTACCATTCTTCCTTACCGCTCTTGATCGGGGACCCTCTATTTATTATTCGAAGCCAGTCTACATATTGGTAAGCTGTTTGACTATCCGTCACATGCTAAACCTCCTTGAGACCTGAAGCTCAGCTCTCAAGTACACAAAGGACTGTAGGCTGATGGAGTGTCTGTGTTTCCATTTCCTTTGCTGATCGGTAGGCCTGCCTATTTTTTTCCAGTTCTTGTGGAAGAACTCATAACTTAAATATTGCCATGGGGAAGTCCTAACTAATAATTTCATCACTTCTGCTAGTATTCTTTATTGTGCTTAATAGGTTAGGTTAGGTTAGGTGGCTGTCCCCGCTTAGGCAGGGACGCACTTAGGCCAGATTGGCCCCATTGTGATACACAACTGCTTAATGCTTGCAGTTTTAATCGACTTTTCATTTATTCATTCATTAGGGTCGCGGGACTAGGGTGCTTAAGTGGACTCTCCACATCTCCTTATCTTGAGGCATCGACTCTAAGTCATCAGAGGCTATCCCCATACGGGCAGAGGTGTGATTGCGGACTTGGTCCAACCATCTCATCCTGGGCCTCGCCAAGGATCGCCTACCTGATGGCATGGATTCCATAGCACGTCTTGGAAGCCGAGCTGGGGGCATACGGTTAATGAACCCAAACCATCGAAGTATGGACCTTTCCGTTCGAAGAAGTAGCTGCCCGACATTGAGTGCCGCGCATATTCTGGTGTTCCTAACCTGATCTCGACGAGTCACCCCAGCAATGCAACGAAGGAATCTCATTTCGGCAGCTTGTATCCTCGATCTTATTCTTTCGGTCATTACCCAAACCTCACACTGAATTGAATACCGGTAGCTTAGCTCCGAAGGCAAGTTCAGCCCTCCTGATAACAGATTGACCAAGCAGTCTCAAAATTGCTCCAGCCTGACCAAACCTACAATCAACTCTTCCTCAGTGAAAAATTAAATCCTCTCTTGTTGGTTTATTTTCAACGAGGTAGAGCCGATTGGTCATCTAAGACCCACTTGGCTGCCTGCGTAAATTATCACAACTTGCAACTCTTCCTTGATTTTTTCGTTTTTTCATATTTTTGTGTCGCTCATCAGGTGTTTTGCTCCTCTTACTCTTTCCGGTCAGTCTTTCCTGGACTGTGCGCCATCCGAGCACAGCAGGATAGCCCTAGACCGGGTCAAGTCACGCCAAACATCAGGCTTAAGAAGTTCGAAATAAAATTTACCAGCTACAGAGGACAGACATTTTAGTCGGACCATTGTGTTGGTTACAGCAGCTAATCACTGCAATTGACAGTTAAAGATCATAAAGGAAAAGGTGATATCAGGAGACAAGGTTCAGCGTTGATCCCCATCTTGCAGCTCGTCGGCTCTGCTAATCGGTCAAAGCCAAGTCCTTCGGTCCCTGTCGCCTATTAATGCTCTCCAAACAGATCCTTGTCGAGTCAAAACCTTGCCCTTATCTAGGCGCGTCTATTCACTCTTTCCCTCAAACAAAACTCTTGCATTCCATTCTGTCCACCCTGTAGCCTTCACGTATTCCGAAGGAGATAATTTTTATACACACACTCGTCTGCTGCAACCGCTTAATAAAGGACTTCTTTAAAATCCTTGAAGCAGCGGTTCTATGGCCAGCAAATAATAATAACAACATTATTTGTTTAATAAAAGTGTTTTTTGTCCTGGCTCCCCGAGAAGAGTTGTCTCCCCCGGACGGTGGCAGCAATCTTTGTATTAATTTCCTCCTTTTTCACACACACACACGGGCGCAGACAAACCTCCGTGTGTTTGTGGCCATCCTGATATGCTCGAATCACATCCACAATCCGTAACTCGTACAATGCGCTTGAGTGGATGGAGTTACGGTACGGTGCGGGCTAGAGAAATAAGAGAAAATATTCTGAGGAACTGTATCCGCACTTTTATTATCGGACGGGGCGCGGGGACATGAAGGAGGCCTGCTCCTGTGCACTCATGTGCGCACATACATCGCCGGCTGTCTCATTCTCGTAAAACAATGGAACCAAGGCGCTTTGTAAAGGTCCTTTCGTGAGATAAAAGAAAAAGGCTCAAGTTACTATTCCGCTTCCAAGGCATGAACTTTGACTTTGACTTGGCAAAAGTTTTCCTCGGAACTTGGGCGCAAGGATTTATTCATTTGCGTTATTCACCAGATAAAGGGATACCTCGGTGTACATGTCATTTTAAGGAGTGGAGAGTCAGTCAGAGTGGGGGTGTGATGGCTTTCGGTATCACCATGGCTTCCGCTTCAATTCTGCGTCTGAAAATGGAAGCGCAAGGATACACAATCATCCCTTGTACCTTCCACACACAATGGTCACCATTTTACTTGGCTCGGACATGCGTCGATTTGAAATTTAAACGAGGGTGACTGGACAGGACACACCATAGGTAACTCGATGCGGAAGACAAAACTGTGAATAATGCAATAAAGTCCTTGCAGAAGGGTTGCGAGCGAGGACATTAAAATGGGCCGGCAATTCGTACATAATAAATTTATTTATCGTTAGGAAAAATCTCAGCGAAAAGGATTAGAGATGTTCTGTTCGGTTCATCCTTGTGTTGTGGGGTCTTGTGTGGAGGGCACATTGTAACCGGAGTAGGTACTGGGATGTGTCCTTAATTATACATGCTATTCACTTTTCCTCTGTCGCAGGACATTGGTATGCGGATGTGAGTCTAAGATTTGTTATGAGTGTTGATTCCTCGAAAAGGGGTTGTTTCAGACAGTAGCTGCGACAAGAAAAATGTCCTTTCAGCCTTGATTGAGTGCCTAGTCTTGGAGTTCTGTCATAATTTCATTTAGTCGTCTTCAAGGATTTTTTTATTCTCCCCTGCATCTTTGCGTAAATCCTTCAGTCTCCTTCCCTCCATCGAAAGCAATTGCTCGGGAATAATAAGTTGTGGCGGTTTCTTTTCAAGTATTTGCCATTGTGTCCAAAGTGCTACTGCTGTTGTCGAAGAGCAGTAATGTCACTTTGTGAATAACAAACGGGAATTAGCCGCGGCAACTTTATCGGCGAAAGATTAAAGCGAATGCGGCGAGTTCTGAGAACAAGGTGGCGCAAAGGACTTGGAATTTAATGTTTCAAACAAAAATAGTTTCACAATTCCATCCAAGAGGCGATTCCCAAGTAAAGTCCATTCTGGGAATCCTTTGTCGCCTGCAGAAGATTTCCTTGAAACAGGAACTGAATACATGTGTAGGTATGGCAAAGGAAAATAATTAAATTAGCGGACTAGTGCCTTTCAACGGATACCAGCTCAAGAGGCAGATATTCGCTAGACATTGTCATTTGGCCACAGATCGATATTCGAACGGAGATTCGCTGAACTCCAGGTCGTCGCGAAGACAAATTAACAGACTAGAACTCAGATCTTGTCTATACGGCATTCATGGTGCCAACAATCTCAACAAAAGTTGTCTAAAAGTTCCTGGGACCTGACTTCACATGACGTTTTGAGCAGTAAGGATTGGAAATGGAAGTTGTAGGGTAGTTCTAGAGTTTTTTTTTTAGACCTTGGACAGCATATACAACGTTGATTTTTTTTAACTGCCAACATTGAGGGAAGACATCTGAATTAGATGTCTGGCTTATGTTTACTTCTTAAGTAACGAAGTTTGAGAGGACTGTTTCGGTTACCAAACTCTGGACCAAGAGTAAGTAGGTACTACATACAAGCACGTCTTATATCCTTTCCCTTTCTCTTTATCAACACTTTTTTTCGCTGGGAAGCATTAATCTTCGACGAACCTGGGCCCGTAGCCAGTGGCAATGTGGGATTTTTACCCACTTACCCCACTTCCCTTCTCACCCAGCGGTCTTACACAGTCTTGTGCGGGGTTCTGCAATGCGTTTTACCACCTGAACCCTAGTAACCGTAATTTCTCCTCAACTGTTCTACGACGCGTTTATTTAGGGCGACCGATTTCTCTGAATGAGGGGGTGAGTGGATTCCTCTACCTGGCAAGGGAAATGTTTTCGAATTATAAGGTACATATGTCCGACCCGGAGCCCCTAATTGTTCTCTACTAAAACGTCACTGCAGCCCTGACGTAACCCGCTTTGAGCATCCAATCATTGTGTAGAAAAAAACACTTAGAACTGTTTCTCCTACGTAAGTCCAACCAAGTAGAGTTTCGATTTGAGCTATCGAAAGCCGTCTTGAAGTCGATGAACGGCAAATGAAGCGGAGACTTATACTCGACGCATTGTTCTATAGTGTCCGGCAAGGAGTTGATTTGACCGTTGCAAGAGGATTCTGAGAGATGAATCGAATTATTCTCTCTGATCCTATTTAGAATTGTCTTCGATCAGATAAAATTTCGTCATCAGTTGTTCCTCTCTTCTTGGTTAGGTTACGACGATGGATTGGCGAGGGCGCTCTGCGCCACACTTAGGGGGGAAAGCATCCCCTGGTCCGTGATTCCTAAAGCACTGTTCGATGAATCTAGAGATGTCCTCGGTAGGTAAGTCGCTTAGTTCTTCAATATCATGAAAGACGTGTCAATGGCAAGGGCTCGACAGTGGCAGAGAAAGCAGGTTGTGTTCTCATCGACTTCATCATCTACTGTTAGCTTTTCATGTGGTATCGCAGAATATTATACCCCGTACCTTGCTTCAACGAAAATGGAAAAGATTTCCTTGTCCTTCTGCTGCAGTGCATTAGTTCTCACCCCGTAGACTTCTCGTTCAAACATCTCCATTTGGTTTTCGATCCACGAGAGACTGATTTTTCGCTTCGTCTTTAGGCTTATATGGCGGGACTTTTACTCCATAATTAGCTTAATCTAGGTCTAGAGCAGATATTTTTCTTGCCACTCCATTACCTTTCTCATTCCCTGATATGCCTCCATATTCAGTGATCCAGCTTAGTTTTCCCCTTTAAGCTGTGTGCCAAGAAAATTAAGCTCTTCGCAATCACTCTTCATAAGCTTCGATTTAACTTCTATCGCCATGATCAATGCATGCTATTGGCCTCATTGCAAACTTCCGTGTGGAAAAGGCTTGTATTGTCCGGGACCCTGACTGTTAAAAATCCTACCTGCACCTAGGTACTCCAATATCTGTCTTGGATCCATCAGTATACATGGCTTTGGTTGGCGTACTCGGCATTGCGCCATTTACCTTATTAAACTCAAATGAAATAATATGTGCAGAGAGAAGTAGGTTCTCTCATTGGAAAAGATCACAAGAACGGACATTTAATATCTATGTAGGGAACTGTGTAGCCGGTGATTGCCTACATTGCCTAGGTATGTCCTGTCGTGACCGACTTCGAGCCGTCTGTTCGGCTGATTCTCTCATTACTTCTGGTAGCAGATTGTTGTATAAAAATGTCTAATGAAACCAATGTGAGAATAGTCCCTAGGCCTGATGGTGATGTGGTTCTCATAGCACTTGTAACGTGGCCTTGAGGTTAATGGTTTTTCTAGTCGCTTGCCGCTATACAAGTTGTGTACATCCGTAGAAGAACTTGGTCCTCACGAATAGAAAGCTATTGTGACCTCTTAACTCTTTCATTGGTATTCTGTTTCCAGTTCAAATTTTTTGTCAAGCAAACGAAATCTAGCAGAGATCCTGAGAGGGATGCCCCAACAGAGGTGTAAACTTACATTGAGTTCCTTCTAATCCTATGTAAATTTGTCTGTTGTCTAGTATGCTCAGAATCCAGTAAATGGAGGTGTGAATTAGGTACTTCATCTGTTCTGACATTGTTTAAGGTCCCTTAATTTCATAGAACGCAGCTAAGGTGTTTTTCGATTGAGACAACAACGCTATGGAGCCCTATTTCAGCACTTTTTCGCTTTGTGATCGTATGCTGTGCTATAGATAAATCCCTGGGCCTCAATTTTCTGCGAATGTACATGCCTATCTGCCTTTTGAATGCTTTTAGGACGAAGGAGGTCTCAAATATTTTGTAGCCGGGCTAACCTTGCCTGCTTTGGAAAGACTTTCATCTCGCGCCACTATTTTAGTATGTTTCTCCATATGAGGCTATCACAGAATATTTTGGATAGGAGTTCTACATTTTTTTACCATAATCAAGTAGATCCCGTCCATCCCAATTGACCTCTAGAGGGTGGATGGGCTTATAGCTCATTCCATTTTTTTCTTTTGTAACCCTTTCCAATAGTGCCACAGACACCCTAAATAGTGACTATCCAGTAGAAGTTACAGTGTTTTAGAGCATGACTCAGTCCACTTGCTTTTATAATCCTTAAGAGGTCTTTGTGCTGCATAGAGAGGATCTTACGATACGATACGATGCTGAGACCCAGATGCGACTTGTAAGATCTATTGTGCTAAAAGATCTTAGAGAGGATCTTCCTCAGTCTCGGGTGTTCTGTGATTTCCACTATGCTGTTTCCGAGTTGTTAGATTATTCTATTTCTTTACTTTGGAATGGAAGCGAACTAAAACTTTTTTTTGCCGATTCCGCACGGAGAATTGAGAAGCTTCTTTATGGCAAATTAAACTCCTGAAGCTGTGACATTCTCCAATGAGCGATAGAGCAAATTAGCAGGCTCTTATTCCAGGGGATAGCCCCTGATAATTTAGAGTCGATGGAGGAAGATCGGGTGATGTGGGGACTTCACTTAAGCACCCTAACCCTGCGAATCCAATAGTGAATGATGATGATGGTGATTTCAATATTCCATTTCCGTTTAAAGGGCAGCTGGTTTCCGTAAGCTTCTCCGTGGTAGGTCATCGACTCGAAATGAAGACATATCCGCAGGCATTATTGGCCAACGCCTTTTAAGTTGAGTCTCTTCCTATATGGTCGACAAATCAAGCTTAAAACGAATATTTTAAAACGAAACCTGACAAGGACATGCATTGCTCGGCTCTTTCAAACTGCTCATTGAAATTTTCCCATCTCCACAACACACAAGAAGTTCTTTGGCCAGGTAATGGTTGCACTCTCCTATCGTTACTCTAAGAATCGCCGGAATTCAATTTCATTCAACACTCATTTGTGTGGGTCCTTAGTTCTCAAAGGAGTGTGGTTGCGCCAAACATTATATCGAACGCATGAGATTGCCAGCACTCTTACTATGAATTCGGAAAAGTGACGTTTGTGTAGAAATGTTCAGTTTTTCATCAGAAACCAAGAGAATTTCTCAAAAATTAAATTTTCCTCTTCAGTCCACACTATTTGTCCAGTTCCTCTTTTGTTTTGTAAAATTCCACTTTATTCGCCCAGCCACTCACCAGAAAATCCACTCCAACTTAACTCAACTCCACTTGAGTGAATCGCATTGAATTCCCACAAAAGTTCACATGTGTCAACTCTCTCTCACTCTCTGGAGAAAGAGCGAGGGCTTAGCACTTTCCACTCATATTCATATGACAAAACACACAACAATTAGTTGCGTCCAGGAGTAACTAAGGAGAAATTCACATGAGCCCTCCGCGCGACCGACGCCGACGTATGTGCGGTGTATTACCCCTCATTCTGATTGGAAACTTCCCCAGATACATAGTCGTTGCTCTCACTGCCTCTGTCTCGCTCGGCACACATGTGGGCATCTCACATATGAGTGGACATATGTGATTTGGCTGCTCCGTCTCTCTCTATCGCCCGGTGAGCACATAGCCAACGAGTTTCTCTGACCGTGGTCAGTCATTCCGTTCTTATGCCCGTTAAGTGCTGCTCACTTGTGTGTGCGTTGGAAGTCACACCACCACACACGTCCGTCCGACTGGGCATTTCGAAACGAATCCGTTATTCGAGTGAAAAAGGCGAAAAGCCAGTGGCCAACGGGGAGGTGACATCACACTGGATTGGCCAGCGGACTCCACTCCAGCCGCCGAATATGTTGTGGCCAAATGACAAATTGAAAGAGTCTCCCCCGGTGTGCGGTGTTCGTCGAACAGGGAAACAGTTATGAAAAATGAAATTAGGGTGTCCACACATTGACCACGCCGGGCGCTGCTCCAGTGCGTGTTGGTGTTCGTTTCGGGCGATGTGTGTATGGCCGTGTGGGAATGGGGAATGGGGGTTCCCAGGCCAAGTCCTCTCAGTGCCGCTGCTTGCCTGACTAAGAGGCGAAAGAGATTTGTTGGCGTTGGGTGTTGGGTCTTGGGTTTGATTTTATTGCGCTCATAATGTACACACATGAGCATGCGAGAAGAGCAAGAGCCAGAGCACAACCTGGATGCGGTGCGGTAGCCTGGCCAGGGCCACCCACACTCCCTCGCGTGCTCAGGTGCTGGATGGAGATGGGTGTACCTACCAATATACGTATCCCTACATGTGTGGAGTGGATGCCGTTATTCTTTTTCCTCTTTTTTCCGCTTCTTCGTTCGGTCCCTTCTGTTCTTTTGATTTTGTCATTAAGAATAAGATGTTCTTCTTTGCACATCGGTCCACGGCTGGCGAGGTGTAATTGCCCAGAGGTGATTGTATGTTTGTGGATCTAACTCTCTGTGTGTCTGAGTGTGTGTGTGTATGTGAGGGGGTGGAAGGGGTCACATACGAATACTTTTTCACCGTAAGGTACTGTGAAATATATTTTGGCTCTTGAACTTTTCCAAGAGATTCACCCACGCCCACTTCAGCTTGATGAAATGATAGCAACGTCCATTATACATCTGTCAGATAGAGATACCTACATACCCACTGTGTATCTCCACAGTAACGCTGATGATATTGGTTGGCAGAGCAAGAACTTGGATATTAATTTTCATTACAAAATAATGCATTGCTAGGTGGGTGTCTACCTGTCTAAAGCTAGTTCCGAGAAGGCCTTGAAATAGCTGCGATGGAAATTCACGTTGCACTGCACTGAATGGCTGACGCAGATCGTCATATAACGCTGATGGTGGATAATTCTTTCTATTTTCTTAGAACCAATCCCTTAAAGATGGAAATGGGAGGCTTTAAGAGCATTTTCTTAAGTAATCGCGTCTGGAGTGTCGTTGGAGGGTGGAAGATATTTCACTTATCCTTTCTAAGAGATTTCTACCCACTAAAGCAGAGTTGCACGCGGAGGAATTTTTCTTCAGTTTCAGGTACAGCGCCATCTACCCGCCTGGTAGTTGAACCTTTGTAACTACAATGTGGCCTGGGTTTGATCCCAAAGTGTCAGATAGTAAACTCAGTGCAGATAATCTGAACTCTGTCAGTATGGTCGACGACGTTAGGAAATCTAAATAGGCTAGACTCAAGGCTTAAGGTGTACTAAGATATCTTTATTTTTTAGGAGTGGGCTTAGAATCAACCCTAACGCTCACCGCGGTTTCACAATAGATCCCTTTTCAGTCTAAGGACACCTCTCTCTAGAGGAACACTCAAACTAACTAAACTCAGGCGTCTTAAAACACAGCAAAAGTCTTACTCGCTAGATACGTTAAATCGTTGGTCCTAACTTGTTCCATGTTACGGCAGGTCTGAGAGTAGACCAATTAACTAGTATTTGGACTAGCAGTGGAACTATTTCTGCGGACCAGATCAATCGGTCGACTGGGTGGGGTCAATAGTAGTCGAACTTAATAACCCGGACTTTACAAGTCGAGGTTAGGAGAAAGACGAAGGTGGGCAAGTAATTAACAACAAGGTACCCTGATCAAAGTCTTGGAATGGCGTCGAATCGAGGTCCTAGGTGATGGCCTCTTGGTCCTCATGGCTCTGTGGTTAGTGCGTTAGACTGCTGTGCGAGCGGCTTGGATTCAAGCCCCAGCCATGTCCACTGAATATTTTTCGCAGCAATGACAAGCCTCCGGGGGTATAATCTGACATGAAAGAGCTTCTTAATTCTTCGCTCGGAGTCGACTATAATATGTAGATCCCTCCCGTTCGTGCGGAAACTGTAACACACATAATATGAATGGTTGAGAGAAGGTAGGACTTGTCTCTTCCCGGGCTGTAGCGCCAGCTATTTATTAATTTTCTCTGTCGGCGGACATTAACCTTTTAAGCGGTTATTAACCTTTTAATCTCATTTCTACGGGCTGTAGACTGTAAAAGTTCCTACTGTATAACCTTCGACAATACTTGCCTAAGTGGCGGTCTTATGTGATACAATCTCTAAACGGAGAAAAGGCAAATCCGCATAGTGGACGATGATCCCAATCAATGACTCACTTTGAAACCACATCTCGATGGTGTGACCTAGAGTGTTGCCATGCAGACTTTATTGTTTAGAGCCCATTGGATTGGATCATACGAGTATACCCTCCCGAGATAAGATTTTCATTGAAGTGTCTGCCCTCTGTCATACAATTAAGTGAGATAAGGTCGTGCTTAGCCTCACGGTTACAGCAATTGCTTCTACAAATTTATCGATATCCATCCCTTTGATCCTCGTCTTCCCCTGAGTGGACTAATAGGCCTCTTCTATTATATCCAAGATTGTGCCTAGGTCACCTAAGATTGGTCATCGATTGAAAGTGTCAGAGTATATTCACAGCTCACAGTCGATTCTTTTTTCGAGAGAATTGATAAAAACTATGTAAGTTGGTCACACTGTTTGCTTCTCTAAAAGGCTTTATGATCTAGTATCCACGCAATCAAAAATTTGTCGCTCAGTTAAAGAATATGGTGGTCCATGGGTTAAATAACGGCTGGACTATCCATGAAGGTAAAGAGTTTTTTCTTAGCCCTTGTAGGTACTCGTCAAATCCAAGGAAACACGTACACCACCAGTTTTCCCTTCCTCCTAGTTAAATCAGATTGGGAAATCAAAGCTTTTTCTGACGTATAAGAGCTTTGTTATCTGTTGAAGACTTGTTCTAGTTAGGAAGAGAAAAACAACTAAGCCCGCCCTGAAGCATAGCTCCGTCGTTGAATTTGATTTAAAGACACAACCTGTTGTTGTCTGAGTAAATCTGGACATCAGACCAATGTTCGCTTCCAAAATCGACTCAAAGTTGAGACGTTTTTATTACACTTGCCATCATTTTTCTGAAGTTTTCTCGTTATAAATTGCCTATCACCTCTAAAATGTTTTCATTTAGGGCGAGTCTATGGGTTGTTAGTATACACACTAGTTATTTCCAATAGCCCCAGAGGAGGGGTTTGGCTCAACCATATCGGACGATCTTGATGGCGATGCGTTTTTCAACTCCATTTCCACATTTTCAATTCTCAACCGCGCCATCTGTTAATTCCTAGAAACTTAATAATCCATCAACCTGAAGATATGCAATTGCATAATATTCTATGATCGTTTTTGAAAATTTGAAGCATACTTATTGGCGAATTGTCGATGAGAATCTTGTTGGTCTAACGGGATAAACATTATGAATGGACGATCTTATAAGAATAAAAACCCACTTATGATGACGACAGTCCATGGTGGATCTGGGCCTCAACAAAGAAGTGTTTCTTACTGGCTTGATTGTTAGACAGCTGCCTCCAGTTGTGCACTGTAAGGTGGTTGAGGTCGCTATTTACTAGTGCGCGCCTCCTGAGTCACGGTCTCTTTCTCATGTGTCGTACCTTCAGGTTGAATTCGAGAATTTCTAAACCTGTGGTTCATCGTCAGTGTATTTGGTTGGAACTTCCCCGCCTGTCAAGCGGAAACCCAACTGACTTTGTGACAAACACTGTGCCGCTTGTAATAAGGCGGCTGGTATTGTCGAAATCCAAAAAGGGTTCGCTGTTTTCATTGAGGCTGTCGAGACCAATCTTACCCATCAGAAGCCCGAGCGCTTTGTTGTCATTTCACATTTTGGCATTGAAATCCCACAGCAAACGACGATGTCGCCCTTTGGTGTTGAGGTAAAGGCGACACTTACTTGGTTGTGGAACGTTTTTGTCATCTTAGGTGGTTCCGTTGACGCGGAGCAACGAATTATGATCACCTTCCTTACTCTTGTTCAAAATTTAGCCGTTGTTATCCCATCATTTCAAGATTTCCGGTGAATGTGGCTTTTATATTGATTCACTCTCACAAGCAACTCTAAACCGGACTTAAGTTAACCTCCGGACCCTTTCCGGAATGAAGTAAGACGATCGATCCATCTCGCTTAGTAAAAAGATGTCAAGATTGTACCACACGAGCTTTTTTTCTAAGTGGTGGAATTTGGCGTTTTGAGAGCCGCGTTGCCGAAGTCAAGATAGAGGGATGGAAGAGAAAAATCCGCTTTTTGACATGGTACGATATCCAAATGTCGTCAACAAACTATAGCTTTATATCGGAGGAACGTATAAGGATACTTCTTCGAATTTTCTTCTTGAATTCTACAGGTTGGAGTTAAACCTCACAGAGTACCTACGTGTTTTTCGTCTCTCCTTTTCTGCTGGTAGAGTTGACGAGCAGATTTCGTCTTTTTCGACAGATTTTGGCCTGCGCTTTCCTGTGCGCATTTAAGTATTAAACCAGTGCAGCGATTTGTGGCAGGTGAATATGGTAAAACCTTGCACATCAGTCGCGACATTCCTGATGGTTTGCTGAGAATGCTGCCTCTGGTCTTCTGCGCTTGTTGTCGCTGCTAGGGAAGGTCAGGCTTAGGTGTTCCAATATTCTGTGCCTCATATTAGCCAATATAGGACAAGCGCGAAATAGGTGCTTCATCCTTGCAATTCGTAAAATTTGTCTGCGATTTTTAAGTGGATTTCAAAGATATACCGCCTATTGCAGGGATCCTGATGACGCGTCTATTAAAAAATTTTAATGCCACTTTGTTGGTCTAAGTGAATCTACGACTTCGGTCGATAGCCACATGGGACTCTCAATTAATTCATAGAAGGCGCTCCGGGATTCTTTATTGCTCTTCTTATATCGCATCTGCACAAATTGAGCTCAAACCTGTAGATGGTAGTATTCCTCTTGTTTTTTATCAGGTGTGCTATAGACTAAACGACCACCGGTAGCAGTGACGTGGGCTCTTAAAAATTACCCCAGTCTCGGTCAGTCTGAGTAAAAACAATTTGTTGTTTAATTTTTTTCTTTTGTATTTATTTTGGAAATATTGAATTTCTTCGGTTTTTTTTTTTTGTTTTTTTTTAAGTTCGTTTTTTACATCATTAATTACTTTTTTGTTTTTTTTTTTTTTCATTTATATAACACAGACAATCAATGAAATATTTTTTTGTGTTTTTTTTTTATTTGATTTGTATATAAATAATAATAAAATCTGGGAAAAGTACTTTATTTCAATTGTTACACTTGGTTTCATATTTTTTTTTTTTTCTTTTTTGTTGAAATCTACAATAATTACAAATATTTATTTGTATACTTCAATAGAGATATTTATTTTCATTTTGTTTTACTTTTAATAATAATAATATTCATTTAAATTTTCACATTTATTTCTCTCGTACTTAAGGAGCTTATCGATAATAATATTTTCCTATGTGGATTTTTATGTTTCGTCTTTTAATACGTCTTTTTTGTTTTACTTTTTAGTTTAAATGGTTTTTTTTTTTTTTGTTTTTAATTTTTAATTTATTAACTATTAAATTTATTTAATACCACCAATTTTTCTATTTCCACACACGCGAGAATTTCGTTATTAATTTATTTTTTTTTCGTTTTTTGTATGCGTGCATGTGGAAACCTGAATTCAATTAAGTTTGTCTTCTTTCGGCTAACTGCACAATTTTATTTTATTTTTTATTGTTTTTGTTTGTCCTGTTTTGCGTTGTGTAGCTTAAATTTTAATGAGATACTATATTCTGTTTTTTTGGAAATTCGTTAGTTCCTAATTTATTTGTAGTAAATTTTTTTAATTTTTTTTCAAAAGGATGTGGCATATATAATTTTTGTTTGTACATAGAAAAAATAAGTTATTTATTTCTATTTGATTTATTAAATTTTTAAACAACAACATACTGATATTGTACATCCACGTAAAATTTTGTTTAGTGTTGATTTAGAGTTACGAAAAAAAAAAATGCATTTGTACATGTTTTTTTTTTTTCTTTTTCTTTTGTGTCAGTTATGGAAAAAATAGAAATAAGTTTAGAAAAAATGCGAGTGGATTGTTTTCATGTTGTAGAAAAATCACAAAATCGTTAGGGTACATTTAGAAAAAATAAAAATAATTACACCAACAGTAAACAATTGTAAATGGAATAAAATGTACCCTAGCGAGATGTGATTTTCAATTTTTATTTTAGGGGAAAGGGGCTGTAGTCATGTGTTTTTGATGGATGTCTTTGGTTGTCCAGACTTAAATGAGACCAAGACTTACTGTTGTTGACAACAGAGATAGTTATTTGCCGTGAAGGTAAAAGTGAGTTCGTTGGTGGGTGACTTTAAATCAGAAAACGAGTAAACGAATCTGTTACAACATTTTCGATGAACTTGAGTGCTGATCACACTCTCTCTCACTAACGTGTACAAAAACATAAGGATTTCTAGTGAACATCCTCCTCTAACACCTCTTCCGCTTTCCTTCATTAACTACTTTGGTTTCCCTTCCTATTTCCATCAAGTTACTGAAAAGTAGTCCTCCAAACATTTTCTTCGATTTCTGACTATTCAGTAAATGTGTCATATGTTTTATTCTCTCTGATCCAGTTCACCTTCTACTATCTTCTACCTCTTTTAAGGTGGACAAGCTAGCAAGACAGCTTTCTAGTTATAAGTGCAGTGAAGTGCTACAGATAAGATACATAGATAGGATTGTCAAAGAAACAAACGTTTCTATTACAAGACCAGTGTTAGAGTGGAACACATAGTACGAGTTCTGTATAAGGTCGTACAACAAAATGAGATGGTAAAAACTCCCACAATAGAACATTGACAACACTTGAAAACGATGGGTGCTACGCATCATCTAGTTTAAGGATGTATTCCACGAACAACTAAACAGGCTAGTGGATGATGCCCTTCGACAGAAACCACTGATCATTGCCAGAGATGTCAATGCGCGGGCTGTCGACTGGTGAGGTAGATCTCTGCCTTTTAGTTAATCACTTACATATATCAGAAACTGCCACAAATTGGAAATGAAACAACCTTTATATGCATATCGATCATCAGGCGATCATCCAACACGTATTCCCAAAAAAAAAAAAAAACGTGAAAGACAAGAAAGAACTAGGGTGGAAAATCCAATCATTTGATAGAGAACTTTTACCCTACATCTTCTACCAAGTTAG
This sequence comes from Matsumyia berberina, assembly GCA_917880715.2. Lineage (NCBI taxonomy): Eukaryota > Metazoa > Arthropoda > Insecta > Diptera > Syrphidae > Matsumyia > Matsumyia berberina. The sequence continues at coordinate 98,020,309 of OU862871.1, forward strand.
TGTAAGCTTTGAGGCTTTGAAGAAAGCCTGTGACCATCCGCCTGTATATTTGTTAAGTGTGGAAAAAAGTTGGGCACCAATTGTCACAGAGCAAAGAGTTTTTATATACGCTATCTGAAGCAAATGCTTCCTCAAATAGATGCTCGTAAGAAGGTGAAAACAATCGTAAGTCAAACCTCTGTCTGAAAGAAGGGATTATTTAAATGACTAGTGGTGGTTCCTAAAAGGATCCATAAGCCACCAGACGAGGCTTCATAATATTGACCTGCTTGGAGTACATATACTATCTTTCATAGACCTGACGTCGAAGTAGAAGATGCGCGAGAACTTTTGCAACAGCAAATACGACCGATCAACTGAAAGTAGTTGAAGCTGCTCTAAACGCCATACAGTGAAAAAGGGTGAAGAAGTAGCTCGACGTTAAAACCAAATGCGAGCGATGAACCGAGGAATCGAGATTAGGAGATTCCACTAGACTAAGATGTTGGAATAGATGTTGCTAAAGAGTACAAAAATGATTCTCCAAATCATAGCCAACTGAAACAAAATGAAAAAAAAAAAAAACTTGTGGTGAACTAAGGATATTTTTGGGAAGTTCTTACTTAAAACAAACTTATATTGTCCCTGCATTGGGTGATTAGTTATTATGGGTGTGAATATAACCGATACGACATCGTAAGTAACAATAGCTTAAGTACATGACTTGCATTCAAACTCTTAGTCTCTTTTAACTATGGACAACACTTCCAAACACATGATATCGCCCTCCCTTCCTTCAGAAAACTGTTGAGAAAAAACCAAACAAAAACAGAAAACGTGTATCATAGTTATAAACTGCGTTTGCACAAATTAAGAAAACAATCTTAATCAGTCAGTCTTAGGAATTATTTAAGCCTATTTTCTTTCTTTTTCTTAAAATTTTTCTAAAACAACTTTTTTTTTTTTGTTTTTCTCCTTCTTTCCTTTCGTTCATCCTTGTGTTTTTTTTTGCTGTGCATGCATACAAATAAAAGCAACATTTTCAAATAAATAACAAATAATTCATTAGCATTAATAATTTTTAATTTTTTTTTTAAATTTAAAAAGAACTTCTTAGTCACACGAAACATAATCTTAAACAAAAAGAAAAATAAATAAATTGTGTATAAACAAAACTACAAAAGAAAAACAGAAATACTTTCCTAAACTGGTAATAGACTCAAAATAATGTTATACGCGATTTTTCTTAATAGAAATTCTACATGTTTACAGGCCTAAAAGGTTGATTTTTTTGTTTTTTTAATTAACACACGAGTTTTTTGAAACTTTCTAATATTTTTTTTTTTGTTTTTTATTGTTATGCTAATTAATTAAGAAACTTCTTAGATGCTATAGATGTCTTCTGGTTTGTTTGCGTTATGTACAAACTAATAACAGTGATTTAATATTTTTTTTTGTTTTTACATATAAATTTTATTTTTAAGTTTAATTCATTGCTTTGGTATTAAATGCCTCTTGTTTTTTTCTCTTTAACTGAACGTTAGCGGGGGCGGGGACGGGGGTGAGAGGAGGGTGTTTATTTACAGATAGTTTAACTTTTAGAAAGTTAGGGGCGGTCCTCACATCGGGGTTGTCCTTCTAAACTGGTATACGACGAGAAAATAATTTACAAATTCATATTTACAGATACTTTGGGGGTGGGGTTGGAGTGGGGTGGCATAGATATTTACAGCAGCACTGGGGGTAGATTGCTTAGAATATGCGAGACATAACACGTGACGAGGGCGGCATTTGGTGATGGTGATGGTGGAGGTGGTGTTGATGGTGATGATGGTAGCCGACCCAGTTCTGATAAAGTCATGCACCTTCCTTGCTGATGACTGACGCGCTGGAGTCATCGTCGGCGGTAAGTCCACCTACGCTGCCGCTGCTCGATATCATAGGCAGCTGGGGGAGATGGGAGGACAGTGGCGAGGGCGAGGGATGCTGTCCGCCTTGGACGAGGTTTGACGCATTGACGGCGGCGGCCTTGCCCTGGTTGACCACACACTTGCGCATGTGCTTTTCGAGCGTCGATGGAACACTGAATGGCATATCACAGAAGCGACATCGGTAGACGTCTTTGCCGGTGCGGCCGTGTGTTTTCATGTGACGGGTCAGTTTTGAGGACTGAGCACATGCGTAGGAGCAGAGTTCGCATTTGTAGGGCTTCTCGCCGGTGTGACTGCGTCGATGGACGGTCAGATTGGAGCAATTTTTGAAGACCTTGCCGCAGTATTCGCAGGTGTCGTTGCGTTTGCTTTCCTTTTTAACCAGCGGGCTTTGCAGCAACTGCGAACTGTTTGACCCCAGCGATGAGAGTGGCTTCATTTTGAGGTTTTCGAAAAGCGACTCGTTTCGGTGGAGGGCTGACATGCCCCACCACTCGGCGCTTTCCATTTTCATGCGTTTCGACATCTCGAAGGGGTTTTCAAACGGATTGAACAGCGGGGCGACCTGAGATTGCGAGTGGGCTTGGTTGGGGGAGTGCAGCATGCTCTTGGCGAACTCCTCACGCAGACGAAGAGCTGCTGGTAGGCCGTTCAGCTTTTGCAGAGACGAATTGCTGTTGTTATTGTCGCAGTCCTTGTTGTTGAGTTGAAGTTTCATTGCATTGCCTGATTCTTGTAGAGCTTGTTTATACGCTTCCGAGTACTGGGCGATGTTCGAAAGGCCAAACTTATCCATCAGCTCACCGACCAATGAGTTTGATGTGGCATTTCCCATGCTTAGACCTGGCTTGTCATCCATCATTCGGTTGTTGACGCTCAGGTCCTCGGCTTCATATTCACCATCCTCGCCATCTTCCATGTCTTCATCCTCATCATCGTCGAGGGTGTCCTCTTCGGCCATATCCTCCTCGCCGGAGTCCTCTCCATCGAAAGTCTCCACCGAACCTGCATTGCTAGCTCCATCCTCCGGTTTGATGTGCACTTTCATGTGCCTCTTCAGTTTGTTGATGTGCGAACACTCAAATTCGCATTGCACGCACTTGTACGGCTTCTCGCCGGTGTGCATGCGACGGTGGATGATTAGGTTGTTCTCGAAGCGAAAGTTCTTCTCGCAGAAATCACACGAGTAAACTGCGCCATCACTGTCCTGACTAGGCTTCGAGGGTGGCGTCGATGCAGAGCGAGGTGTTGTATTCAGGAGAGTCGTACCATTGCCGCTGCTCATGAGGTCAGTTTCGCCTAGACTCGTGCCGCCTTTCTCCGGCGGAGTCAAACTCTGGGGACGGGAATTACTTGTGACCGGTGTCGGAGGTAGCTGGGAGGGTGAAGGGCTCGCGAAATTCGACGGCGACTGCTTTTGCCTGGGACTCGGCGAGTTCGAGTTACCAGTGTTTCCAGCTCCAGGACTTGTTGTTCCTGCAAGCTGACGCAATCGCTGCGAGTAAAAATCCATCTGCGGCTCATGTTGTAAATTGTTGGGCTGTCTGTTGTTCAGGCGTGTCTGTTGCAGTGGCGGTATGGAACTGTGACTGCTGCTTGACGACGGCGGGCGCTCCTTATTGCTGGCCGAATGGTTAACTGCCGCATTAAAGGACTGGCTAGAGTGGGGCGCTAGTGAATTAGCTGCAGCTACTGCCGCTGCTGCCAAATTAAGGCCGTGGTGGCGAAACTGCTCCGAAACGAGTTGTTCCATGCGGTAGTGATCGGCAGCGTGCGGCCGTGAGAACAGCGGCGCTACTGGAGGAACTACTGGACCTTGTGCTAGTGGCGGCAGTGGCATTCGCAGCAGATTGAATGGATTCGCATGCATATCCGGTGGTGGCAGCAGTGGATGATGTCTCATTCCAGCCGCTGCTGCTGCAGCTAAGTTCTGTGCATTCTGCATGGCTGTGGTTAGGCTATTTTGCTGTTGTTGCTGAGTCTGTTGCTGTTGCTGCTGTTGTTGTTGCTGTTGCTGTTGCAGCTGGTGGTTTTGAGGTTCACTGATACTCTTGCTTTGGCTAACCGGGGACGTGGACGAGCAAAGCGAACTGGCGCAACTGGTATTATTGTTGATTGTACTATTGGCAACGCCACTCAGCAGCTTCTGTGCTGAGTGACCCAGAGATAATGAGGCTGCAGACGAAGACAACAGCGATGTGGACGTCGATAGGGATGACGACGCCGATGATGAGGCCGACGTCGACGATGAGAATTCCACATAAATTTTGACTCCATGCGAGTGCTGGACGTGCTGGATCAGTCGCCAGGCAGAGTTGTACCGCGTTTTGCAGGTAGAGCATGTGTAGTTGCTGGGCTCTGTAATGAAAATCGAAACAATACCGTTAATTAAAAGCTGCAAAACAAATTTTAATTAATTCAAAAATGTATGAAACTTTTTGGCAGAAGGGGGAAGGGGTGTCCATGAAGAGGTCCTCGAATGCGCGAAGGTGTGCGGATTTTAATTAAATCATCCAACAAAGCTCAGCACAGTTGACACAAAGGATTCAATGGCAGCGCTGCGGTGGGAAATGTTTGGACTTTATCCTCGGACGTAGCGTGGGCCTCCGCGAGGCGACATAATTAATTTTTCCATAGCGAATCTGTTGCATCTACCTACCAGTTCACACCAATTACACACCAGCAGTGTGTGGCTGAATTTAAATAATTCATAGAACGCAGGTCTGTGTTCGGTAGGAATGGGTCTGGGCGCGTGCAGATACCAATCAGATTGCGTAGGTTTTTGTGCTTAGCACGCAACTGACTCAAGAACCTACACCAAGAGCGAGTGAATTAAGTGATTCTTAACTTAATTTGAATTGATTAGGCCTTCGGATTTATCCAGCTGATGGTGGCGAAGATGACGACGAGGATGAGGACGAAGAAGACAAAGACAAAGACGATGACGATGATGATGATGATGATGGTGACGGTGATGGTGATGGCAATGGTGAGCATTGCAAGTCCAATGGGATACTATTTCCTGGAGTGCCCATGCCCACCCATCCTTGGGCTCATTTGCATATCCTATATGAGGCAATAATAACTAACACAGCGATGTGGAGAGAAAAAGAAGCTGACACATGTGCTAAAATGGGTTTTACATGTACCGAGGATGTAGGGCTCGCGCGCAATATGGGGCGTTATGTCCTTTTTTTTTTTTTAACTTGTCCCTCCTTTACACAAACACACACATGCATAGCTGTGTGGATATTTTTTTTTGTTTTGTTTTTTTTTTTAGCTTCGAGGAATCAACGGAATAACCGTCTCTCTGTTCTGAATACAAATGGACGGTTATGAGATGTGGGCCCGATGTGCAAAAGCAATTTTAAAATCCTACCCCCGCACACTACACCCAGGCGCGGAGAGGAGTGAGAGGGATGAGAGAACGTAATGGGAATATACGGCACAGGGAAGGTATGTTACTACCCCGCATACACGCATTTAGTTGCGGTTCCATCAATTTTTTAGTTTCGCTTTTTTTCTTTTTCATTTTTTTATATCCTTCGTGTCCTTTTTTTTGGTTTTTTTTTTTTTTTCTCCGTTCTCTTGTTCACCATTTATTTATTATTGCATTTGTCCTGGCGCTTTGTTTTATGCGTTCGAATTTAATGGTGACACCAGATGTTGCTTTAAAATTATAAAATCCTTTATCCCAGAAAGAGAGCGAACGGATAGATGCATGTACTCTCGTGTCTCTTGGATTCTTGTGGATGTCAAATTATCAAATGGGTGTAGAAAGACCAGGGACACACACAATGAGATACATCATCTAGAATCATTATCCTTATGATTGCGATAATACACACCCCAGTAGTTTAAACCGCAACTGAAAAGGGGGTCGTGTCAGGCATGGAATCAATAATAACCACACATATTGGTACAGGGGCGTTAATCGCTGTCCAATATGTGGTCTAATGGTGTGACACAAGGATAGTGTGGGTGACTCTAGTGTGAGTGGAGAAACCAGAGAAGGGAAGTTTAAAGAATTCAGACGGCAGACACTTGTCATACAATAATTTACATTGTAGGACACATTAAGGTTGACTTTGTCTTCTTAACGACTGCGGAGAGGACGTGGTTTTAGCAATCGAGGAGAGAGGAGTTCTGATTTTATTGAATGACTATGCGAGGGAAGACAGATCGATTAAGCGACTCTAAGACAATGTTTGGTATTTGTTGAGAGATGTTGCCATCTACGCTTTGTTTTCAACATAGGCGCTTTGACATGGTCAAACTTCTCGCCGTCTGTACATTGTGTGCAATCCGCTTGAATGTCGCTGTGACCAGGAACCCAACAGAGCGTGAACTGGTTTGCGATCTCGTTTAGTGGCAGGAGGCTGTCTTTCACTGCCCTAGATTTCATGGGCTTGGATACGAGAGATCTAATCGCAGCCTGGCTGTCGATGTAGATAGCAATATTTGTGCATATTGGGTTAGCCTTCAGCCAAACAGCGGTTTGATTGAAAGCTGTGATTTCGGCTTGGAAGACGCTTGGTAAACGATGTGAACTGCACTGGTCCACAATTGTATGAATAAGGTGAAAGGAATCAGTTTTGGAATGTAACTGCTACTGCAAGGATGGTTAACCTAGAAATGTTCGCGAAGATTTCAAGACTTTGCAGCATTTGTAAAAGTGGAATGGCCCTCAATATCTTACAAACAATTCGACATCTTTCGGACATGTTCATGTTCAAGTTCCTTTCTCCGTTGTTCAGAAAAATGTTCAGAGACTGTCCTATGTGTAACAGGGCATCCAACTCTCACTGAAAAACTACACAAAAACGAAGATAAATCTCAGGAATTTCATGAAATCGGCAATTTGAAGGTTCTCCAGCTACTGTGGTATCGTATGAAGTTAATTTTGATTTCCACCGTCAGCCACAATCGCTATGTGTTTGAAGGTGGGTGGGTTAGGGAGAGTAAGTAGGCAAAAGCATTGTTTATCAGACTGCTTGAGGTCCAGTCTTCCTTCGACACATCCTTTCCTTTCGTTTTCGTTTTCACTGGCGAAAAGACCGTATGTATCTTCTTCTTGTACCACTTCGTCAGTTTTCTCATTGCCTGTGAGACCTTTGTGACCCGATACACAAATAAGACGGACGCTTAGGTTAGGTAAGGTTAGCGGGCCGATGAAGACGATAACAACCTCCTCATCTCACTTAGGTCTATGTAGACGCGTTGTGATACCCATGTGTTTACCAGCTACTTCCCACTACGTGATTCTATATGCCTGATGACAGCCTTGCGAACTTGAGCAGATCCGACAGTGAACCATCGGACAACTCCTCGATGTTATCGAAGAGGTATCTGCCTAATGTGAGGAAGTGAGTAGTGTCCTCATGCACCTCCTCGTCTCCGCATCCTTTGCAAAGGTCTCCCCCGGTCAGGTGCAGCTTCTTTGCATTATACCTGAGCATATTGTGGCCTGTAATAAGTCCTACTAGTAATGACAGGGATTTCCTGTCCATATGTAGTAGCTTATTTTTTCTGTTCTTATTGTATTCTGGCCATAACCTTCTGGAGACTTCGCAGGTGGTTAGTGTTTTCCACCTGTTATTCGCCTTGGTTAAGTATCTTAGTCTTATTATTTCCTTCAGATGACGAAATGGGGGTTTAATTGTACCATCCGCTAGGTATGGTTCCAGGGCTGATCCCTTTCTAGCCAGTTCGTCAGCAGTCTCGTTTCCTGACACACAACTGTGGCCAGGGACCCAGCAGAGTTTTACATTATGCTGCGTGCCAAGAACCCTCAGCTCTTCGCGACAGCACTTTACAAGCTTAGATGTGATTAGTGTAGCAGTTAGTGCTTTTATAGCCGCCTGGCTGTCTATGAAGATCGTGATATCCTCCCGTGATACCGTGGCCATTGACGCCAATCGGGCAGCTCTGGTCACTGCTAGAACCTCTGCCTCTACTGGCAATACAGAGAAAAATAAACTGAACTACCAACTACCAACATAGACACTCTGTTTGATTTGAACGGTTTACATCATGGCAGGGTGCGGACTGTAGGCATTAGACACTTCAGAACACCTTGTGATTTGCATGATGTAGGCCAGAATTTGACAGCTAGCTTATCGCAGAATCTATCGAAATCGTTTAGAAGTCAGGAAAATCAAGGACGAACAGATTTATGTATAATAGCAGACCATTGCTGTTTCAAATTTGACTACAACTGACCGGTTTGAGAGCCTTAAGATGCCAAAATTAAGGCATCAAGAACCACGAAACGATGGGTTACGGGGTCACGTCCCACAGAGAGAAAGGCTTTCAGAGGAATTAGGGATACAAAGGAGAGTTTGGAAAGGCTGTTTTCTTGCACCAAAACTGTTTTTTATCGTCGCTTAGAGATGTGCTTAGAGCTGTTTTCTCAAAGGAAAATGGAAGAATTCAATGGATTCATTTGCAATCAAAAATTTCTTAAAGAGAAGTTGAAGCGATCTGAGACATATTGCCAGAAGCCGGACAAGCCTTAGGCATAGTAGAGGCCCTGTTACCCACAAGGGGAAATAGGCCACAAGAATGAAATAGTCAAACCAAGTCCAAGTTCTCAAAGCCAGATTTTCTAGTTTTAATGTGAACCAGCTCAATGTGAACCAGGCAAAAACTCAAAACTTACGAGACTTCAAAGGAAACTTGGGAGACTTGGGAGCTTTCTTCTTTACAAACTTAGGCGACCTGATTGACATTGGTGTAAGTAGCCTCCAACGCTTCATAAGAAGCTCCAATTGGTTTCAATGTTTCCTTTCACATTATAGACAAACATCAGCTTCAATACCTCAAATTCCGAATTGAATTTCCCACTTTCCCTGATGCCTCGCCGATAAATGCATCTCTTCCGCTGGCGGCAGCTGGCATAGCCACAACTACAATCCAAGGATATGATAATTTTTCTAAACGCACTTTCAACTCGTGGCATCGTTAAAAAATGCGCTGCGCGCGTTTAACCCCGACTTATGTGTAATCAATCTGCGTGCTTGCCATAAAGGTGCATGTATTCGTGTTTATGTGTGCCCTACACACAAGTCAAAGGTGAAGCGCACTTTTGTCATCACGAACGGTGGTGGTGTGTCCCTCTTTATCCATTCCTATGGCACGAGGATAATCATTACGATTGCGAGCATTTTTGTTTTTTTTTTTTTTAACTTTTCCACGACTAGATAGGGGTTGCTTCCTTAAAAATCAAAAAAAGAAGAAACGTGTTCCTGTGTGTGTATGCAAATGATAGAAGGGTTTGCTGTCTGTCGTGCACATTGCATACGCTTCTGCTTATCGATTAAGGGTTACTTTAGCTGAAGATCACATCTCTCTACAACAGGCGCGTTCGCTTCTAATTGTTTTTGTCCTTCCTCCCGTGGATGACGATGATGACGAGGACGATGACGACGATGAAAGTATATTTCGAGCCTGTGGAAGACGTCTGCCACTCTAATCCTTTTCCTTTGCCGTCCTTCCCGAAGGGAAAGTGAAAAGGATGCGCGCATCTTTTCAATACCTGATCTCAAATGGTCGGGCATTCTGTATTTGATATGATATACCAGCCACAGAAGGACTCTTATATAATTGAAATAAAAATAGCACAGGTACATGTGTGTCATGCGTTTCCTTGCACAGATGTCGGTGACACATGTGAGATTCGTTTGTTGTCCTGCTGGTATCGACAAAAAAAAAAGAGAGATACGTGTATATAAACAACAGTACATGCCATTGGTGAGGAGCTATTTGCATTTTTGCGAAGCGGAAAATCTATAAATATCGTCAATTTCAGCGGAAACCTTTTGTTGGGGTTTATTCACTTATCACCGACAGCAGGACTCGGGAGCTTACACACATGCATGCGGCGGGGTTTTTGTTTCTCGAGCCACAGCAGGACGTCATACTTTCGAAGAAGTGCCTCGAACGATGGTAATGTGCCAAGAAATTTTCATTTTCGCTTTTCTTTTGGTTATATCCCCATGTGATATCCTTTTTTTTTCTTTGTTTTGCGCACCCCTTTGCCTAACATCTGCATTGAACCACGAATTACTGCTGCACATATCCTGGTTACGGATTTTTTCTTAAATTTTTTGGTTTTGTTTGCCTTCTTCCCTTGTTGGCCGAATTGTTTCTTCCGAAAAAAAAAAAAATAAAAATTCCGTAAGAACTGCAGTCGACGAGAAAAAAAGTGTGATTTTTCCTTCTGCGGTTGATAAAACTCAAGAGCACTGTGTGGCACATTGAAGCATATCCTTTAAAAGTCAAGCGAACCCATCCGCCGCCACTCAAGCGTCATCTCGTTTTTTTGTGTGTGTTCTCATCACGAAATCAAGCCGAGCATGATGCCAGCCTGGGCGGGAGAGATGCTGCTAAATTGACCGCCTGCTGAAAATTAATCGCTCAGCACACAAAACACAGCGATGAACATTTGCCAAAGGATATATACGAGAGATAGTCATCGGAAAGGATGTGAAACAATGGAAAAGAATAAAAAATAAAAAAAAAATAAAAAAGAATAGACAACAACGAAACAGACAATCGTCACATATCATCCGTCGTTTGCAGTCTCGATATTTGGTTTTGTTTAAAAAAAAAAAGTCTATCCTTGCAGTGAGACCACAACTACATGCCTTGGTGGTTTGCCTCATATGGGGAGGAAGCTAAAGATGTGTGTAATACTGTTGGTCTTTAGTTTCGATTGAGGTAATTATCGAGAGATGGTTAGACGTCGAAGGATCGCTTGAACTTGAAATTACCTCTGGATTGAGGAGGAGGACTTGCTTATAATGGAGTGCCACAAGGATGGGTAATATACACTGTATTGTTTCTTGCGTCACAGACTGGTTACTAGAATGTTGCTGCTTCGTTAGAACGACCTGGTGGAGGAGTTAGAGAGAGCTTCAAGCATCGGCAGATCATTTGTCTTGGATCATGGACTATCGCACGTTTTGGAAACTGAAGTCGGAATACGGTTACGTACAGACTGCCTGTGATGCAAACAGTAGAATTCACCCAACTCTTCGCTTCCCACTGCAAATTCTCGGATCAAAATCTTGGTTTGCATTCGGAGCGTACAACAGTTCCATGGAGATTTTTGAGATTAAGACACATAAGTACCTAAGCTGCAATGCGCATAGTGTCTGTGGCTGTCTGTCTGAGAATGCGAAAAGATTTCGAGGATCACTGGGCAAACCTTTCGAAGTGCAAAGTGGCTAGATCACTCGTAAATAAACCAAGCAACCTGCTCACCAGGAAGGCTCTAGATTCAAGCAGAGAGCAATTGAGGCTGATGGTGGGACTCATCACAGGACACATTAACCTCAAAAACACACGCACAGAATGGGCCTCGCTGACACAGTGAAGAAGAAGACCTCGAACACTTCCTATGCCACCTCTCAGCCCTAGCAAGACTGCGAATGAGAAGACCCTGGGGTTAATGTAGATACCGGGACTGAAACATCTCAAGGACAAAGGAATCGGCGGCATCCTCGCCTTCCAACATACGTCCCAAACCAAACCTATCGCTGCAGTTCCGACGATTAAAAGAGGGGAATACAAGGGGCCCGACGGATGTCTAAGACCGGAAGCATGGCAGTGACTTGAGACTTACACCAGTTCCAGGAAGACACCTGTGATTTAAAATTGCCATAAGTCGCAGTACACTCCCAATGATAGAAAAGATGGAACTGATGTTTCCAACTTTGACTTAGAAGTCGACCCGGAGACGAAGAACGACGGTTTTAAAGCAGCAGCCGACAAAGCATTAGAATCAACCCCTCAGCCCGAGTTACTGTTCCCCTCTTACGGGTAACAAAGTTGAAAGGGAATGATTGTTATGGAGTAGATTTCAACGTATAACTTGAGGACATCAAACAATTTTTCGCAGCAGCACCTTTCGGTGGGCAGCGACAAATCTCCGAGGGTATATTTTGTCATAAAGCCACCGAATCGCTTCAAATTTTGTTTACTAGAAATCTTTCAATATTTTGGAAGATTTTGAGGTAATCGGAAACTCCAATGAAGTCGATACTATGATACTGCGGTCAAAGCTAATTTTAGACGCGCTCAAGAATCGCCGATTCTATTTACAAATGTCATATCAACTCTCCGAATGTCAATCACTTGTCTCGTTCCGAAATCACGACCTGAAATGAATCCTTCCTTGTTCAAAAATGGCGGATCATACCCGATCCCGATGACTTGACTGACCATTTAATTGGTGACGAAAATAAGCTCAAACTTTGTCCGCGGGGCTAAACCCTTTCAATTATTCAAAACATTTCGACGACAGAAAAAAAAAGAGGATTCCCTCATGCAAAATAATCCCGCTCCCTCCCTCACCACCCATCCACAAACACACACAACATATCCATAGATGTGTTGCAACTAATTGGAATTATTTGTATAATAAATGGGAATGGCAACGCATTAATCTAATTAAAAATTTACACCGTAAAAATGGACCGCTGTTGGTAGAGAAAGTACGCGTTGAAAATCAAACCGCTGACATTACACGACAAAAAAAAAAAAGGACAACAACCGACATCATACCAAACGAACAACAGGAGCAAAAAACAAAAAATGGTTGACAATTTCACTGTGTTAATTTCGAATGTGTTGTCATGTGCACATATCAAACGAGCAGAGAGAGAGAGCGAGCGAGAGTTCCAACTGACAAAGGATAAATTCATGTGGTGAATGTCCTTTTTTCACGTCCTTTTTTCCCCATCTCTCTGGCACATCCACTCTACACTCCAATCCTTTCTTTCACTCTACACCACCACTGTGGAGTAATTTTAATAAATTTGAACTTTGCCAAAAGGACGAAACGAAAACAGCAAAAAAAAAAAAAGTCAACACGAGCAGAACATGCACATCCTCGGTGCAATGCAAATGATTAAAGGACATCATGGACTACAGATCCACACCAGCCAGGAGTGGAGAAATGAAGGAAAGGAAGCAAAAAAAAAAAAAAAAACTCAGATGCTACTCTCTGTCCAGAGGACATACAACACGCTAAGACAGAAATTAAAAGCGAAAATGGTCATGATGATGATGCTACTGCTGCCGTTGCTATTGTCAGGATCCTTCTCCTTACACACATGCACGCGCTCTTAAGCACAAAAATGTATTGAAGGTCAACCATGCAAAGGTAATGAACAGCAAATGTGACATTTTGATATTTGTCGGCGCGTTTTTGTGTGTTGTTCTCCTTTGAATAGGAATAGTAATTCCTATTGTGGTTAAGGGTTATCCTGGTCGAGATACCAGTCCCCCCGTCCCTGTTGGCGACGTCTTCTTCTTCGGCAGAGATACGATTGTTTAACACTGAAGTGGTTTCTTTCTTTTTCGTCATTGTCTCTTCATCGAAGTCTTTACTCATCATCATCAGCGGCTGCTGTAATCACTGGTAAGGACTCTCACGCAATATATGTGTACAGATGTTGGCGAGAGAAAAACCAAAAAAGCGAGGGAGTTGCAGAAGGGCTACACGTAACATCTATTAATATGAATCAAATGCACGTTTCGAAGCGACAGGACTCTCTTTAAGAAGCTGGGTAATCGCCTTATCGCATATAGTGTCCTTAATCCCCCTAAAGGGTTCGAATGCATGCAGGCATTGTGTTGTGCAATATCAATGGGAACTGGTTCCTCTTGTCCTCGTCCACCACCAGGTGGGTGCGCGTTTGTCGAATATGAATTATTAGTTTTTGTTTTTTTTTTTTCTGTTGCTTTTCCCGCCCGAGTAACGCACATGACAAGATGTCAAAAGGATGTCAACTGAATTCAAGTTATTTTTAACCCCCTCAGAGGCATTGAAGTGATTTTTTTTTTTTGGTGAGGCACGCGAACAATTTACACAATAGGTCAGTTCTATTGGGCAAATATTTGGAAAAAAAACCTCCGTTTAAATAATTTATTCGTCCTTATTGTCCAACACCGAAGGACATGGTCAACAAGCAAAGGGGAACGACTACTTGTGTGTGTTTTCATTCAAAGTCCCCTACACTCGACCCTGATGGACATCACAGAGTGTATGGATCAAGTTAAACATAAAAACACGGAGAAGTATCTCCTCGTTTGGTCGTTTATTTTTTTGCTGTGCAACAGAGAATGAAATTCCTGAGCTTGATGTATGCATTCCTTGCTTTTTCCTGTATGTTTCCTGTTTTTCCATCACAGAATGTCAAAGGACATTGGTTAACATTTCATTTTTGTACCCCTGTCCGCCATCACCACCGCCAGCATCCTCATCACCATCATCATCATCATCATCGTCATCGTCATCCTCATCAGCATCGTTGTCGGTTGTCCATTGGACTTTTGATGTCGGAGGTTGCTTTTTGTTTTTGTTTCCGTTCGTTTTGCTTTTTTTTTTTTTGTGCATCCGTGTCAAAGAGGTTAAGTGAATGGTCAAAAAGTCATCAATGCCGCTCAACCTGCATGGCATATCTGCGAGTGGATGCAGGACTACTATCTCTGCAGGGTTGTATCCTGCTGTATTCTGCCCGAAAGGGGTGATAAACTTTGTTTGACGGCGCACCGGCTTTATGCCTTCGGAACATCAAAAACATTTTTGCATACGCGGTACATATGATAGAGAATTTTCAATGAGCAGTTTTTTTTCCCTAACAGAACTCTGGCTGCACCAGGTAAATAAAAATAAATTTTTGTTTTCGCAAGGACTCACCACTATTCAAAGTGTTCGATTCGGCGTCGACAACTTCGATTTTTGGTTTTTTACTGGGCGGCTGGCCATCATTGGACGCCGATGGTGGTTGACTATCATCTTCTTGGTGTAGACCACAATCGATTTCCTCCTGTTTGATGTCCAGTACACTGCTGGGCTTTTCACTCTCCCCATCGGTTGAGGATTTTTCTGTTTGTCCCTCCACATGGGAGTTTTCAGTTCGGTTTGTTGATGAACTATCACCTTTCGGTGTTGTGTTATCATTTTCTACAAAAAACAGAACAAGTTTTTGGCAAAAGTTACTTTTAGATAGGCGCATGTCTAACTTACCATCCACAAGCCGCTTTGGAGTACTCGATGCTCCATCGGCTAACAAATCAGCTGGACTAGGAGGCGGTGTATGAATTCGGGTTCCGGATGGCTTTCGATTTGTTATCGGAGCTGATATGGATGGTCTACGATTAACTAGACTAAGAGGTCGACCATCGTCGGCATCTCTGTCACTGGCTGGACCTAAAACAGAGCAAATCAAAAAATTTAAACATATTTTTGCCGAGCGAATGTGGATGAGTAGTGGTGACCCATACCTTGTGTAAGACATTGCCCATAGTTTTCCTTATTGCATTGTAAAACTTTGTGTTGGATAAATCGAACGATATCAGATAGAGCGAAGGCCTTCTGACACGATCCGCAGGTTAAAATGTCCTGAGCAGCTGGGTCCGCATCAGATGAATCTGAATCTGCTGAAAATAATCGAAAAAAAAGAAAGATGCCATATTTTAGTTGGGTTATTGAAAATGTAAACATTTTTATTTTAAATATCTAAATGGATACTTTGACGTCGAGTCCACCCTTGTAGAAGGGAATGACTTCATTTTCGAGTGCAAGTAGGGGTCAAGCCAATTGAAACTGGAGTAAGCTTAACAAGGAGCGTTCAAACTACCGAACTTAGACCTGATTTGGAACAGAAACGGATCCTTGGGTTCGAATTCAACTTTGTGGATCGTATGATCTACAGAAGCTTTTCACCGTCGTGTATCTGACAGTTTTCACTAAAAATCAATCAGAACATCTCTTTAAAACGCTCTGACCAACAAGTATACTTATGTCCATGTGCAGAGCCTTCCAATGTATCGTTTAAATTTAGAAGACGCATCAGAATAGTGTAGTATTAACCAAGGGATCAAGAAAGCAGCTATTTTGAGCGGGGTCCTCTGGAATTATTTGTTTTCACCTCTTAATCCTCAAAACTAAGTTGACATGTGTCTAAGAAAAAGGTCTCTCTATCTCTCTGGGGTTTCTTCTATTCATATCCCTTTCTTTTGTACGTACATACATGTTCCATTCAGCAGTGCACATTCCAAAATTGATGGAGGAACCCTTGTAAAACGCTAAACTATTTTGGGAACACGCTCGACCGTTTACGCTACATTAGATCTTGAAGATAGGATGGAAATTTTAATTCGATCCTTTCAGACGTTTCTTAAATTTTAAAGCCGCGCTTGGCACCGTTTATGGATATTTTTGGCATCTCTGTTTTACAGAATGACAACGGAGAATGCTCGAGGTCGCCAATGACCAATGAATCGAGACCTTTGATGTCGGAAAATAGTGAGAGCACTTTAGCCCCATCTTTCTTCAATTAGACAAAGAGATACAGGTGTCTATTCTGACATCGTCAATGGGCACTGTGATACGGGTTTTTACACGGAGCAGTAGGTAGATTTTTACGCAGGCTGGCCTAAAGTGGACTAAATAACAAGCTCTTACGTAATTTTTGTGACAAGATGAAGGGGAAAAATCAAGAAAACGACAGACTATAAGGCGTTCCACTGACCACTATGGAGAATAAGTCTTACTCTCAGGGAAAACTGTAGAGAATCAGCGAGAATAACACAACAAACCCAACTGACGGGACCCAGAACTAAGTACTAAAAATGTCCTGGAATATTCTCCAGCATATTCGAAGCACCTTGACAGGAACAGTCACGGGAAAGACACAAGTAAAACGAAGCAGCTAACGAATAGCAAGGAACGGCTTGTAAGCCTATTCCTTGAGCTAGAACTGGAACTATTCTGTGGATGGGGAACGTACAAATTACGGAAAGAGCTAAGCCAAGAGGAACTGCACTATCCCCGACGTTATGACCAGGGAGTACAGTTTCGGAAAGCTATTTAAGGTAGAAATATTAGGGCGTGTCGACAGGTCTAATGGAGAACCCGTATCAGACCCATGATGTTTGATATGGTTTACCGACGGATCACAAATGTTTTCCGGAGTTGGTGCTGGCGTATTTGGACCCAACACTAAAGTCTCGGTTGAAATCCATGCTATTGAGATCTGCACCAGAAGAAACCTCGACAAAGGTGTTAGGGGCGC
The DNA here is from genome assembly GCA_917880715.2 of Matsumyia berberina. Lineage (NCBI taxonomy): Eukaryota > Metazoa > Arthropoda > Insecta > Diptera > Syrphidae > Matsumyia > Matsumyia berberina. Next base: position 98,037,308 of record OU862871.1, read on the forward strand.
AAAAATACATATCTATTCAGATAGTCAGGCAGCGCTTAAAGCATTAACATCCCACTTCGTGGAATCTATGTCAGTCAAGTCCTGCTATGATACCCTACAACCACTTGCCCGACATAACAGTGTCAAGCTTGGGGCATTGTACGCAATGAAACTGCGAATGAACTGGCTAGGACCGGTTTAGCTTCCGCGCTCTTGGGGATGAAACCCTTCTGTGTCGTTAATTGGGCTACCACCACAGCTTCGTTAAACAACTGGGAACACCAACTTTGCTTAGCCCATTGGAAAAATGTCCCCATGCAATCTAGGAGATTTATAAAGCCCTTTTCCTACAAGGAAATTCTAACCCTTGACAGGAACAACAAAAGGAAGCTGGTGGGCTTCCTTACCGGCCATTGTAGTCAAGATATGATCTCAACAAACTAAACCTTTGGTCAGAGTGTCGGTTCTGTTTGGAAGAGGAAGAAACCTCTGAGCACGTTCTCTGTGAATGTCCGGCACTATACTGGCTACGCAGACGGATCTTTCATAGGGAATTCTGTTCGTTAGCAGAGTTGAGGAACTCGTCTACTAATGACATACTCACCTTTATAAGGCTAAGTAGACCAGAGAAACCAGATTGGGTTAGGAACACCAGAATACGCGAGGCACTCAATGTCGACGAGCAGCTACTTTTTCATACGGAGAAGTCCATACTTCGATGGTTTGGACACGTTAAACGCATGTCCTCAACTCGGTCTCAGGTAGGCCATCTCCTTGGTAGGCCCAGGATGATATGGCTGGGCCAAGTCCGAAATCTTACCTCTACCCGTATGGGGATAGCCCCTGATGATTTAGAGTCGATGTCGGAAGATCGGGAACTGTGGGGAGTCCACTTAAGCTCCCTTAAGCCGCGGCCCTTATAGTGGATAAGCGGGCCGTGGGAAAATGATGATAATGATGATGATGAGACTGGAGACACAATAGATACTGCTAGGCCGCAGTGCCAGCCATAAGAGCACGTTTAAAACAAGAAAAAGGGAAAGAGGAAAGGAACAATTGGCATAGACACTCGGATTAAATTCCAATTTAAAGCAGACGTCAGAGCTTCTGGGTGATTACAACCACAGGCACATTAGCGCGTCAGCGTAGGCTCAAGGAGCACTTTAGGGAGCTGGATATTGAACAGGATGGGCACTGCAGATTCCGTAGGCATCTTGAAGGAACACCAGCATACTTTCTCATGGAATGTTCACAAAACAAGGAACCTGGGAGCAGACATCCTAAAAGGGAATCATCTACCTTTGTTGGATCCACAGAGAATACTCTGGTTCAACAAAGCAGTTGGACTAAAGATGGAGGTCTAGCTCGAGAATTACATTGACTAGAGGCCAAGCAGTAGGACACTATAGATCTACTAGGTCGCAGCGTTCCTGCACCCTTATCTAAATCTAGATTTAGTCGAAGCTGTCGTGTTCTGTAATTGAGAAAAATGGTTCAGAACTCTATAGACAATAGAAATAAGTATTTTTACTTATTGCTATAGAAACGGAAACCGGGTGATATACCATTAAAGTGAACCCTTTCTTCCTTGAGAATGATGTAACATTGTTGATGACCAATATAAAATTATACTCGTAGACCCATGTTAATTGTAGTTCCTGTCAACTCATGCATTGCTACCTACCCTCCCCAAGCAATGAACTATTTACAGCCAAAAACAGAAATAAACCTGTTTTAATTCGGCTCCAATCGATTTAATAACCTCCCCCTCCCGCCGGCGCACAAAACTATAAATCGCTCTGCTCTTACTCGTACACATCTCTTCCAATTGGTTTCGATTGGCATGAGAGCGAATGCCGAACTCAATTTTGGTTTTGTCTTGATTAAATGACTCAGGGATATCCCAGTCGCCGCGCCATTTATTTGGAACACACAAAAATAAATTGTTCAATAAATTTTATCTTAATTCCTGTTGGTTGGCCACTATATTACGCCCTACGACCCCACCCACACCAATCTCGGTATCTCGATATCAATACTCTTACGTTTATTACTTCGAATTGATTGGGCATTTTTGCACAAAGTCCCGGTGTCACCGGCTCCAAATCGATGAAAACGACGCCGATTTCATCGTAAATCGGTTCGAAAAAAAAAAAAAACTGTGAATATCCGAAATACACATACCACGTGTGTATATGTATCTCTGTGTGCTTTTGTCTTTCAAGGTTCGGGGGTCATAATTACATTAATTCAGCAACAGACCAGGCAACCGGGCATATGGCCTGCCCGACGGGCTGTGTATTTGCTTAGCAACGATACGTTCCACACATCCACCCTATATGCAAATTTTTTCTTTTGCCCGTTTTATCCAGACAAACCTAATCCCACCAAATCCGTTGGTCGTTAATTTAATGATTTTTCGCCGGGCTGTAAAGCCGAAACAAAACCTCGGAACTCCAGGGTTACACACCGATACACCGCTGGTCATGGTCTGGCTGGCTATGGAAAGAAGGCAACAATGAAGCGCGCGGTAAATATTTCCGCTTCAAAGCAATGATTTTCGGAAGTCCTTTACGTGTTTTCGAGGAAAAAAAAATCCGCTCAGCCTCTGTGACGGGAAAAATTAAATCACGGGGTTGCGACAACATTCATCACCTCCACTTCAGGTGAACCGTACCACACGGCAGGACTTTTGAATTCATCAAGTGGTGGTGCAACGCACACAACCCCCGTGTTTGGTCAGTTTTGCGCGCTGCCATTCATCGAATCGACCGACAAAGTATTGAAACGAAAGGGTTTTTAGGTTTCAGTGTGGTGTTCAGTGCTAAGTTATTGTATTGACACTGAAAGGGTCCGTGTCCGCGCAACGCAAAATATTTGCGAAAAAAAAGTTGTTTTTCTCGCCCCAGGACGTGTCCTTAGATTACCACACATCGTATACGCAAATTGGCAGCCCATGATGGATAGATGGATGGATGGATGGATAGCTGGCTGGCTGGTTCCCATTTCCTTAGGCCATGCCATCTTCTTCGAGGTGTTTGAGAGTGTGACACAAATGTCACACCACAGCATATGTATTTGTTTTTCGGTCACAATAACGCAACACAGCAACTATCTTTCTCTGTGTGATTGTGGTGTTGTCGCCCTCGGCGGTATTTCCGGTTTATTTATTTATTACTTGTGTTTTTTTTTCTCTTCTGGTTGTCCTGTCTTGTTGGTAAACTTTCCCAATTTGTCAGGAGGCGGAGGAAGAGAGAGAGAGCCTGCCGCTACAACCCATGACTAACTAACACGTAATAAATTTGATTAGATGGACATCCCATGTTGTTTTTTGGGCTACACGACACAGGACAACTCATAAAAAACACATCGCGTAACATCCATATCCGTATCCTTGTCAATTATCCCACAACCATGTCATATTATCGACGTTTGCTGGGCTAATGTCAGCCCTGTAAATAATTCAGTGGCCTGAGGGGTTGATAGGACTGCGCTTCATTAAGGGGAATATATTCTCCTCGGGTCATGATACGAGTAATGGTGGTGGTGGTAGTTATCGTGGGGGCGATAGGGGTCACAACCACCAGGAGTCAGATTGAAAAAAAAGAAAAGAAAAAAACGTTTCTAATTCAATGATCAAGTCAAGGAATGTGGTGATGTACCTACATAAGTTTGTTGAACACTAAGTGGGATGATGTTGCTTTGTTTGGGTTACTTGATACTGGGAAATGAAGAGCCTTGTGATCTGGCTTATGCATGGTCAGAGACTTGATCTTTTACAATCCACATCGGAGAAAGGAGATAGTAGAGGCTCGAACCAATGGAAAAGAACCTCATCTAACTTGATGGGTGAAATTGGAGGCTTCTGGCTAACAATCAAACTGACAGAAGTTGCCTATTGGTTGATGCTCAGGTCCACTTAGGACGCACGGAATCTTAGGATCCACAGCGGAGCAAAGACGCAAACGAAGAGGAAGGTCTCACACTAGGTAGGGCACACAGCTTGATAGAGCAATAGCAAGAAGCTCAGCAATAAAAAGAACTGGAGCACATGATCAACGGTGCAAAGATTTGTCTAAACTGACAAAGGAACTGGTGCAGGAGTTTTTGGATCGGTGGTTAGTGCGTTGGACTGCTGTGCAAGCGGCTTGGGTTTAAACCCCGACCATATGCATCGAATATTTTTCACGGCATCACATCTCGTCGGAGAATGACAAGCCTCCGGGAGTATATCTGAAACAGCTTCTCAATTTGCCATTCGGAGTCGGTAACATGTAACACCGAATTATATTATTTTTAACAAAATGCTCCGAACCCATTGTCAAAAGTAGCAGCACAGATGGATGCAATCATTTCAAGCTGTCAGGCTCTTTGACTCCCATATCATCAAGTCTTAAGGGCGTCAGGTTGTAATACCTGGATACCTGGTCACGTCGAAATAGAGATTAATGAAGTAGCAAACTCTCTAGTGAGGCAAGGAGCAGAGGAACTCATTAGAGGAACTGAACTATTCGGTGGAATAGGGGCCCACACCCTTTAAATAAAATTCAAGAGGGTTGCAGGTTTAGGACCTTTGCGGATTAGATGCATTTAGCGAAAAACATTTTTTTAATGTTACGAGACCTGATGGAATCAGCTCTAGTATAGCTTGCCAGATGGAAAGAGAATTGTGGTCTAGGCTGTACACTGCCGGACCAGGGGCCAAGACTTACATATCATAGTCTGTTGTCAGCTGTCCTGAAACAGGAGCCATTCGAAGAAGGCCGCACTTGAAACTTTGCGACATATTCTCCAACTGGACCTAAAAAGTCTCTGAAATGGAATACCGTCCCTAGACTTCAAAATCAAGTACAAGACTTGTACCACTTCCCGACAGCGATGTGATGGGAATACAAATCTCAACGAGAGTACACCACTGACAGGCCTGAGACTAGCCCCACTCAAACGTCATGTTTTCGTTTAGGCTACAGGATTACAGTGCAAGGAATGGCTCTATTCGTGAAGCTTCTGAACAGTTTAAGGGAGGAGAGAGGTCACACTACGCGAAAGGATATTGGGTGGTGTGAAGAGTGTTCACTCAACTTTTTGGAAAAACATTCAATTTAAATTGAACAAAAATGAATTTCGTTTCAGAAAACACTTTCTTTAAGAGGGTTTGTCCAGAGTGTTCCCTCAGTTCTTATTCACAACACCCATTGTGTTAAGGTCTGTGCAATGATTTTGGCTCATGCTGTACACTAGAGCCCACTTCGTCTGTCCCTGAACAAGTTTGCACACTTTGGAACTAAAATCATCAAAGTTGTTTCGTCCGGGTAAAAAGAAATGTTGACATTTGACTAGTACTCCACAAGAACAGATACTACTCTGACAGTTCACTGCCTAAATTGGTCAGTTTTGACATTTGTCGAGTCGCTGCGGAGTAAGTAAACACTCCAAGCCGGTAATGAGAATTTTATTCAATCTCAAGTTGAAAACAAAATTCGATGCCTTCATTTCCGTTTTTATTTTTCTTTCATAAACATTTCCGGTTGATTTCGTGCCCCGATTCTAGTCCTAAAAAATTTGTAGCCCCCGATACTGCAGTTAAGTTCTGATTGATTGGGATGAACCATGAGTTTTTTCTTCCTTTTTCAGTTCCACCCTTGGTTTTACCCTCTTCGCAAAAGGGACGGCGTTTTTTTTTTTTGGTATTTTTTCCCGCTTTTTTATGTGTCATGTACATTTGGTGGTAATCGACAACATTCTCCATATGTCACTTTCAATTAGGAAAACGTCAATTCAATTACATACTGGTCTCGCATGTTCTGTTTAATCAGGTGCAAATCTTTTTTTTTTTTAAGAAATCTACTACAACAGAAAAGTGTGTGATTACCACGTATGAGTCAGTGAGACAAACGTCGGAGAAGTCCAATTGGAGTTTCATTCTTTTGCGTGCTCGTGGGCAGTTCTCACACGTGTGAGTGTGTATGTGAGACTTCGACCGAAAACCCGAAAAAAAATCGACGACAGAACACACAATGACCAATGGAATTTTGGGAAGTTTCCGAAAAAAGAAACCAGTTTTTCGGTGACGGATAGAGTGTGCGTGGAATTGCGGCAGTAAGGGTTGACCATTGGTCAGTAGGTAGAGAAGAGTCAAGGATATGTATCACTGATGGAATGTGTGTGTTAGATATTGATTGGTCGGCAAGTCAGGCGAGTGTTTCATGTGCGAACAGAAAGGATATTAGTAGGAGGTTAACTGTTGTACACAAGTGGGTTTTCTGTGGATATAAATGTGTGTGTGTGTGTGGAAGAACCTCTGGAAGTGGATAAACACATAGTTTATGTGGTTCCTTTTCACATTGCGAGGGAGGTGGTTTGGTAGATACAATTTTTGTCATGATATTAGTTTGAGAGGAAGGTTCGATTGATATTCGAAGGGAGCTGGGTGCTGAGGGTATGGATTCGTGGACGTATGACAGAGATATTCTTTTTGGAATGAAAAGTCGGTTGTGACATAATGCTGTCAATGTGTCAGGTCATTTTGTGGAAAATATCAATGTCCAGACTCTCGGTTTCTTGATGAGTGAACGATAAGACATTCTTCGATTCCAACTGACTGAAAAGAGGACGATCTTATCCTGGCTTTGGATCGTGCTGGCTGCAAAAAACTTGATGGTTGGGCCCGAGTTCACTTCGGACTTTAGAGCTGTCATAAGTATAAATTCTAAGCAAACATCCTTCGAATTTAAATCCCTGCTTATACATAGTTCGTACCGAAGGTAGAATGCTTCATCTTACCAATATACGCACTTTTGAGCTTTGCTTCTCATTTTACTGGATGAAGGGATCTTTCGAGAACTTTCCCTCTGCAATCATATTTTTGGTTAAAAGCTAAAAAGTTTCGATTTTTCTACAGTTCTTCGTTGAATGCTGACCTCAAAGCTGACCTCGTTGAAATTTTCATTGACTAAGAGACCAAGACATGGCTAAGCACAGAACTTACTTTCTATATACTTAAGCCCATTACTGCAAGCTGTCGAGTAGAGTGGATTGAATCCTCGATGATGAGAAATACACTCTCTGTTGTCTTAGTATGTCTTGGAGTGCCTTGTGGAACTTGTTGTGGATCCCATTTGGTTTAATGAGGATAAACACTCTGTTTTAATGGGTTGAGTCCAATGTTTACTCCAAACCATGGCGACATGGAAAGTAAAGTACTGCGAGGAAGCCCGACAGTAACTAGGAAGTTTTCCTTGCACTTGCAAGTCATTGCAAATTCTGTCTCGTGATGAAGAGAACGTTCAGTACTGGCTGTAAAGTTTGAGACTTAAGCCAGAAGTGCATAGCCAATAGAAAACTGTAGCTGTGGGCTGCAGTTGTCTTAATGAATAGATCAAGCGACATTATTTCCAGAATCACTTTCACTGACAGCTCTTCTTCTACAGAAGTTGTAGTCATCACTATAATCCACAAACATTCAAAAGCAATGTAAGCCAGTGCTTCAATTGTCATTAGGAAATATCGGTCGTTAAAATTCTAAAAGGCACAAATACTGAGCAATGCGTCAAAATTTATTCCAAGAAGAAGAAATTTTTTGAATTTCGACGCATGGAGGTTGGTTGAAAATTGTTGGGATTTAAATTCAAAATTCGTGTAAAAACTCAATGACTAAACGTTTAAAACTTGGACGAACAACCTCATAATGTCTAATAGGCTCGAACTTGTAGTAACAGCGCAAGTGGACGCCTAGGACTAAGTCCTAAAGGCTCAGTACCGTAGAATTTGTAACAAGAGTGGGACTGTGTACCTACATCTTTGACAAACAATCTTATAAAGTTCTACTAGCCTAGAACTGGTTGTAAGACCGTGATTGGGAGCCTGTGGCTTCGTCTTAAATCTTCAAAAATTCCCATTACCGTAGAACGAGCGGGACTAAACGTCCACAACTTCGACTTAACACCTCATAAAGTTCAACAACACTACAATCTTTACACTTAGTTTAGAATGGTCCTCTAAAGAGGAGATCAGAACAAAGAATAAGAGTTTTTTTTACATGAATGGGACTGGATGCCTAAGGTTTGACGTCATAAAATCTAATGTGACAGATAGATGTGACTTCCACTTCATCGTTAATTCTGACCACCAGTCCATTCTTCTCAATTAACTTTTGACTTCTGTCAAAAATGCCACAACTGTCGCATGTGTCAGATGTCAATGCCCTTGTCAAACTTTTTGCAAAAAAAGAAATCGCGCAACCTAACCATGAAAAATTGCTTCATCCCGCATCGAACTTTTGTTAATAATTGGAAAAAATCATTTCAAGTATCTATCCGATATGGTGCGGGGTTATCCCGACTCGATTAAGTCAACAGAAGTGTTGACACATCATCTATCGAGTCGAGGAAAGGGTTGTCATTGATCCCGGGGGTTAGGGGTTCAACTTTACGATGCAGCTGATGACATTAATGCTGTGATTGCTGTCGCATTTTCACACCATTAGTTGTGGATTTTCTTTTTTAGATAAAAGGTGACATGTCAATTGTGTGTCAATTTGACAGGAGAATACACTACACTCATACCATAGGCGGTAACAATGTTTGAAAAATCACGGTCCAATGGGCAAACACACACACATGCACACACGCATAAGTAAACACGCACAAGAGACTGCTGAAAGTGCTGAAAGTTATGACCATTATTCTTTTATCCTTGCCACAAGTTTACCCCATGACTCGAGCGAGGAAACGTTGTGCAATTAATGAGTAGCACATCCATTTTCGTTGTGGAAATTAGCCATATAGTCTTTGCCAAAAGATTGGACGACACAGAGCAGAGCAGGACTCTGGAGTGAGAGGACGAAAAACCACTTTTTCGAGATTTATGCACGTTTAAGGATAAAGCGGTCCTGCGTAAATGAATGGCTAAACAGTTTCGCTTCAGTGTGGTTAATGATTATAACACACAAGGATTGCCACGTTCAAGAGCGAATTTATCTCATACAATCCTCGAGAACTCAATTGGAAGGGTGGTGGTGTCCTTCTGTATGCTGGTGTATGGTGATTTTTCCCATCAAATTTCCATATTAATGGGCATACTCGCTCCGGATAACAGCAATAATAAAAATGGGAGTGAAACCAATTGGCGATATAACAACCCAAGGAGGATATATCCCAGATTCAGATACATTTTGCTGCTAATTCGACCGAAAAGGACCTGCAATCCAGAGAAAGAAAAACACATCACACACACATCCTGGCAAGGACGAAGAAAAATTATTATTATTTATTTGGCTTTGATGTAATTGCTTTCTAGTGGTTCCTTCTCGGTCTCGGCGGTGGTACATCTCCCTCTTTCTCTCACTTGTCCCGTTTGACTCTCGAATGGGCTTAATAAATTCGTTTCGAGGATATACCAGCGCTTTATCTGGCACACAGACTCCTTATTGATTGAAGGTAGGGGCCGGGAGAATCTGGTGTGGGAACAGAGATAAATGGGCGTTTCCGGCGAATTCATCCAGATACTTTGTGTGTGGACCTCTTGCGTCAAAGGCTTCTCTTATTTACACATACGATTTCTGTGTGTAATATTTGACCAAATGTTTTCGTATTCATTTGCTGTTTGTTCATCATTTTGTTGGAACACAAAACGGGCCAGCTTCACAGTGATAACGATAAAACGATAAAAAAAAAAAAACACCAACAACAAGAACATCGACGACAGCGATGACAATGACAAACAGTATAGGCACGGGGTCCACAAAATGAATATGCATGTGTCCCACATATGGGTAGGTGTACCTGGCTCCAGTACAAAAAAAAACAGGCGATCGGTGGTCGCACTCTCCCTCTCGCGCAGCGGCGACGGCGGCGGCGGATACCTTTTTTTATTGTCCCCTAGATACTTTTAATACAATTAAATGCGACATGTGCCTATCAAAGAGGGCATACCTACATACGAGCACCGAAATAACGTGTGTACCGAGCCATAGTGGGTATAACTGGGTGAAAAACCGGAGCCTGGTGTTTTCTGTTGCTCAAATAATGAAACGTTTCTTGTGCAAATATTTGTCAGCGCGGGCCATACAACACCATTGTATCTCAGTGTTCTAGATGATAGCTCACCTTAATTTCGTTCATTGTTAATACGGCGAAACACATGGAAGTTTGAACAGTGATTGCATTTGTGTGGATGGGCCCACCACCAAGCAGCCACAGTTCTTTTTTTTTTCCCTAGAGGAACTGCGGTTCGGCCGCAACTAACAACAAATTACAATTTTTTCTATATGTACCGACGACGACCAGCTTTCCGTCTCCTATTGAGGGGTGCGGGTTTCGTAAGAATTTCGAGTTCAATGCGTAGGTGGATACGTGGTGGATACCGTCTCTTATCACTGAAAAATAAACACAAGTCGCTCTGAGAGGGGGGTGTGTGCTACGCTCTATTGGTGTATGTGGGACAGCCTTGCTTTTTTGTGGAATTACCTTATAAACCGTTGGAAGTGCCGATAACGAAACCGTGTGTAGTCGTCTGCATTTCAGCCGTTTTTCCCGCACCGCAGCCGTTGAATAAGTGGTGGCGACCAGTACCGAGCATATTTACCCTGAGCAACCTTGGCGAAACGCTGATAGTGACCAAGCTCGATGTACATTCGTATGCAAATTGCGAGGTGGTGGCTAACGGCGAACCAGAAAAAAAAAGAAGAGTATGTAACCCTTCTGAACACCCGCACAGAAAAACTATTTTTAACGCGCCCCAATTGCTTTTATGAGATATAGATACTTTTTTTGGTTTTTTTTTTTCTACCCATCCAACAGCGTAACTCGAACGAAAGCTGATTATGATGAATAGCTGGTATTTTACTGTCGTCCACGTCCACTGGCGTTGACCTGGCGAAATTCTTATCGCATAACAGTGAATCCCACGCAATTGATTCGATTTTGAACCGAATGTTTTGCGTCACATGTGTCCGAGTAAGGGTTTTCTGTTTAACTTTACCTCTGATGAGGTCAGATGTGACGAATATTTGAATGCAAGCTGATCCCTGCAGCTGTGGATAAGCTTTTTACGACTCGGATAATGCACCTTGAGAATGTCATATGGTTTCTCATGTTTTTGGGGGATATCCATCTTTTCGCAGTTTTCTTTCTGATAGATAGATTCTTGCATTTAAATCACAAAGTCAAGGTTCGGATAAGTGTATACCGAGTGGATAATGCCAAACTTTATTTTGTCATGATTTTGGCGGATGTCAGCCTTTTTTTTCAATTGGTCAAACATGCAACGCAAAGTCGGACTTCGGATGAGTTTATCACAGCTCGGATAGATCAAAAATTCTCATGTAAGGATTTAGCTTTGTTTCGACACAATGCAACACGGATAATCCTTATAGCTTGTTGGACAAGATCTCGAGCCCAGCCATTATTTAAGACAAATCTTTATCCACAGCTATACGCAATCTTTTTCCTACAATTTTGTTAGATTTTCCATCAACATTTCTAGATTTTTATTTTTTTTCTTGAGCAAAACCACTTATGTATATCCGTCCACGTTACCCAAAAGGTTGAACCAATTTTTTGTGTAAGAAATTAATTTATCTTCAGCAAATATAATTCACCTTGCCTAAATGTCGGCTCTTATCTAGATATTGTTTGACAACGAAATCAGAGCGAAGAATGTAAGAAAAAAAAAAAAACTTTAACAACCACTAATTTGTTTCCTTTTCTGTGGCCATTTATTGTGTTACGAACTAAGATAACCTGATTTGAATTGTTCTCATAAACAGAAACGAAAAGTGACAACAACGACGAAAAAATTGTCGGACCTCGTTATCATTTGTATCTATAAAAACAGCGTATAGTCTCTGTTTGCCTGGTTGTCAGTTATGAATGTGTGCGAGAGGTCCAAGGAGAGGGTACCGACTTTTTTTTTTTTTAAACAAACATCCGCTTTACAGTCGCTTAGGCGGGTCTTATCAACGCCTCCAATTAAACAATAACCAAAATCACTTGTCATGGATTTACTAGAATTTGCCGTGCATTGGTTTTTAATTGCTTTGAAAACTTTATGATCGCGTTGCTTTTGATTTAAAGTATTTCTGGATAAAGCTTAAGGGATTGTAAATCATGCAGCTTGGACAAAAAAAATGAGATTAAGCTGCTCAAGGTACACCTTGACATAGTATTTTGTATGTCAGAAATTTGCAATGAAAGGAGAGAGTCGCATGAAATGATTGTTTTCTGTCTAAATCTCTTATCCGGCTTTATCCGGAATGGTTGTGGCTTATAAAATTAAAAGGTTTTACGATATTTCACTCGATAGATCTGTCCCGACATCCATCGATCGGTATTCACTGTAAAGCAAGTTCAAAAGAGGTGAAAACCGCCAACTAGAATCCTTGTCTGTGTAAAAAGTCGGAACCTGGGGCCGAATTACCACACTCGTTAACGAGTAACTCATCATGGAAATGTGAGGATTTGGCATTATCGCCCCAAATGAAGTTAACCAGTCATTCGATCACGAGTACCATTCACTCACACGTTATGGATCGCGATAAATCGGCTCCTGTCTTCTTATAGTAAAGCCTTAAAAAAAATACACATTTCTTCAAAAGAATTCGAAAAGTACTGTGGCTAAGTCACCCACCGCTCAACTTGACTTAGAATACAAGTTCAACCCACTTTTCTAAGCCAAGTTATGCGCGTTATAAAGCACGTATGAGATTAACACGGTTAGGGACACGCTTATCCGACTTGGTAGAAAGGTTGGTATAGGTCTGTTTTGCTGATTTACCTCTTTGATACAACAACTCACGTGACCTGGTTGTCGAAGTGTAGAACTTAGGGTAGAAGCTATCAAATCCACCCTCTGGGGTCAGGGATCTCTAATAAGTCTTCAAAAAAGGCTTGGCCAAGTGTAAGATGCCTGACTCTAGCTAGTTGCGGGTAGTCACAGAGAAAGTGAAACAGACTTTCCTTCTCTCCTGTATTCTTGCAGCTACCGCTGTTTCTATAAAAGAGAGTACCTAGCTTAGCAGCTTGTGTGCCAATTGGCCAATGATTTGTGGTGATTGCTACAATTTTTTCTTTCGTAGTGCGGGTTCTTCTGCTCAAAAGTATCGTCCTGTTTTTTTGTTGTAGGTGGGTCTTGTCTTTTTGATATTTAGATAGAAGTTGGCAAAGGAGACAAAATGTTGGAGGATTTTACCCTTAACGAATCCCTTTGGAGCACAGCCGACCTCCGCGAAGGAACCATCAAGGGCCGAATCAGATCTGGCTTGCTCGTCGATCTTTTTATTCCCGTCAATGTTACTATGGCCGGGAACGCAGAGGAGAATAATATTTAACCGAGCGTTTACTTTACACTGCTCTAGGAATTTACAAAGCGAAGTGTTGAGTGCAGCACTTTGACGGCGGCCTAAGTGTCAGTTTAGACTTCTGTATTGTTTTTTGGTTGTGGAATTGAGGAATCCGAGGACTACTGACACCAATATGCACCAGAATGCGGCGATTGACAAAGAAAGGAGTGGCACAGATGAGACCGCTGACGATACGAACTCCTTGGTACAACTGAGTGTTAACTATATAGCAGCTGTCTATGTATGCAGAACCATTGGCTTTGTGTCGCTGGAAAAATCATTCTAATCAAGGAGTAGGCATAGGATAGTCTTGGCTGTTGCAACATCTGACATAGCCGTCATACTATTGGAGTGAGTGACTATTGGACCTTCAAGCGGTCTTTTGACCTAGAAACTTCCTTATGCAATGTTGCTAAATAGACAGTTATGCAATGCTACCAGATTGGGAGTAAGGCCTCCCACAGAAGTGTTCGCCGGCTCTGCTCAGGCGGCTTAAGATTTTCCCTCAATCTTTGCTTTGTCATGACTATTCAGAACACTCGGGGCAGTAGCTGAAGAGGGAGGAGAATATCTTCTCACGTGGTCAGTTCTATGAAGTGAACTGGTCCGAAATGAAGGAAAAACTTTTAATAGTCTTCAAAGAAATCGTTTTAAAATTTTAAAAATAACATCTAAACACAGCCTGACCAATAAAACGACGCAGAATAGAATAAGCAGGAGCAGGATAAAAACTGAAGTCAAAAAGTTAAAAGGGCAACACCAAGTGTTTCTATAAATTTTTAAAATTTAGCTCTATACGTTAATTCTCTTGGCACTGAAACTAGTTCAAAGGCCTATCCGGTTAGATTTTTTTTGAAGCAGCTAATAGTATATTAACTCAACTTGATAGAAAACCAACTCGGATAACGGTTAAACACGTCTAAGTATGTTGAATTCCACTGAAATACAATTTATCGCATTCTAAGTGAATCTATCCGGAATCTCGTATAATTTTAGTTACTTGATTCATGTTGGAAAAAATCAGACACAGATCACTCCCTATGTGACACTGAGAAGGGCTTTTATGTTCATTTATCCAAAATAAGATCACCACATCAACAAATAAAGGGTGGCACACATTTTGTTATTCTAAATCCCCCCCACAGGACAAAACCACTTATCCGAGACAAAAATCTCAACATTTTTCGAATTTTTTTTCTCAAACTTCCAACTGGAGACTTTGTCCCCATGCAAACAGTTCCAAATTCACTTCTCCAACACACACTTTAATGAAAAAAAAATTCAATCACTTACGGCTTAGCGAACGAAATCCAGCATCTTCACTAACCGACAACATAATTGTTTTTTTAATTTTCATTTAAAAAAAAAAATAATAATTAAAATAAATATAAAAATTAATTTAAACAATTAAATTAATCCTTTCACTTCTCAATTGTTTCCCGACTGCACATCACGAACATTCAGTTCATAAACAACACGGATATGGTATCCTAAACACTGTAACTAACAACGCATCACACATTCACTAAATGAAAATTAATTTTTCGATTTTTTTCTTGTTTATCCGTTTCGTCGTGGTTTATATTTTTCTGACTGAGGATCGAATGTGCTGACCCCTCAAAGAATTGTTGTGGACTGAAATCAGACGAATCTATGACTATCGCAAGAGGATGCTCAACGACAATTCGTGGATGCTAACGTCACACACACTAGGGGTAGTAGTAGTAGTTGAGGACCCTGACCTCTAAGGATAAAAATAGAAAAGAAAAAAAAAAATGTATAGAGCCACTAATACACAAACGGTCTGTCTCGGCTTCGGTCTTGTCCCTGTCCCTGTCCGTTGTCGTAACGAGTGTTTTTTTTTTTTATGTCCTTTTTTTAGGGGTTGGTTGCAATGATCATAGGTGTGCATAAGAATTCAGGACCGATCCACTCTGTGTTGGTGAGTGAGTGAGTGATTTTCTATTCTGTTTTTTATTAATTACTACGTAGAGGCGCAGTAGTCCTTTGAGAAGGACTCCTTAAAGAAATTCGTAAAAGGGTAAGGTAACAACACACTCACTCGACCATGTCCGCACATGGATTACATCAACTCTGGAGGAACTGCGTGCGTTTTTTTTTTTCACACATCAACTGTCGTTCGTTACCCTTCGTTTCAATTAATAAAAAAAAATAGCCGACCCTAGGATTAGATTTTTTTTTTTTACATTTTTTTTGCAGCTTGATGTAGTTTCTTTAAGATCATTTACTTCCTTTGTGCGAAAATGTTTTTTTTATGAGAAGGGGACGATTCCGATTCTGTTCGCTGGGAGAGAAAAATATCTGAACGATCCCTCGGTATTTTTTTTTTAACAGAGCCCAGTACCATGTGCGTGATTTGTGTTGGTTTTTGGAGCTGCGGCTGCGGCTAATCGACCCCGAGAATGAATCTTAAGACTGGATTTTGTCCCTTTTTTATGATTATGATTGGGAATCTTTACCTTGGCTCTCGTCTGATATATCGGAGAGGACAGCAGTTTGCATGAGGGATGGGATGCTGTTCACCCCTTAGGTATCAGTTTTTTGTTGCTTCTCATGTGTGTATCTCAAAGATTGTGTTTTTTTGATATTTTTAGGGTACACCTAGTGTAACGGAATTTTTTATGCAAATATTTCTTTTAGGTATCTCCTTTGGATGAGAAAAAAAAATGTTTTTTTGCCCGTGGGGTGAGATTTTCCCAGGGTCCCACCAAGAAATGGGTTGCGTAATGGGATGTTAAGAGAAAAAAAAATTGTCTACGATGTTGCATTTTGCACAAAAGGATGTGTGTCCCGCTTTTTTATATTTTTTTTTAGGGTAACAATCCATTGATTTAGATTAATTTCCTGAAAATTTATTATAATTTTTTGTGACACATGGTTTTGTTGAATTTTTTTTTTGGTTTGTTTGGCTTTCTCATATGCATTTCCGGAGGATTTTGATTTTTTTTTTTTGGAAATTTTAACGGTTACTGAGGTTAGGCTCAAGGATGTGTGTTTGGTGTTTTTTCATTTGAATAAATCACAAACAAAGTGAACAATATACATTTTTTGCTATAAGAAATGTAAATCTTGAAGCAATTAGCTAGAGGGGCACGTTTTTTTACAGAAAAAGTTGGTAAAAAAGAGGTAAGATTGGAATCTTAAGGAGCCAATAGGAGAGTGATTTACAGGAGAAGCAAGAAGGGTGTGGGTTTTTAGAAAAAAAACTAGAAGGACTCCCATTAGTTACGACTTTCTGGAGCCCGTTTAACAGCAAAAGATAACAGGAATTCCGCGTTCAAGTAGATTTATTGCCTTACTGGCTGTTGCGTAGCTAAAGCCAAGATTAAGGCTGGGAGCAATGACTGAAATTCGGGGCCCACCAAAATAACATTCTTGAGAGAGGCAGAAGCACATCTTGCCTTCCACACAGTGCCCCTGAATAAACCGAAAAGTGAAGCCTATAATGGGATCATTCGGCCCTCAAACGCTACAGGCGCCCATATAAATCACTTACCTACTTACTTGCATAGGTGGCGCTACAGTTCAGGGTGAACCTGAGCCTCATTCAACAAGCATTTCCAGTTAGCCCGGTCCTTAGCTAACTGCAGACAAAAAATAAATAAATGGCTGCGCGACACCTTGAGGTGATACAAGGCCTAGATTCTCGCAACCATTCATGTTGTGCGCTGCATTTTTCGCACAAATGCAAGGGACTCCGAACGGCAAATTGAGAAGCTTTTCATGACAAATTATACTCTCGGAGGCTTTTTACTCCACGACGAGAGGTGATGGCGCAAACAATTTTCAGTGGACATGGCTGCGGCTTGAACCCACGCAAGTTTGCATAGCAGTCCAATGCACTAACCGCTGAGCCACGGCGACCACGATGACCAGATAATTGCAGTCAAGCCAGGTTTATACTGGCACATGTCTCATAGTTCGGCTTGAATCATTTTCTAACGTAGTTTAGAGACTTTTGACAGCCCTGGGGTGATTCACTTAGGTTAAATCAGCGCAGGTATAGGAGCTTGGGCAGAGTGCATTTAGACCTAAAATCGGTGGCCAAACCATGACACGGCCAGAGGCTGATGAAGGATGTTTCGGAACTTTCTGTGGCGAGTATATCTGCCTTTTCGTTGTCCTTATTTTATTTGCGACCAGAAACCTTTGATATAGTCTTTTAAAAAATTGTGTTGTCTACCTAGATTACTGTCTTTTGAGCACCTAGCGGCGTCAGGAGGTTCAGGCAGTTTAGATCTAAAAAGAAAGCATTGATGACTTTTAACGAAGTTTTCGGAGGCTCACAACCGTCTCCTTAAAACGAAATTAAGAATTCTGATACGTGGTCTTCTTCTTTCCGATTTTAGAAGTCTTTTCTGCGTCGCTCTATCGTTAATGCCGATATTCCTGCTCTTTTGTATTGGCATAGTTTCGTAGGTAAAGGTTAGGGTGATGGTCATCACTTAAATAGGTCTCAGTCAGGCTGCTGAAAGGATTAAAAGCTAATTGCTCTTGAAAAGACTAGTTAGCTTGGAATGGTCATCTAGAGAAAGGTACATTGTGGCCAAAGATACTGAAAAGACCAAGTTGTGAAACATATCCATGTATACACCCATAAATGTCTAAGCACCGTGTCCCGATTTTCAAGCCAAAAATGTTCAGGCCGAACACTCTCTTGACCATTAGAATTCAGCTCATGACCTCCCTCGTCCTCCTGTGTGCGTGCAACAATATTCACAGATCCTTTCAACTGCATCAGCAACCGAAAGTGAAACTGACTCTCAACTTCATCTAACCTGTTGAGATTCTCCAGCGTCCCTTGCCCGAAATGTGTTAAAAGAACTGCATCCCATTATTACCGAACGATTGCGTCTGGACATTCACACTCTATCCCACAAAAGAGTCCCACATCTTGTTATTTTTTTTTCTTTCCACATCAGTTCCACGTCAAAGAAAGATCAATCAGAATTCGTCAAAAGAATTTTTGACATGTCATTAAGGATTGGTCACAATTCATATTTTTCGGCACACTACACTCGTCTGTCCAGTCAAGAGAATTGGGAACAAAGTGTCACCTTTCGATGGACCATTGTGGCTCCGTCTCTGGTATTTCAATGTTGAACAACAATGCCATGGAGCTTCTCAACAGAGAGAAATTGAAGAAAACAGCTCAAATGAAAAATAGGAATCGGTCCCAAGACGAAGTTGCTCACACAATATACACCTACTCCTCACGATGTTTATCGAAAAAAAATTTGTAAACAAAAAAAAAAAGAAAAAAATTCAAAACGTTTCATACGTGTCCGGCGTATGAGATGAAACTGCTCATATCTACCGATCTTTTGAGGCGAACACCAACACTCACACATCACAGATGGACAATCGCTGGGAGGTGTGTATACCGTGGGCATTTAGGTGTGTCGCACCGACCGGAGCGACGTTTAAAAGTAAAAACATGTCATTAAGTGAAATAGCTGCGACAATAAAAAACAAATAAATTCTGCGAATTTTTCAAAAAAACGACACAAGATCGCTAAAAAAAACCCTAGGCTGGCCGTCGATGGTCATTGAAAAGATACCGAGAGCCGGTGCCCAGATTATGCCAATCACAATGAATTATATTGTTTTATGGGCTCAGGCGAGCGGACGAGGAATTACCTTTTTCCAGAGCACGGATAAGGGGCGTTCTGTTTAGTGTTGTAAAAATTATTTCGGGAAAAAAAAGGGACAGGGACGGAGCACCAGCGGTCAACTCAAAGGAATAAACACTCGTATTCCGTTGTGTTATTGTTTTATGACGACCTATTATTGCGAGATTGTTTCTTTTTTTTTCATTCAAGTGACGACAAACGATTTTTTTTGTGAGATTTGTTTAGAAACAAATTATGGTTCGCATAGGTGTGCTGGCTAAGCGAAAGGCCAGCGTACCAGTGTACGTTAGTGAACGAAACTAAGCCGATCTTGCACATTATTTTCACCTTAATCTACATAAGGTAGAGTTGCAGTTGTTTTTCCTTAAAAACTAACTTCTTTCGATAAATCCGGACGGTGTACCTTGTACCTTCTCTTCCATATCGTCTAGCAATCACAAACAAAATACTAAACCAAAGTCTACCCCAAAAGAAGGTAGATAATTGACGAAGTAGCCCAGTTTGCGCGCTCTTTTTCTTCTAAGAGCCACCGAATTTTACTCCGTCATGGCGAATTATACTCCATGAGGTTTGACATTCCCTGGCAAGGACGCCACGACAAATTTTTGGTTGATTGTCGGACTCGAACCCGAGCGACAGTGATCACCGTGCCGAACTCAAGACTAGCAAAAATGGTCAACAAGAATGAAATGTTCATGGCGAAGCAGATATAACGTCATGATCGCACCGAGCGTCCATTTGTATGTTAACACTGTTCTGCTTGTTTCACCCTGTGTTCGACCATGGAACCATACATCAAGCAGCAAAACCCATAGGTTAGGTAAATGGGTGCCTTGTGACATGCGTCAATGCTCACTTAGACCAGCAATAGGGTCCATTATGCCCATCTTCTAATTCTACCCCGAAAACTTGTAAAGAGAAGGGGAGCCGCTGATTTAAAACCACCCAGATGAGGATATGAATCTCAGGAAGTCCCTCAGCTCGAAGTCTCGGAAGTTCTCCAATTCCCTAGAACTTCTGCAATCGTTGTGATGTATGGCGAAGCGCTCCGCTTGAAGACGAGTGACCCAGTGGCCAGTAGACTAGTGCCGGAGATTATCCTTGCTTCGCGCCGACAGAGACAGAGATCTCTTCTTGTTATAAGCCCGTTCATAAGTTTCTAGCTGTTGCACAGGTTCGACTGATGGTCTTGTCTACAATATTTCACTCGTTTCGCTGGAGGCACTTCTGTCTCTACAGATAAGAATCGAAATGACCGTCTAATGCCTCAGTTGACTTTGACCTAAGCTTCAAAGTACTCTTTCCCGAAGCAAAAATCATGGCAAAGGGTCAGAAAAGCCGAAAATAGCCACTCTTTGTCGGCTGTACAAGCCCCAATAAAACAAAAAAGACGACCATTTTTGAAAAAGAATACAACGACCAGGGCGAATTGGCAACAAAGCCACCAAAGGCCACGCTTAAATCGCATTTAAGTCGGGATATTGGAGGAAGGCTTTTGGATCGGTTCGACATCATAGAGAAGGTTAAGTCAGGTTTGCCGTCCGCACTTAGATGTACACTTAGACCAAAGGGGTTGTGATTTTTTGATTGTGCTACCAAGATCTGTCTGTCTGCCACATTGGTTTTCCCACTAATCCAGAACTACTAGCTAGAATGTATTACAAAGCTGAGTGTGCTTTAGGTGCTAAGTGAAGGCTGCATAGGATGAGTAAGACCAATGGCCGCAGTAGCATTGAAGCTAAATCTGGTTCAAGTAGACATTCACTATAGCAGAGCGGCAAGATCTGCGTTAAGACCTAGAAAAGTAGGTCTATAGATAACCAATACCCTTGGTCACACCTTCATTCCATAGCATGCCGCAAGAAGGCATGTGAATACCAACTTTATGTAGTCTGTTACGACGAAGAGCTGGTCTTCTAGACAGGGGTATCTAAATGGACTTTGAAACCGGAGGTGACACCTTCTGTAAGCCCCGAGCCACAAATTCTTCCTCAAGAATATTCGACGAATCCACCGTCTTTCAAGCTGATATTAGTGCTCTTTCATAGGATTCAAGGGTGGCCAAAGTGGAGAACCCTAGCTTTGTTCTCCCCAACGATCGCCACATACTTGTGTTGATAGCCATGCAGATATCAAGACTCTGAAGTCAACATCGACAAAATCTAAGCTTGTAAAGGTCTGCAGACAAACCTTAAATGATGTATTGGGGGGTAGCATGAACTTGCTAGAAATTGGTCGAAACTTGGTCCCATTTGTACCCAAATATCACCCTAAGTAGAGAAATAGATGCCTAAACCATAATGGTGTCATTTAGCCAGAAGTCCAATACCCAGATTCTTATAGTCAATTTTCATTAGGAAGGAATCAAATAATCTCATAAGGAGGGTCCCTCACAGACCTCACTGGGCAATGCGAAAGGAATTCACGCAGAATGACGTGGGTTATCCTACAGCGAATACTGAAGACGTAGAGAATGCAGAGGAAATTGAATACCAACGACACCTGCCTTGTGACTGTCGCGCTCTAGGCATCAACAGATTGAGTATTCTTGGAGAACCTTCAAATCGCTGCTCTGAAAAAACTCTTGAGATTCCTATATTTTTTCAGGCGATTTCCAATATAGCCGTCACTTCATATTAGCCCATGGGTAAAGGGTTTATGGGTACTATGGACCCGCCAGAGGACCAAGTTAGTTCGCTTGGACACATAGGAAGTCAGGAAGCATTTATTCAGACTGTGGTGATAGGCTGTTCACTACGATAACGGATGTCTTAACTCTTTCTAATACTTTATCACAACCGACCTTATCATTGGTCTGCGTGTGTTGGCTTCAGCTGGCAGCCACTTCTACTTTATTCTTTCTACGCTTATCCAAGTTTATCCAAAGCTACTAGAACAAAGATTAAAGGCTTAGTCGGTTTTAAAACGTATAAAAGATGCTCTTGACCTTATTTTCCTTATCACAACGGAGTTATTTGTAAGCTCTGTCAATATGGATGCACAACAGAATCGTATGAAAAGTTTTAATCGTTATCCGAGCATTTAGGTGTTAAAATTTGGTAAGAAAATGACAGTGTAAAAAACGTCCTTCGACTGAAACTTTTTACTTATCCTCACACTTTTGGAGAAACAATTTCTACAGTCAGTATTTGCGCATACGGTTGGTAGATGGCAACGTGACAAATTTGACAAAAGTTCGAAACGCTTTTACACTTATCCGAGGGAAAACTTCTTCGACCTTCACTACTTCAGTAGTCCCGGATAAAAATGAGCTAATTGACGGTCAACTTTATCACTTATCCGAACATCACTGATCCACCAGTTATCCACGGATATCGAATGTTTTATCCGAGGAGAGCTTTCATCGCGTTTTACTATGACAATGGTCACGGATAATAATGGGCAGATTTTTCAACAACTTGTCCGAGGATCCATCGGTCATCAAAAGATGAAGATGTACAAATACATCCTTGGGGTGTTTTATGCTTATCCGAGGAATTGTTTCTTCCAGTTTCACTACTGCAATGGTCTCGGATAAAAGAGAACACTTATCCGAGCATCACTGATCCATCAGTCACCGGCAAACCCAGTTCCAAATGAAGTGTAATTAAACCCTTGGTGTGCTTCACACACCGTAAAATCGATACACAACCCATTCTCTCTCACTTCCTCAACCACCGCTCAAAACTGTCATTGCGTAATAAAATTATTTTGATCGGTTATTGGTCCCTACTTCCTTGTGAAAGGGTTCACATGCGGGCCAGCCATACCCCCTGCGACCAGGAACAGCAATAAAACGCTCTTAATTTGTCCAAAAGTCTTTCATATGAAGTTATTATCTCCCGCATAATTCTCCGGGCCGTTGGGTTGAAGGGAAAACGAAGGTTTCACATGGCACATGGCTTCGTTGCAGCAGCTTCCTTTGAACATGCGCCACAACAACTATAGCACAACTCACTTAATTCCGATCACGCAGACTGGGCGCGTTAAAGCTGTTTGGACACAAACTACAGTTGGTCATATGGATGTGAGGAGATAAAAACTTAACACGTAAGGGTACTGTGGTATCAGCGTCTGCGTATCTCTTGGGACGTTGTCGTACGTGAAGAGATTTTTATTTCATCTGCGACTATTTAAATAAGAAAAACCAACAGAGGCCCTCTCTCTCTCTCTGTTTGTCCCTGTCTGTGATTTTCAGTTGGAAAACAAAGAATTAATGCACTGCAACACAAAATTTAGGTTTAATTCCATCACAGGAGAAACCAAAACGAATATAAATCCTAACCCAGCTCGGAAAGGTTGCCAACCGGGCGCGCATACTGAGCACACTCTCTGCACATAGACATGCAGTGCATAGTGCAAAAGTTGTTGGTTCCATGCACCCACCCAACCTCTGGGGTCCGGCGGAGATCTAATAAAAGTTCGTGAGAACTAGATGCTTATCGACGATGGTAACGAGAGGTATTTCAATGGCTCTTCCTTCGTTCGGCGTCTCCGTCGACGTCGCGCGGTCGTTTTTTTTTTTTTGTGTTCTCATCTAGTTGCCACACTGACGGTCGGTAGGAGGATGAGGCAGACTGAAGAGCAAAACAAATGCAACTTAGCGAGGGAATCTCATAAACTTACTGCCGCGCCAATGCTACCGACCGACCGCCACATCCAGTGTGAACGAGGAGTCTCGCTTCTCGGCTTCTGTTAGTCGCAGGGCACAGCCTCAGCGAAAGGTCTGGAGACATTTTGATTAATTTTTCGCAGCGTTCTATGCGCCGCCGGATACAACACACATTCAAATGAATTTCATCTTGTCGTCGTCCACCAATCCCATTGAATCGATTTATCTGGTTTAATCGCGATGCAGCCGATGTCCAATTGGGATACACTTCCGCCACCGGATAATGATCGCTTCGTCGTCGTCGGCGAAATGTTCCCACACATGGTAGCACTAACGGTATCGCTATTGATTGTACTTGCAGCAGGTAGGACATTTGCACACATGAATTTTTTGGGGGAAAAAGGATTCCACTGCTGGTCCTCTGCTCCTAATCACTCAATTGCACTTTCTCTGTGCATAAAAGGACAATCACAATGATGCAGCGGAAAATGCGAGCGTCGGCAACCACCTGCTGAATTTTCCCATGATCGTCCTTTTGCAATTCACGCATGTGTGTGTGTGTGTCACAGCAGCGCCTGTCATTATGATTGGATAGTCTTGGATTAGACCGGATAAATCCGAGTTCGCGTTCATTTAAAGTCCTTTTCTCCACTCGCATTGCATTCAAGTAATTATTGGTGCACAAGCAATTCGATGTGTACACGAAGGCGCACACAAAGGATGCAACTCGAGTCTCGTCCTCGGCTGGGTTTTGGGTCACGAAAATGTGTGTACTGACCTGTTGTACGAAGGATACCCTCCTGCCGGTGGATATAATGCGACGATAATGTCATGGACAATGGAGATTTTGTTGTCCCGGAGTTGGTCTGTTTACGGTTTAAAGCGGACGACCATCATCATGATGATGACGAGGATGATTTTGGCGATTTACAGTTATCGAATGTGGGATGTACATAGTAGTTCACATTGAAAGGCCATTGTCCTTTGTTTCCCTTTTTTTTTTTTTTGCCGAATCGAAGGCAAATAGCGAGTGAAATTGTACACCTTGCCCGGGGATAGTGTGCAATCTGAGATCGATTTTGAATTTGACAGGTTTCGAGCTGTGGTGCACCTGAGCAAGAGGACGGACAGAAAACTGATTCCCGGATGAGGGCGAAACTAGTTTCAGTGGTGCGGAAAATGATTTCTTTAAATTTCGCATTGGATTCGTTTCTTGCGATTATCCAAGGGCAGTTGGAGAGTAGGCAACTGAAAATACGTTCACGCTGCCGGTAGAGATGGAGGGGAAGAGCCCTAAGTCCTGAAGCAACGTCGGAAGAAGGCGGTATACCCGTGCAACAATTTTGAAGCCTATCAGTACTCATAGGAGCCGCTCCTTGAAGGTGAAGAAAACGCCAATATGCTTAAGATTCTAACCATGTCAGTGGTTCAAAAAGGCGTAATGCAATCAGGGCTAGGTTGATGGGCGCCCTGTCACTAGTTGGGTCTATTCTGTCCAAACAAAGTTGAGCTAAATCAACAAAAGACTAAAGACTGCTTCTAGGAAGTAAACTATCGAAGAGGATCCTAGCATGCCTTTAACAAGCAAAACATCAACGACCTCCGGAAGCATTGAGAATGAAGGAAAATCGAAGGCGAGACAGTACTTTGCCAACGTGGTGGAGATAGATTCTGTGTTCGTTTCCGTCCGGCTTCAACCTTTCATAGCTCAGACATTTTGGATCAAACAAGAAATCTGGGCTTGAGTCGAGGCGATCTTTCTGAATGTGGGGATCTTGTTGATCCGAATTCTCGGCTACAAAACTTAGCTCTTGTCAACGAGAGGGCTGGTTGCCTTGAGCCGAGGCGATCTGTCTGAATGTGGGGATCTTGTTGACCCGAATTCTCAGCTACAAACTTAGCTTTTGTCAACAAGAGGGCTGTTTGCCTTGAGCCGAGGCGATCTGCCTGAATGTGGGGATCTTGTTCACCCTAATTCTCGGTTGATTTTTGTCAGAAACAATTGTAACTTGGATCGCTTGGGAGGATCGTTCCAAGAGGGTTTTCCCGCGCGGAATTCTTTGGCAGACTTTGGGCCAGGAGACGCATAGAGCTCCTGCCCTTTTGTCAGTTTTCTTTGCTTCTACATAATTTGTTTTAGTGCCTCCAGAGTGCCTTGGTAATTTCACAGAAATGATAATCACTTTATCTCATGTTGACTGCCTTGAGAATTTTTTTTTCTCATTTCTTGCTTAAGCGTGAAGGGTGGGATGTTAATCGATTTTCCGAATCAATTCCTTTGTTTTCCAGTTCATTAGAAACAGAGTCCTACATTGTGCTGCGAGCCAAGAACCTTAAGATCTTCACAACAGTGACGTACAACCATCGACTATGCCTTTACAGCAGATCTAGCTTCTATTGCAGCCTCGCCGTACATGGAGAAGGTATGACTATAGCTCTCGAGGTGGTAGTTGTCACTGTTTGAACCTTCGCCTGGAATACACTGAAAATGGCAGGCTATCAGTCCGTCAAATGATCTTCGAGAAATAATGTTCCTAAGCCAGGCTGATGCTGCATTCGCCAGGCACCAGCTTTAGGGCGTTCAATTTCAATTTCAAGTTTCTGAATTGACTTTCTGCGAGGCATTGACAAGTTTTCTTTGTTTCCTTGATCTCATAAGTCACTGTAGGCCATGTGACAATCTAGACAGCTTGAGATTCTCTCTGAGTAAGCAACGACCTTGTGCAACTGATGGCATCGCTTCCTTAAATTCCCGTCGTAATTCAATGTCCGGTAAATCTTTTACCAAACTGCCCAGACCTCCCGCATGCCTCTCACGACAAGTCCACCACAATCCCACAAATTTCCGCCCGAACCATCTCATCCAGAATGGGTGGCATGGTAGCAATACGTAACTCCCCCCCGAAAATAACTGTTTCATTCGGAAACCATTGAACCTTCTTCCCATAAAATATCGAACTTCCAACTGCACTTCTTCAAGCAAAACAAAGCAAAAAAACGGAGCAAAAAGTTGCAAGTTTCCACGAAATCCAGTTGCAGGAAGCAAAGTACACACGAAAAAAGAAAAAAAAAAAATCGCATTACCCATCCGCGCGCACAGATATTCGTGATGTTGAAGACAATTAAAAGCATCCCCTCCCGCGATTACCGAGGTTTTAGTCGCGAGCAGCAGAGGAAAGCCCTTAGTTCACACCACCTAGCACTAAATTAGATCAACAGCTAGATGAATTCACATTCGGTGTCATGGATCTCTGGCGGCGAAGAAGTAGTCGGTCCGCGGACTTAGACAATAGTGAGAACATTCTCACACAACCTACAGGCTACACGGTGCAAAATTCAATTTCTTTGTACACCCATCCGGAGTGTCCAAGTCTCCACCAGCAGCAATGCACAATCGCACTCATACAGATGCGCAGGCAAAAGAAGATGCTACTGCAACTGGAACTGCAGTCTGTGCTACACAGCCCACGACGGGAAGAATGGCTTTCTTGGCTTGCCAAAGAGCGCAAAGGTGCCACGACGATGTAGCGAATGTGCTGCACGACATGAACCACCACGCGAAGATCTAGAAAATGCCACAGACGAGGAGGATGATGATGATGATGATGGCGATGGCGACGGTGATGAAGTCAGCAATGCTCATGTCCTCATATCATTGCGAATGGACAAATGTTGCCACAGAAAAAAAATTTATGAAAATGCACGGGGAAATCGGAAAACAAATGAAGCACCTACAACTGGCACCACGCGGAAGAAAAACAAAGTGAACGCGCAAAATCCCATAAATTCGTGTGAGGCGGAGTGCGGCGCTTCCAAAGCTCCGCGTCCTCTCGGACCTCCGGCAAACAATTAATTAGCCGGCGATTCTCACGACTCCCGGGGAAGAGGAAGCCTGCATAATTATCCATATGTGTGTGCTCCAGTGTTCCACGCTTAAAACGGCACTTTTCACATCTCACCCACTGTTAAATGGGTTTTGTGTCTCAGAAAGATCCCATTCGTCGAAACAATGGGCCCGAGTGTGTGTGTCCCACATGCGGCGAACGGCGGACTATGGCGGACTGCGGCGGACGACCGTGACTGACGGGCACCTTTGTGGTCTCCCTCGGAACAGCTGACCCTAGTCTCCACCGTCATTCGTCGTGGTTAACTTTCAATTTGCTTTTGCAGAATTTACGCCGAATGAAGGCCCGCACTTGGACCGCGCAGATACGCGGTCCCGCTGATGTGATGATGCGCATGCAAAGTAAACAAATTATCGAATGCTGGAGATGGCGATGTCGACGACGACTCGCAAATGTATATCAATTGGACAGGGAGTCAGGTAAGTGCACACACAGGAATCACCCCCACCCCACCATCCAAGAGGAGTCGTCACCGTCGTCGTCTCCCTGACGCTGTCCACGACCATCAATTTTTGGCTCGCCAAAGTGAGCGGAGCACCGACAGAAACCCGCGAACGTGGGCTGCTCGTCAAACCGACCGAATGCCGAGATGCAACACACAGATACAAGTCGTACCTGTCGTTCTGCAATCATATCATTACGTTTAGCTAATTGATTTGTTGTCAGTGCGCGCGCACACACACAGCTCATTCGTTGTGACAAAGGGGACGCGTGGGCCTTTGTGTTGTGCGTTTTGGCTTGTGCAGCATCGTCTCTCGCTCTCTCGGATGAAAGCTTTTCAGAAGAAGATGTTCCATTAGGGGTATGTTGACATTTGTTTGGCAAGTGCAGCCAAAGACCTGTGCGCGAGCGCACAAGATTAAAGGACTCGCAATCGCAACCAATTAAAAATGAAATGAAGAGGCGACTTCAATGTCACCACGTGGAAGGTTGACGAGCGAGGTTCGTTGTTTCTTTAAATGCGCTTCGGAGTTTTGTCAATAATTTGAAATTCAATATCAATGGGAGGGGTAAGGTGGATGTATTCTAGGGGTAAATGATGGGAAACTAACTGCCCATGCAACTGTGTCCAATTTGTTGCTGGATATAGGCTCTAGCTCGACCTGGAATTGGTCAACCCTGGGAATAGAGATTTTAAGACGAAAATTACAATGTCAACCCTATGCCATGGAAAGACATTTACATCCCAGTCTATCGCTCTGTTTCTTGATCTTTCCAACTTGCTCTCTGCCAAATGATTCTAGTCCAGTATCTGGGACCTGGGAGAGGTTTTTTCGCCTCATTGGAGTCAGTAGATGGGTCACGGTAGAGTACCGAATCCTTACAGCCAAGTCTCTGAAATGAGAACTGAATCTAAAAATGAGAACTGAGTGACCCTAGGGTACTCTGCTCAGTCCAGTTTTTCTTAAGATTCTCAAAACGAGCAGCGAATCCATGGTTGGCATATCGTCGTCTGATATGAAATGTTACATCATTTTGTGGTTATATCCACCGCAAGACTCCAGAAAATTGCTCGATAGCTATAAAAATGAGTGCCACCTCCAACGATTTCTGTAGATGCTGTAGAGATGATGAGGAGGAACAGCCTGATCAAGACTGTAAAGGAAAACGTTTGGGAAGCACTGGGACTCAGACTTTCGTCTCTGAATCTTAGTGAATCTGCACGGGCCTAAGCAATCCAAGAGACCTAGCAAGCCCTCTTCCTACAAGGAAATTCTACACCTTGACAGGAACAATATGAGTAATGAGCGGTAAGTGGACTTACTTACCGGTCATAACGGCCTCAACTAACTAAAATTTTGTTCAGATACAGAGTGTCGGTTCTGTTTGGAAGAGAAAGAAACCTCTGAGCACATTCTCTGCGAATGTCCGGCGGTATACAGGCCACGCAGACGGATCTTTCATAGGGAATTCTGTCCGTTAGCGGAGTTTAGAAAGTCGGCTAGTAATGACGTACTGACCTTCATTAGGAAGGTAGTAGACCTATAAGGCTAAGTAGACCGGAGACACCCGATCGGGTTAGGAACCGAGAGAAGCTACTTCTTTGTACGGAGAGGTCCATACTTCGATGGTTTGGACACGTTAAACGCATGTCCTCAACTCGGTTTCCAAGACGTGCCATTGAATCCGTGCCATCAGGTAGGCGTCCCCTGGGTAGAACCAGGATGAGATGGCTGGACCAAGTCCGAAATCTCACCTCTATCCGTATTAGGATAGCTCCTGAAGATTTAGAGTCGATGGCGGAAGATCGGGAAATATGGGGAGTCCACTTAAGCTCTCTTAACCCGCGGCCCTCATAGTCGATAAGCGGGCCATTGGAAAATGATGATAATGACGATGATGAGACCGGAAACACAATAGATCTTGCTGGGTCCAAGGGTCAGCCATAAGGGCAGGTGCTTAAAACAAGAAGTGGAAAGCAGTTAGGGGATTCACACCGATACGGCTGTCCAAACAATCTTCTCCCTTCAAAAAGAAAGGTGATTCACCATGCCAGGCTTCTGGTGGTGGCAATCCAAAGCTCAACATAGTATCAGAATGGACCTGCACTAGGTATGAACAGGTACCCAACCTAACCTATTATAAACAAGTAGAAATACTCTCCAAGTAAACTCTAAAGATAGGCATTTCTGCTTGTCGTCATTGTTGTCGATAGGCGCCTTCTACCTACTCAGTCTTATGCCAGCCTTTTCGCAGACAGCTTATCGGAAGATATGATACCGCGAAAATTGGCAACTTAATCCGAACTAGACACAAGTTGTCACTTGTGACTTAAGGCGCTTAAAGAGCTTTTTCCTAATTTATTATCTAGATATGGCGAATGTTTGACCAAAGCAAGGGGCTTAGATTGATCGATTGTCAAGAAAAGAAGGCCCCTAGGCACAATGGCACTTGTCCACTGGGTATGAATCATACATCGTAGTTGCTGGTTGAGAAAATACCAATAGTTACCATGGTCTCTGTGGAAGCACTCCAGAAGTGTATCTTCTCCAAGTCTTACCACTAAGTGTGTTATGAGTAAAATTTTGGTAGCGCCCCTAGATCACTAGATAGCGCATAAGGTGTTTAATGACATTTCAGACATAAATTCCATGAAGAGCAAAGCGACATGATTACCGAGGACTTTTGTAGGTCCATCAAAGCTTCAAGATCTTTGGAAATCCAAGGACAATAGGCAGGATATACTTTCCCCCAATGGACATTGCAATTAGTCTATATACTGACCTGAGTGTGACACAGAGGGTTCTGTCCCCTCTCCAACCTTTCTACCTTACCAAACCTTAGTATCAAACTGAAATTTTGTCAAAGTGCCAATAGATAGCGTTTTATAAACTTTTAGACAAACGGCGGAGTATGTCAAGTAGGACTAAAGGCTAAAGTGCGCTTTTAGCTATATTATCGACTAACAGACCTGGAATCCTGGCTCATCCACTGATGAACCTAAAATCCCCACCTACATTGTAGGGCGAAGCCTTCAATGATAAATGTCCACCTTACGGGCATCTGTCCTCGTCAACCATTAAGGAGTTGCACATCAACAAAATGATGCAATCACTGTTCAATACTACACTCGTACTTAACATGTAATGAGGACTAAACGATACGTCTTGTCCGATTCAACGAAAGATCCATACCTACCTACTCCTCCGAAAGAACTGGACAAGTTAAACTCTCTCTCCCTGCCATGGGTATCCCACTTGAACAAGTGAATTTACATCCAGATACCAGCATCGCCGTCCAGGTCCATTTCCTTTAACGATTGATATAGTGGACACACAGATACATCCACACATGGCAATTGTAATCGGCTCCCCATTAGTTTTGGGCTCTAGGATTCCTCCAGATTCTCTCAATCGTAGGAGACCCAGTCGATCGTAATCTCTCAATTACACCAATAATAACACAAAAAACAAAAGAAAAACGACAATCAGCAAAAGGAGGAGGAAGAAAGAAGCAAAGTCAAAGCAAAGCTAAGACAAAAAAAAAAAAAAAAAGGGACTGACATTGAGTGGAGATCGGTATCTGCTTTGTTATGTTGCGAATGTAAGGCGGAATGCTTAGCGTTCCCTCTGTGTGTGGACTATGTCCTCCCCCCCCTCGCTCATGGTACCTGGTGTAATGTAGACTCCTTGCAGTTGCAATTACAATCGTCGCGCACACAGAACGAGATCACAGCAGCGTATACCGCGCGCATCGTGTTTGTCTACACCAATTATAAGCATGAGTGATCCCACGACTGTGGACGCATTTTCACGTGCATGTACGTCAGCCGGCAGACACAACAGTTTAATCGATTCGATCGACAATCGAAAAATTATAATATCGTCGGACAGTTGACCAAAGCCGCCGACCAAATGGGACACAATTCGCTGTTGTGTATCCCCCGTCGGTGGCACTGCGTCCTGTGTGTTGTTCTGTGAATGTCGCTGCTGCTACCAACCGACCGATGGCGGCGGCCGCGATTTCCATGGGCAATAACTTAATTTGATTCCGGACGCAGAACAATGCTCTATGGCTGTTAGACCTGACTATCTGTTGTGCCTAAACGATTGTAATGACCACAATGTATGTAAAGCGGCAAGGACTGCACGAGACACGGTACATGAATTACCGAGTCGAGGTGTGCAATTAGGCGACATAAATGAGGATCGATTTGTGAAAAGTCGTCGAACCAGCATATCGGCGAAAAGGAAAAGGAGCAGTTTTTTCGAAAAATTTACATGCGAATGGGTTGACCACTTATCCGAAGGCGGTGTCTACTGTCTACTGTCTGGAGACCTGGTTAGGCCGTTCGTTGGTCGTTTTTGCCTCATTTGGATGGAAAAAGACCGGTCATAGTGCTTTGGAACTGCTAGGATGTCATGTTTTGTTAGTGGAAATGGAGCATGCATCGTCCTTGCATGATACTTATGATGGTAGAAGTGGGTCTCAGCTAACAAGCGTTAATTAACGTCTTCCAGTTTTCCACGACAAGTTGGTCCCTTTCCAATTGTATGCGTCACCTGAGTCTTCCTCTTCCTCTACCTCCGGCGCAAATTCGACGACTATCTTGGCTCGTTCTGCACGTTCCAGGCATCAGGTAGAAAAAAGTTGTAACGACCTTGAGTATCTATCTACGTGGCCGGATCAGGGTCAATCTTCTATGAGTCCTAGATCCCCGGTACTATCGCTAAAAACAACCACACTGACGAATTGGCCAGGCCCTGACCCTGTTATTGACAGCTCACTCCTGCAACTATCTATCGCTGGCCAACCTCAGGTGAAGTTAGCTAAGAAAATAGCGTACTATCTAGACCTCTGTGGCCACCTACAACAAGAAAAGGACCTTAGCTAGAATCGCAAGAGTTGTAGCGATCGGTACAGATCATGAGCCAATTGGTGATTATGCAGCGACCGCCAGAACACAAAACTTAATGCAATTCCTGTGCAGCTGTCCGGCTCCAGCAACCATGTCCGGCAAACCATTCCGCGACCACCTTAGCCAGTTTCCCAAACTCCGCGGGAAGGATCTTGGTCACACTTTCTCTCACAAACATTCCTGCAGCTTCCTCAGTAGTCACCGTGAGTCAACCCGAGTCTCTTCTCACGGGTGTCAATTGCAAAATGGCCATAAGGATGCCTGAGATAACTCGAGTTTGGAAGGGGGACCTCGAACACATCATATGTCACTGCCCAGTCTTAATGAAAGTATGACAGAGAACTCTGAGGTCTGCATGCATAACGGAGCTCTGAAACATTTTATGCATAAAAATGGAGAGAAACTCGCCGGAGGCCCGATCATTCGCCAGAATTCGAAAAATTCTAGGTCCCTTCCACTCGTTCCAAATGTAACAGGCACAAGATGAACTTTCTACATAGAGCAGACTGTAAGAACCTGCCAGGCGACAAGTTAGATCGTGACCAGCTTATGATGGCGTTAAAGTTTGGGGTGAACCAGGGCCTCAACCAAAAAGTCTCTCCAGGCAGAATGATCCTTAGCCAGGTGCGTCTAGTTTCGTCTGCAGAATTAGTCAATGTCACCCTTTTTTTCCACACGCCATCGTTTTCCATTAGAGGTGGTATCGCAGACTGTGAACCCCCTGATTTGGTCAGAACTCACAGGTTTAAATTTTACCATGCACGTATGACAGATGTCAGCTTACTAACGTTGGCAGCACTCTCAACTTTCAAGGTGTCAGAAGTACGAACTGAGACAATGTGACAGACGTCGAGGTATTTTAGGATCCACAGCGCCTTTTCCAGACTTACGCCACAAAAGCACCCCATTATGGTCAAGTGGGTCACATTGCATTTTCCCCAACACTTCTGACACTTTGGTGAAATCTTGACCCAAAAAATTTCTCGACTTTTGCGTTAACCTTCGCGATGGAATGGTTCATCTTTTATCGTTTCGATTTATAGATATCGTGCTACTGAAAGTCTATTACCCCCGTGAGCCATGCACAGACCTTTCGCAGACGCTCTGTCTTAGCCACAACGCGAATGATGTTGACATCATCTATCTATCCGACGATGTGTCCATCGGGTTCGATATATTGTCAGGCATCGCCAACTAATTGTGGGCATAGGACTTGGTATCAAATTAATAACCGCATCATCTGCTGCCGCAGTTTTATGTCCCCGGTGGTGGTTAGCAGCAGCAGCAGCACCACCACCACCATCACCATCATCACCATCGTCGTGGGCAGCTCATCGCTCATTTGTGATATGAAAACATCACATTTCCTCGGCTTCACGGTTCCGTCTTCGTCTGCGTCTTCATCTTTGACTTTGGCTGCTGCTTGGTCGCCTTCTCCTACCGTGGCTTGGCTTGGCTTTTGATATAATATCGATTTATGAATTTCTATTACTCGCCTATTGATCCCGAGGTGTGCGGTAGTGGTGCTGGAAATCCTAGAATGTAATGTAAACGGTGTGCGAACTTTGTATGAAATGAAATGCGGTCGTTAGCATGAACGGGGTAATAGTACCCAGTACCGCCGCGTTAATGGTTAGGCGTTTACTCCCATCTGAGTGAGAGAGAGCGAGCCCCTAATACCGCATGGATAGCTGCTGCAGCAGCTGGCCCGCACCGCGCCGCCCGAACTACTGAACAGTGGGACACAAATCGAATCGAGAGACGCGAAACCGCTACCGCGTTCGGTCGCCATCTCGCCAATGGATATGCTCTGTGCATCGACTGTTATGTGGATTCAATAAGATTGGTTTCACAGACTCCGGCTCTGAGCTGAGGCGCTGTTGTGTCGCACCGGACTCACGATTTTTCTTCGTCCAACTCGACGGATCGTCTTCGCGCGCCCGCCACTTCAGTGCTCTTCTGGCTGGGGCTGCCTCAGTGGTGCATTGTGCAATCTAAAGCAATTCTCACCTTTAATCGCGCAGGCGAATGGGAGAAAGAGACCTGGAAACCGAACTCATTGTGGTGGAGCAATTGTCCATAAATTCTTAAAATGTCTCATTATTCATGGAACACACAATAGGTTTCATTTCTTTATGTATGGTTATTCCTTTGCCATTTCTCATTCCATATTTCGGGGCCGTGTGAGAGGTGGTGCCACTTCTTCAAAAAGTGAATCAACAAACAAACTGTCTCCAGTAGGGGGGACTGGGGACGTCCGCGACGTGGCGCTGTTGGTGAGGCGCTAATATGTTTCTGGGGACATTTGTGCCACACGGTGAAGCGAAATTAGTGGGAGTTAAGCTGACTGAAAAGCGTGAGAATCAGTCAGTGGAAATGGAGTGGCAACGATTTCCGGATGGAATTGACTCCAAAGCGGATAAGTCTAGCTTTCTTTGTAAGTGAAACACAAAAGGGAGTGAGGTTTTGTTTTTTGCTGGTGTGGCGGGACAAATGTCTGGTCGTGTTACTTGGTCAAGCGCTGGGATCTTAAAGCATCCTCAAGGTGAATTCGATGCACAATTGGGGCAAACTTATAATCCTCTTGAAGCCCTTTTGTAGCCAAGGACTGCTGTCTCTGGTTAGGCTTTTGAAGTTTTAACAGGCCTTTGTCCGATACAGCCAGATACCCTAAAAGGGTGAGCGATCACACCTCAGGCAGTGAGATTGTGGATTCGAATGCTCATACTTGGTCAAACGTTGTGGTCTCGAGGATGTTATGAGAGGAGGAATCATAGCCCAGCCGGTGGAGCAAGATAACGTTCCCCTTAAACACCTTTGCATTCCAGGACTACTTGTGTGTGTTTTGAGGGGTTTTAGCAGGCTTTTGTTGCAAATAGGCAGATGCCCCGGAAGGAGTAGAATCTACATTGGATGAATGTAGTCACTTGCGATTACGCTGTAAGCGTTTGGCCCTGAATCTCTGCCTGAAACTCGCCTTTAAAGGACAGTAGCAGGTAAGGCTCTTCGAGTCCTTCTTGTCGATTTTTGTGTATGATTGATGCATTCTAGCATTGGATGACAAATGACTATCACTCACGGGCCTCGCAGAAGCAGCATCTCTTACAGTTCTGTTAAGAAGACCTTCACAGATGGCCATCTGGAAAGTTCTCGGAAATTGGGGGAATGGCTAGTAGAAAACGGAAAAACTGTTGGTTGATCTTTGATCTGGCGAATCGCACACTTGCTTAAAAACGCAACCAACTGCCTCGAATATAAAAGATTATTCTGTTGCTTCTGGAAAGTGAAATATCTCCTCTATGATAGGAACGAAAGGTCCCTGAAACTCCAAAGGATGCGGTCGAGTACTGTTGTGGTCTACTCTCAGATAGCAGTGCTCGTGAATCTGGTCTCTTGTGGACGAATCCAAGGGATAGGATAGTCAGAGAGGATTCCAGAGCAGAGTCAGAAAAATCTTCACCATTTAGGTTTACGCCCAGGGAGAGAAGGACATCTTCTGTAACCAGCTCTGCGCTGTCACAATCCAACAGCAAACGGGGGACATCTTCATGCAAATGGGTGATCTTCCGACAGATGGCTCTAAAAGTCTAAACAGAATCTGGAGTGGGTATCTTCCTCAAACACAAAAACTTTAACATCCGCTTCTTCTGCCTCACTAATCATTGAAACGCTTTTCGGAGGTGATGGCAATCAAGGAGGCCTTGTCGTGGCTGGTAAAATCTGTGCGCGAAAATGACGTGTTCGACACCCTCTAATTCCTTTGATAGAAGGCAGCTTCTTCGATAACTCGTGGTGAATTGGTAAACTTTAGTATTAGGCGCATCAAGTGCTTCAAAATTGCCGAAATCCTTGTGATATCACAATGGACCTATGGAGGTCTAAGGCTACGCGCACAGTCATGCGACAAAGCAATGCGATGCGAGAAGCGAGAGGCGTGCGATAAAACTTTTCACGTGCATTTTTATGTACGTGAGCACAGTGAAGCCATAGGAATTCATGTACAAAGTTTTATCGCACGCTTCTAGCTTCTCGCATCGCATCGCTTTATCGCATCACTGTGCGCATAGCCTAAGTGGACCAATCGCGATATCCATGGTTTGTTCACCCTACTAAGTGGCTTAATTTCAACCATCCGGCCGCCCTTCCAAAGTTCAGTACATCTGACAGTGGGACATCAGACAGTTCTTCGAAAGAAATACTTGAAATATTTCCAGTGACCATGTGTCCAGGGAAGAGTGGCAAAGAAACGCTGTCATCTCAGAGGATGAGACTGCAGTTTTCGCGGATGATTCAAAAACCGCCAACGGAATGGGTTCCGGGATTTACTACCAAAAGGCAGACCTCAAAATATCCATAAGACTTTTAGTGTATTCCAAGCAGAGGTTTTGGCCGTGCTTATAGGTGCGGAATCACTAGGACTTAAATCGATATCTGGAAGGGATATCGCCATTTACTTTGATAGTCAGTCCGCACATAATCTCGAATTGTCGCATAGGATGTTAAAGGCATTGTCCGCGCAGAATCGAGGAAGATTTTGTTGGGTGCCGGGTCATTGTGACATTGAGGGAAACGAAAGGGCCGACGAAATGGCCAAGGGGGAACCACCGTGCTAAAGCAGAGATCCTAAGAATAGCTGTAAGTAAGGCACTTATGGTCCAACATAAGTGGGCATAGGGTATCCAAAGCTCTATGGCCTGCTCTGGATCGCAGGAAAATAAGAGATATTCTCAACTTAAGCAGGGCACAACTACAATTAGTCACTGGCATATTATCCGGCCACTGTCTTCTCAGGAAGTACGCTAAAGGATTAGGTCACAGATGTCTGCAGATACTGCAACGACCTATGCGCGGCTGCGGACATAACACACATAGTATGTGAATGCCAGGGAATTGCCAAGATACCTACGCATGAAACTTCTCGCCGGCTTTCCTTAAGTAACCTAGAGGAGCTAGGCTAAGACAGCTATAGGAACATGGTAAAACTCGGCAGGGAAATCAAATGGTTTCAGAAAATGGTTCAGGTTCTGCTTTTTTGCTTTCACAGGGATCGTGATGGGCTCACTATGGTGCCTAGTGTCTTATGCATGCACTGGCTGCATAACCCTACTCTACCTAACCCAACCTATGTGTCCTGGTAAAGGTCTTGATCACCACATCCTGTGCATAAATAAGTCACCACTATTCAGATTTAGCTTCTTTATGTGATGTCTTTTCATGTCGTAGCCATTAAGTAGTCCTATCAATATCGTTCTTGATTTGTCATACCTGAGCCTAGTGGTCAGGGAGTTCCACCTGTTCTTTCCTGCCGTTTATAATGTTTGCATAAGTACGGAACGGTGTAGATGGCGTTGAGTTTGGCGCCATATATAGGCTTCTTCTTCTTATATGTGCCCAAGCAAGTTCGCTGTCCAGTACTTCGACTGGCTTTGTCTAAGATCTTCCACGTATAGGTCCAAAGGCAGCCGATTTAAAATTGTTTCAAGATCTGCTGTTGGAGTGGTTCTCATCGCACTGAAGGTACCAAGGCATGTTGCTCTTTGCATTTTTGTCATGAGTCTTAAGCTGAGCATCCACGACCACTCATGAATTTCATTCTTGAAACGAGCGGTAGATGGAGGCGTGTGTCACGTTTTTAAATTCCGCACTCATGCCCGGAGTGTCATTCATGAGTAATCGTGTATGCCCAGCTTTAGGTTGAAGGTTCTGATAGCAGCCATACTATTCCTCCATCAGTGAGTATTAGGCCTGACGATCGCATAGGGTTATTCTGTGTTTATTTATTGACTCTTTGTCTTATTTATATTCAGGTTTCAGTTAAGTTTCCTAACTAAAAAGAGACAGGTGTCTTGAGGAAGATTCTCAGCGTGAACTGGTATCATCCTTTTGTTTGTAAGAATCACTACTTCGGTTTTCTGTAGGTTTACCTAATCTCTTCCATTTCTGTTTAATATATTTTCTTATATTACTTGACACTATTTCTGATATAATTTCTCTTTTGCCTAGGAAGACGTTGTCCAAGTTCAACAGGCACAAGAGTCTATATCTCCCCATCAAAGTCATGGTAAGTCTATTCAATTATTTCAAAGTGCATTGAGAGCAATTAAAAAAATCAAGTAGCTTCAAAAGTCCCCGGTTTAACTTTTACGTTCCACATTTATGTCCCACAAATTATAAACATTTTTCCAATTTTTCTTAAACAATTTCACGAAAACTTACATTGAGCACACTAGTACCCTACCCATACCCACCCCCTTTTTTTGTTGTTTTGTTCTAAATGTTGTACAAACATCATAAATGACAAATGTATACTTGAAATGATGTCAGCACATTGCCTTGGGGTTGAATATAACAAAAAAACGAGAAACAATAACTGCACAAAAAAATATAAAAAAAAAAAATGGAGACTAATATTAGTCAGCCAATTATTGTTATTTCGCGCGTGTTGAGAGATAACTACTCACCCAAAAGAGAGAGTGAGAGACGAGTTGAACAATGCCATTGCAGCACTCGCCATCGCCATACATTCCACTGAATGTTGGGGGTGACAGGCTTTCATTGTAAAAAAAAATAAAGAATGCAAAACTAAAAGAAAAAAAATAATAATAAATTGTAAATAGAAATTGTCAATTTCCCCAAGTCGCACTTATTGTTTTTTTTTGTCGTTTGGAAATTCCAGATACAAATTAAAGCAAACAATGTCCCTAACAATAGTCAATAAGAGCGTGTGCATGTGTTGGTTAATGGTGTTTTAAAGTTTTTGTTTAACTAAACACTTAGGGGTTGTTTTATAGTAGTTTAGAGGAATTTGCCTTTTTTAAACAGACTTTAAGTCCAATACAGGGTGTTTTTTTTAGGAGGGATGGGTGATTTTTCCTATATGGTATTATCGAAACAAATAAGTTCTAACATAGAATGTTCTTGTAAATAAAAAAGTTGCACCAATGCACTGGTCTGCAGAGGTATGCTTCAAGTAGGTGCCATCTGTCCCCTTTTTTCCAGGACACTGTCCTCTTCTAAAGGGCGTCCAAGGACGCCAAAGTCCATTACTGTGGACCTTGTTTGCAAAAATCAATCTGATAAAACGAGAGACTCTCAGGCCAGTCTTCCATCTAAAACCTGATAAAGTTGATTAAAAAAATTTGAAAAAAAAAAACTGAGTAAACCTTAACCCTAAAACACTGTAGGTACTCATTTTTTCGGTCTTTCGAGCCACTGGTCCCAAAAGGAATTCGGTTCTCAATCTCGGAAGAACGTGGATACCTCCTATTCCAAAGAGGATTACAATTTCATCTCATTTACTGGCAATGGTGTAGCAAGACCTATGAGAAATAAACGGTCACCATAAAGCCTATTCTTGTCTACAAGTGTAGTGAACGAGCTTACAAATCGCCTCAATCAGAACAAATACCTTAGGTTAGCGGATCAATGAAGACGATGAGACCCCCTTCATCTCATTAGGTGTATGTAGACCTGTGTGGTACCAAAAATACAACACCTTACCTAATACCGATTGAATGTTCGCTTCCAGGTCCCAACTCTTGGAACAAAAACCAAGTGGATCACCTTAGTATCGTCATGAACAGGCGAGACAGGCCCTTTCAAGTACTTTTGGCCACAAAACAATGGGCGCATAGGCCATTATGGGTCTAACTATCGAAATGTACAACCAAGGTATCATTTTGGGACTTAGACTCCAAGTTTTGCCATAAAGGCGCCGTGTGGGCCATAAGGCACTAGTTGCACACTCAGCCCCGAACTTAATATTACCATTTCAATTTGAACGTCTGCCTAAGACAACGCTGAGGTACTTCACCTGGTTGGAATAGCCTACAGTGGTTCTTTTAATGCGGATAGGTCCGAGGTTGACCCATCTTCCTTTCCTAAAAGGCACTAGAACAGTCTTGCAAGGATTGATGGAAGATGAGGGATATTGTCCGACGTGCTGTGTTTCGATTTTGACCTCGCAAATTGAACAACGGTCAAATTTTCGCACTAAGGCTATTCTTCGAATTCAATTACGAGACCGTCCACCTTTTCGTCGAATTTAAAGTCTGAATCGATTGAAGCTGTACAAAGCACTTGGTGTATCGTGCAACTTTGAAACACTTACTACAGAAATATGTATCCAAATATGTATATGTATGTACATACGCACAGGATAGAGCGGCCATCCGCACCTGGATGTAGACACACTTAGAACAAAAACAAGTCCATTGTCACACCACAGAATCTTTCACTAGCCAAGAACTACAATTTCGAGGACAAATTGAACCAACCAGTGTCTGCTGTAGTTGCTGTGGCTCTGTGATAAGTGCGTGATTTGTTGTCCGAGCTGTGTAGGTTCGAGTCAGGATGAGATGGTTGGACCAAGTCTGAAATCTCACCTCTACCCGTATTGGGATAGCCCTTGATGATTTAAAGCCTGTGGCGGAAAGTCAGTAGATGTAGAGTCCACTTAAGCATCCTAAACGCGCGACTCTCATAGTGGATAAGCAGGTCATTGGAAAAGGAATGAATGAATTCGCCGTTCGGAGTCGGCAATAAATTGTGGCCCTCTTCCATTCGTCCAAAAACTGTAACGTGTGGTTCCCAGAAGCTAGACATTGGTCTCCTTAGGGCTGTCGCCTCAGGTTTTAATATTTTTTTTTACGGAGAATCAAATTTTCCTGATGGGTCATGGCATGGCATGCCGTTTTTCCAGAATAGGCTGGGTGCGAAGAAGACCCGGGGAGCACATTGTGCAGTTAGCAGTTAGTTCACTGCGCTTTGAAGAAAAAACGAAAACTGGAAGAATAAATTGTTCACTTGGCCTCAAAGCAAAGTCAAAGATATGTTGAAACCGAGCTTAGACGGGCAGAAAACAAGAGAAAAGTTGTAGGAGCACAGTCGAAAGTTTAGAAACGGAAGACCCGTCCTAACAAAAAAAAGCTATGTGCTTTATAAATCGCCGCCACACCAACAACCTAACCTAACCAACTGCGATAAGCTTCTAAAATGCACCGCAGCAGTGCGGTAGTTGTGCATGAGACTGACAAGCTGACATTAGAGCTTTTTGTAGAGCATATTTAAGTTCGAAAGGCCTTGAAATATTTTTCGAATAACGTTTCAAGGTTTCATGATGGTTTAATTCATGAGATTCTTTTCCGATGAACTTCTCTTGCTATCTCTGAACTGACTGAACAAGGATTGGGAATATCGTTGCAAGACTCCTTTTCAGGAGGACAGGTCTTTCCCCCTCAACTGTTTCTACTGCGACTGACACAGTCTCCAAGTCATTTAGTCGCACAATCTGATTAGAAGAATTGAAGTCCGATCTCTTCTTCACATTAAGAAAGCATGTTCCTAGGAATATTTAACAGACGTGGCTCTTTGAAAGGCTCCAAGGCTGTTAATGTTACGCTCACAAGTTCCCAGATTTTTAAGTTAAGCTCGGGTGAATTTTTTAATCGAGAATTTGATTGCAAATGAATTGCTCATAGCGTTTCGTAAGCAGGCACGCACTTTTTCGAAGAGTGTTTGTTTCTAGTTAGCTTGTTCAATTCCATCATATGAACTTTGTCAGAAACACAACATTCCTGAGAGTGTTCTTCACTTTGTTTCATTTAATTATGACGTAGAACAGCTACGATAAAACTTCCATAAGCTCTGATCCTCTGAGCCTCTGATCTAGAAAATTGAAATTC
The DNA here is from genome assembly GCA_917880715.2 of Matsumyia berberina. Taxonomy (NCBI): domain Eukaryota; kingdom Metazoa; phylum Arthropoda; class Insecta; order Diptera; family Syrphidae; genus Matsumyia; species Matsumyia berberina. Next base: position 98,079,839 of record OU862871.1, read on the forward strand.
AGCACTAAACATGAGGCAAGGTTTTGGAAAACGTCAATAGCAGACAAAAGCTAGTTCGTGACAATAATTTAGGCGGCGGTGATCATAATGAGGCACACAAATTCCTCTGACTATTCGGGGAATCCCCAAAATGTCGGGGACCACAGTAAACTTCACCAGAACTTGGAACAAATGCTATCTCTTCTGACAGGACTAGGTATCTATCTACCTGTGGTGAAGAAAACTTTATGCACAAAATGATAAATGTCCCTGGACAAAACGTTCCAAAAGACTAGGTGTACCGCATAAATCTTGGACTTTTTGCCTAACTCCATGCCAAGAAAAGGACTAAATGCCTTCCAATGTCCATTCCACATTTCATTCGTCCGGATAATCACTAACCAAGAAAAGTTGCACTCTCGCTCATGGGTCTCCATCTGAAAATAGGATAAACTTTCCACGTCCATACAAAATGTCGAGCAAACCTTAAACTTTCCAGCGTCCTTTCCTTTTTTGTGTGATCCTTCTCTTGCAAAGCGACAACGAAACGATGGCAAACATTGATGGATACACCGAAAGCAGCCTTTTCCTTGAAAACTTTGCCATGAATTCAAGTTCCAAATAAATGCAGAGATACCTACATACATATGTCGCCATCCCTGAACGCATCCACAATAGTATATGCAGCAGGACATGGCCAAAAAGGATACCATTGGCCAATTGAGTAACAACAAAAACCTTTACAAATGGATGATGGGCTGGTGTGTGGTGTGTAGGAAAACTTTCATCGATGAATTTTCCGTTCCGATACCCAAGAGCAGAAGTTTTCCCAGGGCATCCACACACATACACACACAGATACAGATACCCAGTTGTCCACATCCGATTGTAGTATAAGGAAGATACATTTGCCATCATTTTATTCGCACAGAAGGTACTGTTATGGAAATTATTTCCCTCTCCCACATGCACGCCTAGCTGTCATGGACAAATTAACACCAAAGGCGAACTGTGTCTCTCTCCAACCATCTCTCATCCTTGCGACTTTTCGTCGCACAAACTTGTGCAAAATGACCAATTTTCATCGGGCAGCTGTTAGGTTCATACTGCGGTCGGTCCAAAAAACGACAAAACCAAAACAAATATGGTTCCACTCTAAGGCACCCTGGCGTTCGAGCCCATTCAAGTCTTATGTATAACTCCATTGTATCTCCAACACTTTTTTTTCGGACCAATATCCCAACGAACGCACATAAAAGCCAACCTGGCTGCGCTATACCTACTCGCCGAGTTGCAATAAAAAAAACGAATTAAACAATACAATGCGCGCCGCGCCAGATGATGATGGCCAATCAAAGCGTCAACAGCTATGTGAGCGTGCCGCTGTTACTCACTACGTTGTCCGTGCGCGAGCGAATAAAAATTTCAAATTTATTTACTCGTATCCGACGCCAACGGCGCGACAAAGTAAATGACACACCGACCGTTGGTTGTTGCTGCTTTTATTATTTACACAAATCAAGTTTTCAACTTGATACGCCCGTTCCACACAGTCCACGGCAGTCCGTATAGACACACTCTTGCCCGAGTATATAATATAAATTGTGCGCTCGATCAGTGATCAAGCCGGTGAGAGGCAGATATTGTTCTTCGAACGGTGTGTTGTGTGGTGCGCAAAGAGAAACTTCGTATCTCAACATATGTAGACACACCGAGTGCGGTTTTAACACACGAAAAAAGTATATAACAACACGTACGCGATCATTACCACACGATCGAATTAAGTCAGGTAAATTAAAAATTAAAAATAAAAAATAAAAATTTGCCACGAAATGATGCTAGGAATAGAGTTTCGGAAGTCACCAGCCAGAATATCGGATAAAGATCGTCATCATGATCAGTTCCTGTCGGCTTAAATTGACAGCGACGGAGATGAGTGGAAGAAAGTTCGGTGGGACCACTGAACCTCATCTTGTCGAAGGTATCTCAAGAAGTAGTCCACAGAAGTGATTGATTTTTGAGCACCTCCCACCCAGAGGTTCTATCGATTTGCACGATCACTTTGTGTCGAAATTGCCCATGAAATTGGTTTTAATTGTGTTTCGCTTGTATCACCGATCTTGAAATCGGGAATTAGATGGGGTAGCTCTAACTACTAGGTTACATATAGGGGATTTCCACTTTCAAGTGATTGTTGCGAAATTTGCTACGCACTTCTGAGTTTCTATCTATTAAAATGGACACTCTAAGATCGGCAAGTTTGATAGATAGTAGTAGTAGTAGAAGACAGTAGACATGATGTAGTTTGGACAAACAAGGGCTTTTCAAGAAAATGCTTAAGTCCAATCTTTACAAGACAAGTGGCCTACTTTGTTGTTGAATGATCGTGCGATCTAACGATCGTGCAGAATAGTCATAAATTGAGAGCTTTCATCGTCAAACTTTGGCCGATTCAATGAAGATCTTGTCAGTTAACGAACGCCTCTTGAGACATTTTCAATTTTACGTATAGATTAACTGGGTCCCACCGATCACAAGATTTTCGATCATTTTGAGACGTTTTATCCGGTTTTTATCCACAACTTCATTTTCAATTGTTTTTGGGTATAAATTTCAACAAAAATTTGAGCAAGACTACGATACGTCAGAAAAAAAAAAAAATAACTAACGCAACACCCCAAGTGAGGTCAAGACCTAGTTTCTCGAAACTATTCCTGTTGTACCTTCTACAGCTTTTATTACTGACTTCAAACGGCGAATATAGAACCTTTTACAGGACAAATTATACTCTCAAAGGTTTGTAATTGCCTGCCGAGGGAAGATGCCATGAAAAATATTTCCGGGATAGTCCTGAGGCTCGAAACTAAGCAGTTCGCACAATAGTCTAATATCCTTACAGCGAACACACAGATGTTTGAAGTAATACATACCAATCGGTGTAACACGCCGGCTTGTAACTTCCCAACCTAGGCTTGTGATAGGGCTCTGGGAAGACATTTTTAGCTAAAGAGTGAGTTTGAGTGATCACTTGTAATACTTTCCTTTTACTAATTTCTCTGCCTATTACCAGACACCTACAGAAATAAATGAACCAAAGCCGTATGACTTAGTTAAAGTTATAACACGCTGGCTTAAAGGGCCCTCCCTCCTCGTGGAGGGCATAAATCGACCTTGGACAGAGCTTGAGCAATCCCTTCAAACTCAATGTATTTCTCTTGTAGACATATTTCTAAGACGAGGCTTATGACGTAGCCTTTGGAAGAAATATGTTTAGCTTAGACTTAGCTTTGGGAAGTCTCGGCGCAGTTAATAAGTATTCTCATGGTCAACGTGTCCAGACTTACGGCACAGCTTATGAAGTTCATAATGATAGCTTGGATCATAGGTGGTCGTTTGGATTTCGGCCCTTAACCGAATATGAAAGATAAGCTTTTTGGAAACAGCTATACTACACGCGGAACTAGGCCTTGTAAAGATCTGCCTTAATTAAGCCCGAGAAAGGTCTGCAAACTTTGCATTGAGTCAACGAACATGATTTTGGATGAAGGTTAATACCTTAAGGCTTCGGATAGGCGTCCCCTGGATAAGCCTAGATGGCTGGACCAAGTCCGAAATCTCACCTCTTCCCGTATGGGGATGGGCCCTGATGATTTAGAGTCGATGGCGGAAGATCGGAAGATGTGGAGAGACCACTTAAGCACCCTAACCCCGCGACCCTCATAGTCGATAAGCGGGTCATTGAAAATGATGATGATGATGATATAAGAAATCTTCACAATCAGCGAGAACTTATAACATTTTAATGGCTTCAAGATAAGGTACTCTGAATTCCAACAGCTGGTTTCTCAATCAACAAGGCCTGTGGACTCAGTTAATAATTTATCTAATGACTCCAAGCGATAAGCATTGGTTGGACAGTATCGTGATTGAAATCATGTCTTCTATGAAGAAGTCAAAGAAGGTGCTAACATTTCAAGCCGGATTATACCAATTTAGATAAATGCTGAGGGCGCTTCAAACTTTTGTTTCAAGGTTGTTTGAGCAAATATGTTTAACTGTTTTGTGCCTAGGCCATTTTCAAATCGCCACGTATGATAGTTAGTTAGTTAGAGTGGTCCTCCAAGAAAAGGTACACTAGACCAGAACAGTAGGTCCATTGTGATACCATTGAGTACTGCGGTTTGATCCCTACTTACTCCTGAAACCATTTAGATTTCCTAACTTACATACCTGTTGAGATCGGCCGTACTGGCGAGGTTCAGATCGTTTTGACCGTTAAGGAAGTATTAGCCTTTCCTGATGTTGGCAAGGGCGGTACACGTGCAGAGGAAGTATGCAGTGGCCTCGTCCCTGCAGCTCCTGCAGAAATCGTTCCATGGTATACCCAGGCGTTGAGCATGCCTGCCTATGATGCACTGTCCCGTGAGGACGTTGATTAGTTTTGAAAATAGGTCTCTTTTAAGTTGTATTAATCCTTTTGATCTTTTCACGTGACGTTATACTAACTAGCGACTTCAAGACACGCAGCAGTCTGGCCTAGATTCTATTGTGATGAATAGGAGGAACCTGATTGCAGCCTGGCTGTCGATGAAGATCGCAATATCTGTGCGTAATTTGGGTTAGCCTTCATCCAAGCGGCGGCTTGATAAATAGCTGTGACTTCCGCTTGGAAGACACTACAGTGGTTGGGGAGACTGAAGGAGTGGTGGATGTCCAGGTCTTCTAAAAAGACACCGACACTGACTCCTTCGGTTCTTTTAGAGCCGACCGTAAAGATAGATCGTCACGGATGACTTCAAAGCCAGAAGTCAGGCTTGGAAAAGATCCAATGATACCCAAAAAGTAGCGATTTCAGACGATCCAAGTTGGAGGCACTGGTTTCTAAAAACAACGATTATCCGTGTTCCTCAATAAACCCACAAAAATCAGTGTGGTTCTATCTGCCTTCAAGTAGGGCTCGTCTTACGCCTTCTACTTAAATGCCGCACAAAATTTGAACTAAATCCCCTCCGGTTCCAACAACATCATCTCTCAAGCAAACACAATCAGTTGCTACCGAATAAGGTTCACTCTTCTCCTCAATCGCTGAACTCCCGATCGTCAGATATCAAGAAAAAACTCCAGACAAAGAGCAAGTATGGAGAAAACGCCCTAAGGGCTTGTCCCTCGACGTCTGTCTTCAAGACGAAACTCCAAATGAATGGTATAACAACGATTTATTGAGAAGGTCTCGTGCCTGCAAAACAACACAAAACACACAGTCGAACAAAATAAAAAAAAATAAAAACCCATGTGCGTGGGGGGCTCGAAGCATTGTTTATCCGAGTGTACTTGGAACCTCCGGAACCAAAGGTTCTGTACAGAGCACCATTCATTCATGAACACATCTAGAGTAAGCTCAATTAAAGATTTTGTTTAATGAAATGCGTTGCTCCCCTCGCAGAGCTGGCACCCACACGCCTGTGAAGAATAATCACAGATTGAAAGCTATCATTAATTATCTTTCTGGTCGGGCCGGGCCAAGTCGTATAAATCTCGGTGCCCCATCCTCTCGCTCTCTCTCTCGCTGGCTTGCCCTCGACTTGGGTAGGTTTGTATTGATTTGATTGACAATTTCGCTTGCTGAGTGTGCCCACGTGACCACAGTCTGACCGTTTAATTTCAACGACGATCGTTCTTCGCGCGCCACACCTTTGATGAAGCACGCGCCTGTCGCAGGCCTGCAAGATAGAAAATTGATCACACAGCACACAACACACTGGGCACACGAGATACCGAGCGTAGAATACGAGGAATACAATGAGAATACAAAGAAAAAACGTCGTGGTTTCCTTCTTCTTTTTTTTTTTCGTTTTCTTTTCTTTCGCGCGATGAGCACATCATTTTATTTGTTTATCCTTCGCGCGAGCATCCACGCGATGTATGAACCCCTTGTATGATATTTTGGTAAAGGATCAGGGAACGAACGCGTGCAGCTCCGCGAGTAAGATGTGTGCAACGTGACAGATACTTATCGGAGGTGTGGTTATATTTTGGTAAATTATACAGGCGCTTTGTTGGAAATAATTTCTTCTCTTCGAATCGGGGTAAATATTGCAAGCCTCTGCTGTAAATTGAAACTTCCGGGTGGAAGTGGGACTGTATTATCATGCAACGATCCTTCAGGACCAAATTAAACGATGGAATATGTGTATCCGACAACCAAGCCCGGATGTGTTCAAGACACCAAACGCACGTTTACAAGTGAATTCGATAAACTTGTGGACGAATAATGGGTCACGGATAAGTGATGGAGCCTCCGGATAAAGGATGGAGCCTACGGATAAGCGATAGAACCTCCGGATAAGTGATAGAGCCTCCGGATAAGTGATAGAGCCTCCGGATAAGTGATGGAGCCTTCGGATAAGTGATAAGGCCACGGATAAGTGATAAGGCCACGGATAAGTTTTGGTACCGTTGGAGAAGTGACGGAGTATCTAGAAAAGTGATTAAGCCTCCGGATAAGCGATGGAGCCCTCGGATAAGTGATGAAGCCCCGGATAAGTGAAGTAGCCTCCATACAATCCATTCAAGAGTCGAAATTTCCTCTCAATACTAAAACAAACACAAAATAGACTTGAATGTCCTTAATTTCAGTGGACCTGCAGCACAAAATGTGGTGAAATGTTATCAAAAAATAACACGGATAAATCTACCAACGCGGGATAAATTGTTTGGTGAATTTTGATCGAAATATCTATCATTGTTGGCATAAATAGGACCTCGGATAAGAGCAGTGACATTTGGATAAAGCCTTCGGAAAAAATATTAAGAGTCTGAAAAATTTGCCATAAGCCAAAAAAAGTAGAACAGGGGATACATAGTATAAGATCCGGAAAATTTTGATTAAGCTGACGATCTCCGCTGGCATTAAGAGAGCCTCGGATAAGTGAAGTTATATCCGGATAAAGGTTATAGTCTGCGGATAAGCTATTAGAACCAGCAGTTGGGTGATTATTTGTCGCCTATATGACGCTGAATATACCGTGGATAAGCGTCACAAGATTCAGAGGACTTTTCGAATCAGTGTCAGTGAAGTGTACGCAAACAGGCAAATTACAGCCCCGGAGGTTTATCTCTGATTGCCGAGAGGTTTGGTTAGTTGCCGAACTTGAGTCTGTGTCAGGTCGCTCACCAGTCCTGCGCACTAATTATTGAACAACGGCTGTCACAGCACCGAAAACATATTGAAGTAAATTCTATTGACACGGTGGTGCCAGTAACCCGAAGTAAAACGGAAATCATAGCCACATATAGCAAAAATGCTTTTCTCAACCGCTGTCAAGGCTCATGATGCCCGGATAAGAATTGCATACCTCGGATAAAGGCTGAACAACACCCCAATGCTTATATGCAACGGATAGCCACAGGTAAAACGTTTTTGTTAGTCAGTTTTCCAACTATCCTGTCCCGAAAGCGTGGGACCACTGAGCAACTTGACTGAGGTTCGAGTCCCGGGAAAAAACAATTTTCCGATTCACCTCCCAGCGAAAAAGAACGAAAAGTGAATTAATAGGGCGGATATCTCTCTATCGACACACACAGATAATTTTGTCTCGGATATCCACGATTCCTCATGCTAAACGTTCGCTTGACCAAGGACAACGCGAGACACAGCACTGCGAGGCTCAGTTTACCCGCAAAAAGACTGGTGTTAGCCATACCAATCAGCTGAGCACCATGCGTTTATATTGACTGGAGCACTGTGAGTGTAAATATCCTCATTCGTGTACTTTTCCACTGAGGTGTTGCGGCACATTGTTTACATCGCAAAAAGGATCGCAGCATTCCATCCATCAAGCGTTTTGTTGTCAAATGTTAACGACCTTCACCTAGACAAGTTTTCGCGCCTTTTTTTTAATTTGCATACAAATTCCGATGTCCGCAACCCCACCGCCGACACTGCCACCCCCTGAAACGCCTCGAGCAGCTGCTACTTAAGTTCGCCGCGTTCAAGTGCACTATGAACACCAAAGAGCAAAGGAACGGCCCAACAAAGGAGCACTTTTGGTGTGTCTCTCTGCCACGCTGTGTGTGTCTGTGTGTAAGTGCCTGTGTATTACAAACAATAAGTGGAAATGAAAATGCAAAAAAAAAAAAAGAAACAGCAACATCATCAAACTACGCGAGAATACTAGTGAAAGTTAATTTTGAATTCCACAGCATTCCACGCGGCTTCCTTATTCTTAAGAAATCGTGGAAAAAAGAAGTGCTCAGCTCACCCGCCGTGTACATTTAGGTGGCAGAAGGGAGCAAAATATAAAAAAACGAGGAGAAAGCGAAACAAAAAGGAGAAGGAAAAAAAATTTATACCAGAAGGTCCTCGCGAAAGTATAAATATCGCGCGGGTAGACACTTTGTTGTATAGGTGCTGCTACTCCGTAGGTAAATGAGACGGGAGAAGGCTTCTATGTACAACCACCACCACCATCGTCATCATCATTGCCACCATCACTCGGTGTAGCCGGCTCGTCTGCTCCTATTCAATTCAAGCAGCAGCCTCGTCGTGCAGCAGAAACAGCAGTAGCAGCAGCAGTCAGCGCCGCCAAGGACTCGTGACGATGACTCAGGGGGTGGATGTCTCATGGCTTTCACACCCCTCACGCGCACCAGAGGGGATGGTGTTTCACACGATTTTTCAAAACTTTTACTTTGCCTGCCGACGTCGTCGTCATCGTCATCGTCTCCGCCGTTGTCGCCGTTGAGCTTTCCACGGTTTTTCCTGTTTTTTTTTTTTTTGTTGCCTCTTTCCTTCTTCTTTTTCTCTCTCCTTTTCCGTTATTTTTATTATTACCCTCTGTGTGCCCCCAAACGTGTATCCAAACGATGATGGAATTATTCCAGTGGAAAGTGAAAAGTTTGGCAAAGTGCAACGCGCGCGAAAATGCGAAAAAAAGCCGAGCAAACCAGACCAAAGAGCGAGAGGAGCGTAAAGGAAGAAAAACAAAACCAAAAAAAAAAAAACTGCGAGTTACTCGGGTACAATAACTGAAACTTTTTATGCGTTTTTTTTCCGTTCTCCCCTGACGCTTTTCTCCTACTCGGTCTTGTTTCCTTCACTTTTGAAAACAAACAAGATTACGGTGAAGATTATGAGTTTTTTAATGTGCATTTAGCGGTATTTGATTTCGTCGTTCATCGTCTTCTTGGTGTTCTTCGTCCTTCTTTTTGTTTTGACTCTCCGAAAGTGGGGGGATCACACCGTTGTTTTGGCCTAGTTTACACCAAAAACGTTTAGGCTGAGGCCAATCGTGGTGGTGAACTTCTTCGATTTGTGAAAAGCCCACCATCATTTGTGTTTTTTTGGGTGGAAATGTTCTCAGTTTTCATTATGCAAATGTGAACGATGAACGGTGAGTGACTCTAATGCGTGACGCAGAACGTTCTGTGGGGAAGAGTAGGCTACATTGGCTATACGGGTATGAATCGCTCTTGAGTACGTTTCATTAGTGACAAAACTACTCGTCAAGTCACATTGAGCTTATGATCACCTTATAGAAGGTGAAAGGTGATTCAAGCTCTTAGCAGTCTTTACACGGTTTGGCGGTCAAGGATTTAGTTTGACGCCTTCATACCTAAAAGTTACTCACGTCAGTACTCACAGTTGTTTGAGGAAAAAGTTAGAAACCTAATTGTTTTCCATTCCATTTCATTTTGGTTCCTTAGACGTATCCTTTTAGAACCGTAGCTACACGATTTTTCGATTGAAGAGACATTAAAGGGGAACAGACTGTTCTCGACTTCCTTGGCCCCATTTAGAGGCTTGTTTTAGAGTTCACAATCGACCAAATGTTCACACCTCGACAGATCATGAAGAAAACCCAAGAAGTCCCAAGAAGGCCGTCTACATATGACAGCATTTTTGACGAGGTATTAGAGCTAGTTTCGGCATTCCTGTCAAATATATCCGATTGTGCAAGACGACAATGAAGAATGTTCGCTGCTCCACTAAAGTCGGTTCAGACCTTCCCTTTGATGTCAAAAAGGGTTTAGACCAGGTACCGGACTATCAACCAATTTTCTTCACATTAAACTGAACGGTAGGGCGGCATCGTCTTCAACAGTCTGCGTAGGCAGAACTCTTCGAACTGTTACCGGTATGTTAAAGAGTAGAAAAAAAACGGCCAAAATAGGTTAAATGGGGTAAGGCTAGGTATTTACTAACAACAAGGATAGACATCCAACATCGACGAATCGGATAGAAAGTCAGCGTGGACGGGTAGGATTTGTTTGACTTTGAGAACCATCGCCGGATGTCACTTGATGGGTCCTGAAGATCACCTTCTTGCTGTCAGTAAGGGACTCCAAAACCATGCTCCCAATTTATGGGGACATCGACATTTGTGAGCAGTGTTTTGAGTTTGACGTGCAGCTCTACAAAGACGCGTCCCACACAATGGAGATTTTTCACTCCAACATAGTAGTTGGGCCACTCGCTGCATGTAAACTAGTCTTAGAGTACGACACGATCAGTAAGACAAACCAAAGATGGAGGAATGGTACCACGTGCCTGGATCTAAACATTTGATTTTGCTCAGAAGGTCGGTCGTGATTGGTCTTCTTACCGTCCATTGTCTCATTGGCCTTCATGCCAGAAGGATGGGCCCCTTCTCAAATGACTTCTGCAAGAGCTGCAGGGACGAAGTGGAGGAAGAAACGATCCTCCATTTCCTCTGCACTTGTCTTGCCCTATCCCAAAGAAGGAAGCTCTATCTAGAAGCCTATTACTTCGAGAACTTTCACATACTGACGTCAAAAGTTGAGTCACCTGTTATAAAATCTAAGCTTGTCCTGGAAACCCCCACGGTAGTCCACAAGGTACAATCAAGTCATATTTCAGTGGATGACAGTCTTACTTACTTGTGATGTAGCTTCCCTTCGGGATAAACAAGGACCTTAACCAACAAGACTCTCCTATGTCGGTCCACAGTGGAGATAGCACACCTACGGCTTTTATAGACCCTAAACCCCTCTGCGGGGTTAGCAAAACTCAGTTCAGGCGCCATGGGGGAAATATTTTCATTGAGATCTACCAGGACACTTCAAGGCAACAAGACTCCTATTTCGATCCACAGTGGATTTACTAGTATTGAGGGAGTTGACTCTGTTTGAACGGCTAGAGATAGCAATATTCGTGCCATCTTTCATCTAAAAAAGCGAATTTTTGGCCGAAAAAGTTGCTTCAGTGCAACAATGCACTGATACCTGACCACATGATACCAGCCTAACGAAAATTGTGACACAAAAAAGGACTAAAACCAAGCGCCCGCCTGCCTGGTGTCCATAACTGAGTGGAGAAGTCTGTTGAAACAAACATTTTAGTTCTTTTGTTCAGTTTTTCGTTCTTCAGTGCGTAATGAGGTCTGTGGTCCTTTCGTGAATTGGTACCGGAAATCGAAATCTGATGAGACTTGACCAAACTATTGATCGAGAGCACAGTCCAGACTAGCCATGGCTCGTCACATTCCAAATCTAAAACATGCAAACCCTTCACTAAAACCTGGTCAGTATTTCCATTCCCGCCTGCACAAAATCAAACTCATTGAACCTGAACATTTACCCCGCCATACCTACTACTTTGCCATTTGACCCGATAAATGAATATTGATAAAACATTCAAATAATTTAGACTTCCCTCCACTAAATCTCGTCATCGCATGGTTTGTGAGCACTGAAACACCTGTTTCTAGCAGCATTTGTCGTTTCACTCCTTGTCAGCTACCCACCCCTTACCTCCTGTGAGTGTCCTTCTCCAAACTATTACACGCTTATCGACCAAACTCTTCTCAACCTCAAACCGCAAGGACAGAGTTCCCATGGCTACCGAAAACCTGCCTGCATGGACATTCAGGAGTAAAAAAACTTCTCACTGACCCCACAGCTCGGAATTAGTTGCCCTGGCAAACTCTGATTGACTTTCAGTGTTTATTGCGCAAAAACAAGTCAAAAAAAACCTTTGGACAATGCGCTTACACAGCACAATCGAATCCTTCCACAAGACATCTGGTGATACACGCAGAGTTCTGCCAACTTCATGGAACAAAACGTGAAGGACTCACACCACGTGGTCGAAATGCATGTAAAGCGAAAAAAAAAAAATAATTAAATCGTATCCCCCAACATTGTATGACAAACATCTCATTTCTTTTGAATCCAACAGAACTGAAAATATGTGTGCTTTCGCTTAAATAGAACGGTACCAGCAGGATTTTTCCGAGTATGCACGTCATAAGGACGAAACAAACATATGCAATGAACCGAGAGTCGCCACGGGAGACCTCGGATAAGACATTTTCATTTAAACGCAGCGCTACTGCGCTGTCAAATTAAATGTCAAAATGGGTTCCTTTCGCTATTCCACCGTTTTTTTGTTTATTTTTAGTCAGAGGTCCTCTGTTTTAAACGGGAAAGGAGCTGTATTTACTCGTGATCCGATCTGAATTTGATTGAATGACATGTAAAGAGTTTAGTGGAAGAATGTGAACACTGGATGTCCTGGCATCGCATGCTGATCCTTGCAAAATGTTTTTTATTTTCGTCCGTCTATTGTGGAAATTTGTTTTTTGACATTACGACTATGCGTCTGGCGGTGACAACTGAATTGTGGAAGTTGTCCCGGTTTTTTTAGTCACAAACTGTGGATGTGCTCAGGGGAACAATTGCAGGCATGACTTACAAACAAGAAAGTTGTTCTCATTGCATAATTGTTTCTGTAGTCTCATCTGAGAATGAATTGGATTTCGTCAGGGAAAGAAGAATACATTCCACAAAATTCTTATCGTTGATAGGAAGCAATGAGCAAGTTTTAGAGACACACTTGCTTCCCTTTGACGAGACGGCATTCTTAGCCCGGCTGGGTGCTATTTCGCCCGAAATTCCGAAAGACTTTAAGTTTCTGAGGTCAATCATGAGATGATCCATTGGCGAGTAAAAGAATTATGGTTTTGGCTTGAGGTGTCTACCATTTTTCGATGTGTATAGGTTCGTTATTCAAGGGACAAAGCTTCCTCCTAAGTTAATTCGCTCAAAGTTTGGGGGAAGAGTGATTACGTGGTTTCATAAGACCGTTCCTCTATCACAGTGAACCTACCTTTAGTTAAAGAGTTTGACTCTTGAAAACCATTTCAAACTGCATAAACTAACCTGGGCTCTTCCTTATTAAGAGCGAAAGTAGCCCTGCTGAAGACATAGCCTACTATAGGGGGCTTGATTGGAGTCAAACTTTCACTGATTGTCATACAAAAACGAAGGCAAATCAAAAACACTGAACATCGCCGTTGCTGCTTCTGGAAATGGCAAGCTTACGACTAATATAATAAAGAAGATTAGCACCCTTATTCATGGGGCTTATCAAGGAAAGACTGGTATCCGTGTGGAATGACCCAAAAATTCATCAAGGGGCTTGATAGAGCCTTGGATTAGAAAGCTAGCTTTTAATTATCAAAATGAATGTGAATACACTTCATCTACTATACATTGAAGCAGGTGGATCCTAACTCGAACGAGTCAAAAAGGTGACCGTCAGCTCTGTCCTGCGACAAATGAAAATCGTTGGAAGCAAATATACGGATGAACCAGCTAAAATCGGGTCAATTGGGTGCTTACCACACTGAACATAGTAGTATCCACCGAAAAAAGCCAACAAACGTCGTTCAGATAAAAGGATGTGCTAACGTTGGATTGATATGCCCAGTCCACGATAAGGTATTTATCAATCTAATAAGAACTGCTTAGGGTGCTTAAGTGGATTCTCCACATCTTCCGCCATCGACTCTAAGTCATCAGGGGATATCCGTATACGGGTAGAGGTGAGATTTCTGATTTGGTCCAACCCTAATTCCGCGACTTTCATAGTGGACAAGTGGGCCAGGTGTACTGGGCACTCTGTGACATATAACCATACAGCACGTCTATATCTAGCTTGAAAAGACTACGGTAGAAGCTGTATAGGTATAGAATCTATTCATCACCTTGTGACTGTCCTGCGTCTGGCAGGTTCCCAGGTTTTTCTTTTTAACAAATATGGGCACAATGGACCTTAAATGGTTTCAGCGAACAGTAGACAAGACTGTCCTGCGTCCTTATGTCATAGAGTCAATAAAAATTACCTAAACTAAACTTATTTAAATGAGAAGCGAATTGAGATGCAAAACATTACAGGAACCTCTTAGATCATCTAAGGGAAATGAAATGGTTTCATACCTACATACCAACCAGCCTCTCAAAACAATCAAAACCAAGCAAGACCGTGCCCTTGAATTTACTTTGTGTAACTTTTACTTAAGTTGTAGGTACATTGCTTTTTTTACTACTTCAAGCCTTGACCTTCCACCAAACCTTGGCAGGCTACCACTAAGCTTTTGGGCATCATTTCTGTTTCTTTTATGCAGCTCAAGAGGTTATCGTATTCCACTGCTTGTTCGGCATAGACCATATCATTTATGTAGAACAAAATGATACAAAGGGTTGAGAAGAAGTTAGGCTAGAACCCTCTATGGGCGCCGATTATGAACACTGTGTCTCACAAATGTGGTTAGGCTTAGAAACAGGCCTGCATTTGAAGGTGTGGAAGCCATAGACCAACCCAAATTGAAAGGGAGGCACGTAGATAGTTTCTTTTTTTTAACCAAAATTATGTAGAAGTTATTAAAGCGTTTAAAAATGTGAATGCAGCTCTTAGGTAGAGGGTCCCAGGCTTAAGCCAGTGTTACTCTTCTTGAAATTCGGCCCTGCTTAGATAGGAAGTCTGTGTCAATTCTTACAGATCCTCTTTTCTATTTTGACATCAAAAGTGAATTTTAAGCAGCGAAGTTGACCTCCTAAGCCTTGCGGTGTTTATGACTAGGATTAGAATGATATTCATAGGCCGACTAAACCCAACGTAAGACAGGTGTGAGTCTGATAGAGAGGGTGTAAATCTTCTTCATCAACCCACTTCACCTAACGCAGGCTTGGTTTATTGAGTCACAGACTAAAATCTTACATTTATAACCGACATGCTGTCAGGACTGCCAAAGAAAAGCCAAGGCATCTGGGAAAAACCTGGAGATATTTTATGCACCGGGAACCGAACACGATGACGCGTAGGTGTGATAGATGCCCTAAAACTCATAGAGGATCATAAGAGCCAACTTAGTATGGTGCTGTAAAAATCTTTTAACGTTTCAGTTAAAATCTAAATAGTCCTGGACTATCATCCTATCACCCTATCTTCATAGTAATTGCAGTCGAATTTGGACAAAGACTTGTCAAAACTGGTAGTCGTGGTTTAGTGGTTATAGTCTTAGACTGCTGAATGAGCCGACAAAGGTTTGAGCCCAGCTAAATTAACCAAACATTTTTCGCGGCATCACCTTTTGACAAACCTTAAAAAGTAAAGGTTGTAATGAAAGGCTTTCTAATCCACAAGAGGTAGCAATAAAAACCAGAAGGTCCCTCCCATTCCTCTTAGCCCCACATACCATATCATATAAGGACAAAGACTAGTCAAAAGGGCTTGGGAGCTATTGAGGAAAAACCTTCTACAACCTTTTGCCGTTTAGCTCGTTAAGTATAGATGACTGCCTTCAACTATCGCAAGAGTAAGACGTCGCTTTGGGAAGAAAAAGTTTCAATAAAAGACAAAGTTTGATGGGCTTCAAGAGGTATTTCAAGGCATTGAACAACTTGAAAATGGTTCAATTAAAGACAAGGCTGGATTATAATATTAACTAATGGCTATTGGCTAAGCTTCACATCAAATCTATGAAAAATTAGAATATGATTCAATGAAAGACAAGACTTAGACCTCAAACACCGAAAAACTTCAATAAAGGGCAAGTCCAATTTTTAAGAGATCGAAAAACCTAAGTATGCCTTAATGAAAGAAGTGCGTACAGCCTTCAAGCTATTGAAAAAATTGAAAATAATCCAATAAAAGAGAAATTGTGGACTTCAAGGCGTTACAAAATCATGCCATGCCTATAGAATGTTACGATGAACGTTGACATGAAATTGGCATCAGTAAATGGAACATTTCTAGACACCTTGATAGGTGAAGAGTGTGTAGAAAATTGGAGGAACCCATCTAAGGCATTTTATTCGAAAATAGTTAAGACATCAACCTTTTCGGACAAAATATACCTTCTTCCCTATAAACATCTGATACGATCTCTAAAATATGGGAGATTCTTGTCTTTCACTGCCTAAAATCCTGGGAAAATATTTGTCTGTAGAAATAGCTGTCGAATACACTATTTCATATTAATTTGACGTTTTTAATGTGATGTGGATTGTAAGTGGAACGTATTGTGATAATTGATATAAATTGAGAAATGTTTGTGAAAAACTAGTGCCTCCAATATGACTTGGTTAAAGTATCCCACGACAGTGACTTACCTATGGGATTTTTAACTCCAACACAGAATGATGGATAAAAGGCTTGAAAAACTTGATTACCCACCCGCTGACCGTTTGGGCAAACGACAAATAGGTACGCTCCGCCGTACATTTCGTTGGCTTTTGTGCTGATTCCTTGAGAGTTTTAGGAGTGTCTATCCTAAAGTACATGTCATGTCAAAACTTTCCTTACAAACACTCATGAACAAGTTTATAGGGAGATTCAGGATGGCTTCAAACTTGTGGACTAGTTTCCCTGAACTCATAAAGAACAAAAATTCGTCTTGGACCAACTGAGTCAATATTTTTGCATCAGCCAGTAATGTCGGAAGACCGTGCCACACGGCTCTTATCACGCTCAACACAGTAGATAACTTTGATTCATCAGAGATGGTGAAATCATTTTCTGTCTACATGCCCACTACCCCCTCGTGGGTGAGAGATAACCATTGTGGGTGCGAATTATAACAAATTCCCCAATCAAGTCATAAAAAAAAAGAAATCTTTCGCCGGAACGGGACACTCGCCTGTAATTAAAATCAGTCTAATCATTCCCATACAAGCTTTGCATGTACACATGTCTGTCATATGCCCAAGATATTGCCACAATCAAAGCTAATGGCTTTATAGACCAAAGAACACCACTCCTATAGAACGGGAAGTTTTAAAAGACAGCAAAACAGCGAGTTAAGACATTTTCATTTCCGACGACCAGGCATCGAGTGCGGAACCTTCAAAAAGTGTCAAAAACACCGTCTGTGCCATATCGTCCGCAGAGATAAGCGACCGCTGCCCCGACTCAGTTTTAATTACTTATTTGTAATTGGAGTGTACAGCACTTTTCCCCAAAAAAGAATTCATCGCTGACAATCTCGAGTTGTCTTTATCGCGCGGAAGAACACGACACAAACATGGGCAATCATAGGCCAGTCATTCCAGCAGCGGAGGTGTCTCTCTACAAGAACGACAAAAAAAAAAAAAAAAATGATAAACTCACCTTGTGCAATCCGAACTGCAGGCATTTTGATTCTCATTTTTCCGGGGGTATCTCTGTGATTTTTCCGAAAGTCAGTTGATCGTCTCCAGGATTAAAGCTGGGCTCCTGGATCGCCTGGCTGCAACGTGTTACAACTTAAAAAAATAAAACAACAAACACTGATATCGACGGTATCGATGATATCCTTTGGAACAATTGAACACGATTTCTTTTGTTATCCACACTGTCATTCACTTGATTTTGTTTGTATTGCTTGCTTGAGACATGTCAAAACTTATTGTTTACCACGGCACTGGTTTGGATTTTCTCTTCTCTAAGGACACACTTGTATCTTTTACTTGAACTTAGCATAATAGGAACAAATATCCACTGACATCGCGTTTGTCACTCGAGAATTTTTGCACTTTGCACGTCTAATTCACGATCGAACGAATCTGATTGGAACGTATCTGTGTCGGAATCGAAATCGGAAAAATCCCATTCGGCAGCGAGAGGACGACGAAACTGAACAAATTCACTTTGATTTTTTTTTTTGTTCGAGGCTCACTGACACATATTTGCTGCAACACGGATTGCTGGGAACAGGTGAATGATAACGCATTCACCTGCGGAAATGTTTGAACAAAAACAAAAAAAAAATTGTCATTTGTTGTACAAGTATCTGACGGATTGGAGGTCCTTTTTGGAGTTCGACGATTGTCCGACGACTCTTGTAGTGCGTGTGATGTCACAATTTACTACTCCGATACTAGCGATGGAGCAGCAACGACTCGCTGTCGTTGTCGTCCAATTACCCGTCGATTGTTCTCCCTCTCAGATGTAGCGGAGTGGCGATAACCGCATCGCACAGATAATTACAACAATGCTCTATATATCCACATGTGTATCCGTGTATGAGTGTGTGCGTATCGATGTGTGTGTGTATTCCGCGAATGTATGTAAACAGGATTATCAATTATTTATAGCAGGTTGAATTCACTCCGGAACATCGGCGAAAACACGTCCTCACAACGCGACAGCCCGTATGCATCTAAATATTTCGCGTATGGCCGATGGAACAATACACTCTGTGTGTAGCACACACCACACACCACAGTCGCCAGCCAGCCACTCTTCCACTTCTGTCACTCTGCGCGCTCTTCTTTGGTATTTTCAACATCAACGACGACGACGACGACGGCGGCGGAGACAACGACTACGACGACGACGATGACGACGAACGACACAAGGCAAGGCGCACCGCACCACACACAGTATACAACGGCCACGGCTACACGGGACTACGGCTATTATTGTGTATCACCCTCTCGAAAGCCCATGGAAACGACTGCACGACCGGCCACCGGTGGCTCTGTTCTACTCAGTCAGCTTCGCTCTAACTGTGGCTGTGCCTGTGTGTTTGAGTGGCTTGGGCCTGCCTGATGTAGAGCCACCACCGCAGCCACCCTCTTTTCGAATCCATTGACGCCACTGTCACAACCCACACCCCTTTCAACGGGCAAATCCACTGTAGTGTACCACACACTCGGTACGGTAGGTACATCTCATACACAAATAACAAACGGTCAGAAATATCATATATGCGTGAGAGAGAGAGTGAGGTGGCTCTGGCTATGTACACCATACCACCACCAATCCACCGTGCCTCTCGACGACGGTGTACATAAGCGTATGCGCGCTGCTAGTGTTCTGTACATGCGGGACCAACACCACCATCCTCTCGGTATGTTACCATGGTCTCGAGCGAATTGGAATTGGAAAGTGGTGGATTCGCACCACGAAAATGTTCTCTTCGTCGTTCTCTTTGTTGTGGCTTTGGCTTTGCCTAGCTTTTCCAGCGATACATGGTCATGGATGACGGATGGATGCTTCGGCTTCCCCTTCCGAAGGAGTCAACTCGACGTCCAGAGAGTGCAAAGGAACGGCAAGGAAAAAAAGAAAAAAAAAAGGAAAGTGATGCAAATTGGGGAAAGTCTTCTCATTTCCATGCGGTTCCATCCTGGAACTCGGAAAGTATACAAAACAAGTGTCGCTGAGATGAGCACCGAACAGATACACATGCGACGTATAGGTGCCAACAAGGTTAGGATGGTGTTTCTTTCAAAAGAGAATCAGCACACGGTGGAGGTTCAGCACAGAGTGTCTTTTGTTTTTCTCCTGTTTTTGGTTCGAGTTGGTTTTTTTCCGTCGTGACAATGGTCGCTTACGACGGAGCCTAATGCACGTGCTTGCACCAGTGTAACGATGTAACAGCGCTCCAAAGGAGCTGCGATAAATTTATTCACGAGACCTTATTTTGCAATCGAGCAACGACCAAACAGTGAGTGGCTGCGAAGAGAAGAAGAAAAATGTTAAACTGAAGGTGCAAATGAAGAAACACTCTCTTTGATAGTGGCTGCTGGGCTGATTGGCTTTGGCTCAGTCGAGAGGGTTAATACAATTTAACTAATTTTTGATGCAAAAGATACAAATGTTGAAAAAAAAATACATAAGTAGTTCTTTAGAGAAGATGTGGATCTTGCCTGTCTTATTATTTAAGATACCATGGCTGACGAGGCCGATTGGAGAAGAAGACTTAACTAACCTGTAACAAGATGTGTTTGTAATTCAAGGGGTCAACACACGTCGACTGCACTGGCTTGACCACATCGAGTAAATTTATAACAATGCTCCGGCTAAGAGGATCCTTGAATGTCGGCCTCGAGGTTCGAGATGACAAGCACGGCCGAACTTCCGTCACAAAAACCAAGTAATTATGGATATTAGAAGGCTTGGTCTGAAGAACTGGAAAAACGGTGTCCAGAATCGAAGAGGATGAAAGACAAGGAAAGACTTGCCACGGGCCTGGAGCCCGTTAAGTATACGCAGGCAGCCGACAGAATACTTAGAAGGGTTTTCTAGATAACCTTTCATAACGGCAATTTCATTTATTGCGAAGAAAGTGAAGATTGTTTGACATGAATTCCATCATAGGCAGTGCTATTATTTCAAACGGTTCTCAGTTGTGGAAGAGCTTTTCAAAATGTGTAAAGGCTGGTGCTAAGCTAATCTTGTAACGGATAAAGTCTTAAAGATTTTCTTCGACGATTTTGTCAATGATGCGTATGAGGTTTGTCTACATGTGGAAAAGGTTAACAGAAGACCGTCTATTTAGCCTTGTGGTGCTTCCAGTTTCACACTATCACTGCTATACATTTCCAAGCCTTCCCAAATATTTAAAGTGTAGCTTTTGACTAGTTTGATGCCGCTGTGCAGCTATTATTATTATTAGTGGGGAGCGGTTGGTCTGCTCCAACTTTGCGGTCTTGCATAGAGGCCTATTGTGCTGTACCATATGTTTTTAGAGCAGTTTGTCTGTTTTACAGGCTGTCAAGAAGCTTATCACCTTCTCAGGGTGGAGCGAGGCAAGTGCGATTGTTGAGACGAGTTCTGTGACGAAGTAGAGCGAGCTTCCATCGCTCTCTAAGCACATCCTGCAAGTAAGGTTCGGTGACAGGCAAAGCCGTTTTAGTCGCCAATGGCCGCTTAGGATGCCATTTAGAATTCTAAGATCATTACTGTTCAGATTCAAAAGAAACTTCGATTTCTTTTAGTATGGATTGGGGAAAAGTATTTGGTACATTTTTGTTCTATACGTCCAATGGGTCTTTACTGACCTGAGTGTGTAGCTGGGGGCTTCTTTCTCCTCGCCAACCCATCTACCTAACCTAACCTAACCTTGTCCTATATGTCTCATCCAAATTGTGTTGGAGTGCTGTGGAGTGTTGGTTCAGGACCAGTGGGGAGGTTATTGCACCTATTTTGGCCGGTGAGTTTGCTGTTTCATTGCCGATGTGGCTCTTAAGGAGATCCAAGTTGTTTTTCCTTAGTTGAAGAAGCAATTGGATTGTCTCTAGAACTAGTTTCGATTTTATTGTGGCGGAATTCAGTGCATTTAGGGCAGCTTGGCTGTCAGAGAAGATAAAGATGGTTTTGCCTAGGAAGCTCTTAGATGGTTGGTTGGTTTAGTGGGTGTCCTAAAGACTTACTAAGACTTCAACCGGGTCCATTCTTCTTACATAAGACTGAAAGCCGTCCGTCGAATTTGTATCCTTTTCAATAAGGATATCTGTTTCAATAGTACGGAATTTAGCCCGAGACACACTGAGGTACTACCGGGACTTTGGTGTTGGTTCGAAGAAACAGACCAGACTTCTTTAGTGATACAAGTATTCACCTTTATACAAGTTAATACGGTCCAAGATGTCTACCTCAAACAATCTTCGGAGACAGTGCTATTCAGTCATAATGTCAGGGAAATTACAGAACTCGGTGATCGGTCTTCCAAATGAACATATGTAGGGGTGAGAGCCCGAGCACTGCCTGTAATGCTAAGTTGATGTCAAGATTGATTGCCATTGTCTGTTCCAAACTATGACTATGGGTCTAACTATCGAATAGAGACAACCTGCGTTGACTAAAGACCAAAGAAGAGGAGAGAACTGGCTCTTGGAGTAGCCTCTAGCTGCAGTTACAGACACCGATTTTCCAGCATGGCCCTTATCCTTTGGTTGGTCGACTCTTTGGTGCATTTAACTACTGATTGCTATCGAGTTGTAGTCGATATCTAAAAAGGTACGCAGACTGATTTCACCAGATGATTAAGGCAGCCACTGTAGATTTGCCTTTTCAATACACATACTGCCTCGAGTTTGTCTTAAGAATCTGAGAATGAAACGGAGGCCCAAGGGTAGCTTATTCTCATCTGATAGTATTTGGATAAGACACCCTAAACAAGATATTTTAATAGGAAAATATTGAGGTCCCTTGTCTTTCGACCCAGTGCCCAGTCTGACTAAGTAACTCAAGAAGTTCGACGATTTTAGTCGCATCGCTAGGAAATGTCTTTATACCTTCGACTGTGCTACTGACATACGAACTATAGCAGGCCTCTTGATCTAAGGTGTGGCAATAGTCTCCAAATGGGGACGACGAGAATTTTCCAAAAGTCAAAAAGCAAGCTGCGATGATGTCTGCTTCATTTGTATCCAGCATTCACCCAGCACTGAGTAGTTGAGGACTTTTAAGGTCTAGGAGAGTATAATTATGAAGTGAGATCTAGCGCAGTCTTTCTATGAAGTGACGTTTGTATAGCTTCAAAGATTACAATTTAGCTTTGTTCTTACTTTCACTTTCCAAAAAAAAGGCAATTGAGCGACACCGACGGGGTGTGGGCCCTATTAAATCATGCCTCAAGCTGGGAGTATTGTGTCTCCTCATATGCCAACTTTATCGAAGATCATGAGTGTGAAGTTAGTAAATTTGGGCCGGAAATATGGGCAACTGAGGGCTCCGGGTCTTTAGCAAAATCTTTCAGCTAATGAGCGGTGGGGTTATTGAAACTTGAAAGATTTGCTTAGATCTTTTGGTCACAATGCTTTGGTTGCATCTTTTGACGGCTGGACCCAATCTTCTGTATTCTAAGGTCTCAGCGAAACACATCTGTGGCTAACTTTTTGCTGTTCCACTCCATGTTGCAACAATAGCCAAGGGTTCGTTAAAGCATAGTGTCTGTGATAATCTACAATACATACACAGTTGGTCCCACTTTTCAGCAAAATCGTTCAAAACTGGTGACAGTGCCAGTGACAACTACTAAAACCACTTCAAAGAAATATTAGCTTCACAAATCAGCCTCTGATGGATCGACCCGCTTAACCCCCTTTTTGAAAAAAAAAAACAAGCGACGACGATGAAAACTTTATACGAGATCAGGAAGAGAACTTTGCCACCGTTCCATTCCAGTCAAAGTTGAACCGCCGAAAGAGCACCAAAAACTTAAGAGAACCAGCAAAGTCTGCGCAAACGCCTGTGGGACTGCATTTCCCCATCGTTCCACTTTATTTACAAGTCGTACACACGAAATCCATTACCCATACACGCAGGTGGAATTTTTCTGAATGAAAAGGGGAAACCGCACTGAGCAGTGTGTGTGCGCACCCTTTTTTGCAGTCAATAGGAGAGGACTGGATAAATAAGCTCGCGATAGATACTCTCAAAGTGTAGAGTGGATGCACGGGGGGTTTGCGATGTTGTTGTTGTTGTTGGTGGTGTCTTGTTGTACGGTGCCGTGCTGACTTTCAACCCCTTTTATGGGGTGATGGCCGCTGATGAGACTTTCCACGTGAAGGACGCAAAAGTTTTTTATGTACACATTTCGGTGGGGTCTTGGGCTGCGGGGATGGCGACTCCCAGAGTGTGTGTTCGGTCCGAGCACAACGAGATGAAAAATAGAAGATTTGGGATAAAGCAAAATAAACAGTTTTACAGGACACCGAGGGAGACAGAGAGGAAGGACCAGCGAGTGGGACAATGAATTGTACATAAATAATGGTGACCATTGTGGGTAATGGGCGCCTAGGTTGGCTTTACATTTTAACTCGTCTTGAGATACGAGGTACATATGGACAGGTAGAGTGTCTTCAAGCGGTCGGTTTCGAGGGGTTTTGTTGCTGTGGATGCTGAATTGTAGGGGAAGATGTTGTATCTGTTTAAGCACGTATTGGAAATGATTGCAAAAGTTTTAATCGATATGCCGTCCAGGCTATCAATCAATCGATAGGAGTAGATAACGCTGTAGAAGGTGGACAATGGAGAACCGAAAATGAGTCCATTTAGCGAGGGAAGGAGAGTCTAAATAATGAAGCTTTGTGGTATAAGTAGTTTGAAAAAAAAAAGTCTTTGAAAGGAAAACCTCGATAGATTGTGGGCGAATAGCTGGTTCTTAGAACTGCGAGGATTCATCCTGTTCCAATAATTGCTTTCCGATTTTCGGCCAGAAATAGACGATACCGTTGCGAATCTTTTGTTGACTTTTAACGATGACTGCATATCGCCAGGAAGACTTCTAGGTAAGTTTCTATGGATCGGTAAGTTACTTCTTTAAAAACTGTGGCCAGATTGATGGAGGACAAACAATGAGCACAGAGAGCATTCGGATCCTTACCGCTTCAGTCACCAGCAACCCGCACATCACAAAATGAATCCATAGAGCTCAGAGAATGTTTTAATCCACTGATTGACGCACTAGGAAAGGCTGTATGGAGCCAATAAAATAAAGCTACGACAGTTTTTAACTAGCTGGACGCTTGCATTTGAAGACCCATAGAACAGCCTTCAGTCGATCAGCTAAAGCTTGTAATAAGTTCTGAGATAGTCATCAAGTAACGTAGGAGGCTTCTTTCTTCTGCTTTAGTAAGGTGCTTTGTCTACTTTGACTTTGCTATTGACAACGACATCCCATCTAAAATGAAGCGAAGTACAACTTTTGCTGTTTCTTTGGGCGAAGAAAACAATGAAGTAGTAAGGCCCTGAAAGGCTTAGACTATCAAAATAACCTCAATCATGCCAGTCCTATTTTATGGCACTGAAGCACGAACTTCATCGAAGGTGGATAAAGATATTCGCGGTAACTTCATCATAAAGCACTCAGTCTCGTTTACGTTGACGGAGATTTTAAGAAATAGATTCAAGGCGAATTATATGAGCTGGAAAGCGACATTGACGAATTCAAAAACCGCGCATCGAACGTTTGAGGTAACTTGGACACGAAGAGAAAATGGACACCAAAGCTCTAGCCCGCAGAGCCTTTGAATCTAGCCCGGACGGATAACGAAGTAGAAGAATACCTCGTCTAAGTCCAAGGCCACGCAATGAACGGCAAAGCGGCACAGCGGCAAAATTGAAACGTATGAAATCAGTCGCTGAGCGGCAAGCGTAATTTTTGAGCAAATTTTCCGCTTCTCTGCCGCTTTGCCGCTTGCCGCTCATTGCGTGTCAGGGGGCTAAGACGATGCCCTCAAGGGCAACGGAGTCTCAAAAAACTTAAAATGTACTGAGCAATGGGGTAACTGAAAAAGCTTGTAGATTGGTAGGCAGGTCAACCCCAAACTGTACCGTCGCCTGTAATGCAACTTCTGAGGCGCTTTTTAATATTCAAGTGCCTACTAGAATTCACAATCCATTCTGGTGCAGCGGACACGGTTCAAGCTCAGAAAGTGCTCTGACTAAGCTAAGTGCTTGCTACACGCTACCAAGAAGGAAACGCAGACTTTGAAGGATCTACGTCTTCTTAACAACCAAACACTTTCTCCCTTCTTCAGTGGAAGGTATCTACGCGTTATCATTAATCCCAATCTCAGCTGAAAACTAAATATATAAACCACGATGGTTCTTTGGATATTCTCTTCCTCGTCCTATATTCACCTATGGTTCTCTCGTACGGGGGCCTCTTTAATCAAAGGCCACAACATCACAAACTTCAAAAAAGTTAAAAGTACAGCAGGGATAGGAACTCATTGAGCCCTACGGTCAACTCCGACTGAAGCACTTAGCGTTCTCTTCAACATCCTTCTTCTGGACATTCATGTCAAATACATGCGTCTTGAGATTAAGAGAACCCAGGTTCTGATTCGTGAAGTCAATAGGTCACTGCAAGGACTACAACAAGCCGCCATAAAAGGGCTCGACTTCAACACTTTACCTTCCAAATTGGCGAAGGAGTAGGAGCAGATTCCATACCGAAATCCTTTCAATTTGATAGAAGATTGCAAAATAAGTTGCTGAATCTATTCGTCCTGGAAGACCGGTAATCCTCTGCTGACTATCAGATGACTCTCTTACGACTCGTTAAGGGCAAAACCTTCCAGAAATTTCTATCGACTTCCAATTCTTGCTGGAATTAGGTTAGAAATCGGTGTCATCACCAGAAACTTACTTAACGTGGCGCTACAGTCCGGGGTGGACCTTGGCCTCAACCAACAAGCGTCCCCAGTTTCGCACGCTAAGTTGGTTAAGGCCTCCTTCCACTTGCGTGGGCCACCTGCGTCGCGGTCTTCCTCTACTGTATCCGATCTACATGACCCAGTCGCTGGAACTTTACTCTTCTGGCTAAGCCGACGTCGATGTACAGTCCGTACAGTTCATCGTTATATGTCCTCCTCTATTCACTCTCTATGAAAACGGGAAAGCAAATTACTCGAAGAATTTTCCTCTCAAAACAGCCGAGAGCAACCTCATCCGCTTTAGACAGAGTCCATGCCGCTGCGCCGTAGAGCAGGACTGGGACGATAAAGAACTTATAAAGGGTCACCTTAGTTGTTCGAGAAAGGGCTTTGCTACTCAATTGCCTTCTTAGCCCAAAGAAACAGCGATTGGCAAGAGTTATTGTTCGTTTGATCTCAGCGCTGGTTTCGTTGCCTGAGTTGATAGCGGAGCCTAGGTAGACAAAGTCCTTAACCACCTCAAAGTTATAGCTGTCTATAGTGACGTTCTGTCGGAAACGTCGGTGTTGCATGTGCTTTCTTGTTGACAACATATACTTCGTCTTGCCCTCATTGACCGCTTAACCCATCTTCGCCGCCTCCGTTTCGATACTCACGAACGCGCCAGTGACATCACGCTGCGTTCTTCCGATTATGTCAATATCGTTGGCGTATGCGATTAATTGGACGGACTTTTGAAAGATTGTGTCGTGAGCTTTGCACTATTCTTTCAAGAACGATGTTGAAGAAGTCGCATGACAGCGCGTCGCCTTGCCTAAATCCTGTCTTGGCATCAAAGGTCTCGGTGAGGTCTTGACCGACCTTGATGGAGCAGCGTGCATTCTCCCTCGTCATCCTGCACAGATGGACGAGTTTGGCAGGGATGCCAAAGCTAGACATGGCTCTGTATAGCTCGTCTCTATAGATGCTGTCATACGCGGCCTTAAAATCGATGAAGAGGTGGTGGGTATCGATTTGAAGTTCCTGATTTTTCTCCTAGATCTGCCGCAGTGTAAATATTTGGTCGATGGTGGACTTTCCTGGCCTGAAACCACACTGATATGGACCGATCAGGTTGTTGACGAACGGCTTCAGGCGTTCACACAACATGGCAGATAAGATCTTGTAAGCGATGTTAAGAAGACTGATGCCTCTGTAGTTGGCCATTTCAGAGGGTCTTCTTTCTTGAGAATCGGGCAAACAATGCTGAGGTTCCATTCATTGGGCGTACCTCCTCCGATCATATTTTAGAGATGAGTTGGTGCATGCTTCTTACCAAGTCATCGCCTGCCGCTTTGAACAGCTCGGTATTTAGGCCGTCAGCTCCAGCAGCTTTGTTGGACTTGAGCTTAGATATGGCAATTTTCACATCTTCCAGATCGGGTGGCCCGAATTGTTGGTCTTCATCGTTCTGGTTGAATGGTTCTGCCTGACAGCGGGATTTGCTTCGTCGTCGTCGATAAACAGTCTGCAGAAGTAGTTCTTCCATATTCTCAACATCGATTGCGAATCTACTACGATGTTCCCTTGTTCATCCTTGCAGGCTTCGGTTCAGGTTCTGTAGCCTTGGCAGGGTCTTTTTACCCATTGAAAAAACTTCCGAATTTCATTTCCGCGATGCTCCTTATTTTTCCTCTTGAAAAGCCGGTGTTCGTCTCTTCTCTTCTGCTCAAAGAGCTTGCGAGCAGGTCTGGTCCTTCTATGCAGCGCCGCTTTGTTTTGCTCCATATGCTTGCAGCCACTAGTCGTTAAACCAGGGGTTTCATTGCGGTGACCGAGTAAAACATGGCCAGGTCACATGGGTTGTGGTATCAAATCAGCGCACAAGCGCTATTTTTAGACAGTTTTCCATCCTCCTTTTGCCCGGCTAGTCCCATCGCAATTTCTGGATAGCGGTTAAGTTTGTTTTACACCAGTCTAGGAGCTTTGCTTCGTTAGGAATCGATCTGGTGCGACTCATCCTTATCTAAAGCTTTTAGTGGTTTCTTCACAAGCCTTAAGAGTTCCATGCAACTAAAACCAGTGAAACCTATTGCAAAAGTCCTAGAAACCGGAGAGAAAGCCCAAACTGCTGATACTCTCAGTCAATTTAACAACCATTAGCTCGCCTCAAGCACGTCACCCTTGCACTCTACAAGAAGAAGGACCGCTTGGACTCACCAGTGACGACAATAATAAACCCATCAAAAGTGGAAACAAAGAAAACCCCATGCCACCTTAATCGGGGATGTTGAATCGATATCCTGCCCAAGGAACGAGGACGACAATACGTTAGTGGCAGCCCACCACCCCGCGGATAACAACGGAAAATAGTTTGAAATTCGATTGTCCCATATCGATGGACTAATTGCGGCGCTATATGGCGCAGCACGGGGTGCCAAACGCACACAGGCCACAGCTATGCCATGTAACCCCGCTATCTCCTGCGATCGATCTAACAGAACCAAAAAAGAAAAAAAACTAATTGTGACACGAAACTGTATCGTGGTTCCATTTACTCACAATGTCCCGGTTAACTAGCTCAAGTGCTGCCGCTCTTGGCTCGTGGCACACCACATCCAGTTCTGACAAAAAATTTGTATTCCAAACTATCAACATGCTGGCCACCACGAGGTGTGCATTACAAGAACCTACGAGTCCTGGCGCATCGCGCAGTAAAAGGTGAATGCGGGTCGGATAAATGATGATAACCCCTTTGCAGTTGCAGTTGTGTATCTGGCTGCTGGCTACGCATCGAATTCGGAAGTCACAGCGCACCCGTTGAGAGAAATGGAAACGTTCCATTGCACAGTGGCGCGCATTACAATCATGTCCATGCCCGGCTCAGGCCCGCTGAGGTTGAAACAATTTGCCTACAACTCGTGCCGGCATTAGAGGAATCATTTCAGTGGCCGTTCTATAATGATTCTTCGGGGGCCTGTTGCAGCGGCTGCTGCCGATAATTCCAGAATGGCCAGCGGACACCAAACACTCTCTCGGTCGTCGGAGAAGACAAGTAGTTCTCCTGATGATAGGCTGCATCAGATGCATCGTCATCGGCTAGTCGGTTGGTCGGTCGGTCGATTGGTTGGCTGAATGACGACGTATGGCTACGGTGTGTTGAGCGCGAAAACTGGGCTATGCGGCCCATTTAATCGGCGATTATGCAAATTATTTGCGCCAATGATGCAGAGAATGCGCTGCCGCTGCCGGACGCACTGTGCCTAGAGAAGGTTGAGGCTTTTTCGAGACTCTCTCGGATAATGGTCAGCAATGGGTTTGGCTTTTGGCATCGGGAATTACTCTAATTTGACGCTCTAAGTGTAAACGTGAAATTATTCGGTGTGCACTCTGCGGAAGGCGGAAGGTGGAACACTGTTTTTGGTCACATTTGGTTCTTCGTGTAACGAGAGGTGGTGAGTGTGTGGACAGGCAAGCAAGTTGGGATTAGTTATGGCATGGGTATCGTATTTTTAAAGCTGAG
This sequence comes from Matsumyia berberina, assembly GCA_917880715.2. Classification (NCBI taxonomy): domain Eukaryota; kingdom Metazoa; phylum Arthropoda; class Insecta; order Diptera; family Syrphidae; genus Matsumyia; species Matsumyia berberina. The sequence continues at coordinate 98,109,495 of OU862871.1, forward strand.
AAGAACTTCGTCAAGGTCGTCAAGGTCGAAGGACAGCATTGTCGACGTGTAATACTTCAAAATACGTCTGTATTCTCGCTCTGAACTGAAGAGTGTGTTGACTTCAAAGAGCACTGTGTTCCGAATGGATTGTAGTCTAATAGCTTTTACCCTTGGATTCCACGGGAAGAATGATGTTTGTCGTGAGAATGCTGAACTGAGGGCCGGTGATTTTCAGGCAGATCATTGGGTGGATAGTGGATAACACTCCAAAGGCACCCAAGAGAAAACCCATTAGACCTGCTTGGGTCTGATATTTACTTTTCGCGCTACAATCCGGAGTGGACCTGGTCCTCAAGAAAAAAGCACCTTTTCGACAGTTTCATCGAAAATGTCCTCTCTTCCTTGCACTTAAATTGCCCAGGACAATCTTAATGTCATAGCTGGAGTCCTGCTCGTATGTTCTGCCTAAGAGCTCGTAGAAGCTGTTTTTGGTGTCGTCATCGTTCTCTTCTGTGAAGGTATGTGCGCCTATCATTCTTATGTTGGCAAATTTAGCAAAGAGCTGAATCGTTAGGTTAATGAGTTGACGAGGGAAAGAGGAATGTCACCTGACACACCTTTGTGTCCGGGAACCCAGCATAGTTTTACATTGTTCTGTGTGCCAAGAAATCCTAGTTTTTCGCCAAGAAATCCAGTGACGCACAGGCCTCGATTTTATTTCCGTGGTAAAAAGTAGCTTTTATTGCCGCCTGGCTGTCAATGAAAAAGGTCACACCATTACGTGGTATCGCCTTCATTGCAGCTTGTTTAGTGGCTGTTGTCACTGTCAGAACCTGCGCTTGGAAAACGCTGCTGTAATCTAGGAGTCTGGTTGACCTGGTTGACAATCCGCCTCCAACGCCAGTATCCATGGACCTGGTATTATCGAATAAAGGATGATTCGTCTCCCACTTTTCTCTACTAGGAACGGAGATTGAGGATTGTCTAGTAAAGTCCTTGTAGGGTGTTGTGTAGTCTATGCTTACAGCGTTCCCTATGTGTTTCGGCAGGATGATATCACCTTTCAATTTGACTTATTCGCAGAGCACTATAAGCAGCAGATTCTTGTACGAATAGGTTAAAAGGGAAGTGATTGAGTATAGTCTCTAGTTTCGGCGTGTTGGTGGTTCTCATTGCACCGGTTGTGTCAATACATATCATTCCCTGAACCTTTGCCAGTTCTTGCATTTTGCCTGCGACCAACCTAGGTTAGGTTAGGTTAAGGAGATGGCGAGGGGAGAGAGACCCCTCCGGTCAGTAGACACCCATTGTGATGCCCATTTTGGGGAGGAAGGTACCTCCTGGTCGTCGAGCAATGCACGAAGCACTCTCAAATAGCCCAGGAATTCGAATAATTTTGAACCCTAAATGAACTTTCATATGCCCCTGATAACTACCAAGGTGGTAAAGACATAGGCAGGGACGGAGGAAATGTGTTGTGTCCTAATTAACTTCCTCGTCTCCGGAGCCCCTGGAAAGGTCGTGCTCACTTAGCTTGAGCTTTTTCATGTGGTAGCCCGGAGTATTACGACTTCTAATCACTCCTACAAGGATGTAGAGGGTTTTCCTGTCCTTCAGCATGAGTGCATTTGTTCGGGCACCGCTGGCACTGTACTTTGGCCATAGTTTTCTAGTTGTTTTACAGGAGTCCAAAGTGCTCCATCTTCCATTCGCTTCCGCTAGAATCCTGATTCATGCGTCATGTTTGAGCTTACATGGCGGGACTTCTACTGACTTGTCAGCCTCCTCTAGGTGTAGCGCAGATCCTTTCCTTGCTAATTCATTAGCTTTCTCTTCATCAGCGACCAACCTAAGGGAACCTATTCTTCTGTAGGGATTTTCCCAAGTTTTGCTGCTTCAAAAGTGTGTTCTATGTACATCGCTGCATCATTGCAATGTTTCGTTCGTTGGGTCTCGTTTTTGGATTTTCTCCAAATCAGTTTTAGTTGCATTGACAAGTTTTCTAGTCTCTTTCCGAATAGTTATTAAGTCCACCATCGAAGTGATTTCTTGATTTTGGTTGTCCTTAAAGAACAGGCTTTTAGGAAGGAGGAAGTTATGTAGTTGTTTCGTCGGCAGTTTAGTGTGTACTCGCAGGACCGTGTATAGTTTTCTTACTTAGGTGGCGCTTCAGTCCGGGGTGGTCCTGGGCCTCAACCAACAAGCCTCTCCAGCCAGCTCGATCTTCAGCCAGCTGCCTCCAGTTTCGCACGCCAAGTTAGTTAAGGTCCCCTTCCTCTTGTGTGTCCGGGCCGTAGTATTGGTGTCCATCCGCTCTACATGACCCAGCTACCTCAGTCGTTGGACCTTCACTCTTCTGGCAAAGTCGATGTCGCCGAACAGCCCATACGTCGTTGTATCTCCTCCTCCATTCACCGTCTATGCAGACGGGACCGAAGATCACTTAAAGAATTTTCTTCTCGACACAGTCAAGAGCAACCTACCTCATCAACTTTTGACAGAGTTTATGCCCTTATTGACCGCTTAACCCATCTTTGCCGCCTCCGTCTCAATACTCACGAACGCGCCAGTGACATCACGCTGCGTTCCTCCGATAGCGCCGCTTTGTCTTAATTACGTCAATGGTCTCGGTGAGGTCTTTACCGATCTTGATGGAGCAGCGTGCATTCGCCATCGTCATCCTGCACAACCGGACGAGTTTGGCAGGGATGCCAAAGCTAGACATGGCTCTGTATAACTCGTTTCTATAGATGCTGTCATACGCGGTCTTAAAATTGATGAAGAGGTGGTGGGTATCGATTTGAAATTTTTGGGTTTTCTTTTAGATCTGGTTCAGTGTGAATATTTGGTCGATGGTGGACTCTCCTGGCCTGAAGCCACACTGATATGGACCGATCAGGCTGTTGACGAACGGCTTCAGACGCTCACACAACACGACGGATAAGATCTTGTAAGCGATGTTAAAAGAACTGATACCTCTGTAGTTGGCTCAGTTCAGAGCGTGTCCTTTAGATTTTCTTAATTGTCGTGTCGACAATCTCCCAGTTAGTTGTCGAAGCGTAAGGAGGCACTCGTTCACGCTCCTAAGGACTTCTTGGATTTCTCCTAAGGATTTCTTGTCTGATATCTTGCCTAAGTCTCCTAACATTAAATTCTCATCGGAATAAGTGGAGTTTCTGCAGCTTTCATCCACTTTTTGCCCAGCTCATTTCATCATGACATTAACTCTCTTGCAGCAGTCCAGGGCTTCCGCTAACTGTTCGCGGTCTGTTTTTCATTGTTCTTTTGTTCTTCTTCGAAAAGTGAGGTAAGAACACACAAGCATTGTTTCTGGATCTCTACGGTAGCAGAAGAATTTTTTAAATGGAATCGACGGTGCCGTCTTTAAATCCAGTTCAGTCGAATTTCTAAGATCTTGTATGTCCACGTATTTTGCGGTACTCAGGCCTCCAAGAAGAGCTTTATTCGGCTAACGTCCTTGAATAATACTCAAGGGATCTGAACCTTGAGTTTGAGCTTTGTGCCGTCGGTATACCTGTTTGGCTGTGGAATAAGAATTATCCATATGCATATTCAAATGAGGTTATCAGGCCTCGGACAGTAGGAATCCATCTGGAAGTGACCTCCACAGTTTGGTACCACGGGAGACAGGAGCTCCTGGGTCACTTCGGTTTCTAGTATCATCTGACACCATTCGGCGTGGCTCAGCCTGTCTATCGAGGTAGGCCCCCTAGTGGGATTATCCTAGTGGCTGTGGTTACCCAAAAGTGGGAACAAACGGCGTCCTAAGGGATCTATTAACATCTTAGATCCTCAGGGTGCAAGAGTTAACAAATGGGCCTCGTTCCCTGGAAGGAGTGTAGCTCATGCGTTTCACATGACTACGAATTGCACTGGGGCAGTACTCGTACTTTCCTGGGGCGTTGGCCAGCGCTTTTCCTTAGTCGTGATATTGTGGGTAGACCCACCATCAGATTAAGCCTCTTTGGGCAGGAGTTCACGTTAAGCCCACCTTGCATATATCTGTCTCCTTCCCTCCTCTGAAATACATCGAACTACATGTGAATGTGGTAACAGTTTTCCACTTTCTCTGTCAAAAAGTCCATCGCTTGTGCAACAAATACAATTGGCCAATGCCGTTGTTCCCAAGTTATACCTCATTACGTGAATGGAAAATTGAATTTGCATAGGCTCGTCCCTTTTTTTTCGCGCAAGTCTTTGTCAAAATTGATGGCTTCCCTCGAAAATTCCCTATAATTGCTGGCCTAAGTTTCGACAAAGGTGTTGCGGAACCCAAAACAAAATTACTTTCGAGATTTTGTAACCAAATTGGAACTGCCTAAGCGGCACATCAATCCGAGGGATTCGTAAAAAAAAAAAAATGCAAAACAAATGCATGTCGTCGAGGTTTTGGCGGCTTTCCTTTTTGTTCTTTGCGTTGAATGCGTTGCATAATTGCGCGCGGCGCGTATATGTATAGTATTGCGCACACAAATTGAAGAGCTGTGCGAGCCGACGCTATTCGCGATTGGGGTCGCGCAATCTCAAGTGATCTGAAGTACAAATGTTTTGATCGCACTCAACAATGGGTTCAGCCAAATGGCCAGAGTTTAATTGCACACGCGAATAAAACGCGGATTTACCGCTCTGTCAAGGTACCGACAGAATGGGTCTATGCCTTGGAATTGTTTCGGCGACGGCGTTTTTGAAGTTTCTTGTCAAGGAGTTTGCAACATTCAAGGTGAGGGGGAATACGTTCGGCGTGGGAGTTTTCCTAAGGATTCTATGGCCTACGCGTCCTTTTTCTTGACCTCAGGATCTGATTGAAACATTTTTCCACCATACGGCTTGCCCCGGTTCTCTCTCTCTCTCTCCCCCATACGACTCAATTCCATGAATCATTTCGCAAGTGCAACGAGGCACACCTCACGATAGGTTCGGCTGGAGGCTACTGCATTAATTTTCAATTTAATCGCACGAGAGCGCGAGAATATTTCAAAACCTCAAGTGGGGGGCGGCCAACATCACTAATTTAAATGTCGTTTCACATAAACGCACAAAGATACACAATGACGCAGCACCAGTGGAAGGCACTTGTCATCGATACATGACCACCAGTGGCCACAGAATATGTTTCGACAAAAAAAGAAAAAACGAAGAAAATTCATCTTCAGTCGGGTAAATTGATTTTCAAGAGAGAAAAGCAAGAGTGTCCCCTGTGATATAAAACATGGTCACCGAAAATAAATGGTTCCTTCGCGTTGAATAAATCTTCCCTTGTGTGAACTCCCTCCGGGTGCTCCGATTTGCATGTGGCGAGCATATGTGGCCCGATGGGTAAAAATAAACCACGCAACCTTCGTTATGCTTGGCTCCATTGCTGCTTGAACTTCCTCTGGAGATATGGCTGCCATCGAACAAGTATATGTGACCATGGGACAGAGATTGTGGAATGCAAGGGAATGTCAACTTCACAACATTTTGAGATGAGCATTTTGGTTCTCAAAAAAAAAAAAAAAAAAACCGGAGACGCTCTCACATAATTAGATAGTGCTGGGGGTTTCTTTGGTTTCAGTTGATGCGAGGTGTGCCATCAGAGTAATAAAATTAATTTGGAGTTACAATGCGAAGTTACACAGCAGTGGCGCCAATGTTTATTTATCGTTGAAATGTGTCTAAGGTGAGCTCGCTGTAGCTCGATTAATATTCTCTGTAAGCTTCGAATGGTGACTTTTCACGATCATTTCCCAAATTGGAATCGTAATGAAGCTACATATGCCAAATTGGAGTTGGAGACAAGTTGAGGAAGAATTGAGGTGCTCCTGTTGGCAAAAAGTTGTGCAAATGCGAGCGCTGAATGCCAAAGGTAAGTGGAATGTATCAGCATATGTGCACAGCTGTAGAGTCCTGCAAAGTTGGGCCTTCTACTCTGAAATGACGGACTTCGAAGAAAGATATTTGTTTTCCATCACAGCAGTATGGATTGTTGGCTAAAAGACTGTTGATGGGTGCCCTTGTTGTTGATGGATATGTCAACGGCTCGTATTGGTGACTCATAGTGTAGCTGAATTTCACAATTCTCCCGCGTGCAAGCCATCATTTTCATTTGCCCAAAAATCCGTGTGCCAAACAGGTCATTTTAGTATTTTCTACAGAATCTGCTGGCTCTCTAGGCTGCGACTGCCTTTAGGCGTCTCAACGAGAACTCACAAGTTTCGAAAACGAGTCGCATATGTCTTTCTTTTTCTAATACATATTTCCGAAGATTCCTCGTAATTAGATTATATCCTTGATACCATCTTCGTTTCCTTCCATGGTTACGGCGCTTCAGACATCCCTGCAGACCAACAGCCGCCTGCGCTTCTCCCTCAGCAAAAACGAATGTTTTGTCTTATCAGCTGTAATACTGGTTTTCTTTCCTGGACCTGTCTCAATGGGGATCATCTTTTGTACAAATTGACTCCTTTCGCACGCCCTGCATGCCTTATCAGCTTTGGTTCCACATGAGTTTCACGCCGTGTTTCTTGTGGATTGCAACATTCCTACCCGAACGCTCCTTTACGATGACACTCTTGTAGGTTGTTGCCCTCCAACCTTCTGCCTTCAATGTTTTTTTTCTCAAGACGATACCTTTCTTCTTAAGTATGTGATTCAGGTTGTTTTGTGCTCCCCAAACCGCTCTTTCTCTATTCTTATTTTCCTTATCACTAGCTGTCTCCGGTAAGTACCCAAGCACACCTAGTGAACTTTTTCAAAATGCCCTTTCTATCCTCTCAAGATGGACAGCTAAAAGCAGTCTGGGTGTCAAACCAGAAAAGACCAAACTAGTCCTCGGGACCAGGAAGTGCAAAATTCCTCCAATAGACGCTTCTTCTCTCAACGGCACCCGCCTGTCCTTTGCTAGCAATGCCAAATTGTTGGGTCTCATTCTGTACTCTTAATTAGACTGGAAAGGCAATACTATTGAACGCGTTCGAAAAGCCACTGCAGCGCTATACTGCTGCAAAAAAGCCATTGGTAAGAAGTGGGGACTCCAACGTCGTACCACGTCTTGGCTTTACGTGTCCGTTGTCAGACCTATACTCATGTATGTTCTGATCGTCTGGTAGGCGGCCTTAGACAGAGCCTTACAACGTAATCTATTGGGGAAAGTAAAAAGATCAACATGCATATGCATTAGCGGAGCACTAAGAACAACCCCAACCGCGGCCACTCGACGTGCTCCTGCATCTGCTTCCTCTAGATATTTTTGGTCAGCTGTTAGAGCAGCCATCAGACTGAAATCTTTCTCCCAATGGGCGAACAAACATATTGGCCACTCTTTGATCTTAGGTCCCTTAACTTTTAATCCGGAAAACCCTGACTATACACCGTCCAAGTTTCACCGTCCAAATTTCAACCTCAATTTCCGGACATCCATTCCTTCCCGAGAGGAGTGAGAGAGTGATGATCCCAGAGACGATCACTCTGTTCATACCTATACCGACGGTTCCAAAACCGAGAACGGAGTGTGATGTGGTGGTTCTCTGATATGCCTAATCTGAGCATCCTCTTCCGTCCACCTGACCAGCTACAGTTTATTCCAGACGGAAAATATGGCAATCAACGAAGCCTTATCCTAGCTTAGGCTCAATATGATATCCTTCAGGGACATTACCATTTTTTACCGAGACCCAGGCTACTATAAAATTCCTGGAATCGATAACATGTTCATCAAAAACTACTTCAGACTGTCACTCGTCTTTCATGGAGATGGCAGAACAATTGTGCTGGGTACCCGATCATAGGAACATTCTAAGGAACTGTAAGCCTTATGAACTCGCCAAACGTGGTACTTCTCTGGACATCCTCCCAGAATGGAGGAATCTGGGTATTTCACTTGCAACATATAAACTTCTCTTAGAGTAGGACGTGAGACAAACCAAAGATGGAGGATTGGTACCACGTGCCGTACCTCCTGGGAGATCTGGCCTATGATACTAAATCTGACCTCATCTATAAATTTGAACTTGCTCAAAAGGTCACTTATTAGGACCGTCATTGGTGTTCTCACCGGTCATTGTCCAATTGGCTTTCATGCCAGAAGGATGGGTCTCTTTTCAAATGACGTCTTCGGAGCTACAGGGACGAAGAGAAGGAAGACACGATCCTCCATTTCCTCTGCACTTCTCCTGCCCGATGGGATACCAAAAAAGAAGCTTTATCTATGTAGGAGCCTATTATTTCGACAACTTGGACGAACTTTCACATACTGAAGTTAAAAGTATCATCAGCTTCTACCAGAGCTTCAAATGGTTTCAATAAAGTGGGTGGCGTTTATCAGGGTATAGATCCAAGTGGTATCACATAGGTTCTTCCTGGCCTGCGTGTGTCTGTGGTTACCATAGATAGCCACCTTACCTACGTATCTATCACTCACGCTCTCAGTCTGGACTGTCGGGGTCAGAAAAAAAACACTGCTCCAACGCCTTTGAGATCTTCTCGTCCATTAAAAGGCTTTTTATGTTTTTTCTTAGTCCGACCGCAGTGATTCAGCCAGCAGCCTGTCACTGCCACAACCGAAAGTTCTTCTTTTTTAAGATTTGGATTTCCACGAATATGACCGAAAATGGTTGCCGACTCCTGCTGTAAGCTATCTGATCTCTCTCTTGCGGCGCTGGAAATTCTCGTACCATTAGGCTAGAGACAGCCGACAAACAAATATAGTGCCAGTGGTCTACATTTCCAGATTTTCGACCTTGAACGTATGGAAGATGATGCTTCTAGAAGGTGTTAACTAAAATAAACAAATAAATAAACAGCTAGCCCGACAGTTCGGGATAAGCCAGGGACTAACTTCTCGCAACCATTCATGTTGTGCGTGTTGCATTTTTCGCACGAATGGAAGGGACCTACAATTGATTACCGACTCCGAACGGCGAATTGAGAAGAAAATTATACTCCCGGAGGCTTGTCATTCCTCGATGAGAGGTGGTACCGCGAAAAATGTTCGGTGGACATGGATGGGGCTTTAACGCACGCCGCTTTGTCCGCAGTCCAACGCAATAACCACTGAGCCACGGTGACCACCAGAAGATGTTAAACCTGTCATTAATTCATCTGCACCACTTGGTCTGCTCAAAGTGCTTTGTGCTTTTGTTTGCTGCGTTCGTAAACATTAAAATCAGCCATTGGTGTTGTGTTGCTATCGGAAACTGAAGCCTAAGGCACGAAGGGTATTTTTGAGTCGCTCTTTGCACTCCAATACCCTCGACGAGAACTGTCTAATTTGCTCTGTCAATTCGGTTACCTTAAAGATCTCAGCTGGTCTGAAGCTAGTTCTTTAAACCATCATGGTTTCCTCTAATCTACTAGCTACAAAAATCCTGGTCATTCTGCATTTATTTCAAGCCACAAAGGATACATGGGAAATAAAATTTAAAATTTGAACAGGAACACCCTTCGAACTCTTCTGCATCGTTAGTGGTCATTGGCTTCTTTCTCCACAAACTGAATCTGTCTGTAGACAGGGGACATCGCTGCATTTCCTCGTGGAATCCCTCGCACTCAAGGAGGAACTTAATTTCATCGAATCGTCACTCTCGATTTATCGTTCCAATGAATAAATTCCTCCTCCACGCGATATCTACGCGCCGAAAATTGAGTACATGATGTCTCCGCAAATCTCTCCGATTAAAGATGAATTGATACCAACTATCCAAATCCAGCAGAATTTCCACCAAAAAATTAGATTTCTCCTCCATAGCCGCATATGGTACCTCCAACCGTAATGACAGTCAATCCGGCGAGTACTGCACTCGCTTCTGTATCGATATCAATGGATAAACCATGGCGCACGCTCGCTCGTTCTCCGCTCAACAGGTTCAACAGTTTGAGGTAAGTGCTCACCACCGTAGGATCTCATCTGATACCGATCAAGTGAAGTGGGCACGCAATGAGCCCGTAATTACTTCTATTACCGGAGCCACTGCCATGTTCTTCGGCGGAAGATATTCTGTGTCGTTCGCGAGCCACTGGACAGTGAAACTACCGTCACACAGAGAGTTCATCGTCTATTCCAGAGTAGAAGTCGTCGTCGTTGTCGACGTCGTCGCTTGGCGTTCGGTAATGAACATAACGTTTTCCAGTCGTTATCTGCTCATCATCAGGAAAGAACTCATTGTCGTCAGCGTCATCTTCATCGTTGAAAAGCCATCGTTGCTACTATGGCTTTCTTCATAGGCAGCAAACACACACACACACTGATATCCATGAGCACAGCAATCACGATCTAGATGTTTCCAATTGCATCGAGAGGTATTTTGGCGACCGCTTTACTTAGATGTTGGCCAATTGATAGGATAGGGTATCGTTATCGTCCATGAAGCTCCTAAGAATCGTTCTCTTCACTGAATGATGGGATGAGAAGGCGAACAACAAAAAGGTTCTTTACTTTCTCTGGAAGAATCCCATTTTGGGACGAACGACGACGACGTCAAGATCGATCGATGGTTCAGTGAGCAACGGTCCATTATGGTTTGGCAATTTGACAGCTCGCTTTGATTTTGCAAGATTTACCTGAAGTTCGGTCAGAGGAGGAGGAATGAGTAAAGCGGAGTTGATCATAGATCGCGGAAGTTCATATGTGTTGTGTACCTGGAGCAGTAATATCTGCACCGGCCACCTTCGAAAATGGGTTTCATCTGATCGAATTGTATATCGATAAGGCTGTACCTGGAAGTTTTAAATAGTTTAGGTGTGCATGAGGAACGACCTTTGCAGATAGTGACATGGTGCCACAGTAACATGGACTTGGTCTAAAAAGTTTTGATTTCATTGCCTGAGATGTTCTGCATTTAACTTTGTCATTGCAAATGCTCTTGAGATCATTCAATCCGGTTCCAGATGAAAGCATATTCAGAAAGAGAGGAAGCTCACAAATGTGGGAAGTTGGCCCAGTTGACTCTGGCCACTTACACCCCAATGAGAAGTACTGTTCTCGTTCTTGTGGATCCTGTCAACCACTCAATATTTTGGAGAAGAACAAGTATCTTTAAGGTATTCCTGGATCACAAACTAAGTTGGAAGGAGAATACCATAGAAAGGATAGGGGCCATTGCCTTGCAAGCCTGCAACAGAACCTTTGAGAAACAATGGAGACCTAAACCTGGCTTCGGCGACTGCATCCAAATCAAAATTGCTGACAAGATAGCCCGGATAGTCCAAGCGTGTAAGGAAAAGTGCAAAAATCAGCATACATATGTATTAGCGAAGCACTAAGAAGTATTCATTCCCCGTAGGGTTGCTATCAGAAATTGAATGAAATTAGAAGGCATGAACATAAAACCCCGGACACGCTGAAAATATTCAAATTAATCGGGGAAAGGGGAAGGGGAGAGGTTGCAATCACACAAACATATGCGAGCAAAGCCAATCAGTTGCTGTCCCACTCGCATCGGTCACGATCTACGCTTCGGCGCGTGACCATTTCCCTAAGAGAGGAAGGTTTCCACTAAATAATAAGAAGATCGTTACTTTGTAAGAACCCCACGCATATAAAAAAAAACCCCGGACAACCCTGTACACCTTTCAAAAGAGGACCTTTCAAGAGGAAAAAAAATGACGGATGGCAACCCTACCTCCGTGGCACTTGACGTGCTCCTACATCTATTTCCTTTAGATATTTTTGGTAAGCCGTCAGCTGCTAGCCATCAGACTGAAGGCCTTCTTTCAATGGTCACACTGCCACATTGAGCACTTCTCAATCTTAAATCCGCCAACGATTATCCTGAAAAACACCGAGAACACACCGCGTAAGTTGAACTCCAATCTTAACTTTTGGACACCAATTCACTCCTGAGAGGATAAGTGGTGATCTTGCAACGAATTCTCCACTCTTTTCTACACCGACAGTCACCTTACCACTGTAGCATATTTCAGGCGGAAATCATGGCGTTCAAAGAAGCATGGCGAAGAAGAATTCAAAGAAGCTTATACTTGCTGAAGTGGTTTCCTGTAAAGACCTCACAATTCTTGCTGATAGATTCCAGGCAAGGCCGATGAACTCGTCAAACATGGCACTATTCTAGATAACCTACCAGAAAGGCGGAGTCTGGATATTGCATTCGCTTCGTGTAAATATTCTTAGAATACGATGCGATCAGAAAGGTTGGGGAATGGGAACATATGACGTAATTTCAGAGAGATTTGGTCCATGCTAAACTAAGTCACTTACCTGTGCTGTATTCGGTGTTCTTAGTGACATTTGAGGAAGCTTCTTCTTGTTATTTCTGGTTGATATTGCTGGAGTTCGATTCTATGCAGCTCGCATTGCAGCAGTCCAACGCACTAACCATTGTGTTACGGCGATCACGTCCACTGAATGTATTTACATGCATAGCTACATATTATGAGGCCCATTCTCATGTGGATGACTTTAACAATGGAAGTTAATGAAAAAGGCCGCCACTCAAAGGTTCACACTAAAATGTAACGCTTAGGTACAACAGGTTACATTAGAACCACATTCGGTCATCGAAACGACCGAATTGATTGTAAACTAACTTATACAACGCCGCACATCGACTAAAACTTTAACTTCTAAAATAAAATTTCCCCACGGGAAGATTGGATCGATTAAAAGCTCTCGTGACTTCTTCTGTTTCGTTAGGCTTCCCTTACTGGGTCCGTTACGTCTCTTTTTCACTCAGAATCTTAGTTCGGGGTATCTTTTGAATTTTTTTCCGGAGTTTCTGTCTAATCTCGATTTCTTGTGCTATCGCTAGCATTTGGCTGATTGGAATTGAACCTATTTTGTGGGTTTGTATCCTATTAAAGCCCAAAACCACTTTGGCACATTAAATGCGCCGTTGTCTCCATATCCTCCATATCCGTCCGCTGAATTTTTTATTTAGTTTTATTTGAGAGTTCCTCGCGTGAGACCTAGAACCTATCTCTTAATGCAGACGGCAGAGACTTTTGTCGCCATATTAGCATACCTGCATAAAGCCTAGTTTGCCTAACATTTTGATTGTTCGTTCCTTCATGTCTGAAGAAACGCTTCTGTTATCCTTACATATGCTATCCGTTGTACCCTTTCCAGTCGCGGTAATTTTTGATGTTCTATACCACTCTACCACCATACCCGCTAACCCTGAAACTTCGTCAAGACAATCCCGTCTGAATATTTATGTCTGAATTTTTAAGCAAATTATCCATCAACTTATTGATCAGTATGCTGCCAACTGTTCAATTAAAACACTTTTACAACTGTTTACCCATTTTCCACCATGATCCTTTTAATTGTTTTTACTGGAAAGGACAACTGGCTGACCGGTTTGAGGGATCTCGCAAGCTACACGGAAGCGAGGTCCTTCCTACTAGGTTTTAAAAGGAATACAAGATTATTTCCCCTCTAATTTACTAGTATAGTCCTGTTGCTAAACAAGTAACGTAAGCATATTCCTGTAAGCATCGGTGCAATGCAGTCGTTCCTCCACGTTTACTTTTGGCGTCTACGTAGAGTTCTTTTTCTTTTTTATCTTCTTCGCTTTCTATGCACCAGGACTATCTCTACGCATTGCATGACTAAAGGCCTTTCTCACCTCCTTCTTTTGGAAGTCAAGACCCATGTGTATGGGCAGTGTTGCCAAGGTGTTTGATTCATTTCACCCACGTACTATCTTTTCTGTGGTCGCCGTGACTCACTGGTTAGTGCGTTGGACTGGTGCGCGAGTTGCGTGGGTCCAAGCCCCAATCATGTCGAACATTTTTCGAGGCACCACCTATTGTCTGGGAATGACAAACCTCCGAGTATAACTTGTCATGAAAAGGTTCTCAATTCGATGTTCGAGTGGGGATGTGGGGGTCCCTTCCATTCGTGCGAAATATTCAACACGCACAACATGAATGGTTTCAACTGCGAGAAGCTAGGCCTTGGCTCATCCCGAGCTGTCGCCCCAGCTATTTTTTTTCTTTTTTTACTATCTTTCCTGCAGTCCTAGCTTTAGAAGCGAGTCGAATGTTAGGCAGAATGGGTCTATAAAAGAACAATGTGGCTCAGTCCATGTCCCTCCAATTCAATATTTTTTAGAAGATGTTGGCCTTGAGTTAACCAAGATCGGTGCAGTTCCTCTGGGAACAATTACTTATTAGATTTTCTTTTTCTACAAATTCATGTAACACATTTGCTCTGCAGTTGCCTTTGGTGCTGGCCCACACAATACTATCAATTGGTAGGTCTTCACGTTTTTTGTTGCAGTTCACCACTAAAGATCCTCTGGGGAAGGGGGTTCTAACGAATCATAGGGTAAGTGGACAGAACCGATTGCATGATGGACATGTGTGGTGGCAAAACCGCTTGTACACTATGTCTCACCAGAACACAAGACTTAATCCCATCTCTAGATCGAAAATAGTGCCAATGGCAATGCCGTCAAGTAGTCCTCTTGTCTTTCAATGAAAGATCCAAGGTTTCGGTATCAGTTTTCTCTTCATCAAAACATCGAGTCATCATTCCTGGTGCTGCGCTGCTGTGATAAAGATGAAGTTGGCGTTCCCTGAAGTTTTGGGGGGGATGGTCCACCTCCCGTCCAACTAGTTCGAACCTCGTTTTCATGAGGTCGAATCTGTTATTATTCTTACGGCTGGCTTGCATTGCTGAGTTCCTAGTGTCTTTTGGAATTTGTCAGGAACTAGCACGCAGTTGAACTTGCCATATCTTCGTCCAACCGCCTCAGCCTCATCTGTTGAACACCATATCTTCAGCTTGTTTCCGTCTGTCGCTGCGTCTCCATACCTCTCTGATCAGTAATGACTGTTACACAGGAGTTTTGTCTACGTTTTTTTCTTCTAAGTTTCGCCAGGAACTAGTAGAATCAGTCTCTCCACGTCTTCAAGAATAAGGAAGTGGTCCACTTTAGGTCGATTTCGCCCCAAATCAATACAGTACGTTGGGCTCAGACGCTATTCACTCCCACTGTCGATAACACTCATCCGGAAATCGCTCGTCGTTGGGATCGCATAGGTAGCATTGACTCGCTTCTTCCCACCATAAGGTTTCGACAACTTGGTGTGGCTTACGTTTCTCTGTGCTTGGCTCAGACTGCTTCACTGTAAAGCTGTTTTGTAGTTTCTATTGACTGACCGGTCGAATCGTGTTTCGCATGCAAGTCCCTTTTCGCCTGAAGCCAGATTTGACAGAAATGGTAAAAGAAAACCTTCCCGTCAAGCCGAGTGATGGGTCTTTACATGCGTACTCGTATGTCTCTGCAATAACACAATTTCTGTCTTCGACTCACCTCTACTCCCACCGAACTCCCCATTGCTATCAGATTAGCATCCCGCACTTCTTTCATTGCCACCGCGGATAGGGTACATCTCAATCCCATCCACACGACCTCTAGCTTCTCTTCGTTTTCGTTCTTCCATCAAGCGGAAATCAAATGACAAAACAACCACGCGGGAATGTCAGTTGGACCCATATGGCTCGCGGACCTCGGACATGCGTATGTCCATTGACAGCACACTGTCTCCGACGAAATCTTCCATCAAAGGGGCTTGGTGAAGATTGTGCACTGGTGCAGTAGCTGGAATCATTAACTGAACATATTGAGCGGAAAATATGCCTCTTGCCCGCCGCAATGTGGACATAAACATTCGTCGTTGGATTTTTATTTTCAGATTTCGGGATTGGAATCATTCGAGGAAGTGGCTATGGCTACTGGTCGCATCTTGATTGACAATTTATCGTCGATCGATCGACAGTTTATGACAGAACAGTGCCTCGTCTTGGTCAACAATGGAAGGTGATGCCGAGATGCATGTAGGTTAGATCGCTGTCGCAGAGGAAACTAATTTGTTATTCATGGTGCTCTGTGGCGGGAGCGTCACGACACACCGGGTATTTCATTCAAATTTTGTTCAACTCGGGGATCGGTGACTTATTGTTGTGTGTGATGTGGTTAAGGTGTGTACACAGATTCTCATGAGATGTTGGGATGCATTATATCATGTGTACAGGGTGGGGAAGTGGATGCAACATGTCCATCGGTCTTAAGGCGCATCTGGCTTGGAATTAGATCAACATTTTGACATTTAACAAGCATTTGTCGTCCAAAGACAACACACAGCTTGTTGACAACTTATTCGAGCTTAAAACTGATCTACGTCGCGTTTCTTCCCACCCTATACAGTGATGAGGAGGCAGCACTATTTCTAGTGCTGATCGACGATCTTCGTTGACGATCGTTGTTGGCCCGAAACAATTTGTACATTTGATCTTCTGGAATGATCTTCGATGGCACTGATTGTGGCCCATAGCTGCATCAACCAAGGGAGAGTTACGTTTATTAGATGACGGATATAATCTCGTGGAGAAGAGCACGATGGTAATTGTTGCCGTGCCCATCTAGCTGACTGGTTGGTTAAAATGCTCTTTAGCAGTGTCAACTGTGCAAATTTGGGTAACGAGAGCAAGTGTTGCATCTGCATCTGGCACCACCCCCTGCCAGTCTCACCCATCGTCGACATGCGCGCATGTCCTTTAGCAAATTTGTCTTCATAATTGGAAATGAGCATTAAAGTTCCACAGCGATAAGGATCTCCGATTGAGGTCTATTCTTCGGTGTGATAGCACCGGTAAAGGTACCACATTTCCTCGGTAAAATGCAGTCAACCCACTGTACAGATACAATCGGGGTTTCATTAGGAGTTTGTCCGGAAGATTTTCCGATTCACATTGTCACAGATCACGGACTGGGTTGTATGGATACTTCATGGTTCCATGTGGACTTTGTTTTTTTTTTTCGCTTTTCGGGGGGAACATCAATTACAGTTTGTGTAGCCGTGTGCAGCAAGAAGTGGCTGCTAGGTGCCCACACAGTTCATGAATGCAGTCCGCATTGATGAGAGAGGACGTGGCCTGACTCTGACTGTGCGCGGACTGTTCGCGGATTGTCCGCCCGTGTTTTGTTTTTGTTTTGATGAATTATGAAAAATGGCACACCTTTGGGAGTTGGGAGACAACAATTCATTTGGGTGCGTCAATTTGTCTTTTTGGCGAGTTGTGTGGAGCTGTGAGGAGCTGGAGACGAAATTAAAATCATAATACAGCGGGGGGAGAGCTGACTGGAGGAGGGCCAGCCCTGTGCCAAGTGTTTGCTTGACAATTGACGTAATTTCTGTCCACGCAGGAAATGACTTGGGGATCGAGGCAGAATTGCTCTGAGCCAAGACGACGAATATATTACGGAGAGTGCGCGCATTCTATTTAAATGAGATGCAAGTTTGTAGGACACGGGCAATGGAATGGGTAAATTGGTCGGCACCACGGCCGATTTTGGTATGATTGCGGTGAATTATATGAATAGTTTGCATATTTTAGCGGCCATCACAATCGGAGTGTGGAATGGCCGAGGTTTTATGCTTCAAGAACACGAAATCGGCTGGTGAACAGCATCAAACAGCAGTTTTAGTTCTCTTAGTGCAGGTAAAAGAGCCCGAGCGGCATAGACCTTTGATTTTTTTTCAAAAATCACGGCTTAATAACTTAGCGTCATCAATTTCCCAAATACGATGTGTTCTGCTAGATGTGTGCCTGAGGACATCCTTCATCGTATCTCCTTTGAAAAGTTCTCCAAGCCGAGATTACCGTCATCTTCCAGGCTGTGAATAACGTTAAAGATGACCGATTTGTCAAGAGAAAAAATGTGGAGCTGAAGGAAAACCATGCAACCCTACTGTGTTGCAGTCGTATGTGGACATCATTAATGTTGGAAGGGCGTTCCATACTTTTTCAAATTGTCCTGTGCTAACAGCAATGCAACAGGTGCTGGCCTTTACTGAACCAGTGGTCAACCAGTGACCGATCTTGTTGAAACAAGAATCCTCTTCTCTTGAACTGGTCTTGCTGTGCTCCAGCATCTTTTGCCTCTCGACCTACACATAAAAACACCGCACTATGCAGCGCAGTCAGACTTAAAGAATCTGGGTGCTAGAATGCGCGGCCATAGCAACATCCTGGACTCGCTACGAAAAGGACTACATCAACCCCAAATTAAACTTCAGGAAAAACTTCCACGTGGGATTCCCCACCCGAGCACAGTGGGAGAAAAACGAAGTGGTTAAGAATTTAGACACTGTCAACTACATCGATGGATCAATGGATCACCCCACTGCGGTGTAGGGGCCGGTGTCTCCTCGGAGTCTCTGAAATAGCAAGATTATACCGCTTGCTAGATTTTGTCAGCGTCTTCCAGGCGGAACTACTGGTAATCCGAGAGGCTTGCACGCAAATAGGACATGAACAACGCACAAACAAAACATTGATATCCTCATAGATAGCCAAGCTGCTATCAAAGGTATTGACTCGGCTACCATATCCTTCAAACTGGTAGAGTGCCGGAACAAGCTTGCCCGCTTGGGCAAACGGTTCAGGGTCACACTGCTATGGGTTCCAGGGCACAGTGACATAAAAGGAGCGTGCGGATGAGTTGGCCAGGCAGGGCTCAGCTCTACATTGCTCACTCGCGGCAAGGGTCCCCACCCTGCTAGGAGCGGTTAAAGGACAAATCCACTTACACTTCCTGCAGAAGGCCAACCTCCAATGGATTAACCAACTGCGCCATATCGAAGGAAGATTAGAACAAAAGATGTTCTAAGCTGAACCCTCTCAGACTACCTATATTTTGAAGAACAAATTGATTTTTTCGTGTCGATCGTGGGCCAAAGGGTTCAGGCAGTTGCCCTTTTATCCAGTTGGACCCATTTCACATTCGACCTGCTTGTGGCTACATAGGCTTCCTCCCGTTAATATATTTGAGCGGAATTCCTATAAAGAGAAGGGCATTGGAGAGATGTAGCTCAAGACTTTACTTGCAAATGCGTGCGCACTCTTAAACGTTACCATTGTATTCAGTGTTCTCCAAATAAAGTCACGTAACGTAACGAATTGGCCTTAGATTCTCTTTTGACTTCATTACCTTCATCCCTATGATATCACTTCAGTCCGGGGTGAACTTGGACTTCAACCAAAAAGTGTCTCCAACCATTTCGGTCGATAGCTAATAGCTATCTGCCTCCAGTTTTGCATCCCAAGTTAGTTGAACTCCCTTTCCATTCCCGAATGCCATCTGAGTCGGGGTCTTCCTCTACTGGACAGTGACTCAGGGGTAAATTTCGAAGATTCGAACGAATGGTGTTCATTCGGAGGGCTGGTGTTTAGTCACTGTATTTGGATTCTTCTGACTAGATCGTTATTTCTGTACAGCTGGTCAAGTTCGCCGTTCCCTTATGTGGAAATTTCAGAACCCTTCTGCTTGTGACAACAGGCTCACGAGGCACGTCGAAAATGGCTCTAGTTCTCACATCAACACAACTGAATAAGAAGACCTGACGTTGAGTTCGAACAAATCCTACCTGATGTCAGGAGTTTCAATCTCAGGAGTTCCAATATAATCGAAAGGGAAAAAATTTCTTGGAATCGACTGTGATAACTTCTGTTTGGAAGAAGTCATTGGGTACAGAAAGGACATCTACACCCTGTGGGTGCAATACAAGAAGTCGCGAATGTAGGAGGTACTCGTATACCAATTCAAAACTTCTTGAAACTGTTACGGCTGTAGAAGATTATATTGTTGATGGAATGTGTTTGTCTTTCGCGACTTTTGGTACTGTTAACTATTTGCTTCAGGCAGATACTACGTTTGTGTCACGTCGATTGTGGCTAAGACCTCTCTATTGGTCAATCCAACGTTCAACGATCTGAATGCCTTTAAGATTGCTCTCATCAAGAACGGATCCTTGGCTGTGGCCACTGATGAATTCTAAATCAGTTTCAGTTTCTACTCTGAATGAGTTGGATCCTGTTGTGTTGGCTTTGATGTTGAACCGTGAAGACTGTTGTTTGACCAAGAAATTATGGTCAACTTGCTGGAGAAAAGATGGCCATCCATCGAAGGCCGCGAAGAAGAACTACTGCGGATTTATGACCAGCCTCGATCGTCTTTAACAGAAGTGGCCCAAAATACTCTGGGAACACTGATTCTCGTCGTCCTTTTTGAGAAAAGTAATACAACCCGCTTTTACATCACCAGATGTTGATGTATGATAACCTAATTCCAACATATGTCTTCTGTATATTCGCTGGTTATCAAATCATCCACCGATTCCAAACAGCATTAACACTGCTTCCCAATGACCACACTAATTTCCTAATCCCTTCCCAAAGGGCTTAAGCTCAAAACTCAATACGTCTTACGTGCCAGATATCCTGTGATTCTACCTAAGAAAAAGAGAGAAAAAAGTCATTAAAATTACAAAAGAGGCTGAAAGCACTTTAAAGAATCGCCCTCATGAGAGTGGAGGGTGGGTGACAGTGTTCATCCTAAACCACAACAGCAATCGAATGCCAAAGACCACAAGTCACCGCATGGGGGTGGTGTTTCCAGTGCAAGTACCCTTATGACTGAGACCGCAGAAAACTTTTCTAATTGAATTTTTACTTCCGATAAGTGTACCGACGACAACGACGACGACAGCCATATCGAGATGAAAGAAAACCGAAAAACAACTCTAATGTGGAAGTTTTTCTCCGCCACTCGTCTGTCCGTCCATTCACTCCACGGCACATAGGTAATTTCAAAGCGCTCCTTCGCACTTATCAGATGGACATCACGTTTTATCGCACTGAGCCCACATTTTTTTTTTTTTTTTTTTCAAAATTTATCCTTTTGTGCGCCACACAGAGTTGGTCCTTGTTCTGCAGGTAGCAGTGGTCATATTCGGGAATTAATCATGTTTCACAGTTTTTCCTTTCAAAAGGTAATCGAATCGGGCATATCCTGACATTATATCACTCACATCCTGTGTTGTGAGAGAGTGTCTTGGCTGCTCAAATAACCTCCATATTCATCGTCAGGATATTCGAGGCTTCCCTTCGGCGTTTTTTTTTTATCGATCGGATGACATGGTGCATGGAGGAGTACTTACAGGCGGTCCAAGGAGAACAATGTCCTCGGGCGTATGGCAGTGCAATTTGTGTAGGGGATTTCGTGTCGTCATTGTTGTCCTCTTTCACTGTTATCATGTAGATATCTACTTCGGTGCATTGTTCGGCGAGAATGTTGGAAAGAAAATTGGAAATGAAAATTTGTGTGGACCGATGGGAGTTTTTTTTTCTTCAAATTTCGTTTTGGAATGGTCGGGGAAGTGGTTCATTGGTGAAAGTCCTCAGGACCTTTCCCCATCGATAAAAAAATGGAGGAAAAATGATGGAATGACACAGGATGGAGAAATACGTCCAATGGCTTTGATAATTTTACTCAACGAATTGGTAAGAGTCCTTGCTAACACTGTGACTGCATTGAGACACTCAACCCATGTCTGGCTATCATAGGTCCATCTGCGACAGATTGAAAAATCTGCAGTCCAGATGTCCACTGTGTTTCAAAGTCCATTGAACTCTAAGGACCTCCGATACATGAATCGATTCTCACGGCATCTTTTCCTAGATACATCCACCGAGAGATACTTATCAGAAAATGAGTATCAGAAGATTAGCCAAATTTGTTTAACAACAGTTCGTTAAAAATAAACACTTCGATGTGTTTGACAATAATCCTCTCAAGTGGGGGTAGGTACTCATGATGCACAGGTAGCTGGGTTGTTCTCGTTTTGATGTTGCACCTGTCCACTTGTGTAGGCTCTAGATTCATAGAAACGCATTTAAGGATCCAAAATCTCAAAACTAGAAGCAATGGATGTCAAAATATTCGGATCGTCGGGATCGAGATGCAGTCTAGGTACATGGCAAAAAAACTGTCCACGATATTATCACCGGCGATGGAAACTATGCAATTTTTTAGCACTTAGGCAAGGATCTACAAATGGAGATTGAGGACAAGTCTAATGCGGATGAACGACTGCAAAGTGACACTTCACCTATTTTTGCAATCGTAGCCAATTTAGATAGGTAGGGAGGTAGGTAGAGTGACTTTCTATGTGAATCACTGACAAACGAAGGCTAGGAAGGCCCTTTATGATACTACTTGGATCTATACCCTGAAAAATGCCACTCACTTTATTGAAACCAATTGGAGCTCTTGATGAAGCTGATGATTCTTTTGACGTCAGTATGTGATAGTTCGTCCAAGTTGTCGTAGTGATAGGCTCCTAGATAGAGCTTCATTCTGTGGGATAGGGCAGGACAAGTGCAGAGGAAATGGAGGATCGTTTCATCCTCCCCTTCATCCCTGCAGCTCCTGCAGAAGTCATTTGAGAAGAGTCCCATCTTTTTGGCATGAAGGCCAATGGGACAATGGCCAGTTATAAGGATCAATCTTTAGATCGAGCGAGATCTGTCGTACGGCACGTTGTACCAAACCTCCTTCTTTGGTTTGTCTTTCTGATCACGTCCTACTCTAAGAGAAGTTTACATGTAGCTAGTGGAATACACAGATTCTTACGACCTTGCAAGATGTCGAGAGTAGTACCACGTTTGGCGAGTTCATCGGCCTTATAATTCCGTGGAATGTCCCCATGACCGGGTACCCAGCATAGCTGAATGTTAAAATGTTCTGCCATCTCCATGAGAGATGAGCGACAATCTGAAGTAGCTTTGATGACAATTTAGGTACACAGCATGTAAAATCCGAGGGATAGTTTGAGTGTCTCTGGGTAAAAAAGTGCTTGTGTCTCTTCAATCTTCTGCTTGATTCTTAGCTAAGTGAATTTAGTTTTGCATATGAACTTTAGGTGATTTGGTATCCCAACATGATACAGCCAGTGTCCCTTATTGGTTAGAGAATGGAATTCGTGCATGTAGAGCGGATACGCATCAGTGTTCTGGACCAGAGGATTTTCGATTCTACCCAGATACTGACCTTAGGTTAGGTTAAGTCAGTGGGCAGGCGAAAGGAAGAACCATTCGCCACACTAAGGTCAATTCAGACCCATTGTGATACCCATTGGGGTAAGAGAGTGTCCCTTACCCGTAAGAACGCTACCCATGAATCCTCATGGGCCTCCTCATCGACACACCCCCTACAAAGGTCTTCTTCTGTAACTCGAAGCTTTTTCATATAGTATTGCAGCGTATTGTGCCCTGTGATCTGCAGAAGCCTTAACGAATTTCGGCCATATTTTCCTTATAGTTGCACAAGTGTTTAGAGAGGTCCATCTGTTGTTAGCCTTCCTTAAGGCTCTATTCTCTGCTTCAAGCTTAAGTGTGCAAGGCGGGATGTTCACCGAAGTCTCGGCTTGTTCCGTGCTTGTTGCCGAGCCGTTTCTCGTCAGTTCGTCAGCATGCTCGTTTCCTAGTATTCGCTTCTGTCCAGGGACCCAGCAGAGTGTCACCTTGTGCTGTGTTCCAAGAACCTTGAGCTCTTCTCTTAAGATACTGACCTTAACCAGCTAAGGGTTTTTTGGGATGCAAATCTGGTCACTTTTACTTCCCTGGCTGCTATACACCCAGAAAAGAGTATACTCTCTGGAATTAGTGAGGTTTTCTAGGACGCACAAGAGATTCCATATAAAAAGAAGCACAGGGTCAGAGCTAAGCAGGTATTTCCCGACTTTGGAAGAAATCTGCATAAATCTAATCGATGATCGAAGTTGGATTCATATAAAGGATGGGGCGTGTTGCTCTGGACAGCAAACAACATACACTGTGCCTGGGGAACAATCAAAAATGCAAACTCTAATGTGCCACTGCCTACGGACGAATGATGCTGAGAGTGTGGATGAAACACCATCCAAGATCGATATGATTCAAAGAGAATCCGATCAATTCTCGAACTGTTATCACACCTTTTCACTTCAATCTTCGATTGAAGAACTCAAACTTTGCATCCACACCTCAAACGCAAAGAGTTACTTGATCTACAGAATTTTAATTGACATTTAGCCTGTCAATCGTAAAAGGAAAACCTACGGCAGCTAAACTTCCCATTTGTCCATTTAAACCGCTCAATTCTGTCACTTACAACATCATCATCATCATTCGGTCGACGAATAAGGAAAATTTAAAGAAATCAACGACTGAGGAGTGTGTGCCTGTGCGAACCGCCGCCGTCAAGACACCACACAGACAGAGTCACAAGAAGGCAACCGTAGCGGGGCCGAAGACAATTAACCACGAGTTGGCGGGATATATGGGCGAGCATCTGACGAAAGGTGTGTACATTGTACCATAGATACACTTCGCTGACTGCGGATCATTAAACACATAATGGACACTGAAAACACATCCACAACCAAAGTGGTGGAGGCGAACAGAGTCGAAGACTCGACTCGACTCCGGTCGAAGCAATGAATCGGAGAATCGCTAGATTTTTCATTGCCGAGAATTATGAATTACGATGAGGAGTCTCGCATCTGGTGGCTGCCCACGCACTCGGGCAATCCTCATTGCAACGGACAACCAAGAGAGAGGCAGAGAAGAGAACAAACTGAATATGTTTTCAGAGATCAATAACCGACCACACAGTTCGGAAACGTACCTGGATTCTCTCCCATTTCCGACGACGACCAAGGCGAAGACGAAGACGTCGACTGTTGGTTGTTTTCATTCATAAATCCATTGCGCGGATTAGTCATCGGTGGGTCTTCTCGGATAGATACCCATTGATGGATCGCAAGATGAGTGAATATGAAAATGATTCGTTATGCCGATGTTAAGTGGCACAACTGCATGAAGCGTAGAGATACTGTCAAGGTTTCCAAGGCACGGTCATGTGGGTGCACATTTTTGCAATACCATCAGAGATATCTGTTTTGAAACCTCTATCATGCGGAGTGGCAATGATATAGCTGGGCCTACAGAAACACACTTACTTGCGATATGTCCGATTATAGCTTCATGGAGCATCATAGACACGGACCATAGTCGGGCAAAGAAGTAGGAAGAGGCTACTGCCGGACTCTATAGAAAAGAGAGACGCAATGCTAAGACGAAAGACGGAGAAGGAAAGCTTTGACAAAGACTCAGTCTAATCCAAAGACCTGAGGATCTAAAAGGAAGATTAGAGTCTACTTAATATTGACGAATCCGATGGCCAGAGAGACCGCAATATTGGAGTTGAGATCGACCTGGGTTGCTGGAGCTCTCAGTATAGCAGTGAGCAGAAAAGCCCACCATTCTGACAAGAATGCCTATTAAATGCACGCTATCTCTTCTTTTAGACAAAAAAGGCATTCTTATTTGGAGTACTATCATTCGAATTGTCAGCGCTCATCGACTTAGTAACTAGAATTGAAACTTCCATTGACAGAAAGAAGATATTCCTTGTCGCCTTTCTAGATACGTATATCGAGGGTGCTCTTAATCACTCTTCATATGAATCCACAAAACGCGCATTCAGCAGTATGAACCTCTCATCAACCATAAGCAAGTGGATTATGTCCATGCAGGGTCCAAGTAGGTTGGTTCACACCAACGTCGACGATGTTGAAATATCAGCGCTCACAACCCGAGGATGTCTTCAAAGCGGAGTCTTGTCGGAACTGATCTAGTCGCTCGTCATTTACAGCGTACTTGGCTATCGGTTATGCAAACGACGTGGTGGTCATCGTCAGTGGCAAATATGAAAGCGCCTTTTCTTAAGTGCTGCAATACGCACTATTTGAGATACAAAAATGGTTCACCGAAGAAAGCCTCTCTGTAAACCCCGAAAAGACATCTATAGTTCCTTTTGCCAAAAGAAGAAACATAAGTCTTCTAAGTCTAAGGCGAAACCATTCAGTTCTCGCAAGAAGTAAAGTACCTTGGGGTAATCCTGGACAGTGAATTCTCCTGAAAAAGCCACAAAAGCACTGTGGACCTGTCGCCGCTTCTGTGGCAACAACTGAGGATTAAGACTCAAAATCATGCTCCAAATCTACACCTTGGTTGTCAGATCTACTCTGACTTATGCGGCAGTAGTCTGGTGAACAAAAACAAATGTGCCCACCACAGCCAAGAAACTGGAACGGCTTCAATGCCTAGGCGAGATCTGCATGACGGGTTGCCTGCGGTCCACCCCCACCGCTTCGCTTAACGCCGTTGTCAGTCTACCGCCAGTTCGAATCCATATAGAAATGCAGGCAAAACTCAGTCTGGATAGACTCTTCCACATAAACAACATCAGCTCCAAACATTCTCCTGACAGTCACCTTAACAAGCTTCCCTCCCTACTCTGACAGTCAAGCTGCCCTGAAAGCATTGAACTCTGCTACGATAGAATCGAAACTAGTCCTAGAGACAGTCAAATGGCTTCTAGAACTAGGTCATACTACACTGGATCCCCGCTCATAAAGGCCACACCGGCAATGAAAAAGCGAACTGAAAGGCCAAGATAGGTCTAACTTCCCCCCTCCCTGGTTCTGACCCAGCCCTTGGGGTAAACAAATCCATCTTTAAAAGCTACATGAGGGAACAAACCCTGCACATATCCAACGCGATTTGGACGGGAAGTGTAGGAAAGTTTGGAAATGTACCAACAACTTCTTCCCCTATCTATCACAAAAGAATCTTCTGAATCTGAGCAGGAACTACCTTAAAATTCTAACCGGCATCCTAAGCAGCCATTGCCGACTAAAACGGCACCTAAACAAGCTTGGCCTGTCACCGGACCCTACCTGCAGGATATGCTTAGAGAGCGTCGAAAGTTCTCTCCACATCGTCACATAGTGTCCCACCCTCATTCATGTGAGAAAGCTTACCCTAGCCAGTGAACTCGTCTCACCAACGGCAATTGCCACGCTCAACTGACACTTCTGACAGCCTCTGGAACAGACAAACTGCTCTAAACACATGAGACAGGACAATTGGCCTCTATATGAGGGGGTGGAACAGGGAAACAAAATATCAACAATGGCGTCTTTCCAGATCCTTCGTTGAATAGCCGAATGGTCTGTCATCTGAACGACACCCGATGGAATGTAGTGATTCTAAAATATTCAGAGCTACCCGCTGCCTTAATATTCAATCTTTGCAGATTGCTGAGGACATCTTGATGACTAGGGGCCTTATGAATGAGCCAAGGACTCGTGCAGGGAAGAGAGCGCCTGACTTCTTAGGGTTGGTGGTCCGCAAACCTCTCAATTATACCCTCAGAGGTCTTCATTCCCCGATGAGAGGTGGTACCGAAAAATGTACCACCATCTCTCGTCGGTAAATGACAAACCTCCGACAATACAATTTATCATGAAGATGCCATTCGAAGTCGGCACCAAAGTGTAGGTCCCTTCCATTCATTCGAAAATCCAATACTGGGCTGTCGCGCTAGCTAACCTTTTTTTTTTTTTAATAAGACTCAAGCCGGACTTGTGGATGTAGATTTGGAGTTGACGGCTGCAGTAGCACTGCAACCAAGTAGGTACACCTATCGTGCTTTATCATTCTCTGATGAGATATAGGCTCCCAGGTGGGTCCTTCTTTTGTGAATTGCAGCTTCCCATACCCTGAGAAGGCGTCCTAGTGTTTCTTCAAGACGCTTTCAATCATCTGCAGTGCCCATCCTATTCTATACTCAGTTTCCCAGGGTGCTCCTTGAGTCTAAAGTGATCTGTTGATATGCCTGTCAGGATGCAAAGTCAGTTTTCGTTAAGACTTAGGCAGGTTATGCTCCTTTTCTTACCCAAAAATGGGGGAATTTTCCCAATAACTAATATTTTTTTGTTCGTTTCCCTTTTTTCTAAGCTCTGTCCATATTTTTTCTGTATCCTAATCCACAGAATGGTTCTGGTCCTAAAAACGGGTTTTCGAACAGTTGCTTGCTATCGCTTCATTTCTCTCAACTCCTACATGTCCTGGTACCCAGCAGGACTTACTAGATTGTCAGTTGAGGAGAAAGTACATATGTCACAGCTCTAAGCTCGGCTTAGTCTCCCCACAAATTTCACCAATTTAATTCGCATTTCGAACAGCGTTAGTAGTGTTTTACACTGTCAAACCCAGTTGCACGCATTCAAAACATCCTTCCCCGCGTCAAATATGAAAACCCTGACCATTTGTGCTCCATTCGACCGACTCGAAGCGCCATAAGTGCAACTTTCCACTCTCTGTGTGTGCGAAGGCAAATGTGTCCCGTTCCACTTGGAGCAACTAACATCAACTGTGCGCCTTTCAATGGGCACCCAGCACGTCCACACACACATGGAGGCACATGACGATGATGATGACTCTGACGACAGTGAAATCCGTAAAATATCTCCGGTGGCTGAGCACCAAGCACCTACCTATGCGATTGGTTCCCAACATAATTCGCCAAATGTCATTAAATGAGATCATTGTCCGCGACGGTAGTCGCTCTTATGCGGTGCGCTACTATCCACTCGGAGCACTTACTGTGTGGGGTACAGCGTCTGGAAGAAGATCAAGACGATCCAATGGTCTAGATTGTGCGTACCCACTTGATTTGCGTATGACAAATGGTGTCAGGGCACTTTTTCGACAAGATTGGCCAAAAAGATGGATTCGCCTGCGGTGTTAGAGGTTAGACTACCTTTCCCCGTTCCGATCTACTTATCATTTAGTGTAATCGCAGTTATGATTTTCTCGCTGGGCTTACACAGCGCCTCAGTGTGGCTCTAATGATGGTGATCCCTTTATGGCTTCGCACCCACATGCCCATCGTGAGGGAGCAGATTCATAGTTCCGAGCAAACGTGTCCAGTGGATTTGATTTTGTGTTTTTTTCTTCCTCCTACTCTCCCGCTCTGCTTCGTCTGGCTCCTCTTCGTTGGTTTTGCTTTTGATTTCTTGTCATGATCAAATCGTGTGCGCTATGGAGACCTGGAAATCCCTTCGAGTTTAGAGAAAGCGATGATGACGATGACGACGACGACGACGGACCGGCGCAATCGCACAGTTGTCGAGGAGCTCCAGAATGTGTGGGCACTGCTGGAAAACCTACAATTGGAGCCTCGAATTAATGATATTTTATTGTTTCGATTTCAATTACTTATTGAGTGTGGCACATGTACGAGTACGAGTACGTATCGGGACGGAGCCGATTACATGCGCACGAGAGGTGTATGTGCACACGAGGGCTTGGCTTGGCTTGGCATCTCGCTCTTTGGGTTGACGGCTACGGCTGCGGCTGGTCTGCCCGTTAAAGGGAATGACTGACTGATGAATCCAGTGTTGCGGAGGAGATGTGACTCTTGGAAGATGTGTGCTGGATGAGCGTGTGGTGGTGAGTGCACCTCGGATAGGTGCGGCTGTTTGAGGATTTACCTCAAATCGGTGGGCTTTTTGGCATATTTGATTGTTTCATATTCGAAACACACCCAACTACATGAAGTCATCAGAATTAAATGGATGGATGTGGTGGATACACTGCTCTTCAGCGATGGGACTTTTCAGTGAACTGAGGAAGAGCAAAGCTTGCGTAGAGTTTCTCATTCATTTTTTGCCTTCAAACGTATTCATGATGTGATGTTTGATCAAGAGCTGTTCAGGAGCTTAGAATGGTCTGACTTTTCAGTCCGTTGTTGTGAAAGCCAGGTTTGTCAATGAGTTATACAAGCTCATGCTTTGTATTCGTCGTTTGCTTATAAGAGTCTACCACCGTCAACCTGACTGGGGTCCAAGTGAACGTTGATTCTTATCGAGTATTGGCCATCCTGTGGACGGCTGAAAGGCGATCTTTTAGTAAACGTGTCCTTCATGGTCCTTATTACGTTGTCTACCTCTTACTCCACCCGTTTATATTCTTACCTTGCTCCACTTGACAATGGTATACATTCTGCGCATGAAATTATCAGTTCTGTGACATAGGCTGGCATGCTTCTGAGTACGTTTGGAATGTGGCTTCAGTTAGAAGGGTTTTTGATATTCAGGGTTGTAGCCCTTGGAATCCCTTGTCAAGTATAGTTTTCAACATTTATCAGGATGGGTACAGCTTTGTGTGATGGACCTCTAATCTGCCTCTGAACTATCTGACCTACTAACTTACTTATGAGCTAGGGTCTCAGCCAACAAACTTCTCTAGCCAGCACGATCCTTAACCAGCTGCCTTCAGTTGCAAATGCTGAATTAGTTGAGTTTATTCTCCACTTGAGGGTCACCTCCCCTGCCTCAACAACAGAGGAATAAGTGCGAACTCTGAAGCGCCTGAAATAGTCTATCGATGATCTGATCTACCAGTGCAGTGAAAAATCGAAGATCGAGCAGATTCTTACTTCACGTCGGATTCTGGAGGCGACCTGAGAGTTCCGGATCGAAATCCAATTCCAATTTATCGATTTCAAGGCCACTACCAGTGGGAAATTACTCCACATTCGAAAAGTGGACTTTTTTCGCACTAGTTGTGGGGCAATTTCCCTGCACCGTCCCACTTGTGTTGATGGTTGATGAAAAAGAAGACTTAATCATAAACTCAACGAGCTGTAAAGTGACACTAACATGGTCACAAAAAAATCCATGTGCAGATGGCTAGGCCATGTAAAGTGAATGAACAATAGTGCTCCACGCAGAAAAAGACGAGTATTGTAGGTGTAAGACGTTGCTACATGCCGCAATAATCGGGGGACGTACCCAAAAGAAACAGGAATGGTATGGTATATGAGCGGAAGGCTCTTCACTTAGGCCTTAGTCAGGCCCGTTGTGTTCCACCTTTTAATCGTTGGAACTGCAAGGATAGGTTTGGTTTGGGAAACAATTATGAAGTTGACACTTATGTACATGTGGTCTGGCGAATTTTCCTGTTTCTTTGGTGAAGGTCAGGAAGTCGCCGATTCTTTTGTCCTTGAGATGTCTCTAGTCCGGTATGGACATGGACCCCAAAGTCTTCTGTTGCATTCTTTCTTGAGCTGACCAATGGCATAGGAAGTGTTCCAGATCTTCTTCTTCTTGCTTGCAGTTTCTACATGTCTCTGTGTTAGCGAGTCCCAGTCTATGCATGAGGTTAATTTGTCCTGTGATGAGTCCCACCATCAGCCTCAATTGCTTTCTTTTTAAACATAGACCCTTCCTAGTGAGCATGTTGCTTGGTTTCTTTACGAGAGATCTAGCCACTTTGCACGGAAGGTTTGCCCAGTGATCTTTGAAATGCCTTTGCATCTTCTCGATAAATGAAATAATGCTGTTTTAATTATTGTTAGTGCGACTTCCACTATGTTTTCAGCAGTTCGTTCAATCGCGTGCGCCCCTTTCCCTTAAAATGGCAAAGGCTTCTGCTTAGAATACTGTGACGAAGAGATCTAGATGAATCGCAAATCCTACCAGTGGGTTGTTGCAATATACGCCAGCCCCGGAGTAGCCTGCGATGTTAGAGCCGTCTTATTTCGTTGGTTCGAGCCCAAGAATCCTTTGAAGGAAATTCTGTTTTACAATTGTTGACATAGCTGATTCGTCACTATGATTGTTGATGAGTGGTGTCATCGTTCTGATCTCTTCAATAATTTTTCGGTGTCGAAATATCCGAGGGCCTTGACTGTCCTACCAGTCTCTTTGCTTCGAGGTGTACTGGTAAGTATCACTTCCATGACAGCCGTTGGTGTCGAGGCTTGAGCGCCGGTTACTCCTAGGCAAGCCACACGTTGTGCTTGGGTGAGCATTTGCTTTTCATATTTTTTGTTTTGTTTGGATTAACGCTAAGGCTACCTTCCTCTGCCTAGCTTAAAATTGTCTGGAGTGCGCCTTGAGGAGGTTGTCCATTACCAGTGCCCATAAAAGGGGGGAGATTATAGCCCATTGTGGGGTGCCTGTGATGACTTTGCCCTTCCTTGTCTCGTCCCCGAAGGATAAGTAGACAGGTAGTCTTAAGAACATTTAGTCGTCTGTCAAGCAACCTGGCCTTGAGCATCAAATAAGTCCTCCCAACTATCAGAAATCGATCGCAGCTTAGATATCCAGTAGTCAGGCTGTGGCCATCCGAAGGAGATAATAAGACGCTTATGCGACAAAGAGAATGAGGAATACACGCCGTGTTTTTGAGACCTTATGACGTGGTTCTTGTTTTCAATGGCGAGTAGTGAAGACCAGCTCGAATTGGGTGAAATACCTCATAAGTCTCGTCCTGCATACACATTGTTGTCCGACAAATGTGAAACCGTCTTATCACTTTGCAATCTAAATCCAATGAGTCCCATCAGACGATCAGGATTTCTCTAATTTCCAGCTGTTGAATCATATTACTTCAGCCTACCTGAGGCACATTTTTTAGCCGCCCATTGTTGCGAAACAACTGTAACGCAAATCTCTCAAGATTTTGACAGCCGTGCACACTAATGTGCAATTTTTTAAGGGGATTAAGCGACAATCCAGACTCTTATCACACATCCCATCCCTTCTTCACTTTCCTGCTATTGTCCTTCTAATTGTCCACTATCGCTGCTTGGTGCGATATCGATCTGTCATTCCATTCATCTTCCAGATGAAACCAACCAACAACCAACAACGGAATCACCTTTCTAACCTCACGAAAACATCAAAAATGTTAAATACTTCGAGGCTGCCGAGGCCCCCAAAACGGAATGCCAAATTTAACAACGCGCAGTAAGATCGCGGGACGAGGGCAGAGGCGCACCAGAAGGAACGACTCGAGAGATAGAAGCACACCACTCGAGATTTTTCCGAAGTCAATTCACATCACATTTTGATATCTGAGTGCAAATATAGACTTTCGGTACTTATCCGTGGCGAGAGATAGTGCGCCAGGTGAGGAAACCCTCTGGATGCACACAGGTTGACTCTGTGATGCTATCTAAGCGAACACTGCAGACACTATGGCCTTTCCAAGCGTCGTCGTCTTCATCGTCGTTGTCGTTCTCCTCCTCGCTCTCACCCTGGGTGGGTTAATCGTATGGTATTCGTGGTATGACTTCTTGGATCAGTTGCCTTGCATGTCATGTGCAACTTGGTGCTTACACACACATACACGTAGAGAGTAGTACAACAAGTGATCAGTTCGGCTAAGTCGCAGGTTAGGTGGTTTTATGCGAGCAGATAAGTCATTTAAGCGCCATTGATGACTGCAATTCTGAACGCGTCAGACGAGTGTGAAGTGCGCCTTGAGGATTGCCGTGCCAACAAAAAGGCCTTTGATTCCCCGAGTGATGTTGAATTTGGTTTCTTTATGGCATGGGAAACAGAGTGGACGGTGGGACTAAATATGTACATACACCGACCACTGTAGACCGGAAAAAATTGTTGTGAAACCTGGAAATGCGAAGGTGACTCCACTGAGATCAGCAATTTGAATAAAAATTCATCTGCGAGTAAATAGGCAGCATGGCCAAAGCCGGCTGGCAAGTGGGTGGTTGCCACTGAAAGCGGTCAAGTGGTTTCTTCTACGTGACATCATTCTTGTGACTCATAGCGATTTAGCAGGAGAAACGTAGTACGCATCGCAGGTATTCCTTGCTTCTGCCACCGAAAAAATTTCTTTAACGTACGAGTAACCATAAGAAGAAGGCCTTTACCGTTCCTTACACATTTTTATGCCCAATTCTCCTCACATAAAGACACCACTCCTGGTCTGAACGCTACATCACTAGTTTGCTAGCACTGAACTTAATTGTTCAGAAGGAGGCAATGAAACCGATGATGTCTATTGAGAAACAATGTCCTGTGAATGGTGATGGTTTTCACATTCTCTATCGTTATCAGGAGCAGAGGACATTGTTCATACTTCTTAGGTTAGGTTAGGTGACATACATAGGTGTGCCCTAGTGGACTCACTATTGTCGTTGAAGCGGTAGTGACCAAGAAGTCTTCTTCAGCTGTGAGATAGTACTGGAAAATGGCAGAGGAGATGCATTGTGGTTTCTTCTTCCTTTTCATCTCTACAGCTTCTACGAAAATCTTTGAAGAGAGCCCCTAGTCTCCTAGCGTACTGTTCTATTAGGCAATGACCGGTATTGACGCCAATGATAGTATGATTTTGTGTTCTGTTGAGAGTAGGACGGTTATTCCACCTGAAGTTACAAAGTAGACATCTTGCAAAGTAAGTTTACTACTCCCAAGAGAGTCAAATGGAAGACACCAGATGGCACTTTAAGGATTTTACTTCCGTCTTCTACGCAGACGCATTAGAAAGAGAGAATTCAGAGTCCATGTCTGAGATTGGAAGCAATCATTTGTGTAAGTTCAGCGAAGATTTTGCACCGGATCGAGTCTCAAATGACATCCATTCAGAAAGAGAGATGTTCTGGCTTAACTTCTAGTACAACCAGCCAACTTCCCAGCTTTAGGAGGAAGGACTGGAATGCATCATACACCATTAGGAAGGACTCAAACCGGTTTGCTTTTCCTCGTCTCAGGCATAGGCTGCTACCCAGAACTTTTCGTATTACTTCAGTATAAAAGCCCATGTTTCCTGTTGCTCAGTGGTTAGTGGGTTGGACTGCTATACGAGCAGCATGGGTTCAAGTCCCAGCCATATCCACCGAACATTTTTCTTGTCGGAGAATGACAATCATCCGGGAGCATAATTCGTCATGAAAAAGCTTCTCAATTCGCCGTTCGGAGTCGGCAATAGATTCCTTCCATTCGGGCGAACGATTGATCATGCATAACATGAATGGTTAAGCCTTGGAACTCTTTCCTGCGTTTTTAGGAAGATGAAATTCTTCCTTCGTGTTAGAGCTCCTGTCTCCTTTGAGTATTCACTCGATGAAGAAGCACATCCAGTTCCATCGATCTCCGTTAGTAAGCATCGCCCTCAAGATATTGTCCAGTATAATGACTTCAACTTGCGTTTCCAACCTTCGCCTTTCTTTTAATCACCTACAGCAGTCAGAGAAAGTGTGATTTGCATTATTTTGAGGACAGTCATCATATTGACACGCTGAGGCTCTCCACCCAGTGAGGTGTTAAATAACTTCTCTGTGCCTCCTCTCCGATCATTCTAGAATATCTCAGATTAGCCACTCAGTTCATCTTCGTCTGCTCGCCCTTCTTCCAACGTTCCTTCTAGTGCTGTGAGTTCCTTGGCTTCTGCTGTTGCCTACCTTAGTTTTCTTCTCAAGCTTATTTTTCTCTGGTGATGGTGGTTTCTCGCGCCGCTATGAGAACGGCTGATGCTGTTGAAGATAGGAACTTGCTACCCGAAGTGTTGCTGTTCTCTGTATTGAGGCCGTTTGTTTCCTATAGTTTTGCTATCTAAGTGCGTCATCCCATATCTAAGCGTTGGTGATCGATATCAGAAGTTTGCCACTGGACTTCTCATTGATGAGGTGACCTTTGGAGCTTTGTCGAATGCAGTCTTTCTCTGTTGCCAAAATATGGCCTTTATCTCCTTCGAAGGTAGTTCACAGGTTCCTTAGTACATTTGAACTCATATTTAACTTCGAGTTCCACCACCGTGAAGATTCATCTTAAGTCGAAAAGACTATTTCCGTCTTCTATGCTGCCAGGATTAGACCGTGGTCTTCCATCCAAGCTCAAACGTAAACCTTTCTCTGTGCTTAAGCAATTTTCCGTGCAGTGAACACTGCAGCAGTATTATGTATATAGCCAACAAGGAAAATGTCTTCGGGAATCATAGATCCGGCCTCGGGAATGAACCCTGAACTGCTCTTGATGTGCGTTGCTTTCTATGAGATCTCTTGATGCTGTCGTAAATCAATTCAACACTACAGGTGGAGAAAGGGACCGTAGAACTAGGTATGAATAGGCTAATCACAGGACGTAACACATGTGTAGCTACATGCGGGTACCTTGTGGACATGTAAGATCCATTGACGGCCCTATGTGTGTATGGTTTTCGACAACGCGACGAAGAACTTCTTTTGTCAAGAAAGGGCAAGACTGTGTAGTTTAAGTATCGATGTCTTCCGAGTGGAAGCAGACTAATTTCTCCTCACTGGTCGAACGCGAAATACTTAACAGACTTATTTTTGGGTAACAAATGGAATAGGTCATTAGTGTTTGAGTGCTGAGGGAAAATGTCAAAAACGGAAGCAATAGAGATGGCAGACTGAAGCGTACTGCAGCTGGAGAGTTACTACGACATATTCGAAAGGATCTTCGAGATGAGATTTTGGAGAATGAATCTTTGAAGGAAAAGGAGAGCACTTGCAATCATCTCCGAGCACAAGTTTCAGTCGTTAAATTGAGTTTTATAAAAAGTTACAGAGTGTAAACCAAAAATTTCCAAAATTTCAAAAAAAATTTACCAAAAGCGGAGCCTGCAAGGACAAGAACGCATTGTGGAGAACTATTTGGAGCTAAACATGTGGAAGACTATTTCTGCAGATCGTTTAACAAAGATTGAAACCAAAGTCCCGCAGTCCAGTAGTCTGATAGTCTAGCGTGGAGGAGAGTCAATCACCACAACCACCGGATCGACGCAAGGATAAAACAGGCAAAACGCATAGAAGCCTACAGGCGTAGGATTTGATTAACGGTCAACGACGTGTTTTAGAAGTCTTCCCTGTTCATGATGTGCGACATAATCACTTGGACAAGTTGGTGGATCTATTGTTGGGCAAAAATCCAGGGAAATATAACTCAACATACACTGTCGCAGGCATTAGAACTTAAACAAGGACATTTTCGCGCACTTCACACGCTATTCTGAAGCCTAGACCCTGGCCAATCTTCTCATTCGCAAAAAATAGATTTTGAAGTAGAAGGTCACTTGCGATCGTGATATTAGAATGGCGCTTTTACGTTTCGATCCAGATTCACAACTGCAAGACTTCCTTCCAAAGAAACCAACGCATTCCCAAGCAACCATATCAGTTGGGGTCTCCAGAATCGTCCAATGCGTGGACTCCAAACTCTGACTTTGATTTTGAACGAGTAAGCAGCTATGTACCAACACAAGCCCTCTTCAGCTGAGCTGAGTTTAAGGAAGCTACTTCCTTGAGAAAGTTACCATGGACCAAGTAGTGGCCTGTCTGTCACCCAACCACCCCAAGGACGATTTATCTTCATTTTACAAAATCACGTATTATTTCCGAAGAAAACAATTACCTGTCCACTATCCAGTGCTCCGATCAGTTAGTGGATGAACCTCACGTGCTCATCCCATGCAATTACACGCCAGTAACACACGTGTGTGTAAACTATTTAAATTGATTTAACACGTTAGTATGATTTACACTCTGGTATTCCGATTGATCCTTCCCGTGCCCCGATCGATCGTCGATCCCCCGCTCCCCAGATCGGAGTAGACACAGCACATAGTTTGGCCACATGAATGGATTGCAACAGGATGAATTCATGTCGCATTCGCATCGCACAAGCAACCTGTTCACTGGGACAAGTTCCGTGTTCGCAGTGCGCCGTGCTTCAGATTTTGTAATGGAGATGAAGAAATATGACTGGAGCATCTAACGTCTCTAATTATGAGTCATTAATCAATAAAATTGTCCATATGTCTGCCCGGGTCTCGTTGTGTTCTCTGTTGGCGAACGCCATAGTGCTCACCAGATAGCCACGACAACTGCATTGGCACAACGGTGTGCGCATGCGCATGCGCAATGCAACCAGATACAGGAATACACTTTCCTAATTCTTGTGCTGAAGATCAAGTTTGTCGATCGGCGGCGGTGCGGCATCGTTGGACGGAACGGCTAGTGATATGATGCGCGACTTACGAATAGACATCGAGTGAAGGTTCCCAATCCAATACCGTGGATCGTGGCCTCACTAATGCTGGTCTTTAATGATCGCTCTCGCGAAAAACAGAACATGAAGTCCTTTTGCAAGACACACGGGCACACAGACCGTTCGACAGTTATGCGCGATTCGTGCCTGGTTTTTTGGACACAAGTGGAGAGTTAAGTGCTATTATGACAGAATCTGTTGCCGAGGATTCCACCTACTGGCGGCAACTAAAGTGTGTGCGATATTTGGAACCATTTCATAGGCATGCTTAAGTTTTAATTGACAATTAAATTGCAGTAGCATCTGAACGTAAGCCGAGCAATCTACGAGACACCAACTGCGAGTTCATAACTCATGGTAGCTTGTGTCGATACCTGGAGAAAGGCCTGAATGGTTTATAACTGGGTTGCACAAGACCTGTCGAGTCTTATACCGAAGACAAGTGTCCAAATTTTCTGAAAAACGCACAACAAAATGTGAAGTATAGATCGGAACACACAGTTCAGTTGAAGTTGGGATTTATTGAAACCTCTCAGCGGCAGGACACGTGGATCTAGCAAGTGGGGAATAAACTGCTTTCGAAAACGAGAGGTTATATGGGGAACGTTCACCAGTTCCAACAGTTTGGATGTAATCACACTCAGGGCGGCAATCGTCCATAAACCATTCTAAGGTAGTGGCGCCTAGAGACTCCTCCCAGCTGATCAGCACTGCAATGAGTCACTCTAGGATCCTGAAGGGCAACCATACTATTCCTAGTAAAACGGACTACATACGTCGTCCCCCATGTTGATTTCAGCGTGAGGTACAAAACGAGGATTCCTAGCTGAAGCTCTTGGGAGTCTGGCACAATTTTGAGCGATTCCGCGGAAGAAGTATTCACAGATGAATATAGGAAAGCGGGTGGTACGGGGACTGGAGTCTTCTCCAGCGCTTCTGGCTTAGCCATTACCACACGACTGCCAGACCACTGTAGTGTGTTTCAAGCGGAAATTACAGCAGTCCGCGAATTTGTGGCTTGGCTTCCAATCAACGCGATAGATTGTAGCGCTATAGTACGGTACATTAAAAGTCAGGCAGCTATTAAAGCCGACAATGCGATCAAGGTTTGTAACGCAATGCCGCAGATCTCTTAACGAGACTCGAGGCAGGTGCGACGTAATACTGTGCTGTTTCCCAGGACACAAGGACGTTCCAGGTAACTGCTGGCAAAAGAAGGTGCAGAACGGCATCGCCCCGAAAACCTGGGGGAACCACCTACGCCTATCGAATCGATCAGCACTTGTCTCTTGTGAAAACAAATCTGGCCTAACTTGGATTTAAAGAAGACGGAGAGACTTTTATCCACAAACCGGAAATACCTAGGTTCACTAATAGTGGTCCTCAGCGGACATAGCTTCATGGATAGACATGCACTCAGACAAAGAGTCCCCTCCAATGATTTCTGTAGAAGCTCTGCACGTGTTCTGCCCCTGCGACGCTAAGAAGGAAAATCCTCGGTGAATACTTCAATGATAATCTTATGGATGTGGCCGAACTCGACATCCAGAAGATAAGAAACCTTACCTCCGGAACGAAATGGTTCAACTTTTACTTTACACTTGCACATCTCGATGCAGTCTGTGTTACATCCTCTGGTTCCTGGTGCTGGTAAATCGGCTCTTCATCGTGGTATCACATTGGGCCAATCTGGTCTAAGTGTGTCCCTGTCTGAGCGGGGACAGCCACCTGACCTAAGCTAGTGGTCAGAGACTCCTCAGGGTATCTAGCCTTTTATGTCACCACCTACAAAGGCAGAAAGACAGTTCAATATCGTTTCCCTTTGAAAGAGGCAGCAGATACCTTCTTGGACCTTAGGAAACGTTTAGGAAAATGCTGGCAAGAAGGGCAAAAATTAGGGCAGCATTAGCAGATTAGTGAGTTGGAAGATAGGAAACGGAGATAACCCTGTCTCGCGATAGCATTTAGAATACGAGATGGTATAGGATCAAAGGGTAGACGTGTTTTTTTTTTTTAAGGACACGTGTGTTTTTTCAGCTCAACATCTGTCTATCGACTTCTACACAAAACATCCACTGATTATCTCAGTTGGAGATTGGGTTTCAACCCCCTTAGGGTCTGCTCCCTTTTTTTATCCTGGCGGCAGTGAAAGAGTTCGTGACCCAAGAGCAAGATGTTAGATGTTAAAAGTGTGGGTGTATGTATGCACTGCTACCAGTAGAGATCTATGTATTGTTCCAAACTCGTGTTGGTCGATGAGTCGAGTCTCGACCTATAGCACGTCCTCCGACCCAATCGTTCTGAAGAATCGGAGTGTCTAGATTGGGTCCAATGATGGGAGATCCATTTCAAAGAAAGTGTATGCTCCCAGGTGTGGGCTTCTTTTGTGGACACAGTCTATAAGGAAGTGTGATGGGGCCTCCTCGACATCGCTGCAGAATTTGCAGTTTCCTTTCGCTTCTATTCCTATTTTCATGAGATGCTCCCCGAGTCTGCAATGACTCGTTAGGAAATCTGTTAAAATGCGAAGCTGGTTTTT
Organism: Matsumyia berberina; assembly: GCA_917880715.2. Taxonomy (NCBI): domain Eukaryota; kingdom Metazoa; phylum Arthropoda; class Insecta; order Diptera; family Syrphidae; genus Matsumyia; species Matsumyia berberina. The sequence continues at coordinate 98,149,534 of OU862871.1, forward strand.
GTTGCTACATAGGCAGGCCTTGGTTCTCTTTCAGTCGCAGTTCCCGAGAAGTTTCTTTGCCTGCCTTAGTCCTGAGAGTGCTTCCTACCGCCTTCTTCTTTTGCATTATTCCTCTCTTCGAAGTTCCTCTTGGATTTGATGCGGTCCCAGCATGCAGAATGGCCCGGATCCAACGAATGGTTTCTTACCCTTTCCTTGCCGGTTTATTGTCTGCCTCATTTCCCTCTATTCCTACATGACCTGGCACCCAGTTAGAGGTGATTTTATCGTTCTGCACCAGTAGGTCTTTTCCAGACCTCGTAAAACCAGTTTAGATCTGATTTCATAGGAAGTCAGTGCCTTGATGGCAGCCTGATAGTATCGCGACCGAAGAGGTGAAGCAGCACGCGATTTTCTTGATGATCTCACTGATCGTGGTAGGAAACAACCCTCGCAGCCGTATTACCACGTTGGCTATGTACGTGACCAGCCACTTCGATTCAATCTCTGTTCAACTACGAAGTGGGATAAAGCGCCTTCTTTAGCGATCTTTAGATGTGCATGTTGGGTACTGTATGGAGCTGATCCTTCCAGGATTCTTTGCAAGTTCTGTCTTTTATAATTATCTCGTACTCAAGGGAATATATAAGTGTATTCAGTGGCATTCGATGGTGGTGTCCAAACTAGCTGGAAAAAATTCTTGGTGTGTTTCCATTGCTTATAATTCACAGTATTCTTGTCGAACCTCCTGATGGCATCATCATTCATCAAGTATAGGCGTTTATGATGGCAACTAACGATTCCTTTGAAACGGGGCTGTGAACTGAGAAGCGGAGGCTTAACACGCAGTGCTTCTCGCCACAAGCCCTTGAATGAAAAATCAGGATACTGATAGAAATATCGTTTAAAGATCACCAATCTAGTCTGAGGACAATGATGCATGCCATCTGCTGGATTAAGGAACAGGCTTACTGATCATTTTTTCTGAAATTGGCAGGTTCTTGTGTTTCAGTGCTCAAGCGTGCTTTCTTAACACAGTTCAACAACAGGTGTCTAGCTTGACCGCTGTTCATTTTCAGCTCAAATCTGTCCTCTTTTTCCAATTTTAGGATATGGACTCCTGTCGTTTCTTATCAGCCCTTCTCCATATATCCTCGAGGTGAAGGAGTGCTTACTAGAGTCTTAACCCACTCAGGCGCTCATTTTGACCCACATACCCCCAAGTGGAATGGGGATCCAACTTGTTGGGTACTTACTCTTATTTTCTACCTCGTAAGTTGTAATTGTAATTTGGAAGCAATTGACTGTCACAATTGTATGGGAGGCCAGTGTTAGGTGCACTTAACACTTTCACTCTAGGCGATGCCCTGTCTTTCACCTTGTTTCAGACCAAATTTAAGTCGAAAAAAAAAAACAAAACAAATTCTAATACTGTTAGGCTCTCATCTCATGCATGGCGTCAATTAGATGTCATGGCTGGGGTGCGCGCTCTATCTACGCGCTAAAAGATACAATATTCACAAATATCGCAGCAGAAAATCTTCTGCGCTGACGCAGATGGTTACTTTTCCCACCGGTTACCTGTTAATCACCGAGTTTGTGGGCAGCCAGCGTAGAAACAGTATAAACGTTACTTGAGGATGCATCCACCATTAAATTTCAGCCAGTTGCTGACGGTTGGATAGTAAAACGTGGCGACAATTTTTTCTTTTTTTCTTTTTCTTTAAAAACAAATAAACGAAAGAAAAAATAGGTTTTGTGACATATTCACGTGTGCAGTTCGGGAAACAATTTATGTGCTGTTAAATGAGAAAGTTGAAAGAGGAGCTGGGAGCTGTTAGGTGGTAGGTGGTAAGTGGTAAGTGGTAGCTGGGCGCCGGGAGGCAGCCCCCGGTGAAAGAAGCCACAAAAATTGTGATTAATTTTGAATTGTGTCTGTCGAAATTCACGAAATCATCTCGCACGATTATAAGTCGTTTCCTGATGGAGGAACAACAACTTGGGAAACTTAATTGGAATATTTTTCACTTTCACGCGCACGGGTTTTTTTTTTTTTGGGCTTTGATTGTCGTAAGGCATATGGGTTTTGGGAGATGAACTATGAGTAGTATGTGTTTCCTGGTTAGCAGCGAAGAATTCAATCGTGTTTTGGTAATATTTTGAAGCGTGGGTGACGGCACCGAAGGATACTTTGACACTCGCATTCGTGAATTGACCACGTAAGCCTGGAGTTCCTTATTGAAACGTCGTCGTGCCCTTAGTTGGCTGTGAGGATTGCAAAGTACAAAATTGCGTTTCTCCTGAGCAGCTCTTTGTTAGCATCGGTGAATCGAGTAGTTATCTGCTAACAGTTCCATATTGTTTAAAGCAAAGACTCATGCAAGTTTTTGACAGAGAAATGGTCGAAATCTTCCAAAGACAGCATGGGGTCCCAGCACCTCAGCAAGTGAATCTTATACCGAGAAGGAAAAAGGCTAGGTTACGTAACTGTCACTGGCTTTGCTGTACGTACTCACTAAAGAGGCTGCTGACTACCACCGCTTATGTAGGTTCAGTAAGTTTTAGCTCGACTAATGTCCCCAACAGAATGACTTTTTGACAGTTTGTGGCCTTCAAAATGCCGATGTCAGTTGTTGTGTCGAGAGCCTAGGCTCTTTCCGCCATCTCCTAACTCCTTACTCCTTTTATATTGAGTTAGGACTACAGCTCGATCCTTAACTTCTTGCCTTCAGTTGCACACGCAAATGTGGTTGAGGTCACATTCTACATGTGTGCCGCGTTCGGGGAGACCTTTCTCCACTGCGTTGTTCCACCGGGCTGGATATTAAGAGCGCACGGACTGGGGATTTGCTGTCCACTGGCTCTACATCTAGCCTTCTCAAATGTCTAATGCTCAGATTTTTTACCAGATCGCCTTGATCTCAACGGTCTCGACCGTCAACACAAATGTAACCTTATATGTTGGGTTAGGTAAGGTTTGTCTAGGGTTATATTTCCTAACTGAAAGACGTATGGGCAGTGACAGAGAAAATGGGCCGTGTCCTCATAGACCTCTTCGTCATCGCATCCCCGGTCTATATCGTCATCATGCAGACGTAAATTCTATGTGTGATACCTAAGCATGTTGTGGGCAGTAAGCACTCCTACCAGCATCGCGCAGCGATTTCCTGTCTTTTTATAAAATCTGTCAAATTTTTGCCTTGTCATATTCTGGCCACAAAATTCTTGATATTTCACAGGTGGTTACCGATTTCCACCTGTTATTTGCTTCTGTTTAGGTTTTTTGTAGAATTTTCGCCTTTAAATGGCAGAGTGGAGGTTTGGCCATAGCGTCCGCTTGTTTTCGGTCTAGGGGTGAACCCATTCTATGACCAGGGACCCCGCAGAGTTTAACATTGTGCTGCGTATCAAGGGCGGTAAGCTCTTTGCGACAACACTTCATAAGCTTCGATGATTATTATTTCCGCTTGGAATAACCAAGGCTATATTCCATTAATCCGCCTTCGATAAAGTTCATAATTCAACACCAAGAACAAGGTCTCGCTGTACAAAATCCCGCTTCTGTGTCTTTACTCGTAAATGTCCCACTGATACCTCGCTGATATCTTCGGATTACGTAAGCAGCTAAAAGCTTGTCCCTCTGATGTCGGCTTGAGAACCTCGCATTATCTACATGATGCTTAAGAACTCACATGACACCGCTTTACCCTGTCTTAGTCCTTTTTTGACATCTAAGACTTCAGGGAGCTCGTTGTCGACTTTCAGGAGGCAGCGAGCATTCTGCACCCATGGATTGATAATTGGTTTATTTAGCTGGTCTATGCTAATACCATAGGTCTCATATTCGGTCTTAAATGGACCAAGATGGTGGGTATCGGTTTACACTTTCTGGACTTTCTTCAGGATCAAAAGAGGAGTGAAAATTCGTTTTATTAACCTAAAGCCGCACTGATGGGCTCAATCAGGTTGTTGACGAAAGGTTTCAGGCCTATGGCATATAAGACCTTGTAGTTGGCGCAGGATGTCTTCTCTTATAAATTGATGCTGCGATCTACTTCATCAGTCATACACTCGTATGACCAAATCTTAAAAATGAGTTGGTGTATGCTCTCTACCGAGTCAGAATGCGTCAGCCTTTTTGGATATTTCCATCTTCACTTAATTTTTAGCAAGTGGATGCAAGCTTTGGCTATCATCATCGAGGTTGAATGGGCCATTCGTTCTCCGACTCCATTATACAGTCTACAGAAGTAATTTTCCGAATTCTCAGCACCGGCATCTGCGGTATTTATAGGTTTTTGTACTGTCGCTTCTAGCCTGATTCGTTCTTTTCGACTTTTCATAGATCTGTACTGGAGTACAATCTCTCAATACCTTCCGTCTCCCGCTTCCTTTGCTTTTTCTTCTTCTTTTAGAGATACCCATGGTCTTATCGTCTGTTTTGCTCGTAGAGCTCAAAAGTAGCCCTCGTCCTTCATGCACATCATTCCTGTCGAAACTTGGTGGACCAAATCATATAGCATCACCACTTGGTTTCCTAACTCCCTGTATCTCCTCATACTATCTTTTCCTTTGCATTTCATGTTTTTTTTTTTATTTATTTTGCATCTGTTTGTTACATAACAACAAAGTTGTCCCTCTCTCTGTCACTAGAAGTGTAAATCGTGACCAAATTGCGCAGGTCATCGTATTAACAATTTCTCAAATTATCCACCAGGTAAACACACCGACCAAGACCCCATGGGGCGGGGGGTATATAAATCGTGCAAATTGTTGCATAAATCCATGGCAACAATGTTCTTAACGAAAACAGTTTCTGTGTTTTCCATCTAAATGTGACTACTCGCACTTGTAACCACCTCAAGTGACTCGTTTGTCTAACGAGTAAATTGTAAGCCTGGTTTAGGGATAGAACGTAGTGGAAACACAGATTGTCCGTGCCAAACATTTGTTTGTGCCAAAGGAATGGTTGTTTGGTAGGAAGGCCTTCGAATTCAATTTAGTTCGTCCTTGAATGACTGAACTGTAGTTTTGTCATTGTCAGTAGGTCAGAGTGGCATGTGACATGAAACCACACACGGAGCAACACTGGAGCCTTCTCAAAGAGCGAGTGAAATGTAAGACCCTGAATACGGATGCGAATGAGGTGACGAAGAGGCTCAAGAGGATACTCCTCACTTCCTCTGCCACTGCCCAAGCCTATGCCACTTGAGAAACAGAACATTAGGAAGACACTGTTACCAGGACAAACAAGAACTATCTGATGTTTCACTAAACGATCTTTCCAGGTTTCTGAGGACATCACGATGGCTGGAGACCCAAGGCAACAACCCCCTAAGGACCTAAGTGTAATGAGGTCGAGTGCTTTCTCCCTCATCAACCCAGATACCTTACCTAACACTGGAGCCTGAGATTGACTTCTTAAGAGTTGGGGTAGACTGCAGGTTACACCTGTTTGTCTTTTGATTGCAATGGTTCCATCAATCTTGGTTATGGATATGGCCTTGATTCGAAGACGCCAGTTAATAAGTTGCAAAAGGGAAATGCCTTCATGAATGTGCTCCTCCATGTCTTGAAGGATTAATGTGGAAAAAGTCGATAGATACGTTTTTATCGATGCACCAACCGATGCATTTCCATCTTGTCAAAATGAATGTGAATACAGTACACGAGGTATGTAAATATTTGGAGCTTACATCCATCAAATCACTTCAAGACGAAGTCATGGTTTTGAAAGAAGACTTCAGTCTCTTGATGACCAAGAACAAAACGACTTGGTAATCTTTAGAACTAATATCCAAGCAGACCAACACAGGTACCAAACCTTCGAGGTCTAGTTTCTAAAATAAGCCATTGGAGTTTCAGCAAAGCTTAGCCCAATGAACTGAGGACAAAATTCCAGGAGAGATGGCAATGCTATCTTATGCAAAGATTTAAGGTTTGTTAGGTTCGTTTGGCAAGAAAGTTCCGAAGAGACGGGAAGCCAGATACTGATGCACCTTGCTTGTCAATTTCGGTAGGAAGAGCTCCCTAGTCTCTAGGAAACCAAGGGTGGCTAGCCCCCACTACACATAGCGATCATGAGACCATAATCTGTGAAGTCTAAACTGAACGAAGCCAGCTTTATCCATAGCTTTACCCGCCTGCTCATCATTCTCCACTTGTTTATTGGATGACTGGCTGTATCAACGGACGAGGAGGCTGTAAGACCGAACTCCAATTTCAAAGCCAGAAAATATCTCAAATGGCAATGGAAGTTTCATTGAACTTGTTAAGAAAGCGGTCCTTCGGTTTCTGTGCAAATGAATTGACAGCTTAACACATCTTTTCTAAGCACGATGCCTCTACCTCCGACATTGACAAATTTCAGCGATCAAATTACAAGTGAGTATCCTAACCCCAAACACACCCTGTATTTCCAGCCAACACTTGGTTTGAAACCTGCATCCTGATGCGATTCCCTATGCGTGCGCATAATAGCTTCTCTGCTGGACTGTCAAAAATGTCTGCGCTGCACTACACTCCACCCGACATTTTCGATTGGTTTCACGCTGGCGAACACCTAGAGCGACAGACATGACATTTCACATAAACTTTTGTGCAGATACGAGTATGCAGGAATTCTAGGCTCCACAAGACCAAGTGATTTACTGAAATCAATCCATCCAAGCTCGCAAGTTACTTACTTCGTCACATTCCAATCACAAAGTGTCAGTTCGACGTCCGTGGGCAGGCGCATTCTTCAAGTTATAAGCAATTGAATTATAATTACAATCAATTACCCACAAGTGGTTAGATTTCACGTTTCTCCATTGTACAGACGCACGCATGCACCAATGCGCGGACCCAAGCAAATCTGGGTGCCTCCCGACGGTCTGGAGATGAAACGCGCGGGTGTTCATGCCGAGATAGAATTGCTAATCAGCACAAAATTCATCACCTACGTGGGGTAACTTGGTGCAGTCGTCGTCATTGAGAATACCACACCTCGAGGGAATGGGCTCGCAAGCTAGCGCAACTTCCACAGAAAAATCATTTATTTTACTTAACCGTTGCGACATCTGGTTAAGCGCTGTCAATTCCGATTGGGCCATACCCCTACCCAGTTCCGAAGTCTGGGATGAGCGCCAACTTACGAGCGACGATCTATTCCCATAATAACGACGATAAATACAAAAATTAAGGCAAGTCGCACACCGCCATCTAGCTGAATTCAATTACCCATCTCTCGCCATGAGTGGAGTCATGCGCTGACACCTACACGTCAGAAGGCGAAATTAATTACCCCGAGAGCCAAGAGAGATGCGGCCAAATGAAATCGAAAACGCTTTCATTTGTTTTGAGAGGCTTGCGGGGAGTTGTAGTAGAATTACAATAAAATTGTAATTTGTCTAAAATATTACCTCCATCGGATAAGGCGTCTAGATAGTCTACTGATTCTCGTCTGGATTTGTCGTCAGACTCAGCAGGCATTGAGTTAAGAAAGCCAAAACGAGCGTTCGATGTTGACAGAGTATTCTGATTGGGACATGGTCTTTATAAACGGAATTGGAGGGCATACTATGTTCCATCTATTCTAAGGAATCCATTGTGCCCTATCCTCATACCTTAGCCTTCCCTTCAATTTAAGTTTTTTTGAGAAATGGATCTGGAGTTTAGGATTCATCGATCAGTTCTTTATGATCTTGCTGCCACTGTCCAAACCAATGTCATTCATTCATTCATTTTCGAAAGACCCGAGTACACACTGCGAGGGTCGCGGGTTTAGGGTACATAAGGACACTCGATACCTCTCGATCTTCCGCAACTGACTCTTCAACATCATGAACTATCCCCATATAGGTAGAGGCGAGATTTCGGACTTGACCAACCATCTTATCCTGGACCTACCCAAGGATCGCCTACCCAATGGCACGGATTCCATCGCACGTTTGGGGAACGGAGTTGGAGACATGCGTTTAACGTGCCCAAACCTTCGAAGTATGGGCCTTTGCGTTCGAAAAAAATAGCTACCCGTCATGGAGCCCGTATTCTGATGTTCCTAACTCTATCTCGACGACCTAAGAACACTAGAAGAAATCTCATTTCGGTAGATTGTATCCGCGATCTTATTCTTTCGGTCATTACCCAAAATTCATGACCATAGGTGAGGGTCGGAACAAACACTGAATTGGAGACCGATAGCTTAGCTGTGATGTCAAGCTCGGTCCTCCTGGCAACAGATTGGCCAAACTGTCACAAAATTACTCCAGCCTGACCAATTCGTAAATAAGACCCAGAAATACTTAAACTTTTCCACCTGTTTCAATGGGACTCCACTGACATGCAGAGTGCATTGAACAGGGTTTCGGAAAATCAGCATTACCTCTGATTTGTTCACCTTTACTCTCATTCCAGCTTCAACACATGGCTGCGAACCTATCTAGTAGGAAGTCGTCCGCGAAAAGCAGATGGCTTATCCTTAAGTCTTCCGATTCGAACCGTTCCTCGCCACGACTGCGCTGCAAAATCCAATCCATATACACAATGAAGAGGTGACACGACGCACGCCTGGCGATGACCAAGGCCCACAGTGAAGGTATCCACCCAGCACAGCTCTTACAGTTTGTTGATAGAAGTTGAATGGCCCTCAGAAGAAAACCGTCCATCCCATACTCCCGCAGTACACTCCAAAGTTTAGGTCGAGAGATTCGATCATATAGTTTCTCCGAATCCACAAAACAATTGTTGGTAGGTGTGGCATACTCCCAGACCTTCACAGTTACCATTCTGTGAATACCTGGTCGGTTGTGCTTCTACCTTGACAAAAGCCGCACTGCTCATCGACCAACCTGGACTAGAAGACAGCTCTGGCCCGCACTTCCAACACCTTAGCAAAGATTTTTCCGGAAAGACTTAAGTTTGTTAGAGTAATATACCCCTCTCATCCCCTTTTTTAAAGGGTGGAACCATCACCCCGGTTTTCTAGTCACTAAGTGTCTTACCGCCTACCAAGCCAGTTTAATGACACAAGAGAGTCATTTTAGCCAAAGCCTTGAGCATTTCTGGCCGGATTTCATCCACACCAGCAGATTCGCCGACTTTTAGTCCTTTAATCGCCAAAGTCACCTCCTCTTTGGTGGGACTATTCTCCGTCCTATTCAAAACCTGCCATCCTCAGTGCCAATGTCATCTCAGACATAAATTCCTTGGAAAACACTTTCAAGACATCAAAAAACTAAACGACAAACATACATATCAAGGACATCTATATACATATACATATGTATATATGCTTTAGATATTGCTCCACGAGAGATTGCTCTCTTTGTCCTTTGCGAAATTCATCAATTAATTTATTTACATTACTTAACATTAGCCTGTTATAGGTTGTGATCCTAGTCTCTGACCTCCTGACAATGACAAAACTACAGTTCAGTCATTCAAGGACGAACTAAATTGAATTCAAAGGCTCTTCTGTCAAACAACCATTCAAATGGTAACAAACAAATGTTGTTAGGATCCTCCAGAGCTTGCTCAGATTTGGGCATGCCCTTACCTGGGACCGTTAACAGGTAAATCTAGCCTCAACTGAAATAAATGGCAATTGGCATTTTGTTCTCGCTGTGGTCAGCTTCTCGCTAGCTTCTTTAAAAATCTGCTCACTGGGTATGATAAACCTTAGCCTAGACCAGCACCGGTGCTGCACCGTATTTTTTTTTTGTGTTGCCTAGTGGTCTACAGGTAGATTTACTCTTCAAACACGAAGTTTGAGTCCACTTCTGCACTGGGTACGTATGCGGATGTGGATGCCTACCTTCCTTTTCATTATATCCTTCAATTTGAGGACTTGACTGATCTTTTAAAATGTTCATGGTACGTCAAGGGAGGGGAACTACTCGTACGTCTAGCTACATTTGACAAGAACGGAATGCGATCTTCCAGATGATGGTATGAAGTAGCAGTTTTATAGATCTTAAATAATGGACTGTCTGGCTACCACCCGGCTCTGAAAGGCCTTCCTAGACAAATCGATCTTCCAAACAATATCACAGCCTTTCTTGCATACACATACATATCTTTCTCTAAAGCTGGACAAAATCCAAGTCCACTCTCCCAGCTCCTCGGAAGGGTCCAACTCGCCAATAAAAAACACTCCCTGCACCTAATTTCCATAACAATCCATGGCATCCAGTGTTCCTCTCTTTTCTTTTCGGTGGCAACAATGCAACTAGCAACAGATGTGGAGCGGAAATGACGACATGATTTTCATGTCATCGTCATGTAGTAGTCTCAATCCGCAAAAGCGTTCCCTTCCAGTGCATGTCCTCTCCACTCATAAATATCCAATAGCCAGATACAAATTCCGTTAGCCTCTGACGTACCCAGGGGTTCCATTCTCAACCAAAATACAAGCTTCGAAGTGCTATCTGGAGTTTGCATCCCTGACTGGCACCCACCACCGGAAAGGGGGCCGCGGTGTGGAGCTCTCCATGCACGAGAAGCACGAACAAATCTTGTAAACCTTTATTCCTGCATTTTTCATAGGGATTCCCATAGAAATAATTTTTCCTGTAATGCACCACGAGTGGTGTTGTCTGGGCTGTGCGCATCCGTATAGGCTGCTGAAAGTGGTCATCACCGTTGTCATCCCAGAGAGTTCGGGTCATTTCGAAATTTATCTCCGTTCTGTTGCTGAGAGGAGAGTAAACTGCCATTGGACAGTAATGTAGCTCTCCAGCTGCAGCCACGACGAAAATGACAACAACGACGACGAAGCGAAAGATCGAAGTGGTTGCATTGCATCCGAAGAGACTGTGCATGAGTTCGGAGATTGAAACTGTTCACGTCCATGGCCGGTAGAGAGGTACAAATGGTTCAGTCGCCACACACCACTATGGGACACACAGTGTTCAATGCACAAACGATTGACGTCAAACTCTCGGGTATGCTTCCAGGTGGATCGATGTGGAAAATACTTCTGACCGAGTACAAGTAGACGACGAAGATGAAGAAGGTGCTGGTCGGTATGACTTCTTCATCACGTACCAGGGCGCTGTTTATTGTGAATATTTTTCGGTCTGCAGTGTTTGCGCACTTGCAATCATCTTTCAGGATGGTCCTCCATTATATAACACTAAACCAGCGCCGCCGATCGATGGTTGAGGAGACGATATTGAAGAAAAAGTGCAAGCTCACGAAATAATTGTATCGGACACTGAGGTCTGGAATCGAGAAAAACAACCAAAAATCCGACTGTTTTGGAGGGGGAGGTTTACCGTATCACTTTCTACTTCACTTCTCAATTTAATCGCAGATTTGATGAGGAGGAATTTGCGTCCTTTTCTGAATTCATATTGGCAATCAAAAAATATACTAACGACGCCGGGGTAGCAGAGCCTCGAAGAGGAATTCCTTTTTATCTTCGTTTGCAAAGTCAGGTTAGGTTAGGTTCAAGTGGCTGTCAGCTAAAGCCAATACACTTAGACCCATGAGGGATCCGCTGTGATACCACAAGGATCTTGGTAAGATCTCCTGCCTGCTCATTGAACCAATTGGAGCTTCTTGTGAAGCATAGGAGGCTCAATGTTTCTAGGAGAAATTTTGAAATGTTTGAAAATGGAGGCGTGGCCAAAATCTTTACTAGACCACTGTGAGTTTGCTTTGAGGCGGATTTGTCTACCTAAAATGTCGAGGGTTGATAGATGAAACAAAATGTCCAGTGCTGCAGAAAGAGTCGTGCGAAGAGCTCTTCTGATGCAAACGCAAGTTTGTTGGATTTTGCTTAATTAATCGAGGTTTATGGCTATATCCAAGGCGGCCCACCACACCATTGCCCCGTACGTAAGTATCGGTCTTATTACCGATATAAAGAGCCAATGCGGGGTTGCAGACCCCATTTATTTCCGATGGCCTTTTCGCTAGAGAAGTAGAAAGTTCAATTCGTACCATCGTAAGAGTAACAGTTCAGTTTTGTGGGGGCTTACAGCCAAACCACACCGAGATTCTCTTTTTATATTGTTTAGGGCACTTTGGAGGAGTTCTTCTAAGGTATCAAGGTGCTTTCCCCAGACGGCTATAGCGACGTAATCTGCAAAGTTAAGTCAGGAAAGAGTTCGTAAGCCAGATATAAAATAATAGGCTTCCCTGGCCTATGAACTCCATTCTCAGTAATGCCGTCACATATGTGATCCACATCACTCACAACTTATACCTAATAAGGTTAGATTTGAATTTTTAGGGTTTTGATGGCCAGGAAGATTCTTTCGAAGATAGATTTCTAAAGAGATTTCGTAGTCAATTTATTGACACACGGAGATAGGTGGACACAGCCGCATATGTCTCGTTTTGAAGGCGGGGTCCCTTTTTGCGGAGGAAAGAATGCATCATGTACCGTCACGGGGCTTGTCAGCGTTCATCCGTGCTCTGGACTCTAAAAGACTAAATTCTTTCCCTTGACTTCATGATGCATTCGGAGTAGTGCCATATGTTAGTTCTGCTTTATTCACTTTGCTTTGAGTACTCCTTCCATGTCCCACCGGCTTTCAACTATTTCAAATGCATCATCGTCACAATATTATTCCAGCTTTTGTCTTTTCCTTCTAGTCAGTTTCTATTAACGAAGAACGAGTGACCTGCGGCGTTTTTAGACGAGTCGTCATAGTTCCAAGGAGAAGTGCGTTTAAGATCGACATCAGAAATCTTCGGCAGCTTGTCGTCAGACTTCCAACGTTTGCTATAAGCCTGCTAAGTCTTTCTCTTCATTCCCCAGTTTTTACGGAATTTTAACTATGCAGTAGTAAGTGTTGAAGATCATTAAATTACACCATGACATTTTCTTTCATCTTGCATACCTACGGAACTGATTTGCTGCAAAAAGTGACCTTCGTATCCAGCCACAAAAGGTCAGGCTTGGTTGGATGCCGGGCCAACAGGGCATTGTAGGCAATGAACCTGTCTAGGGGCGGTTCGGCTTTCGCGCACTTGGGACCGAAACCCTTCTGTGGCATTAATTGGACTACCGTCACAGATTTGACAACTGGGAACACCAATTTCGCATAGACCATTGGGAAAATGTCCCTGGACCTAAGCAATCCAAGAGACTTATAAAGCCTTTTTCCTGCAAGGAAATTCTAAACTTTGACAGGAAAAACATGGGGAAGCTAGTAGGCCTCCTTACCGGCCATTGCAGCCTCAGATATCATCTCAACAAAATAAACTCTTTTTCAGATACAGAGTGTCGGTTCCGTTTGGAAGAGGAAGAAACCTCTGACCCCATTCTCTGTGAATGTCCGACACTATACTGGCTCGTAGACGGATCTTTCACAAGGAATTCTTCTCGTTAGCAGAGTTAAGAAACTCAGCTACTTCATTAGGAAGGTAGTAGACCTTTTCGGCTAAGTAGACCGGAGACACTATAGATATCGTTAGGTCGCAGTGTCAGCTATAAGGGCAGCCAGGCGCACTTCCATTTCTGAGCCCTCCTAGTCAGGAAGGCTATTTCCCTGTTCTGTCCTGGACTTCTGATCAACATTTACTACCACTGTCTACAGGACGGGGTTTTCCAACAAGGATAGGGAAATCCAACGACTACTGTGTGTAAACGAAGGAAAATGAAAACTGGAGACTACATCGGCGTAGAGGCTCCAATGTATACTAGACACAGCAGGAAAAGCCTTGAAAACTCAAGTCCGGAGTTCTTGGCCAGCTCTTACTAAATAGAGTTAGAATCAGTGGTTCTCGGACATTTGTGAAAGAAAAGCGAGAATTTTGAAGGAAGCGGCACCAGTGGAAGCCAAAGAGATCACCATGCAACGCTGGCAAGGAAGCTGGAGTAGAGAAACTGAGAGAAGGTGGACTGCAAGGCTGAACAGAAACATCGCAGATTGAACAGGGCAGAGGTACGGAGAAGTGAATTTCTCTGACAATTCCCAACCGGAGACCGGTGTTTCAAAGACTATGTACACTGCATAGGAAAATAACCAAATCCACAGTCTTCAGATGGCTTGCAGAGAGACGTTACATTAATGTGTGCGAGTGAGGAAAACTTGAACAGAGACTGCACTACATCGAGGATGTGCTAAAAGTGACGAAGTGAGATCCGAACTTTTATTCGAAAAGTCGGAAAAGTTTCGAGCCACAAAGAGGCTAAGAAAGGTGATATCAACTTGAAGGAATAAATAAATAGCTTGCGCGACAGCTCGGGATGAGCTAAGGCCTAGCTGCTCGCAACCATTCATGTTGTGCGTGTTGTATTGTTCCCACGAATGGAAGGAACCTACAATTTATTGCCGACTCCGAACGGCGAATTGAGAAGCTCTTTCATGGCAAATTATACTCCCGGAGGCTTGTCAATCCCCGATGAGAGGTGATGCAGTGAAAAATGTTCGGTGGACACGGCTGGGGATTGAACCCACGCAGCTTGCTCAGTAGTCCAAAAAACTAACCACTGTGCCACGGCTACTACAACTTAAAGTACTGTAAGAAGGAAGTCCGGTATTGGATTGCTTGCAGATAAAGATTATTTCATCAGTGACCCATTGGCAACATGGCCATCTCCTTCACAATAAAAAATCTAGTTTCTTTTTTCCTACTGTGTTCAACATATCGCATCAAGTGGCAGAGTTAAAGGGATTCTCACGTCTAAAGTTGCCGATACGGCGATCCTTCTTGAGCGATTGTCCCGCTCTTGGACCGCCTGGGCGGCCCTAATCACCGTCTTCAGTGCTTTTGTTTAAGAGTGATCTCTTCTGACAATATACGAGAGGTATGTAGCTCTAGCAAGACTATGTCGATGAAATCGTGTGTCCTTTTAGCTCCTCCACGAATTTTCATTTGATTTCTTCTTCTACCTGGTTGTAGCTTCTGAACCATCGAACTGAAAATATTTCTTTGATTTTGACTGTTCGAATTGATGACTTTCTAAGCGCTGCATCCTTGAATAGAACTCCACTCTCCAGGTTCCGATTCCAGCCTCCATTCTCATATGGGACAACCCGAAAACAAACATCACAAACACACGTCCATATGTGCACTCAATGTCAACACAGCTAACGAATTAATAAAAGTCCGTGGGCCAACACCGGCTACTTCATGCTGGAAAAAAAAAACGAAACAACAATTGTAATTGTATCCACAGAAGCAGCGCTCTTAAGACATGTTCCGTTCACCTTATTCCATCGGCTCACCCGCTATTCCGTTTGTTTTGCCTGTGCCAAGCACTTTGTACCATTTAACCGGTGAAAACGGAAAAACAAATCCGCAAAAAGCGACGAAAGCAATAATAACAAAGTTCAACACGAATTACTACCAAATTTGCAAACGTCTTGGCAATTCATCTCTGTCCATGGTCTCGGTGCTCGGCCCGCTCCTAGACGCTGAACTGCCCCGGCCCTCTCCACGATGCACATAGCGTTACGTGTGTATATTCGCCCGAAAGCTGGCCATATGTTTTGTAAATAACTCACGACCATTAAAGATGTGTTCATGCGCCGAGATTTTGTGTGATCT
Source organism: Matsumyia berberina (assembly GCA_917880715.2). Classification (NCBI taxonomy): domain Eukaryota; kingdom Metazoa; phylum Arthropoda; class Insecta; order Diptera; family Syrphidae; genus Matsumyia; species Matsumyia berberina. Next base: position 98,165,002 of record OU862871.1, read on the forward strand.
GCAGTAAGGTACCTCGTACTGTGTGGTGTACTCTGCTCCATTCGATTTGGTTGCGGATTGGATGGATCTTCTTCTTCTGCATTCATCCATACACACACACTGATGATCATCGTGAAGTTCCTTTCTCCTAGATGTCAGTACGACGAAGACGTTTTCATTTGATAAAACCCTCGAAGTCATTAAGTTATGCTCTGGTTTTTTTTCTTTTCTTTGGACGTGTGTCCTTGTTGTCGAGAGGAGGAATGCTTTCGTGTTCATTAACTCATTTTGGCGGGGAGGGGGCTAGACAAAGTCGTTTAACTATCTAACGTTCAGCTACTAGTTGGCACATAACAGCTCAACTTTCGCAATTCATTAGTAGGAGATCAGCTGAAGATGAATTGAGATCGGAAGGGGCATACTTGAAACGCATTTGACTCATTCAAAGGATTGATGTTCATGTTTTACTTCAATTGCAAACGAATTCCACTCAATTGACGAATCCTTTCCGCTCATAGGATCCCTCATCTATCAAATCACCAAAGCCTCACCGTATAAAATTCGATAAATTCATCTGTCTGCCGTGTCTATCTATCAGATTCCACGTCACGGATATCCTACTGACATGTGTGTTACAAATTCACCGTGCGTTTCTGGAAAAATTAGAAACACATGTCCCTTACCGGAAGCGTGGTGGTCAGAAAATAGTCACAAATGACCTCAACTCGCATCCTGTAAACACAAAAAAACACCGAAGAGATGTGGAACCCAAACAAGTGGTCGATTGCAACAAGTTACGCCTGTGATTCTCTTTCTCTGTTATCGTAACCGTTGAAGGAAGTTGTTTACCAAACACAGGATCCCTTTGAATGTGAGTTGTAGGAACAATTAACGTCTTCTACCTGCAAACACGGAAGACGGACGAAATGAAAAGAGGAAAAAAGGCCACATCGTACAAAACCAATTAGCAGTGATTTCACGCACTGCAAGGATCGCTGTCTGTTGTGGTCAGAGGTATCCTTTGGTGCAATTGTGCGGTTTTGTCTTTCTCTGCGTAACAATGAAAATCATCTTTTTTTTTGTACTTGCGACACCTTAACGTTGAGCGGGACTCTTTGATTCTTTGATTCCGAAAAATGGCGATTGAGTTGGATTCCTAATTAAATTCAAACAAATGCCAGGGGGAGCAAGTAAAACCGGGCCAACCAACACAATTAAGTTGTTCTAACCTACAATCGCCTTCCGGCGATCACTTCAAACACATACAAGTTAACGCCAGAAACATTTCATCATGCAAACAATGCATGATACAGTTCCCACGAGCAACAACATCAACTCCGTACGTGATGGAATGCAGCGAATCATATTCAACCGGACACACGAGGCATCGACAACGAGCGGATACTTGAGCCACCAACAGGTATGCTGACCTGTCGTCTGGCAGTATGGGATATGCACTTAGTTTTAAGATATGAAATATTTTGTCATTCAGTAATCATAAGTAGTTCGTAAGAAGTAGTTCGTAAAGAAGTAAATAAAAATATTTTTTTTAAGTAAATCTAGCTTTAAATAGTTTAATTGGCGCCCAACGTGGGGCCCAGGAAAATCATCGCATCAAAGTGTAATCGCGTCGCGTAAAGTGCTCTGTCGTAAACGCATAAGTCGACCTCAATTAAGCTCGCCGCGAGTGCAGTGCGCGTACCTTGAACATCATTACCGTAAGACGACCTTTATAAAAGCTCGCCAGCGTGTGCGTGGTGAAAAACCTGGGTTCCGGACAAAGAAGAAGCAGCATCTGTAGATTCTGCCGCCAACGAGGGAGTGTGGAGAAAGGCCCCCAAGTAACTACGAGTAAAAAGGAATGCAGCCCCTTCACCAGCGTTGGTTTATCCTAATGTAAGCTAAATTTAAGATTTATATTTCTTCACATTGAGATCGATATATAGTGTAATAGTGTACTAAGCGTAATAGTATAAAGTGATAGCCCTAAGACATAATTATTAATCAGTACGAAAACGAAACATTTAGAAGTCATAAAGAATAATCATATTAACCGTAGTTGTAAACCAATTAAAAATATCCTTCCCGTTCCTTTCGAAAACCTTTAACGTATCTATTTGAGTTCTTATGTCTAAACGTCCTGCAACTATGACCGATCCAATTTTGCGTCCACCGATGTTGAACATCGAAAATCCGACTCCATCAGTTTCTAATCAAAATTCATCGATTTCGAATCCAAATGCGAGGATTAACGCAACTCCAGAACTAGAATCGCTAATCGCAAGCATTGTAAGTCGCTTCTGCATGACTGAGTGCAGAAACCTCGTTCAATCTATAGTAAATCCTGATAATCAGTTTCATAGGGGAACCGATGAAACTATTCATGAACATCTGCGCACGAACTTAAGCGACCTGGACAAGGTACCAGACGTCGTGAGATGTTTAAGAGAGTTCTCCGGAACTCCCGGCGAATTTAGTTCATGGCGCAAGAGCGTTGAAAGGGTTTTAAGCATCTATAACCAATTTAGAGGAACACCAAAATATTTTGGTATCCTTAACATAATCCGCAATAAGATTGTGGGTAATGCGGATGCCGTTTTAGAGTCATATAACACCCCATTAAATTGGGAATGTATTTCGAAATGCTTAACGCTTCACTATGCGGATAAGCGTGATCTGGGAACATTGGAGTACCAGATGACGACTCTTATTCAAGGCAACAATGGCTTGGAGCATTATTATCAGTCGGTATACAATCATTTGTCATTGATACTAAACAAAATTTCGAGTATGGACTTACCACCTGATGCTTTATACCACCTTACATCGTCATACAGAGCCAAGGCCTTAGATACCTTTATAAGAGGTCTAAGAGGTGACTTGCCCAGACTCTTAGGTATAAGGGAACCGCAAGACCTTCCTACAGCTCTTAATCTCTGTTTAAAACTCGAAAATCAGCAATTTAGAGCCAACTATGCTCACCATAATATCAGCCAAATTAGGAGGCCACCACCTCCTCCTCCAATTCCTTCACGGAGAACCCGAGAACAGCAACCTTTCTATCCACAACTTGCATATGTACCCCAATCATCACATTTTCCACCGCGTCCCCCACCGCGTCAACATTTTAACCAACGACCTACATACCCCCCAAATCAATTTACCCAACCATCGAATTCTCAAATAAATCCACATCAATTCCGAAGGAATCCTCAACCAACTAGTAACTTTTTGCCACAATCTGTTCAAAGGCCTGAACCAATGGATGCTACAACCATCCGTACACACAATGTAAATTATATGAATCGGCCGGTGATGAAAAATTTCCCACCAGCTCCAAAACGACCTATGGTTCCTTCACGAGAATATCCAAATCCCAACAAGATGCAAAGAAATTTCCACTTGCAATCTTCAGAAGTTGACCCCCACAATAATAACACATCCATAGAATCTCAAGAAGTTAGTAACTATAATGCTATGATTTCGGCTATGAATAATCAGAAAGAAGATGACCAAGATCTTAATCAGTACGTAGTTCAACAAGGAAGCGGAGAACCGACAGAAACATTTTCTGATTTTGTCGACGTTCATTTTTTAGACTGACGAACTCGTCACTACCTTATTTTGAATGTAGGACGAGAGAAAATAAAATCCTAAAATTCCTAGTAGACACAGGGTCGAATAAAAATTACATACAACCAGATTTAGTTCGAAACCCCATCCCAAATCAAAAAATATTTAATGCAAATTCAGTCTGTGGTGCTATAGAAATTACTCATCATACTATAATAAATCTTTTTGAACCAGGCACAAATATTAAATTCTTCCTTTTACCCTCACTATGATCTTTTCATGCAATTCTTGGCAATGACACCCTTAAAGAACTGTCAGCTGTCATCCATGCTAAGGAAAGCTATATGACTGTAAACAAAAACATTAAAATTAAACTGAAACAACAAGTATCAGAATCAATCCATAATGTTAATCTCAGAACGCAGCACTTGTCGCAAGAACAACGACAACAACTTAATCGCTTAACCTTGAATTACGCCAAGCTTTTTGGAACACCAAATGAAAAATTAACTTTCACTACGAAAGTCAAAGGTAGAATTCGCACGACGACGGAAGATCCCGTTTACTCGAAGCATTATCCGTATCCTATGGCGCTTAAAGGAGAGATTGATAAGCAAATCAATCAGCTACTAAATGATGGAATCATTCGACCTTCACGGTCACCGTACAATTCTCCGGTATGGATTATACCAAAAAAAACGGACGCCTCTGGTGAAAAGAAATACCGTATGGTTATTGACTACCGAAAACTCAATTCGATAACAATACCAGACCGTTATCCGATTCCTGAAACTAATGAAGTACTAGCGCAACTAGGGAAGAACAAATATTTCTCAGTTATTGATTTAAAAAGTGGCTTTCACCAAATACCTCTACACGAGGACGACATCGAGAAAACTTCATTCTCGGTAAACAATGGAAAGTACGAATTCGTAAGACTTCCCTTTGGTCTGAAAAATGCACCATCTATTTTTCAGAGAGCTCTAGACGACATCTTGCGAGAACACATCGGTAAGATATGTTATGTCTATATTGATGACATAATTGTGTTCAGTGAGAACGTTGAACAGCACTTTCAAAATTTGGCATCTATTTTCGAGACTCTTCAAGAAGCCAACCTTAGGGTGCAATTGGATAAATGCGAATTTTTAAGGCCAGAAATTGAATTCCTCGGATTCATCGTATCTTCGGATGGTATAAAAGCCAACCCAATCAAAGTGGAAGCGATTACCAAGTTTCCATATCCACGAACTTTAAAAGATCTGCGATCATTTCTTGGTCTGTCGGGATTTTACCGCAGATTTATTAAAGATTACGCGAAGCTGGCAAAACCCCTTACAGCCCTTTTAAGAGGGGAGGATGGGCGTACGTCTAGACAAATGTCAAACAAAAAATTCATACATTTGGATAATGAGGCCATGGATACTTTTGACAAAATTAAAAATTCACTTACTTCAGAAGACGTTGTTCTAACTTTTCCAGATTTTAGTAAAGAATTCCATTTGACTACAGACGCTTCGGACTATGCTATTGGTGCGGTACTCGCTCAAGAAAATAAGCCGATAACCTTCATCTCTCGAACTCTATCGAAAGCCGAAGAGAACTATGCCACAAACGAAAAAGAAATGTTGGCTATAGTATGGGCTCTAAAAACTTTGCGAAATTACCTTTACGGTCCTACGATTCTGAAAATATTTACTGATCATCAACCGCTGACATATGCATTGAGCAATAAAAATTCCAACAACAAATTAAAAAGATGGAAGGCTATACTCGAGGAATATAATTACGAGTTAAGATATAAGCCTGGTAGATCGAATGTCGTCGCAGATGCTTTGTCAAGGCCACCCAGAACCATTGAAGTAAATAGTTTAACAGCAACCCAACATAGCGATGAGAGTTCCGGTCAATATCTAATACCTATAGCAAATGAGCCGATCAACGTATTTAAAAACCAGATTATCCTTTCCCTTGGAACAACGCCATCCTATGAATTTAAAATTATTTTCCCTACCTATCACCGTCATGTAATAGTTGAAACTGAGTTCACTGATCAAATTTTAACTGACATTCTTAAACGATACCTTAATCCATCCGTTATTAATGGTATCAAAACTGATGAAAGAATTTTAGGCAAACTTCAAGAAATTTACCCGACACATTTTAGCCAATACCGATTACGTTTCGCAAGAAACCAAGTCATAGACTTAATCGACGAAACACAGCAGGAAACCGAAATTATCAAGGAACATAATCGTGCACATCGCAACTCCCGCGAAAATAAAATGCAATTATTGCAAAAGTTTTATTTTCCACGGTTGAGAGCCAAAATAGAGAAAGTCACAAAACAATGCAAAATCTGTAAAGAGCATAAATATGACAGACACCCGAACAAGCATGAATTACAACCTACACCTATCCCCGAATAGCCCGGACCACCACGACTATGAAATAATTACTAATAAAATGAATAATGTATTAAGAAATAATAATAATCAAGTAATAATTAATAAAATGTCATTAGAAAAGATCAATGAATTAACGAACATTACAAATAAGATTATGAAAACATTCAAAGAAAATGAACTTAATAATAGTGAATTAATTACAAAAATTAAATATAAATTAGATATAATTAAGGAGGAAATAGTTAATGTAGTTTATGCCATTCATTGGGCAAAAGTAAATGTAATAAACTCTTTTATATTATCTAACACCGAAATAAATATAACAGAAACAATTATGAAAGTTGAAAATATTCCCTATGTGAATGTAGATGAAGCATTAGAATTTGCCGAGATAAAAATCGCTTCAAATGATAATAACTTAATTTATATTTTAAGCATTCCAACAACTACTAAAGAACTATGTAATTTGTCATTAATAAAACCTGTTAAAGTAAATAAAATAATCAATAAAATTAAATACGATTCAATACTGGAATGCGATACAGACATTCATGGCATTACAAACAAATGTAAAACATATAATAGTCTTTCTATTTGTAACGAAAATAACATTGTAAGTTTAAGAAATTCATCGTGCATCCCAATGCTGATAAAGAGTCAGAAAGCAACATGTCCCATCATCAACAATGAGCACATCCCAGATGTAGATGAAATAGCTCCAGGAATCCTACTACTAAATCAGTTTAATGGCCCAATATTCATCAACAACGATACTGTCATGCTCAAGGGTACGTTCATCATAAAACACTTCAACACTACCATTCAAGTTAAAGGAAGAACGATCATGTCAAAAGAAGTCACAAGTCATCAACCTTTACCAGCGATACTCCAACCGTCATATAAACCTGACAAGATAGAAGAAGTATTGTCTCTCGAGATGATCAAGGATCTTTATGTTAATCGAACGAAGGAAATCAAGCTGCTTGAAACGAAACACGAGATCAACTTAACCGTGAACATCATACTAGTGGTTACAGTCTTAGCCATCGCAACCTTCGCATACAAATTGATAAGAAATAAAGGCATGACTAAAAACGAACAGTCTAATACCAACATGCCATCATCATCATCAATAACCATAGGACTTGAAGACATCCCTCACCTAGTGACGTCAACAACATCTCACGAGGACGTAAGATTCTAAGGGTGGAGGAGTTAACGCCAGAAACATTTCATCATGCAAACAATGCATGATACAGTTCCCACGAGCAACAACATCAACTCCGTACGTGATGGAATGCAGCGAATCATATTCAACCGGACACACGAGGCATCGACAACGAGCGGATACTTGAGCCACCAACAGGTATGCTGACCTGTCGTCTGGCAGTATGGGATATGCACTTAGTTTTAAGATATGAAATATTTTGTCATTCAGTAATCATAAGTAGTTCGTAAGAAGTAGTTCGTAAAGAAGTAAATAAAAATATTTTTTTTAAGTAAATCTAGCTTTAAATAGTTTAATTTACACACAGATACCCACATGGGCAAAGGCTAATACTGCAATAAACATGCACAAGTCCTCAATCAATCGTCAGGCAACAGGCTACCACTTAACGGGCGATGGCACCTATCCCTTTCCAGTCCGTGACGCTATGGATGTTGCCTGCGACTACTGCTCCGATGATCGTTGATGATTTGACAACTGCGGAAGTCATGTCTGCAGATTCATGCCGCAGATTGAAGCCGAAAAATCGAAAAAAATGAAAATCTGATTCCGTCACATGTCAAGCGGCCATAATGCGCCCAATAATTCCGGAACGATCCTCACTTGCCGGCCCACGCTCTAATTCCCAATGTGTGACGACGCCAATTATTTCCGAAATTGTTTAGCAATTGGGAGCTCTCGTTGCCGCCTCCAGCCCGCCGCTCATTACACCGACATTTTCCCTCGCCTTCGGGGGTATTTCAGTATTTCGAGGCTTGGTGGTGGTAGCGCACAAACCAGTCGTCGTCTCTAGGCCGCCGCCGTTCTTTAATTTGGCTGACACTGATCCTAGCTTTGTTTTTAAATATCACTCATCCTAGGAGCGCTCCGAAGCAGGTCTCATCTTCGTCGTCGTCGTCGTCGTCGTAGTCGTCGTTATTTCCTACTGCATCACGTTTCACAGCCACCCGAGATTTTGACTTTTGATAAAAAAGACCAAAGAAGCGGGAAACCATTTGGGCAAAGTAAACAGAACGAGTGTACTGCGCCCGGGCACATGGGAACAATCCGAGTTCCATTCGCTAAAAGGGACCGCAAGTAACCGCCAACAACCGAATCCACTAGGCGAGCCAAGAAGTTCACACAAGTTGGGCACTTTTTTCTGCCTCAGTCCGGTCGTCGTCGTCATCGTCATCGTTGTTGTTTTGCCATTGTTTGGCCAGTGGTACTACCTGGAACAATGCTAGTCCACTTCGGAGTCCAGAGCTCGGTCCATTGCGCAATAAAATTTCATTTGTTGCCCCCACTCGTCATGCAATGGCCGGAGCGACACGGCCAGAATGAACCTGCATCTGCGGCCAGGCACACTCATCGCGAAGGTTTTTGCCAACCACGCTGGCGCGCAGCAATGATGGCTCAGAGCTCAGATGCATGAATGGTTGCGGGTTATTTATATCATCGCCTTCCATCACCGAGATGTGGCATGACAAAATGTTGACCCCATGTGAAAAAATCCAGGAGCGCTGCGCGCCGTTGCCACCGACAAGGTTGCACTTGTACACTCGTGTGCATTCATCTTTTGGGGGAGTACCTTACCTACGCGCCTCTAAGTCATCCTCGAGTGGTGGTTTCGCCATTTCGTTGACAGGTGGACCGGTGCGGACTTCTTTAGGAGTAAATCTCTTATCAATCCAGCTAAATCGAGGGGGAGGCCGGTGCGCCGAAGCATTTGCTTTCACAAGCTGTGCACCAGCCAGGCGGATGCTAAATGCCAGTGCGCTACCGAATTTGATTTTCGTCAGCGGCAGGGACATGATTTTCGGAAAAGCAAAATTAAAACAATGCGATGCCTATCACTTTGGACAAATTCCGGCATGATGTCGGAAAACGTGACGAGTGGTGCTCGCGCTTGTACTACACGGTGACGGTGTGCAGCTGCGAAGACGGCAAAATGAATGGCAGTGGTGTTCATAAAGTGAAACTCACCACACTACATACGACTACGACATACGAGTGCGATGCCGTTCTCTTGCGTCATCCTCCCACCGATGAAGGCATCGTCGGTTGCATGAACCTAATTTTATTGCATACTCGAGGGTTGCAGTTGGGAAACAAACAGTTTCAACTTGAATTTTGACACGGGGAGCTATGGAAGTTGACCTGTGGACATCATTAGTTCTATCCGCTAAGAGTAACAGACTTTTTCCTCCCAAAAATCAATGCTTAGCCCTTTAACCTGGTCAACGTCTTGTCTTTTCTCACGTAGGTTAGTATACTGACTAATCACAAATCGAAAATGGAGTACGTAGGTATGGATCGACCTAAGAAGAAGCTGTTCCTTTTCCAAACGGATGTCTTTGCTGTGCGTTGAACACATTTTTTCAATTGTTAAGCTGCTTGTTTCTTACAACAGACTAAGAGTAATCTGGGTATCCAGGGTGAAAAAGGCAAGGAAAAAGCTTATGAACTCAATAGAAGGTCTGCTGCGTTCATTGATACATCAAGAATCCACTGACAAAAGGAGCCTTAGTCAAGGCCTTCACTAAGTCAGAGAAATTCATCAATCATTCGAACAATAAACCAACTGAAGAGCTTCACTCATTCGGTGGAAGAGATGAGAAACTCATAACAGATTCCATTACAGGGGTCAAATCGTCTATTCCGTGATCGCATAAATCGTTACGTAAAAATATGACGATTTGTCTCCAAAATGCTCATTTTTACGTGACGAGTTATACGATCACGGAAACGACGATTTGGCCTCAGTATCATATCAAGGAACGGGGCAAACTTCCCTAAGATCTAAGAAAATGAAGAGACTGTCGACCATATCGTGTGTGAATCTCCGGCCAAGCTTGAGGTAGGCTTCAACTTTTGACCCTTTTTGCGGCTCTCACACCCAAGCAATCTTAACAATTCAGGTGTCAAATAGGAAAGAGAATTCTCTGGAGCAGTGACGAATCGCACTTTCAATTGGTGAACTGTGTTTTGGTAAAAAAAACTCAGTCTACGACGTTTGTTCATTTTGTTGACCTTCACCAACACAGACAGCATGACACACCATCAGTGTGTTCGGTCAATACGAGAGTTCTCGCACGGGCACGTCACTTAGTTCTAATCCTCCCTGGTATTCGCAGAGCTATGAGCTGCTAAGTAACTCAATTTTCCTCAGAATCTAAAAATAATAACTCCTCAGGATGCAGGCTGACTATATGAACACTTCCTGAGATGCATGTAAAGGGTCTTTCATTAAGCGCTTCCTGTCTTTAAAATTAAATAAAACAAAGTGTGTGTGAGATATCATCGACATTTTTTATTCGTTTGAAGGGCCTATCGATGCCATTATGTATGGAATATAACATCGTTCAAATGTCCGCCGTGGCTTCTCTGGGTGGAAAGCATCCGAATTGTTCAATTTTCCAAGACTCAGGCGCATAAATCAGGCTGAATTTGACCGATGGCATGGCTTTGATGGCCGCTGTGGCTTGTGGCTTATTCGCATAGACCTCAGAAAACTTCACAAGAAAAAGTCTAACGCAGGCAAATCGCATGATCTCGGTGGCCAGTTCACATCACCTCCACGTGAGATGACCATGCCCTCGAATCGCTCGTGCAGAATTTCCAATGTGGCATGAGCTGTGTGGCACGTAGCGCCGTCCTGTTGAAACCAAATGTCGTTGGTGTCCATATCATCCAATTTAGGCCAAAAGAAGTTGGTAATCATCGACATGTAGCGCTCGCTGTGATGGCCTGGCCAACGTCGTTCTCAAATAAATATGGACCGCTGACGCCGCCAGCTCAAAATCCACACCAAACAGTGACTTTTTCGGGATGCATTGAACGCTCTTGGATCTGATGTGGATTGGTATCGTCCCAAATTCGACAAATTTGTTTGTTGACGTACCCATTCATCCAGAAATGGCCCTCATCGCTGAAGATGATTTTTCGATGAAAATTTGGATCAGTTTCCAGCTGCTCTAGAGATCATTCAGTAAACAAACGTCGTTGTCTTTGGTCGTTTACCTTCAGCTCCTGGGTCAGTTGAATTTTGTATGGGTGCAGGCCCAAGTCATGACGCAAAATTCGCCAAGTTGTGGTCTGCGAAAGGCCGAGTTCTTGTGAGCGGCTCGAAATCGACTGCCTCGGATTCTCCTGCACACTCTCACGGACAGCGGCGATGTTTTCGGCGGATCTTGCATTTCGTCGAGTTACGGGTGTTGGTTGATCGTTTATTGAACCAGTGGATTCAAATTTATCCACCACACTGCGAATAGTCCTCTCGGAAGGACGACCGTAAAATTGACGAAGTGCTTGGAACGTTGCCCGAACAGAACACCCATTTTGATAAAACATTTTTATTATTGCACGTGTTGTTGAACGCTATGGTGATTTGGCAAAACAGACTGAATAAATGACAGCCAATTTGACAGATGTAGCTTCAACAGTATGGCCGCTATCAACTGTCAAAGTTCGAAAGTCCCTATTGGAAGACCCTTTATAAACCTTACAAATGTGATATCTGCCTGGTAGATGGTTATGATTTTCGGTATTCATGCTCGTAGGGGTGGTGATAACAAGGAAAAGCAAACGACAGATTTCCTTTCTAGTCATGAATGCATCGATGGGCACCGCTCAAGGCTCCTTTATTCTCAAGGCTGCATGAGAATGGATGTAAAGACACCTTTAGTCCAAAACCTGCTTGGATTGCCAAATTCCTGCTCAAATTTTGACCCTTTCCCAAGTCTTTTTCATTAAATAAAACGACCATCACTTCTCTGCTACCCATAGCTCTCTTCATTAAGTGCGGGTAACCCCATCAAGGAAATGCATTTGCATAAGCAATTTTTTCCCAGCGTTTAAAGGCTATGAATGACCCTCACGAGGGTCATTACTTCCTGCATCAAATCAATGCCAGCTTCAAAGGAAGTAATGGATTAGATTTCACATCCCCGCGATATGCATAACTCGGTCCTCCTCTCTAAAGCCTTTGCCGCTCTGCTAAAAATTTAAACTGCAAACACCGTCCTGTACGAGTATCCTTGCGCTAAACACCTTTTTTATTTGGAAATTTACCATAAATTGTTGCATGAACATCCCAGTGTCATACACGAGAGAAAAAAAAAAATCTCAACCCCTGACAAGAAAAAAACACCCGTGGGTTAAAATCTGATCAAGCAAAATAGGAAGATAATGGGAAAGGGCAAACGGGAACACACACACACAAGGCGAAAACAAAAAATGTGACCCATGTCAAGATCCCTCAGCATAAATAAGAGACAAACAGATCTGAATATAAAAAACGGATGTGTGCATATCAAAAGGATGTTTTATTAGTTCCAGGATAGGGGTAAGCGAGAGTGTATCCTAATTTCGCATACTGCCGTCAGTCTGTGGAAATATCCGCGTGAGACTTGACTATGGTTATTTAATGCCATCGAATCGCGGATGCGGATGTGGATGCATCTGCTTGCTAACGCGCCGTTGATTTAAGGATGCTTGGAGTTCTGGCTTCGCTCGTTCCGGACGGGTTTTCTCTTATTGATTGTCAATGAATACACAGAGTCATTAATAAATCATCACAAACTACCCATTGGAGGGTCTATGATCCTTCGTTTGCATGTCATGAGCTTGGGAATGTGAAATGAAAACTTGTCTCTCTTCTTGGATCAGTCAGAGTAGATGAGACATTTCATCCTATGATCTGTGTCGCATTCAAGTGATTACTGACCAAGCGTTGCAATTAGTTTTTACGCTGAATCACAGCTGTACCAATGTTCTTCTACTATCCTTTAGAAAATTTCAAATCCACACGAGCAAGCAAAAAAGACTTGAGGGATGTTTTCTTCTCCTCTTCTCTGTCCATAGGGCAATATGTGAATATCGATCGCAGTTTCTTTACCTGTGGCATGGATATCCCTCGTTTTTTACACGAAATCCCCGTTGCAAACCATTTTCCCAGGGACGTCTTCTTGTTTTTTTTATGAACACAGAAACAATACAGAAAAAAATGAGGTCCATTATAAGAAACCGCTAGGCTGCCCTCTTTTTATTCGACCACTATTTCGATTGAGTGGATGAGGATGTTGATACCGCTACAAGGATCTTCTCATATATCAAACTGCGTAAGCGGGCATTTTGCGTTTGTGATTGAAAGGAACTCGACGAACAATGAAACGGCGTTATTTTCCTCGTTTTTTTTTTTTTTTGCTTTGATGAGGTCCTTCTAATTATGTGCTCCCACTAGGGCATTCATCAAAAATTTTTGTTCGGCACCGTGTTCGGTTACGTATAACGGGACTAGGCGGCTTGAAAGGACCTTATACTTGAGATGGGATATTGTAAGTGGCATCCGAATTTGATCCGCGATGGGTATATACCATCAGTTCACTTGTCCCGAGGAATTGTGCACACTGATGGTCGGTGTAGATGAAATGGTCGTTCTTTGTTTGCTATCGCATCCACATTCTGATTTGATACAACTTTGGCTGTCGAAGGGAAGTGACTGGCAGTTTTTTGATTGGGGGCACCATGGGTCGACACAATACTCCCAAGACACAAGAAACTCTCTGCTTTTTCTACCGGTTGTCCAGGGATACAAACTTCAGCTGATGAATTTGCTTAGAGGCTACCGCTACGTTAGCCTTTCTCTCAACAGCCACTGTCATTTGACGGAGGTCTATTATCCAATGTGATAGTGGGCATATAGAGTCTGCGTAGCCAAAATGCTCAAATTAAGACGTACGAGTCTATCGAATTTATCAACTTCCTATCGACAAGGCAGTAGAAAGCAGCTGTCAGAATGTAGTCTTTTTGAATGCCACTTTGGATCTGAAGTCTTTTATGCAAAACGTGAAACCTTGAGCTGGCTGGCTGGTAATCAGTTAGGGATACCTCTTGTGATCGAAGCAACCCAGATAAATTCCCAGTTGACACTGTCTAATAGATTACTGGAACATCTATAGAGCGAATGACGCTTTGGCTCACAGGGTTTTCGAATCTAGTCGAAAATGACAGCTTAGCAGAGAAAGGCTTAAGCACTTAATTTGGTGCTCTAAAGTAGAATGAAACCCCCACGAGCTGCGCATTTGGAGGCAGTTTACAGAGGACATGACTAACTGAAGAGGTTGAGGCTCAGATACACCCTGAACTGGAATGTTAACTAAGTAAGTAAGTAGCACTGTCGAACGCCTTCTTAAATCGACAACAGCAGGTTGAGGCGCGAACGCCGTTTCAATGCACGACTCAATGATGACCTGCAGAGTGTTAGTGCAGTCGACAAAGGTGGATTGAGAGAGAAAAATGCGGGACATGCCAGAATTCTATCAGCTCACCGCAGCCTTCCCAAATCGAGAGACACACTACCCACCGAAAATGACTTCCACATGGGCTATAAGCACAAGATACTGGACAGAAGCGCCTGGAATCAGCGCAACGTCCTCCTAAATGAGTCTACAGCCGAAGGAATTAGTGCTGGTGTCTTTTCAGAAGACTTGGACATCCACCACTCCTTCAGTTTCCCCAACCACTGTAGTGTCTTTCAAGCCGCTGCTTGACTGAAGGCTAACCCAATATCACGCACGCTCGTATCCAACACTATAAAATCTAGGGCAGTGAAGGACTGCCGCGTGTCTCTAAACGAGATCGCTAACCAGTATAGCGCCACACTCTGTTGGGTCCCTGGTCAGTGCGACATTCAAGGGAACTGCGCGGCCGACGAATTAGTCAGACTCTCAATGTACAGATGACAGGATGCTCGATCATGTCAAAGCACCTATACACCTCACTTACATCGAAGCTCTGTTTAAAGCAAATTATAAATGGCAACGCCTCGATTATTGCAACAATACCAATGACTTCAAAGAGACCAGCATTCAAAACTAATCAACGTCTTCACCGGGCACTGAATCCTAGACAGGCATGTTCAAAGCTTGAGTTATAGCATGTAATGATTTCTGTAGGAGTTGCAGAAAAGAAAAGGACGAGGAGTCTACTGAGTATTTCCTCACACTTGCTATCATCAGGAAAGTCACCTTAGGCGAATACTTCTTTAAGGATCTAAATGGCCAGCACGGCCAATCTCAAGTGCTACGTTTAGAAATCCAAACGCTTTCAGGAGTAAGCACGGGTCAAACCCCAGTACTCAGTATTATCACAATGGACCTATTTTCTGATCCAAGTGTACCTCTTCTTGGAGGACCACTCTAATTAACTCACTAAAAAGGATTGAGGATGGCAAGCTTCTTGTTCGGTATCAAATGTTTCTTCGGTTATTCCTGTATTCGTTTTAGAACCACTTCAACTATAACCTTGATTACTGCAGACAGCACGAAAATACCTCTTCAATTTTTGCCCTGCAAAAGATTAGTTTTCATAGGGAGCTTGACTCTTCTTCTTGCACTCACTCTTAGAAGGCTCTTAACATCCCTCGCCTTCTCTACAAGTGAGTGCAGATTAAAATGTCTGCTTCTATAAGGTGCAGTCCTACGGCCTTGTTGGATTTCATTGGGTTATCGCAGTTGTGATCCTGACTGAAAGTTGTGGTGAGTATTCTGGAACTTGTTGTTTCGGGCGGTTCAAAACTGAAGTAAAATGCGCCTTCCACCGCTAGTTGGTTTTGATATGAAATGAAAGTAAAGCCGCCAAAGGGGGCCGTCTACAGTTTAGACCATCTTTGTTGGCTGAAGCTTTTTTTTTGTCGGATTTGGAAACGCTATAC
Organism: Matsumyia berberina; assembly: GCA_917880715.2. Taxonomy (NCBI): domain Eukaryota; kingdom Metazoa; phylum Arthropoda; class Insecta; order Diptera; family Syrphidae; genus Matsumyia; species Matsumyia berberina. The sequence goes on from OU862871.1 coordinate 98,180,885, forward strand.
CTACTGGAGCACTCAGACGCAACTGGGCCATTGTACGACCAGGAATCAGGACCCAGTTTTTACCCATTTTACTGGAATTTCCTCGACTTTCAGAGAAAGCCGAGAAGGTGGTGAGGAGCTTACAGTATCAGCACTCTCCACTCGCCGTGGTGCAGTGGTTAGCATCATCGCTTGTCACGCTGAAAATCCATGGCCAACTCCTGATGTCGGAAAAACATTTATTTCTTAAAATAAATAAAAATCAATCAACTGTGAAAGCTGATGGCGACTCTACTCTGCGAAGGCCTAACACTGGCAGTAGAGTGTCTTGGCTGGATGAGTTGATTGAGCTGAAATTGATTATGACATCAGGAGATTCGAAAAAGTTCCTGTGAATTATATCAATGACAAAAACCACAAATGTCCCCAGCTAGCCTGGACACCACCCTTGGACGCCAATGAAAACCTAACGATACCTGAGTTTCAAACCACTGTACCTCGTTCGCGGTGTGTGTATAACATTAAAAGGGTATTCATATCCCCTTGATCCGCGTGTGGATTATAAAAAAAAATCAGCACTAAAAAGCTGCCACTTGATCCAAACAAAGACAGGACAATCGCAAAGGAAATGATCCGAAGTATCGTCGCCCTTTACACAGGCGTCGCAGACAGTTATGCCACTTAAGCCATGTCACTTAGATGCTTGGCAAAAGCGAAGTGTCCCGTTAAAACGCCAATAAGTTGTCTACAGTCTCTTCTGCTGAGTGACAGCAAGAATGCCGCTGATTTCTTATAAACGTTCCGGAGCATTCGTTTAGTCTGCCTGCATCCTGGAGAGCCGTGCCATACACAATTGTGTTCGTAGGAAACCCAATCATCAATGGAGGCGGGAAGACCTAACGCAGGTTCTGATCCTGAGAAAACATTCTTTGAGCTTTGACTAGCAATTTTATCGGAGATCTCTGGCTGAAGCTTAGTCCGCATATATGTAATGTGTCGTAAGGATTCTGTAGACGGTCTCCAAGGGCAAGTGCTTGCTGCCTTTTCCCCTCTAGTGGCCTGCGTATTGATGTGATGACCCTTGTCGCCTTTCTCTTATTTTCATTGTGATAAAGGGACTCTAGCTCGCTTCTCTCTGCTCTCTTTTTGTTGGAGTAGCTGCAAGCTAATTTCGATCGTCGGGCCTACTTCTTGGGAAAGGTGGAGCATGAATGGTCGGTTTGTCGATGATATAGATACATATAAATGTTTCGGAGACTAGTTCTAAATCCGCGTCTAATGGCAAAATGGTAAATTTGATTGTTAGCTGCTTGCCTGTCGTGGTTCCAAATAACATGCCTGAACCACTCATTGTCATTGCCACCGTGCTTTGTGTTGCATTGAGGGTGGCATCCACATATGTACATACATAGTTGGTCAGAGAGGAGACCTCTTTTGGGCCTAATACACTCTAGTCAAGAATTAGGCCGTCAAAATCATGTCTATGTGCGGCTGCAAGAAAATAAGGAATCTGCGTGGTGTTGGCGAAACCGGCAGTCTCAGTTCAGAGAGTAGAGAAGTCAAGTTATATGCAATGCTTCGCATCTAACCACCTCACTTCGCTTAGTCCCAAAACGTCCATTCCTTCGCATCGCATGACTTTTCGCTCAAGGTGTAAGAATCTGCTGTTTTATGGTGATTCGCTCCCTAAGTTGAGGATATTCTAAGCCGAAAATATTAAAAAGTCGTCAACGTGTGATCTATCGTCTTGAACATTACCTCCTCTACACACGTTCGAGCGAAAGCACTTGGAAGTCTGTCCTGCATACGTGTAGGATAGGATTTATATATATCACCCGAGCAAAACTTACTGTTCAAGGTGTAGCGTCACTAATCGGTTGTTTTAAGGACGTCTTGAAAGAGGACTTCATCCACCTCGAATCGATAGCGCCCGTTTTTAGCTACAAACGTCAACAGTATGAAACAGACCCCGCATTGTTTTGAATGAACCGGATCTAACTGCTTCAATTTCACTCGAACACCACCAATCCTTTTGTCGATTCCTCAATCAAATTTTGCCACGCAATTAGGTTGCATAAAATTGTTGCCTAAACCCAATGGATACCAGCAGTTGCAGCTCATCGATTCAAATGCCGGTGCTTCGAATGCCAATCATTGCATCATGAAGCCGAAATCAATCAAAGAAATTTGTGAGCAAATTTTTCACGGTTCTCCATCATCCTGGTGACGAACTACAAACGTGATACCCACGCAGAGGTCTGGTGGCCATAGTCAAAGGCGCTGGGAAAACAACGACCAAACAATTATTTCCCCCGCTCCCATGTGTGTGTGACACATTGATTAGCGACGGCCAACGACCGACGACAAAACAAAGAAACAACAGCAACCATGATCCTTTAAAAAAAAAATCGTTTCTTCCATAGAAACACAAAACACAGGCGAATCCTTGACAATCCCACAACTCAACTAAATCCACCACCACCGCATTAATTGTTATTCATCGAGGGCAGGGAACTATCCGGTCGATTTATGTATGTAAATGACGTGTGCCACAGCAATTAATGCTGCCCAAGCTCGACCAGATCGCCAGAGAATCAATCGCTGAATCTTGCACTCTCCTGCATGCGGTTATCATCTAGCATCACTCACACCCCATGACAGGACGCAATTTTTGTTCGTTTTTCTATTTGAATAGGAAAAAATGCCAAGTGAACCATCGAGTCGTTCAATCTGAGTGTGTTTGCCCAATATCCTGCAACGGGACAGGCGCAGGCAGCTGTCCATTTTATTGCTGAATTGATGCGTATAACCGGGGAGAAATGGGAAAACATTCGCAGCAGACTGGTAATGACCTATTGAGGTTCGATTGACCTCAGAGCTCAGTGTTTTGTTGACCATTTATTTCTGGCCGCCTCCCTTGGGATTTTACCGTTTCCCTGAATGAACAGTGGGCATAGATTTTCTCGTTTGTGTTTTTTTTTGAAGATAATCCTGGAGATTTTTATGAATACTAATCCGTTCGATTGACCATAACGTCGTTTTTTACAAGCAATTACAAGCGAAAGAGTGTTCCCTCTTGGAATAAGTAGACGCTGTGCGTCGAAATTTCCATCAATCTTTGCCTGAATGTAGAGTTTTTAGATGTTGCTTCAACCAGGTTATAACCTGCTCATAGGCCTCCTTTTATGGACACAGATTTACAAGTCAGTCCAAGGATGTTTCCAGTATGCAGCTAGGGAACTATGAACAAAGGTCAGTTGATCAAAAAGACCTGTGCTTACGATTCGTGATCTGGGACCTCTTGTGGTTCAAAGACTTTTTTTTGTAATAGTACCACGAATTTTTTTCGGTGGTGGCTCTGTGTGATTTCTCCTACTTCCTTCATGGTTGTGTAGCACTTTATCTACTAATCGTTGGCTTTTGTAGAACTTATCGTCGATCACTGTAATCCGTGACTACCCCCGATCAAGTTTCACTTAATCTCTTAACAGGTCCAGGTCACCTGCAATAATTATTGAAGACACTACCGATAAGCTTACTTACTTACTTAAGGTGGCACTACAGTCCGGGGTGGAACTGCGGCTCAACCAACAATGATCTCCAACCAGCTCCATTTTTAGCCAGCTGCCTCCAGTTTCGCAGCAAAGTTGGTTGAGGTCCCCTTCCACTTGCTTGCGCCACTTCAGTCGCGGTCTTTCTCTACTGCACCGTCCCTCGGGTGTAGATTCAAAAAAATTTCCGGGCCGGAGCATTGGGGTCCATCTGCAGCCCGTACAGTTTGTCATTGTATTGTATTGTATTGTCATTGCAGACGGCACCGAAAATCACCCGAAGAATTTTCCTCTCAAAACAGGCAAGAGCAACCTAATTCGCTTTTGACAGAGTCCATGTCTCTACGCCATAGAGCTGGATTGGGACGATTAAGGTCTTATAAAGGGTCACTTTAGTCGTTCGAGAGAGGGCTTTGCTACTTAAATGCCTTCTTAGAAACACTGCCGGCGAGCACATGCGGCGAAACCGGAACATAGCTGCTCCGGATAGAAGGACCAGTTCTAAGCGCAAAGGAGAAGGCTTCTCAGGAGAAAGACCTCCTGCAAAGAAGAGGTTTTACCAAAGTGTTAAAAGAACATGTCAAGGTCGGATAGACCAAGCCTCAAAGTAGTATAGTCGAAGATTTCGAAGGACTGCAGACAGTGTCGAATTGTACTTTGAGGCAGTATGAACCATTCTAAAGGATGTTAGTTAACAATTTCGCCCACCTCAATAAGCTGCTAATTTCGACAGCCTAGCTGTCGAGCACAAAGAGGCCGGAAAGGAGCTGGTGAGAGTCTTGTCCGATCCTCAAGAAGGGAGACTCTTTAAGCTATAGAGGCAGCAATCTAGCAGGCATCATTGCCTACAAGATCTTATCCGCCTGAAGCCCTTTTTCAATAACTTGATTGACCCATATCGGTGTGGTATTAGGAGAGGAAAGTGCTCCACCGGCTAAGTACCTAAGTACTCACACTACGGTAGATCTAGCAAAATATGTAGGATTTCCGAATCGGTACACACCAATCTTTTAACGATTTCAAAGCCGCGGATGACAGTGTTTATAGAGACGAACTTTACATAGCAGTATCTAATTTTGTCATCCTTGCGATGAACACTGTTCCATCAAGGCCGGTAAAGACTTCACCGAGACCTTTGGTGTCAAACCAAGATTTCAGACAAGGTGACGCACTGTCATGCGGTTCTTTACGCCGTTCTTCAAGAAATAGTGTAAAACTCATGCTGCAACAGCCGAGGCACAATCCTTCAAAAGTCCGTCCAATTACTCGGATACGCCGATGATATTGACGTAATCGGAAGAACGTAGCTGTTGTCACTGGTGCGTTTGTGAGTATTGAGGCGGAGGCGGCGAAGATGGGTTTTACGATCAATGAGGGCGAAACCAAGTATGTGAAACGACACTCATCGCCGTTGTCTCGGACAGAACGTCACTGTAGACAGATAAAACATTGAGGTAGTTAACGACTATATCTACCTAGGCTCCGCTTTCACCTCAGACAACGGCACTACCGTTGAAGCCCAAAAAAGAATAACTCATGCCAATCGCTGTTCCTTTGGGCTAAGAAAGTAATGGCGTATCTAAGATTTCTCTCGAATAACTCTAGTGAATCTATGCGACAGTGAATCTATCTTCCCAGCTCTGCTATATGGCGCAGATGCATAGCATTTGTCAAGTAAGATGAAATCGCCGTTAGTAGTTTCTAGAGACAAGATTTTCGGTTGACCTTTCGCGTAGACGGTAAGTGGAGGAGAATATACAACGATGAACTATATGGACTGCACAGCGACATCGACCTTGTAAAAAAAGTCTGAGTACAACGACTAGGTTAGGTTAGGTTGAAGTGGCTGCTAACTAAAGCCAGCACACTTAGACCCAGTACAACGACTAAGATGGCTTGAATATGAAGAAGGGATGAACACCATCATTCTGTCCCGAGGAATCTTCGAATCTACTCTTAAACGAGAGCGCAAAAGAGAAAGATCATGACTCAAGTGGTACGCGTAAATGGCCCTCAACTAACTTCCCGTGTGAATCCATCTTTAAAAGCTTCAAGAGGGAACAATGTAGGACAGAATCGTACCAAACACTTCTTTCTCTATCTATCACAAGTTCCTTCTGAATCTGAGCAGGAACCACCTTAAAATTCTAATCGGTCTCTTAAGCGGCCATTGCCGACTAAAACGGAACCTACACAAGCTTGGCCTTTGGAAAAACTGCTCTTAACACATGGGACAATAGGCCTCTATACGAGACTGCAGAGTGGACAAACTGCTCCCCATTAATAGTAATAATAACTTTGCGTGTGACCCTGTACGCAGATAGGTAACGATAGAACTGACTGGCGACGCTTGTGGGTTGAAGGCCAGGTCCACTTTTGATAGATTTTTCTGTCCAAAAACCACAAGGTTCAGACGTTGCAGTTTTACACCAGTAAGTAGGCACTCTTCACTTATGCCTTTGTATTTGGTGCAAGAAAGGTTGTATATGAGCATTCGTTAGATTTACCTGTATCCGCTTTTCACAGTTGTGATCCCAAGGAATCCAACCTTGCGTCCAAGGATATAAGCACACCTTCTCCGAACCTTGTCTTCCAAATCCGTCAGAGACATCATTCGCCATTATGCACCTTTCGTGCGTTGTTTCTGAATGCTCCCCCCTCCCTAACTTATTAAACTTCTGCTGAAAGAGGGAGCTCCACTTGATGCCGAAGCTCCACCTCTGTAATGGTGCCAGACTGCAAGTAAATCCTGTATGTATGCTCGAGGACTTCTTCTTTTTCTCTCCAGGTTTACTCTGCCATGATTATGTACAAAACCCCGGGGGCAGTAGTTGAAAGTAACAGCAGTACTTCCTCAGGAGAAGACTGCTTCCCACATGTGCAGATTATACATGTGCATGATATACATACATATGTATATAAAAACTTACCTCGTTACGATCTTGGAGTTGCTATGTTTTTTTTGGCTTGAATTCAGTTTTTGTCAAATCGTCCTTGACATCGTTAATCAAGCCTGTATTCCAACTTTCTCTTCATATGACGACTTGTATGTAGTTTTTGTGCAATGAAATTTCTACCGAACTCCAAATTTGAATGCTAAATGGAAGTGAGATCCTTAAAAACTGTCATTGGGAAATCATTTCAAATTTATCGTTGGACACGTTGATTTAAAAAAAATCGAATTTAGCGATGCCATTAACTTTGGGACTTGGTACCATTTTATCGTCAAGCTCTGAAATTTTAGAAGGAAAAATTTAATTTGACTTTTTGCGATGCTTGTATAAAAAATTAAATTTGACATGAATAGTGCACTGACCTTTGGCAATAACCTCACGCATTACATTATTCACTCAGCGACTCCTTTTGTTTGAAAGATGTCCCCTGCTGCTCCATGATTCATGTGAATCTTAAAGGAACACAGAAGCAGCTTCGAAAGAATGTATCCTTGATCTCTTTTATTAAACGATAAACCTTCTTACACTTGAGCACCACCGTGCCCATGACCGATGACCTGACCAATCCAACAATTCACGACAACGTTCCACGTTTCAAAAACGCATGCATCTGCTGTTCTAACTTTTACGACCTCTTCTTGCAGCATGTTTGCAATTTCAAGCCATCATCGCCGGCCGTTACGAGAAATACACAAACTTTGTATTAGTCGTCATTAAAACGCAGACCCAGGACGCATGCATCAGTGTTTTTCCAAAAAAAAAAGATGCTTCCCCACCCAACAACAGTCTCCCGCTATTAAAACGAAAGACAAACCGAAAGGAAAACTGCCCCTTACGATATCCCTTGGCAGGGATATTATTCTATTTTCACAGATGCGATGGACATATAAATAAATTTCCTCCAGACAAAGTGGATGTCATGCATTTCTCCATCAACGTGCACTCGCAATGACAAGGGGTACACCACCAGCCCAGCTACCGTGCGTCGCGGTCGTCTTGTCAGTTTTAGTGAGAGTTTCCTTTGGTCTTCTTCTCGATGATTGCCCCATCGTTCGGCGGCGGCGACCAGCGTTCTTTGTCAATATACTCTACTCGCACTGCGTAGCCCCGACAAGCGGCAGTTGTTGGCCTAACTGTGTCCCTAAAAAACACATGGGACACTAAAAATAGCCACCCTCATGATCTAAATGATGGGAAGACACAACAACACCATTCCATAAGGATCGACCAATATTTATCTCGCGGCCGAGGAGCGATGAAAAAAAAAAAAAAAAAATCACATGGAACCATGTCCCTGAAGACGCGCTGATGGTGTTTGCTCCCATTCGTAACACAACGGATACACGCATCCACGGGTTTTTATTTATAGATCGCCAGAGTCGCTGTCGTTTATGTGCCGGGTCGCTGGGTATATGTCAGACGTTTGGCACTGCGTTTCCAATGTTTACACATGGGCCATGAGCGATCGCGCTACAAACATATACACATCCCGAGTCCCGAAAAAGTACAGTCAAAGTCAAGTTCAATGGGAAAATGCAACCGCGACTGTCACAGGCGTCGTTTTCTAATTGCCGCGCTGGAGAATGCACCAGAGAAATGGGAACGCATCGGTGTGTCGGTGTGTGCGCCAGTGACGGTGACGGTCTAGGCCCATCCGCCACAACCTGGGTGCTCACTAAATCTGTTGTCCATAACTATCTGGCAATGGTTGAGCGGTATGAGTGCTGTGCTCCGTGATCCGAATTCGGTGGCGCATACACTCTCTTGCACATGGAGATTTTCGTCTATTTTGGGATGAACTGCATCTTTCTAGTGACAATGTGGAGAGTCCCACCGAAAAACATGAGAAGTGATTCCATCAGACCACATGTCAAACAAATATTCAAGTGATGTCGTTGATTTGGTTGCGTTTTTTTCTAGTGTTTAGTGCATCGGGTTACAGAAATACTCCATTACGGTGGGATAGCAACATCGCCTGGCAAGTGAGCGATGAGGTGATCGGTTACATCTTTCTGAAAGGATTCAAAACAGTTCTGAGTTGAGGAGGACGAAATTATTTTGCCAACATCAGGTTTATTGATTTGGAATTTATTCGGGATATACTCTTGTCCTTTCTTAACAGTGGAAGCTTCGGTCCTCCTGTCACAAACTGCACTACCTCGATCGTACGGGAAATGCATACACAATCTTAACAGAAATATCAATAGTCTACTGGATATCCCGGAACTTCGGCATAGAAGGTGACGGAACAACAGGCAGTCTAGTAACATCGAGGACAGCAGAAACTTTCATAGGATCTATTCCGTTCCACTGGAAAAGAGATCATACTCTTAAGAAAGGAAACATGAAAAAACTGTCTAAAGCAAACTCAAAAACTTTTAGTCAACTATAGCCGGAAAGAATTTAGATGACAAAATTGATGTAACACCCCGGAGGAAGTAGTATCTCTCAATAGATAAAAGTTCCTAGTAAAAAAGTCAGGACCTCGAGTATCTACTTCGAATAGATGGCTGTAGATTTTTCTAGCAGAACAACTTGGCTACTCAGTTCCAGAGCTGTGGTCGAGTCCCTGTTGGGCGATGAGCAGTTCGGCTTTCATCCAGGTAGAAGCACAACCGACCAGCTATTCACTCTCAGAATATTACTTGAGATGGCCAGGGAGTATGCCATGATCGAAGGAAGTGTATGATCAGGTCCGTCGAGGTAAACTCTGGAGTGTACTACAGGAGTATTGGATTGACGGTTCTCACCTAAGGGCCATTCAATCTCTGTACACAAACTGTAAGAGCTGTGTTCGGGTGAACGGCGTTAAATCGGCACCTTTCGCTGTTGGCGTTGCCCGTCGCCAGGGATGCATCTTCTCACCTCTTCTTTTCTTTGTGTATATGGATAAGATGTCGCGGTGCAATTGTGGCAAGGAACGGCTCGAATCGGAAGACTTAAGGATAAGCCATCTGCTTTTCGCCTATGACTTGGTCATCCTTACGTCCACCCAGACCGAACTTCAGCGAGCACTAGATAGATCTTTAGCCGTCTGTGTTGAAGCTGGGACGAAGGTAAACGTGAACAAATCAGAGGTAGTGGTGATTTCCCGAAACCCTGTTTAATGCACTCTGCATGTTAGTGGAGTCCCATTGAAACAGGTGGAGAAGTTAAAGTGCCTCGGGATCTTATTCACGAGTGTTAGAAGGAGCAATACTGAGTTATCCTGTAGGATTGGTCAGGCCGAAACAATTCTGAGACAACTTGGTCTTTAATTCAGTGTTTGTTTTGATCCTCACCTATGGTCATGAGGGTTGGGTAATGACCGAAAGAATAAGATCGCTGATACAAGCTGCCGAAATGAGATTTCTTCGTTGTATTGCTTGATTTACTCCTCGAGATCGAGTTAAGAACACCAGGATACGCGAGGCACTCAATGTCGAGCAGCTACTTCTTCCAACGGAGAGGTCCGTACATCGATGGTTTGGGCACGTAAAACGCATGCCCTCAAATCGGCTTCCAAGACGTGCCATGGAATTCGTGTCATCAGGTAGGCATCCCCTGGGTAGGCCCAGGATGCGATGGTTGGACCAAGTCCGAAATTTCACCTCTGCCCGTGTGAGGATAGCCCCCGATGATTTAGAGTCGACAGCAGAAGATCGGGAGATGTGAAGAGTTCACTTAAGCACTCTAAACCCGCCACCCTCATAGTGGTTAAGCAGGTCATTGAAAATGATGATGATGGTCTACATAGTCAATTCTTACGGCGATGGCTTCTGATTCTTAGAATTCAAAGATGGTGATGGGAACAGCAGCTTGTCCTGGTATGTTCTGCCGGGCTTTATCGGACTGAGACAAGTATAGGCTTTTTATTTGACATATAAAGCAAGTCTTGGTAGCCTCACAGAGGGATTCATGGTTAAGGAAGGGTATAAGAAAGCCACCTATTGCTAGCGTAGTTCTTTCATTAAAAGTAAATCCACTGTGAGCTGGAATCCAGTGAAGGGTGATTGACTTGTTCCTGGTCAATTCACTTAGGTAGAGTTGGGTAAGTGGGCAGGCGAGAGGAAGAATAATCCACCTCGACACACCCAAGTTAATTCTGACCCATTGGACATCCCTTGGGGGTGAGAGAGAGAGGCGTTCCCTACCCGTAAAAGAACGCTAACTTACAGCGTCTGTGATACAAACCATCCTGTGAATTTGATGAATTTCATTAATTGGTCCACACCGGTGCATCGGATAGTTCCTCAATGTTCTGGAAAGAGTGCCGTCCGAGGAACTTGTTTTTTAGATGGTAGAGACTTGGGCAGTGGCAGAAGAAGTGGGCTGTATCCTCATGGACGTCCTCATTGCCAAACCCTCTACACAGGTATTCTTCTGTAATCCGGAGCTTTTCCATGTGATAGCGCAGCGTGTTATGCCCTGTAAAGGTACAAATGGATCTTCTGTCGATCTGCAGAAGTCTGTCGGTCCTAGGCTTATCTAATAAAGGCCATAACTTCCCTGTGGTTACACAAGTATCTAGAGAGATCCATCTACTATTTGCTCCCCTTACAACTCTTTTCTCCGCTACGAGATTTAGTGTGTAAGGCAGGATGTTCACCGAACTGTATATCCCTTCCGAATTTGTTGCCGAGGCATTTCTCATGAGTTCTTCGGCTCTCTGGTTTCCTGGTATATCCAGGGACTCAGCAGAGTGTCACCTTATGCTGTCTTCCTCTTCTCTTCAGCGCCTTACAAGCTTCGACTTCAGGGTAATAATGAGTTTTTACAACTAGTTTGAACTTGTCAACGGACGATCCAAGCTCCTTTAGAGCACCTTGGCAGTCCTAAACGATGAATAAGTGTTCACGGAATATTGCAGGTATTCTGAACGTGATGGTCTATTTGTCAAATCCAGATAGTATCCTTTCTTGGTTGGGACCCCAAACGATAGCCGTAGATCGATGAGTGTCAAAGTGCACCAGATGCAGGGACATTCTGCCTTGAGAAGAATCAATGTTGAGGATAAAGTTTAAAATCATTGATCGGTCTGGTTTTGCCCAAATGTTGAAGTCTATGTTGTTCTATGCTATGTCGATGGACTTGAAGCTGAAGGATCACTTTACTGTCGCCCAAAAGAGATTAAGTGGACTTATCTACAAATCTGACGCTAGCCGCTAGTGAGAGGCTTAAAATGAAATGACTTCCCAGCTGCCCATCCACAGCAACCATCCTACAGTTTTGTAAAATAACTCTGAGTTTCCACTAAATCCTGACTCCTTCTCCCTCACTCCACGTCTTCACTCAGCCGTCACTAAATTGACGAAACATCACAATACAACTGAATTATCGTTATATTGACTTCCCAGTAAATTTTTGGTCAAAAAAATCGTGACAGAAACAAAGAGCAAACCTCCAGAATTGTTACGACAGCGTGTGGGTTCATTTGACTTTCCGCAGGTGTGGTCCATCTTGCAGATACAAAACACAGAGAAGAAGAGGAACATTTTTTAGAAACCAAAACATTGGATTAAATTTTACGCAATCGTCCGAAAGATGTGCATCCATGCAATCCGTCGAATGAATTCCTTGCACGTGAAATCCCTTTTCCAATAATGGCTGTCCAAATCGAAATCTTATTACACGAATGGAAAAAAGGATGAATCTATTCAATTGTCCGTGTGTGTGTGTCTTATAAAAAAGTCGAGAAAGGACGACTGATCACGTTGAGTTCGGACGGGATTAAGATCGTCCATCCGTGTGAATGTAGATTGTGATTTCTATTGATTTCGTCCTTTTGCAGGAGTTTATGTTTTTACAGTTTGTGAAATGTAGGTCTGTGATTAGTAGTAAATGAAATGTGTCAGAAGGACTAACCACAATGTGAATTGCGAAGACGTCTACAGGAAATGAGGAGCTAACATGGGAGTGATGTATTCATGGCGACCCTATGATAGGTCTTCGTTCTACGTCATTAGAAGGCAACAGCTTTGCCTCAACGCATTAGCATCTCCAGTCAAACTCGATCTGAAGCCTTCATTTTCGCACCTGAAGATGGTTGATTGTCCGAGACGTTAGTGTTGGGCGTCGTTCCATATTTTGTAAAAGAGTTGATGCATGTTTCCTACCAAGTCATCTCCCACTGATTTTTAGCAGCTAGACTGTCACCTCCACAGACTATCTTACCCCCCGCATTACTCTCAGCAAAGACTTCGCCATGCGTGTTCTATCAGAAGCGGAATGGAACAGCGGGGAGGTCACAAAAGACTACGACATATCAATTTTCACGAACGGCTCGAAAATCAAATGCGGGGTAGGGTCGGGTATATTTTCACTTGCCTGCCTGCAATCTACGAAGCCTGTCGTGTCACCCCCACGCGAAATCTTACTAATCTTCTCCGATAGCCAGGCAGCCATCAAAGCTCTTATCTTCACAACCACCCCATCAAAGCTAGTTGTAAATGCAGAACCGAGCTTGCCCGTTTAACTCTCGTATGGGTCCCAGGTTATGGAGGCGTCGAAGGGACCGGTGATGAGCTTGCCAGGCAATGGTCGGCCCATGACAGCTTCATCCCGCTGTGAAGGGAAGAATCAACAAGGGTCGGCCGTATACAGCTCACCCGCAAGAGAACTTCTCATCCTATTAGGAGCTGTCAACGGAAGAGTCAACCTACTCTACCTTTCAATAGCCAAAAACAAATGGAACAACCTTATTAGTTGGACCATATCCCAGAAGACTTGCTCAACTTACGGCCATAGGAAAACAAACGACCTCCTTAGAAGAGCCCGAACATACATCGCACACGTTATTGCCATCTGTACTAGTCACTGGATAGTAGGTACCCATGCAGCCAATATTGGCGTCCCTTTCAATCCCTACGGCCGTAGCTGCAAAGACACAAACGAGAAGGAAGCCCTACAACACTTTCTCTCGAAGTGCCCGTCATTTGTCAAACCAAGACTCAAGGCACTGGGGAAACCCTTCCTGATCAACCTCAGCGAACTTTCGGAGATTTAAGACCAATAGCCATGGTCTGTCGATACCCGTCCACACTCATCTAACAAACCGGATACGAGAACTGTGGTAACAAAACGGTGCATTTCAGCACTATTTGAGTGTCTGACGTTTTTTCCGCCTGATACAGCCAACCAGACCGTCAACTTCAGAAGCTTTGTTGGACAGAAGTTCACATAGGGTTGTCTTTACTTCAGCCAGGTCCAGAGAAGCAGGTTGAATGGGTATTGGCAGTGCTTTCTCAAAACCCTAATGCATAGTTTATCCCAGAACTCAAAGGTCTCAGCTATGCAACGCTCATCACCAGTTTGCCCTTTAACCTCTTCAAGCACTTGGAAAGCTCTCTTAGTACCGCAAGTTCCTTACAATCCAAATAAAGTTTGTCCGTTCAATCGGTTAAATATTTACCAATTCCCCGTGACACAGTTCACTCATGAATTAATCTTATGAATCCCCTCTTGGTGTCGCCTCATGAACCAGGGATGGTTAAATTGGCATATAAAAGCATCACGTTTGGTCGCCTAGCCCTCTCCTTCAAGGTAAAAATAAAAATAAAAATAAAAAATTAAAATGCTAGACAATCGACTGTAAAGATAAGCAGTGGAGTCAGAAAACAAAACTCCAAAGTGTCAACAGATTGGTGGCTCTCATCCAAAGTCAGTGCTCTTCTTTTGGACCAAATACCATTAAGCGGAAAAGTTCAACACCACACGATGAGGCTTGGTCATTCCCGCCGCCGAATTGCTTGCTGGCTCAAATCATTCGTCCCGTTTTAGTACTGCTGCTGCTGCTGCTGCTCCTCTGTGGTGCTGCTTCCCAGTCGATGCTGTTCAGAAGTCACGAAATACCTGAGCAGCACACTGTACGTGTGCATACTTCCCAATATAACACCGTTTGCAATAAAATAACTTATTACATCATAAAGACATGCTTATGCACTCTTTTGGGGCGCTCCGGCTCCGTTCGCCTTTTCCTTTCTGGCTCCGCAAGCAGAAGCTGTGGTCCGACACCAGACCAAATCGCCAGGGGTACCGCGCCGGAACAGAGCTGCTTCGTGGTTCTCTCTTCAGTGCATACAGTGTGGTAGTGGTAGTCCGCCACAATGGTAAGCTGGCTCTCTAGCCGTGCAGCATTTGATCTTAACCTCACTGCAGGGTGATTGTGTGAATCCGATTGTTTTTTCGTTTTTGTTGTTGTGTGCATCGTGTCAAGAAGGTGCAACTGTTCACGTCTACCAGATTTGTTCGCTTGTAATGAGCTGATTTATTTGGACTCTTTGGTTCGGATTATTCGAGCAAATTAGGATTCAAATAGGATAATGCAATTGGAACTTGTTTCGTTTCGTTCATTTGCATCGGCATTCTGCTGGTGGGAGGGGGGCAGTTGGTGATTTCGATTCGACCTGCAATTATTCTTCACAAGATTTCGGAGGCACCCAGTTGGGATAAAGCCAAAAGAATGCTTTTGTCCATCTGTGTCATCACTAAGGTATCCTCTTAAAAATTGAGATCTTGTCCTACTGATGCTCTAAGTGTGATCCTGCACTTAGTCCCCCTTGAACTTCAAAGACATAGCTACCTGCAGCGCGGTCCGGTTCAGGGAATCTGGGTGCTGGACTGCAAAACCATACGATCACTGTAAGATCCTGGAAATAACTCCAACCGATTTGGTCGGGTGTTCGACCGATTATATGACACCTACCCTGAGTCTTAGAAAAATTTTCTTTGATAAATTTTCCACCAGAGAAGAATGGAAGAACGGACGGTTCGAAGATGGACTCCGAAGTCGCCGCAGGGATATTCTCTGAACATCGAAGTCTTTTCGTCTCCCAGACTTTGCTAATGTTTTCCAGGCGGAGCTACTCGCAATTTGAGAAGGCTGCCGCTTACTGAACAATCTCCAAACATCCAACCAAACTATCGCTTTTTTCTCGGATAACCAAGCGCTATCAAAGCCGTTACCAAATCCTCGAAACTGATGCAGCAATGCCGGCATGTAATCAATCTACCAAGTACCCCCTCTGCAGTCCGCATCGACAAAATCAAAGCTCATAAAGGTCTGCATACAAACTCTCAACGATATATGAACGACCAATAAGGTGACCCTGTGCTGGGTACCAGGCCACGCAGATATATCAAGTAATGAGAGGGCGGACAAAACTTGCCAGGAGAGGTGCAGAGCTAGCATATGCATATACCTTTTAGTTTACAAAGACACCCATTAGCACTCTTTACGGGTAAATGGATGAGGAAACAATGATCAGGGCTTATACACGGTGGTGTCACATGGACACGTGTGCAATAGCCAGATCACTGGCGAGCGTTCGATAAGGAGAATTCCAAAAATCTCGTACAACTTAGTCGAAGGGAAATACGAATCGTCTCCGGTGTCCTTACAAGACACTGGGGAATAGGAATCCGTGCGGAGCATCTTGGATACAATGACTACTGCAGAGACGAAGAGGAAATAGAATTCATCCATCTGGTATGCGAATGTCCCGGACTGGCCACCAGAAGGCTGCGTACTCTTGGTTGTAGCTTCTTCCATGGGCTGGAGGACTTTCATATCGCTGATTTTAGAAAACTTCAATGAATTCTATCCCTTTCTGGGTGGTTTGCAGATTAGCCAATCCTACCCCTGGTTTGACTGCCATGTGTATACTATTTATGGGTACTATGGATCCGCTTGAGGTCTAATTAAGCCTTTAGGACACCAACAAAACCAACTAACCAACCAAGTACCCGCTCCATAATTACACTGATCTGGATCCCGGTCATAGCGAAAATGAGGACAATGAGCGTGGCGATGAGCTGGCTAGGAGAGGATCTTTCTCTTGGAGAAATTGTCGATATTCCGCTGGGCACTGCTAAGGGTCATATGCATCTTCACTTCCTCCAGCTTGCCAATCATGGGTGGAACGGTCTGTTCAGCTGCGTCATTTCAAAAACGACATGGCCTAATTACAACAAACCTAATTTAAAGGAGCTACTTGGCAAATCAAGATCAGATATTGCCAGAATTATAGCCATTATTTTGGGCCACTGACCAGTTGAAGACCATGCGGTCAAGCTTGGTATTCCTCTTCCAAGGAGGATTCTTTCTCATTAACTTCCTGCAAGGAAATTAATGAGAAAAAATCTCTACTTCACTTCCACTGCAGGTGTCCGGCCCTAGCAAGCAGCAGACAACGTACTTTAGCCAAACCCTTCTTCGTGGACTTCGGCAAGGTAGCTGAATAAAAGGTTGAAGAACTGATCCTGTGTCTGCACTCCACTGGTAGGATTTACTCACATATTCCCAACACAACCAATCAGCACTCACACACAAATAGCTTTGAACGGTGCAGCCCTTAGGTTCTCAGGAACCGCCACTCGACCTACCTACCTTAGGTACCCTCTTCCTTATACTCCGGTTTAATCATATGAATGGTGATTTCCACACAGTGTATACAACTTCGATGTCTATGATAAAGTCAGGACTAGTTCTTCATCGACTGGATTTGGACATTTCCTCTACCTGATGTCTGCTAAGGCGACTCTGGAAATGGTCTCTAAAATCGTTTACGACTGCCTTCAAATCGGTGATTAGGTTTTCATTTTCTTTTTCGGAGAGTCTACACTTTAAGTTTAAAGCCAGTTGCAAGGTCTTCTTGTAAAACATCTGGGGGTCGCCTCGATAGAAAGACTGGGAATTGGAAAACCCTTTTTTAATTTTGTTTTTTCAATTCTCTGGTTCGACGTCTTACTTTTCTGTCTTCTTTGCGTTCCCTGCATCCATCGTCATAAAAAAAAGAAAAATAGCTAGCGCGACAGCTCAAGATGAGCAAAGGCCTAGCCTCTCGCAACCATTCGTGTTGCGCGTGTTACATAGTTCGCACGAATGAAAGGCACCTACAATTCATTGCCGACTCCGAACGGCGAATTGAGAAGCTCTGTCCAAATTATACCCCCGGAGGCTTATCATTCCCCGACGAGAGGTGATGCCGCGAAAAAACTGCGGTGGACTTGGTTGGGGTTTGAACCCACGCTGCTCGCACAGCAGTTCAACCCACTAACCACTGAATCACGACGACCACGCATCCATCGTCATTTAAGTAATTATTCTGGCGGCTGGTATGGTAGCTCCAAGTGGAATCTGCTATGTCCTTCATGGTGTTTCGGCACTGCATCCATTGCTCGTTTGCGTTTTTGGTTCATAAGAGATAGTTTCTCTAGAGTTTCTTCCTCAGGTGCCATCTACGAACCTTTCCAAATCCTTCCTCCCTTACAAGTTTGAACCATTCCGGCGGGTAGGATGGTAAAACCCTTCCTAAACCTTTGGCATCATGAAATTTGATTTCTATCTTCGCCTGGCCGATTCAACTGCCAGTCCATTCAGTGACTCTAAGGACATCCCGATCGCGCTTTCCCTGTTAAAAGAAGAAGCTAGGAGTCCACCACTGATTTTAATTTATTCGACTGCAACTGACAGGTAAAACCGTCTCGAAGATCTACGTCGAACGTAATGCAAAACTACTTAGCTTCCCTCGACTTGGTTTACTATTTCCATGAACTTCTTTTTTTTCATTTGTATCTCTTGACAGTACAAAGAGCGATCTCACCCTACATATCCTCACTCTAATTATGAGGTAAAAGAAAAAACGGTACACCACATAAAATCACTTCATCTTGAACCAAAAAAAAAAAGAGTCCTGCACTCGTTACTCAGTTGTTTATTTACTCTTCAGGGGTAGAACGTGTTTCGTTCCTAAAATAAATAAATAAAAAAAACTGTAACACATATTTCAATCTCAGAAAAAAAAGGATACACACTAGATACAACTTGAAAATGTTGTCAAATTCAAATACTCCTTCCATACATCCTGCGAAACATGTGTACTCGCTGATTGACATCAACGAGTGTGATCCCCAAAAGATGTCCCCGACGCGAGGAAAATAGAAACCAAATCTAAACTATACACACGAGTACACGGGTATGTCCACAGTGACGGAGGAGAATGTTTATAATTATCTATCAGCGGAGTCCTACGCACACCTCTCTCTGTGTGTATGTCCTTAAATCTAGGTTACATGCGACAAAAAAAAAAAACGGGAGAAAAAAATTCCTTTTCTGTGAAATATGTGTTTGTGTCATTAGGCCGCTGAAATTTCCTCTGGTAAACATCCTGTCCCGTATTTTTTTTTTTCTCCTTTTTTTGGGGGGAGAAGATCTCAAGTAGTAATTACGTTGAATCAGGAAATTCGACGGGATGTGGAAAAATAGTACAACGATGTATGAATCTTGGTGCTGTCAACGTCACATGAAGCTGGGAAATTCAATGTAAACTAGGGAGCCTGCGATATACACACATGTACATACAGGGCCATAAAATCCATTTGCACATGTGATTCCTGCATCCTTTCATGTTGCATTGTGATCACAAATCCTTGGATTCGATAAGATTTAATCAAACGCCTTATCCTTGCAAAAAAAAGAAAATAAGAAAAGTTGCACAATGGAAATGGGTTAACAAAGGATTTATAGGAGATCCTTTATAACAATTTTTTTTTCTGTTCAATTATCCTTTTGCGAAAAAAGGAGATCTTGGAGTTTTTTTCCTGAGGCAGTTGCATAGAATTGCAGTCCATCTTGCGTGGCGTACAGGAGTGGTAGGGAATCAATTTGAGCGCAGGTATATGGTGTGATTTTTTTTGGAAAGAAGGTCAATGCGCCCCTGAGTTTAAAGGACGAAATTGATTTAATTGAATAGCTGGAATTTTTGATAGAAGATTTCGAAGAATGGTACAAGCGCAGCCGCAGCGATGTTGTTCGTGTTACAGTTTTCGCACGGAAAGGACCTTGAATTTAGGACCTTCAATTTCAAACGATAAATTGAGAAGCTTTTTTGTGATAAATTATAAGGGGACGAGGGCTTAGGTTTTGCTGGGATCGCGATGGGCCCCTCTTGGTGCCCGGTGTTTATAGAAAATGTTTCCTAGCCTTAATTAACCTAGCCTAACCTATACTCTCATACTCTCATACTATACTCTTTTTCATTACCCGGCGAGAGGTGGTACCGCGAAATGTTCGGTGGCAACTTGCACAGCTTGAAGTACATTTATGCTGGACATGACGGCCAGAAATAAATGGATCTGCCCAAGCTCATTCAGCTGAAGTCCCGCCGTGTAAGCTTAAGCACGAAGGAAGGAATTGTTCTCTCGCGGAACTAAACAGCAAATCGTGCACTTTAAGCTAGAAGGCGATGGCCACTGTACGACAGGGTCAAAACTACTATGCAGAAGGACAGTAAAACCCTTTTCACCCCCGTGCGAGTGATTATAGGGCCTAAGTCTCTGCGATACCATATGAAAAAATTGACGCCAAGTGAGGCTGATCAATGCAAGGGCTGCGGAGACGAAGAAGTCAACGACGACACAATTCATTTTCTCTTTCACTGTCCAGGACTATAAAACAAATCCTTCAGTAACTTCAAACTGCAAATTAATTAAAACTAACATTTCCACTGTCCCTTCCGAGGCAAGCGCCCTCCCCCTCCAACCACTAGAACCAAGGATTTGTTATTTTTCTCTCACTGACTTCAACTATACACTTCAGTTGATCACTGTTACCACTGGCAACTCACAATTATTGGTATTTGTCGGATTTAGCTTGAAACTAAATTAATATACGGTTCTGCTCGACAAAAATTATTACAGCCCAACGTACCAGTCGCCATGCGGCTCCATGGACACGGAATCACCCGCTCGTTCTATATGCCCTCTGAGTATCGCCACGTCCTGGCACGTTCATTTGGAAAACGGAAAACAAAAAGCTGTTTCGTCGCCCATCATTCAGTAAGTCAACGACGAATCCACCTCTCTGGGAAGCGTAGTAACATCGATTAGCAGAAATCGCAGTTATTTAGGTTGCCGAAGACGAAGTTTTCCTGGTGTCCTCTCTGCCATGCGACGAAATTCCGGGAGTGGTCATGAAGCACTACATATACCAGGTGGGTGGCCTCTGTGTGCTACACTATCTCTTCGTTGTTTTATCAATAATCATCCAAACAAATATGAAAATAGATTGTGACCATTTCCATTTCCAGATACATGCAGTGCCTTTTAAATTAGTTAGATCGATGAAAGCACGGGCCACGACGGGCTAGGAGGCGAGGACAAAAGGTCAAGGTGTAGTATTAGTTGGTGTGCTAGAGCGAGTGTACTTGCTTGACAAGGACTCGAACGGTGTTAGCCTTGTTTTGTGAAGGTTTCTACTTTGGTTTGGGGACAGGTATACGCAGTTTTATGCGGGTACGACCAGAGTGGGAGATTTGTCTTTGGGTTTGAAATTTCAGGATGAAAACGCATAGAGTCTGAAAGGACTTTGAAGGTGGGAACCAGAAAAAAGGACAGAAATGGTGTGTGCCTCACTAACGTAGGCGCACGGTGAAAAAAACAGACAAAATGAACCCAACAAGGTGTGGTCTTATCACTATCAGGACACAGAGCGATATGAGCTGTTGCATAAGAAGACAACGTCGTTATATTAGTAACAGGCGAATGTCTGACCAAAATCATCAACCTCCAGTAAACATTAGTAGTTCTTTTCACTAACACATAACATAAGAGGGAAAATCTCGTCCACTTCCTCTGTAAAATGTCCGGCACTTGCAAGAGCCAGACTACGTGCACTGAACCAATCATTCTTCGACGACCTCAGCGACATCTCGGGTAAAAGGATACAATATCTAATTCGATTTCTAAATTTTACTGGTTGGGTCTAGGCACACTCGGCTGTCTCACACATTATCAATCAGGTCACACGAGTCGTGGTAACAAAAAAGCACATGCTAGTGCTAATTGGATTCAGTCGAACCTCTACCTACCTCTTTTCACCAATAAAAGAGCGAAACCAACGTTCGGGCCCTCAACACTCGATGGAACTCCATCCCCAAAAATCAGAAAAGCATCCATACTCGACCAGAAACTGAATTGGAACGAAAATATTGCAGAATGAATAAGAATCAAGCCCTAAGGAAGGTGAGAACCCAAACCCGCTATCATCCATTGGATGTAGACAGCCATTGTCAGACTCATTCTTACTAATGGCTGCGTAGTCTCGTGGACAGCGGCAGGAGAGACCGGCAATCTCAAGAAACTTACCAAAATCCAAAAAAAGGCTCGCATGAGCAGTACTGTCGCCATCAGAAGCACTTCAATTGCAGCCCGTGAAACTAGGATACACTCACATTGAATAGTGTCCTATAAGGACACTAAGGGCCACCGCACGATAGCAAGATGGGCAAAACTAGAACCCAAATGGATTATATGTGTACCTCATACCGTCTCCCGACTTCAGCACCGAATCAGTAGTCCCCTCAAAAGATGACTAGGCTAACGGAGAGGTCATCAACCAGAATAAAACTTCAATCCTCACAGACAACATCTGGCAAAAAGGTTTTGGAACTAAGTCAATGTGTCGCAAGCAGAGAACCTAGGATGGTCGAGGCCCCCAGAAATGTATCTATGACACTATTTATTGGGAGAGTCATTAATATTTTGAGGAATTTACAAGCGCGGGTACGAATCTAGTCGCTCCAGTAAACTCACAAATTTACTCATTGCAGCACGCATAAGCTGTCTTGGCGTTTACTGCGAGTAGATTCGTGCCGGTGCCGAAGCGAGTAAATCCATAAGCGTGGGGCAGTACTAGTATATTAGTTCTACCCGTAGTGGTCGCCGTGGCTCAGTGGTTAGTGCGTTGGACTGCTGTGCGAGAAGTCAAGCCCCAGCCATGGCCACCGAACAGTTTTCGCGGCACCACGCCTAGTCAAGGAATGACAAGCCCCGAGAGTATAATTTGCCATAAAAGAGCTTCTCAATTCGTCGCTCGGAGTCGGCAATAAGTTGTAGGTCCCTTCCATTCGTGCGAATTATGTAACACGCACAACATGTACGGTTGCAAGAAGCTAGGCCTTGGCCCATCCCGAGCTGTCGCGCCAGAAATTTTTTTTCTGGCCATAGTTTCCCCCTCTTCGGGTGATTTTTGATCCCGTCTGCATAGACGGGGAGTGGAGGAGGAGGTACAACACGAACTGTATGGGGTGTACAGCGACATCGACTAAGCCAGAAGAGTGAAGGTCCAACGTAGTTGGGTCCTGTAGAGCGGATGGACACCAATGCTCCGGCCCGGAAAAGCTTCGAGTCCACACCCGAGGGACGCGACGGCGCAGTAGAGGAAGACCGCGACTCAGGTGGCACTCGCAAGTGGAAGGGGACCTCAACCAACTTGGCATGCGAAACTGGAGACAGCTGGCTAGAGATCGAGCTCGCTGGCGACGCTCGTTGGTTGAGGCCCAAGTCCACCCCGGACTGTAGCGCCATCTTAAGTAAGTAAGTAAGTTTCCTCCTTGTTTTACAGGTGCTCTAAGGGCTCTACTCTTGGCTGCTGCGAGAGATTTCTTTCTATTTTAGACACAACTCCATTTTGTCGATTTCAAAACTGCATATGATACCGTTTAGCATCTTCAGCTCTACAAAGCGACAACTAAGTTTGGAATTTACAATCCGGACACAGCTCTTTTGAAATTTTTCAAACACGTACCGGATTTCTACAAAGAGATGCGTTGTCGTGGGATTTCTCCAATCTCGTGGTGGCACAGATAGTGCCCGGGGCAGTATAATCAACATATCTGTCCATCTGCCCAGCTGTTGAGGTACCCAGACTACATGGACATCGTCAGTCGCTGTCAGCGTGCAGTGATAGAGGCTTTTATTTGTTAACAAACAAAGAAGCCTCTGTCCAACATCTAGGACAAAACGTCAAAACGTTCAACAACTCTAGCAAGTCATTAAGGAATGCAGCTACCTCGGGGAAAACATTGACAGCATGAATGGCACCACAGCGGAGATTCGACGAAGACTTACCCTAGGAAACCGCTGCTACTTCAGTTGACTGAAACAAAATGGATTCAAACCTCCCAACTCGGAAGACAAACATGTGCATATTTTGTCTACAAAACACTGAACCTGCCAGTGATACCTTATGGTGCCGTATGTTAGACGATAAGCAAGAAAGCAGAGCAGATATTGAACATTTTCGACTGAAATAATTCTCCGAAGTGGAGGAATGGTGGGGAACATACAACCGCGAACTCTATGAGGTGTATCCAGATGTGGATTATGACGAAAACAGTCAAAACTCGTCGACACTGGCTAGGTCACAGCGAGCTCCAGTCAAGAGGGTCATCAATTTGGCAGCGCACTGGACCGAGCGGCACCGATCTCCGAATTCCTTGTTTATTCCTGACACTCTATCGATAGGCCCTCCCGTCCCAGGTTGCTCTACTAGATCCTTTTTGTCGAAAATCCTCACTTCCAAATATTTTTCTTATATTTTGCAAGTTTCTTCGACCAAGTAACTCCTTGACAAAAAAAAAATTGTTTCCTTTCGTTCAAACAATACTCCCTTAAAGGACAGTAAGGGAATACATACATGTACCCTCATGTGTACATATCCATACACATGAAAACCTCTTCAGATTTACGAGTTTTCTTATCGACCAACAACAAAGCAAAAAAATGGCTCGGCTATAGATACTCACATGCGGAGGATATGTGGTGGTGGGTTTGTTGACACATACTATACGTGCCCACCCCTATGGTCGCCACAGATGAAGCAGATGAAGGGGTGGGGACAATCAAAGCACGCATGTTCACTTTCGTGTGGAATACTCGTAAGTTGTTGGCGTGCTGGTACTCTGTGTCACATATACACACTTTTGTTATGCTTCCAGTTAGATAATTGATTTCGGTTAAACGTTCTTATTGGATCAAGGACATGAGAGGGGAACGAATGACCAAACAGTGACATCTACTGGGATTCGGTTGAACTTTCGACTGCTATTTGAGTATAGGTGGCGTTGTATGAACAATTTTTGTTTGCCATACATTGCTTGAGCGTGTTTTTGAAAGGGATGAACCATTTATCAGTTGATGTTGGAGATGGGGATGGATATGGGTGATGGGTTTTTGTGTCTGCTGTTTTGGTTTCTTGCCGATGCATCGTTAATCAACTGAGTCGACCTGCTGAGAGTCAAGTGAAAATGTTGGATTTTCACGAGATGGACGCGGGACATACTGGGGTTGCTCTGGCTCGATCAGGTTGATCTGTTTAGATTTTTAGCAACGTAGTGCTGCTGCAATCGCACCTCGTGCGCACATCTTTCACAAAGTTGACGATAGCTTTGAACGTGGATTTACTACAACGCACGGTGAAATGGTTTAGATCACCTTTTGGAATCGCTTTAGCATTTATGAAGTCAGGATGTAAATAAAGCCGTTTCTCGTGGTTTGCACCCACTAGTGATTCTATGTGATGTAGCGAACAGTTTTAGAAGGGAGACTTAATATGAAAATCACCAGGGCACTGTGAAGGTCTCCAATAACTGATATCCTTGACCAACAAATGGCCATTAGTTTACCCCCAAGCAGGTGGGTACGAACGGTGGTGATCAGTCTCAGCCTACGACACAATCAGCGTATTTGGCACCATTTTGAGTCTTGGAAACTTAATTTGGTCGAAGAACCTGAGCGGGGTTGTTGTTTGGAAGTCCCAGTCTTTGGATTTGAAGAAAGATAGCACATCAGAGATATTTTTGTCCTAAAGGTCATTGAAGTTATTGAAGAAAGGTTTTCGTAATGAATGACGCCTGGTTCTAGCAACAGCCAGGAATTTACAGAAGAAGTGGTTGAGAGTTTCTGCCTCGTTTACATCTTAGCAGCTGGACCAGAAAGTGCTAAATGGGATGCCCGGTCTTGCTGCATGGTTGTCGTGCTGGTACAGATTGCTACAAGGTGAAAGATGTCCCTTCGATTTTGTTTGAGGTTGTTTCTGGTTTTAGTTTGGTTGAATGTATGTGGGCCATATCGACTTAGCTTACTAGTTCAATATTTCACACTTGACAGATCTAAGTGAAATGTGAACTCGTTCCGCGAAAGAACTGTCTGGAGTTGAAACTCGCCTGAGTAGTTCATCGGGTTCTCTCTTGCCACATATCTCTCTATGTCCTAGGACCCATGTAAGAGTGACAAAGAACTGGTTGGAAAGTTCCTTCTGACATTGTTCTATCAGTTGAGCACTACGATCAAAATAGATCTATTGTGACCTTCTTTCCTGATGGATCTGGACAATGCTTGACCTTTTCTCCAATCGAATGGCTCTGACAAATTAGTGTACATTTAGCTGACTTCCTTAAGAAGACGTTTTAGGGTCTCTTCATCTTCGTGCCCCAATATCTCCTAAGCTTATCTGGCCGACATAGTTCACGAGGAGTTTCTTAGTCTATTGTAGACAAGCGAATTCAGTCCATAACTTGTTCTTCATTTTTTTCTTAACTTCTTTCTTCTTCTCTAGGGACCTACTCCCAGAAGGGTCTGATTCTAAAGGTTGTCCAATCTTTTCCCTGCTAAATCATCTGGGTGCAAATCGTCTTTTTCATGATCGCGTCACTCGTCACGTAAAAACGAGACGAATTGGCTCCAGAATTCTTATTTTTACGTGACGAATTGTACGATCACATAAGAGGCGATTCGGCCCTTGCTACTCTCTCGTTAAATACGATCCCATTGTGGCCTAGTTAGAACCCAGTGGATGATCGGTTAGGTTGGATTAGGTAGATGAGTCGGCGAGAGGAGACAGAACCTTCTGCGCCACAGTTTCTGAGGTCAGTAGAGACCCATTCTAATATCCATTAAGGAGGAAGCTAGCCCTTGCTCGTGGAGCAATTCCTAAAGCACTCTTCCATTGCCCTAGAGTTTTTAACCACTTTGAAGTTTTAATAAACCTTGATTGGCACGTCGCATACATAGTTCCTCAGTATCCTGGAAGAACTCTCTTCCAAAGGCTTTATGTCTGAAATGGCAGAGGACTGGACAGTGCAGAGAAAGTGGGCTATGTCCTTATTAAATTTCTCATCCCACAGATGATCCTTACTAGGCTTTAGATTCTTCATATGATAGGGCAGAATAGTATGTCTTATAATCACTCCTACAAGGGTTGTGAAGATTGTTCTGTACTTCTGCATCAGTGTACTAGTTGTAACCTTGTAGGCACAGCTTTCTCCGATTTTGGTGGCCCCGTTTTTAACACCTTCCCGATTTAGAGAATATTCCGACTTTGTACCGACTTTCACGCCTTAAATGTGATTTTTTCTTTTGTTATTCTACTTCGATTGAACAATTTCAGGAATGAAAAAATTAAGTAACATTAAGAAGAACACCCAGGAACTTCAAATCGATACCCACCATCTTTTAATCGATTTTAAGGCCGCGTATGACAGCATCTTTAGAGACGAGCTATACAGAGCTATGTCTAGCTTTGGCATCCCTGCCAAACTCGTCCGTCTGTGCAGGATGACGATGGAGAATGCACGCTGCTTCATTAAGGTCGGTCAAGACCTAACCGAGACCTTTGATATCAAAAAAGGATTTAGGACGGCGACGCGCTGTCATGCGACTTCTGCAACATCGTTCTTCAAAGTGTTGTGCAAAACAAATTCTTCGGGTGGTTTTCGGTCCTGTCTGCACAGATGGTGAGTGGAGGAGGAGATACCAAAACGAACTGTACCGGTTGCACAGCGATATCGGCTTAGCCAGAAGAGTGAAGGTCCAACGATTGAGGTGACTGGGTCATGTAGAACGGATGGACACAAATGCTCTGGCCCAGAAAATCTTCGAATCCATACCCGAGGAACGGTGCAGTAGAGGAAGACCGCCACTCAGGTAGCGCACGCATGTGGAAGGGGACCTCAACAAACTTGGCGTGCGAAACTGGAGGCAGCTGGCTAAATATCGAGCTCGTTGGCCGGGCCCAGGTCCACCCCGGACTGTAGCGCCACCTTAAGTAAGTAAGTAAGAAGAGCAGCTCACAATTCGGTTCCACATACGCCACAGTATTTTAAGTTTAGCGATCCCCGGTGTCCTGCGTCGAATAGGTGTGCATTTTGTGCAACTGAAAGGAGCCATTTGAAAACATACCACCTTCGAGAGGACGTTATAGAGAGGCTATGGCTTTAACGGCCGTTTGACGGTCCATATATTAAAGTGCACCATTCCTCGTGGATTTGGGTGGTTTTTGAGCTTGAAACTTGCATCGCAAGGAACTTTAATCGAAGTGAATACCTGCCTGCACTGACGCCACAGTCTATTTGCGATTTGTCTTCAAAAATTGAGATGTCACAGCTCTTCTTTTCCATTCGGTTCTGGCTGGAGAAAATGTTGTCTTGGAGTGAGGTAGTGAGTATGGTTCGTAACCACTTCTTGCGCTATCGACTTGAGAATGTTGTTGTGGTCGTGTGTTTTGGCTTTTCGGCTCCAGATTGTCCGGGTCTGACAACTCTGTAGATTGAGGAGAAGACGGTGTAAGAGAATAGATTCGTTGGGCACACCATTTTTAGGTCCCAGCTGAGCTCCATTAACTAATCTCATATCGGTTATAGCGACCTTTCGCTTATAATGACCAAATTCATCGGTCCCTTGAAAGTCGTTATAACCGATTTTGACTGTAGTTTGGTTGTGTTAAATGCTTTGGTCATCGAGGGCCACCAGCGAGTAAAGATGGAATGTACTACTGCTGCGTACGTCCGTGGCATTATTTTCTGACGAAGTCCTTAACTTTCGTTACTTGTTATTAATGTTCACACCAAGGCCATGGTTTTAAGCATCTTTTCAGCGTCCTTTTAACCATTTCGCTAATCACTGAGGAAAACTCCTCCTGAACTATTCACGACATTCAGGTATGAAACTCAGAGTTTTGTCGCTGTAATCCGATCCTCAACTCAAGTCCACAGCTTTAATGCCATATACACTTGAACCCCTGAATTCGTAAGTATATCAGGAGCCTGCTCTACTTTAAACTAATGAACGACTTGTTTGGCTAGGATCCAATTCTAGTCACATCCTATCTTAGTGTCCAAACTCCCTCAGTGAAAATACAACATTCAGCCACCGTCCAGTTCCACTTCCGAATTCCTTATTAATCGGCTCTCAAAAGAACCTTAGACGCAACTCATAAATATAAAAACCGAACCCTATCACACCGAGTTCCGTCTTAAAAGTGCCATCACTCCCGGTACTTAATAACCTTAAGCTCAACAAACAATTAAAAATGAAACGACGAGGAAAGAAAAAAAACAACGATACCACCCCCAAAGTAGCTACAATCAGTCGCAACCACTTGCCGAGCTCTCAATAAAAATCCCGACATTTGCCGGCGCGTTTGTTTGTAAATAAGAATTGGATATAAAATTCTCATTAGGACCGCCGCCACAAAGTCATTAGACCGGAAGACCATCTCCTGAATTACATCAATGCTGCGTGGAAGTCTTTTTTTTTTTTCTAATTACACGAACAAATTGAACACGATTCGGTGGGTGGTAGCAAGCGTGGTGGTAAATACACACTTTTCCGCGGAAAAAAAAAAATGCAAAAAGGAATAAATTAGGATCAAAATTAACTCAAAGCCAGGGGTTGATTCTGAGTTTTTATTTTTTGCTCCTTTCAACTTTTAACGGGGGAAGAAAGAAAAATTAAGAGCGACGAAGTCGCGAGTCGCGACTTGCTGCAGGTCAGGAACTTCACGTGACGCGTTTTTTTTTTTCATTTTCATTTTCTTCCATATAATTTGAGTCTCCTTTCGGATTTTATTTTTTTTCCTAAAAAAAAAGAAAAAAATTATAAAAACCACGGGGGTGGTGGTGCACAAAAATTAAAAATTCAAGGGCACTTCTTCTTCTTTTTTATGTTTCACTTGCAAGAGACGACATCATCTCGCCATTCACCGAGTGCCGGGAGAAAAGGAACAAGTTGAGCAAGAAGTAGAGGAAGCATGAGAAAAGTTTGGGTATTTAAATTTCATTAAGAAAAAAACAGAAAAAAAAAAACGCGCAGGCGGAGGAGGGGGCGGACGACTTCTACTTGTTTACGCAAAGAACATCAACAGGTTAGTGCGGCACCTGACAGGGTTTAAATAACTATCTGACGATTTTTTATTTATTATTCAGTGGCAGCGTGCTGTGACTGGAGTTCTTGGAATTTTCGAACGAGTCTATTGAGTGTCTAGCAGGAAGTTGAACATGAGAGAGACAAGCAGGTACGTTAGCGGCCCACTTTTTTTTTGTAAATGGAGCTTGAAGGCAGCTTAAATTAGATAAGATATGTACACTGACAGTGATCTGTCCTGCGAATGGAATGATTTTCCTAGATGAGGGTTTTCTTGGTTGTATTGGAGGCACCCTTAGACCGGAATAAGACATTTCTTGTGGCATCTCTGGATGAACTAGCCTGGAGTTTCTTTCACCTTCAGAGGTGAACATATAGGTCTTAAACACTGGGCCTTTTTTAATGAAAAGATGAAGAGGAGGGAGGTTAACGATAATCCCCAACGTTGCAATGGGAGCCGTTTTTATGGCGCCCGTTTCACACTTACAATCTGAGCCTTGGAGTTTGCCTGTGGAGTTTTATTTTCTGCTGCCATACGCCAATCAAGTGAAAGAGGCAGAAAGAAAGTGGCTCAAATTAAGCATCCCACATCAGGCAAATCTTACTTTTAAAACCCTAACGACCTTTCAAAAGTCTCGGCCTGATCACAGCCACTCCTATCTAATCCGCGGTTTGAATTCAATAAAAACCTTACTTGCCCACTTAGGCGCTACAGTTCAGGGTAAACCTAGACCTCAACCAACAAGCCTCTCCAGTTAGCCCGGTTCTTAGCTAACTGCCTCCAGTTGCGCACGCCAAGTTGGTTGAGGTCCCCTTCCACTTGTGCGCGCCCCCTTAACCAAGATTCTACTCTACTGCGTTGTCCTTCCGGCTTAGACTCGAAAACTCTACGAGCCGGAGCATTTGTGTCCATTAGCTCTTCTTGACCCAACCATCTAACCCGATGGATTCGTATCTTCCTGACAAGGACGATGTCGCTGTACAACTCGTTAAGTTCATCGTTGAATTTTCGCCTCCGTCAACGCAATCCGGACCGAATGTCTAACGAAGAATTAAAAGCCTTAAGTTACTTTTTTTTAGCTCGAAAAGTCATTGGTCCTCTAAATCAAGTCAAGTTGGCCTTCTATGAGAAAAGTGTAAACGGGTTGAGATTAGTGCTTATAATTCTTTAAACGGGTGAACTACAAGGAACTGGTTCTAAGAATTCAACCAAAAAGCATAAAGAGGATTGTGAGCCATCCTGGTTGATGCTTTGGAAGAAATGTATTGAAACCCCGAAAGAGCGGATCAGCAAGAAGGAAAGGATTTACTGATATAAATATCAGAGAAGAATTTTAGCAAGAGGCAGGCAGAAATGTTTGATGCGATGATGATCGCCATTTACAGCCCTAAGTAGGTAAAAACTGGACCTTTCTGCAATATGTGGAACATGGTGTGAGGCTATCCATATGTCTCTCTTGGCGCTCAACATCTGTGTCTCAGGTTTTTCACTCCTTCAGATATTCTTCCAAAACTTGAATAGAATTCATAAGTCTGGGCAGGAGCTAATACTTCTAAATGTTTAGCCTGACTTGATTGTATCCAGCAACAAGGTTACAGATTGCAGATTGCAGACTGATCGGATGTTAAGCTATTTGCAACCAAATTTCTTTGCTTGAACAAAGTCGTTACGTTGGATACTTAGCGCTCTTGCTGCAATGTATTCACCAAAACTTATTTATTGAGGTGGTGCTACAGTTCGTTTTGAACCTGAGGCCTTTTCAGTAAGCCCGGTCCTTTGCCCCCAGTTGCATACTCCAAGCTGATTGAGGTCACCTTCTACATGTGCTCGCCACCTTAGACGAGGTCATCTTCTACTCCATTGTCCTCCTCCCAGTAAAAGCATTGGCTCTATACGTTTTAGCAATCTCGAACGTACAAAAGTTGATTTCTAGATACCACTACACGGCTATTATAGAAAGTCGTTCAATTTCCTCCTCCAAAGCCTGTCAAAACAAACGGGAGCGAATATGCTCTGATCAAAAATATTTTCACCTGCCTTAGACATTCGATGATTCTGAACTGTCTGATAAGCCTACAGAATTGCATGTATGTACATATGTACCTTCCTTTGAAAGACGCCGAAAAGACGTAAAAAGTTTTGACAATAACTCCGCAGTCTAGTTAACAAGTCTCTATCCTGAGCAAACGAATCAGAAGGAGATGACTCTCATTAAAATATTCTGAATGTTGCTGTTCACAGTGGAACATTTGATATATTCAACACCAACTAAGGGAACTTATCGCCTGCTTACGCAACCATAATGTACTCTGCATCTTTTTGATCCTTTCAGAAGCAGTCCATAAAAAACTAGATTCCAAAGAAGTGGAGATAACACACTTTGGTGCAGCCTGCTCCTAGTTGAGCTTTTACCTATTACCAACAGAAATGTTTACGACTCTAATACTGCGAATCTGTCGTATGAGACAACATTGACTTTGAACGCTCCTTCAATTTCTAGAAATGCAACCATTGTGAACTCCCTGGAAGCTACATATGAATTATTGTTAAATGGTCGTATGAAGGACCTCTTAAACAGATTTTCTCCTTTGATTAGCCTGCTATGATTTGGATAGATAACTGGAGTCTACAGTGTTCGTCAAATGAAGATGAGTTTTTTTCTAAGTTAGTACCTGCGTTTATCTTAGTCCAAGCCCTGGGTGTTGTATTAACAGTCTCATTAGTTACCCGCCAGAATATATCTAACAACTCGGGAGGACTTTTGATGTCGTCTAGGTTGTTTTCACTGCTCAGATCGATTGAAAGCTGTAGTCGTAGAGCCATGGAAGTGGGTATCCATTAACAAATCCAGAGATTATCCTTCAAAGTACCATTTGTGTGTCCTAACGCTTGGCATTAACGGTGATTATCAAGAGCTACGCGCAGTCTCAAAGATTCTGTTGTATGTTCAATATTTGTGACGAATCTTCTCCAAGATTAATGTTGTGCCTTCCTGACAACTTTCCTGTAGACTATAGAGCTTCGGGGTCAACTTGTTGCATTGCTGGTCGGTCTCGAGCTGCGTGAGTTTGACTAGTTTAAACTCTTACCTGTCCTTATTGATTGACCTCACATATCGATAAACATCCCTATCGGTGTACTGAGAGGTAACATCGACTACAAGATGAGAGAGCTAATCAACACCTCCTGGTACGTCAGAGGCGACTGCATTGCATTCCCCAGTTTATGGCAGAGAATCGGCCAAAGCAAGGCAAAATGTCTACTGGCTATGAATGAGAAGATACTCGCATTGCATCCTAATAGGTGTTCTGACGGGACATTTCGCAATAGACACTAGGGCCATCAGACTCAGCATCAACTCTCCAGACTACTGCAGGAGCTGTCAGGATGCGGAACAAACGGAAATCATCAAGCACTTACTCTGTGAGTGTCGACTCCGACACATGGAAAACATGCTGTTTGGAGAACTGGGAAACAGAAGTACCAATAACGAACATACTCCACTTTATTGAGAGTACAGGTTGGTTTTGCGATAGACCACCCATCTAGAACCCAAGGTTCGAACATGGACCCGAACACAAAGGGGAACACAAAGGACCAGTAGGCTTCCGTGAACGCACATTCTCTGACATGGCACTTCCCTCATAACCTAATCCAACCTAACCTAATGGATTGAGTCTCTACGCTTCGTCGTTGCTTCTTTCAGGTACATCTGACTGATCTTAGAGACAACGTATCATTTCTACTGCCACTCTGTTGTCATTTTGGTGCCACCACTTCTTGCAAGGAGTTCAAAATAACAAGGTTGTGTATGGATGATCCTCTTTAAACATTTTATTTCCCCCTTCAGCTCTTGTAGCACAGATGTGTCCAATTCTGAACAAGATATCTTTAGTATTCACCGGTTCACCCTTAATTTCAAACTCATGCGCAGTCTCTACATCTAACTCGGTAAGAAGGTCTTCTCATCCCGCTGCATATATTACAAAGTAGAAAGAATGTCTTCTCCGCCGACCGTTAAGGCCTTATTAACCCTCAGGGAAGAAATGTCTCACTGAACAGGATTAAACGAGTGATCTCTAGATTTCTACCTTTCGTTTACAATTGCACCATGATGTGCTTAAGTCTTCTTTTCGAAAATTTCCCTACTTTCACTCCATTCTTGTTCGAATGAGCGTTTAAAACGGCGGTGGGTGTCTCCAAACAACAACAAAAAGTGTTCACAACGTTTTTTACGTTTTTTTCATTCCGTTATTACAATTCGCAGAATTTTATTCCCAGAATACAGCGCGCCTCGGCTAAGATCGTAAATTCTATGTATGATCTGTTGGTTTGTGAACATGCTGATATAAATTCTATGTTTAATACCATTGGTGTAAGAACACACTAAAAACAAAAGGTGAGATTCTAGTTTCGAATCGACGATCGACTCTCTTTTCGAAATTGACTCTCGAATTATGTCCTCATTCCTTTGGGTTTGTGTAAATGATTACTCCTCGATCCACAATTCAAATTCCATTTCTCAATTCAATCGAAATCCAAATCCATTCCCCACTCCAGGCGCCATAAATCGTTTCTGTTTTCGTTTTCGTTTTCGTTTCTTTTTTTCTTCACATTTTAGCGCGAAGGAAAAAAAAGTTGGGTGGGTGGATAGGATACGGGGAAAACAAGGATTGCCGGAGAAAAGGAAACATTTGCGCTCGCACACATTCCACCGTTTTTCGGGGGAAAGCCATGAAATTTTTCAAACTGATTGATGACATCAAGGGACTCAGTTTTGAATGCGACAGTTAAAAAGTCTGTCCACAAACGTAGAGTGGATGAACTCCATTTGCACAATTTCCACATACTTCGGGAAGGCGGCGTCGCGGCGGTGAGGGGGCGATAATGAGGATGGGGACTTCAATGAATGCTTTTACGTGAGATTGATGGAAGCTGCGACATTGCGAGCAGTTTTCAAAATGAAGTTTACTTATAACGACGAAGAGAGATATGTGCGCTCCTTGTGTGCGATACACTGGTGTATACATACACTGCACACCCCATACGAAGCGGGAATTTTCGTCCTGGGGGTGTGAGAAATACCAACAGGACGACAACGACAACGACGACGACGACAAGGGTGGATGGAGAGCGGATGAAATCGAGGACGTTATCGGCCATAATAAACCCACAGCCACATACGAGCTAGTATAGCGACTCGGTGATGTGCTGCTGGTGTATGCGATGAATTTGGAGTTTTTCAAGTATCGCGGGAGAAAAAAGGACGAAGGATTGAATCACAACCTCACCGCCAACGCCCGCCATTGCTGCTGATTCGATTTCACCCCGCACGTCCTGTCCATGTTTGTTACGTTCCGCTGCCACTTCTGCCTAATGGGCACAGATATATACTCTCCCTGTCATATGTATACGCTATATATACACATAAATGCAAATAAAACATCACCGTGAGGGTTGCTACGACGACAAGGACCACAACGACGACGACGATTCAATCCCTCCGCTGTGTGGAGAGGATATTCGCGTTATTTTCGCAAGCATGCTTTGGCGAATAATCGCAGTGGGTGAGGGACGACGAAGACAGGACCGGCCATATAGTGGTTCCAATACCACCTCCATCGGTTTTTTCCCATTAACGTACATAAATCTTCAACCACTGGGTCTCCTGCTGCTGCTGTCGCTTCGCCTGTCGTATACCTTTGTTTCTTGTTGCAATGGATGGAATGCGTACCGCTAAGGGTATCTGGGGTGGCACTCCCCGGATCACGGTGTATACACGAGTGTGTACTCACTATGCAAATGGGAGTCGAAATATTGAAAGCCGAAATTCAAAATGGAAAAAACCTTTCGCCAGGGATACTCGGCTGCTCTATGCTTTGCCAATAAATGTCTTTTTTGCATGAAAATTTCTCGGTATACCATCGCCATG
Organism: Matsumyia berberina; assembly: GCA_917880715.2. Lineage (NCBI taxonomy): Eukaryota > Metazoa > Arthropoda > Insecta > Diptera > Syrphidae > Matsumyia > Matsumyia berberina. The sequence goes on from OU862871.1 coordinate 98,216,261, forward strand.
AAGCCTAGAAGTGCGAACGGGAAAAAAACGAATGTCCGTGTACTTGATTTGGGGTTGCAAAATGGTACAGTTGGCGGTAGTCCTCTTTCGAAATGAAAAAAACATAATTGTGCTGCATTCGATTTAAAGAAAAAGATTTATGAGTTCCTGCCAAATTATGCTAAACCCGTGCGGGTTATTTTTGAAAAGAAAAAGGACGAGAGGAACCCTAACGCATTTAAGAGTTACTTAAGAATGTTTGAAGACTCCAAGCTATAGTGCGGCTTCCACAGGAAGTTGTTTAATCAAAAATGCACACATGCACGATTTGCAAATCTGGATGATCGATGTCGGGACTTCGCCTTCGTACGTACGTATTCGACGAGTACTTCTCAGGGCTGGTTAGCAATATTTGCTGCTTTTGCCTACCTTATTTCTTCAACTCTCCATAGTTTGTTTTGCAAGTCAAAATCCAATTGTCCTTTGACCGCAATTGGCAAGGTAGTCCTTCATTTTTTAAGGCGTCTGCAATAAAACAACGCGATCTCTGTGCCTTCCTTCTGGCCTGGATAATCTAAGCAGAAAATGGCCTAACGTGTCCTGATCGGTGCAGGCATTTGAGATAGTCGCCACGATTAGACAGAAACTGTATAAGGTGGCAATTATAGTCCCCACATATCAAGTTTTGCAAAGCTTGTTTCGATGATTTGGCTTCAAACCCGAATATTTACGTATTACTCAGTTTTGCGACTCGTTACTAAGATAGTCTCTGCTTTGTAGTTAGACTGGCAGATCCTAGCCAGTATTTGATTTGAATGACTGCCTCATTTTTGGTTGACGTTATCTCGCGAATGTGTTTTACCACGGTAACAGTTGCAATTTTGACCTCGAACTCAACTATTTTGATTCGTCGTGACAAAGTTAGTCGTATACCTACGATGTTTTATAAGAAGGGTGTTAAGTCAGGCTAGGTAGAGTAGGGTTATGCAGTCAAGGCTTGCATAAGACACTAGGCATCATAGTGGGCCCATCGAGATACCTTTGAAACCAAATTGGCAAAATCTAAACCAACTTTTGGAAGCATTTGATTTCCCTACAAAATTTTACAATGTTTTTATAGCTATCATGGCCTAGCTCCTCTAAATTACTAAAGAAATAGTTGGCGAGAGGTTTCATGGGTCTCCTGGCAATTCCCTGTCGTTCACATACATAATATGTGTGCTATGTACTCAGCGGCTCATAGGTCGTTTCAGTACCAGCAAACATCTGTACCTGAGAGCCCTAAACTTTTAACGTGCTTTCTCAGAAGATAATGGTCGGACAAGATGCCAGTGACTAATTGTAGCTGTAACTTGCTTCAGTTGAGTGTACCTCTTGTTCTTCTCCGGTCTAGCGTAGGCCATAGAGTCTTGGAAACCGTGTGACCACTTGTATGAGGTCATCTCTGATTCGCCTTAAATAAAAAAAAAAAAAAAAAAAAAATAGCTGGCGCGACAGCTCGAGATGAGCCAAAGCCTAGCTTCTCGCAACCATTCATGTTGTGCGTGTTACTTTTTTCGCACGAATGGAACGTACCTACAATTTATTGCCGACTCCGAACGGCGTATTGAGAAGCTCTTTCATGACCTCAACGAGAACTGGTGCCGTAAAAAATGTTCCTTCTTCCTGGCTGGGTCTTGAACCAACGCTGCTCGGTCAGCAGTCCAACAGTCCAACTGACCCACGGCGATCACTGATTTGCCTTACTCATGGTTAATCTTAGAATTTCTGCTTTAGCTACACAGGAAGGAGGGTCCACAGTGGTTCCCTCCTCCATGTGTTGCCGTAATCCACCTAGTCTGAACAGTTCGTCGGCCTTTTCGTTTCCCTCAATGTCACAGTAACACGGTACCCAACAAAGTCTTACTTGATTCTGCGCGCACAATGGGTTCAGCGGCATTTCGAAACCTGTACAGATCTGATGACATTTGATTCAAGCGCTTTAAGTACGACCTGACTTCTGACTATCAATGTAAATGGCGATATCTCTTTCAGATATTGATTCTCTATTGATTCCGAGTCTATGAGGACAGCCTGAACTTCTGCTTGGAATACACTAGAAGTATCCGAGAGTCTTGTGGATACGTTGAGGTCTGCCTCTTGGGAGTAAATCCCAGAACCCGTTCCGTTGTCCATATGAAGAAGCTCAGTACAAATCCTTGAAAAACTCACGCACGGGCCACTTATAGCTTGGGGAAAACTGTATTTATCTTGTTAGAGAGCCAAGATGCTTAAAAAAGCACTCGAGTTGCCTGTGATCGAGTCTAAAAAAATTCTGGAGACACTCTAATCATCTTTTACTGGATTCAAGCTCAGAGTTGATTCACTGAAAAGGCTGAATCACTAGCACCCTTTTCAGCAGTCAGCCAAACCCGCTTTAAACGTCGATTGACCTATGCCATTTAAGTCGATTACTTATGGACTGCTGTGTGATCTGCGTACGATTCGAGGCCGACGTCCAGATGCACTGCGACCTGCAAGATCGATTAAAGCTGTGTTTGAGCCACAGCCATGGATAGTGCAAACATTTTTCGCGGTTTCTTGACAAGAGAGTATAATTTGTCATGAAGAAGCTTCTCAATTCGCCGTTTTTTGTCTGTAATAAATTGTAGGTCCATGTACATGCAGTTCGTAAGGCTTTCTCGAGCACTTTTGCTTTCCAAAGCCGGCTCGCAACTCATTTTGTCATAACTGAAGATTGATCTCAGAAAAGTCTGATTGTCCTCAGGATATTGCTATATCTTCTGTCTCACTTTTGGATCTCGCATGAATTTAGGGCTCTGCAAGGTGAGTTCACTGTCATTTCGTGCCCAGATTACGTCGTTGTGTAAGTTTTTCTTCTCGACTGTGAATTTAGAGATGTCTTGCCTCCGGTTTTTTTTTATTAAAACCGAGGTACAATTTTGGTGTCATGTTTTGGACATCACTAGCACGTCCTGCCCAGGAGATATCTCTTGGTTACCCCACTTGTCTTTCCTGTGGGGCAGCGAACATACACGTGTACATTATCTTCTAGTTGCGCTCGCTTACATGGCTGGAGTTCAATTCCCACTGCCTTCATCTGCCTACAAATCCACTAATCAGTTGTAGGTGTCGCAGTTTTGTATGTCTGCCGTCATTCAGGGTTTTCGCAAGTTAATCGCCTGCATGTGATTTATCATTGGTTGGGTGTTCATCATGGATTTTCTCTTATCTACAGGCTGGCTACATCTACGAACGATGTAGAAAGTGAGTCATGCTGATATTTTTTTTGGACTCCCGGCTTTGTGGAATACCTTTATTCCACATACATACATATACTGTTGAGTCGTTATGAACTTTTAAAACCTTGGACATTTTCGTTCGTAGCGGAAGAGAAAAAGAAGACCAGCTTTTTTCACTTTCACTCCAAATTGGTAGCACAACGTGTCTACATAGACCTAAGTGAGATGAAGAGGTTCTCATCGTCTTCATCGGTCCGCTAACCTTACCTTATCTTAACTCCAAACGTACTTGGAGTTGCTTAACCACTAAGCAATTAGCTCTCTTCAAAAGATCACCATTTATTGGGTACCAGATCACAAGGAAATTCAGGGCAGGGAGATCGCAGACAAGCTCACTAGACAAGGATCCCAATAAAGATTGATAGGCCCGTTTTCCTTCTGTTGTTTACCCTCGGGCCGCATCAAGTTGTAACTCATTGAAAGACCTACCATATGGAAATCCACTCCAGAACTTTGCCAATCCACTCAACCCCTTCAACAAGAAGAGCAGGAAAGAAATTCTCACACTAAACAAAAGTGATGGTAAGCTTCTCAGCTATGTACCTGTCAGAAATATCTGGAGGTTCATTAAGACTTCAAAATGATTCGAAACCCTGGGGAAATAGGAAAGTGCTTTGGGTATTGTTCCACGAGCAAGGAGTATCTTTCCCCCCAAAATGCAAAATGGGCATCATAATGAGGCTCTACTGACCTGAGTTTGCCTTAGAGGGTTCTCTCTCTCCTCGAAAACCCATCTACTTAAGATAGCCTAACCTAAGCTCCTCACGGACTTCCTCACTGGACATTGTGCACTCGACCATAATCTTCACAACCTATACATCAGTCGGTCGGACATGCAAAGGCTCTGCTTGGAAGAGAAACTACAGAGCATATTTTGTGCAAATGTCCCGCCCTAGATCATTGCAGACTAAAACACGTCGGTAGTTGATTCACCTCCCCAGAAACAATCAAACATGCATCTGCCTCGATCTTGCTCAAAGCTCTTCTCAGTTGTAGGAGAACTTGCTTGACACAAAAGATCCTTTAGATCGCAGTGTAAGTGTACTAAAGGCCATCGCCAGATAGATATGAGGCCCCACAGGGCCTAATTTTGATTACGAATACCAGAATAGGTGCCTTCCGGTTCAGTTCGCGAAGAAACCAATTCTTGAATAATGATGCGATAAAAGTTGCCCCTTTAAATCATATTTTTCTTCACCAACAACGACATCCTTAGATTTTATTAAAATTTCTTATTTGAACTTCTCGTCACATAATTACCCAATATTTTCAAAAGACCCTTTATTTTTTTATACTCACATACATATATACTTGTCCACATGGACGAACTACATATACAGGCAAGTACCAGTATAACGTCCTTAATCCCTCATCCATCGCTGCAAATGCATCTACCCCTAAGTGCACAGCAAATGAGTGACCACACCCCTGCATACATAACGTGACCCTCACGTTACATACACACCGCATCTCGTCCTGTTCCAACCAACCAGATTTTCGGAAAAAATGTGTGGTTTTGCCTAGAAAAAATGTCCCTTTTCAGAAAAATGGACGATTCGTCCATTTGTTCCGATGCTGCTCAGCAGGACTCGGTAACTATTCTCACAGAGTCTAAGAAACTTCTTATGATCGCAGATCTTTCATTTCGTAACCCATAATCAAATTACAATGAAAGATTCCCAAGGCATCTTATAATTTCCCCCGATATTTGCATTTTGCCATCAAGCACCCTTCCGCAAAAAAAAACTTATCCTTTCACAGATGCAAACGGGTGGATTAATTTTCTTCAGCAAATTGGCACATACACTGATGTGAGTGATCCTTTAAGGATTTTGCATAAAGGACACAATTTGAATGATCAACTTTCCATCGTGGGAAAGTAACCCTAAGATGCTTCGATCTATTGCAACAGGATGTTCGTTTTCAAAGTAATCAATTGTCCTAACGTGGAAAATATAATTCTTTTCCTAGAAGGGTTCGGTTCGATGGAAATTGCAGAAGGAGCAGAGCAGTCGAAGTAAAAATTATTACCCATGCAAATCGTGACATTTGCAGAGGTGTCCTTTTTTTATTTGTAGCGCTGCAGCCCCTTGTTTATTAACGGAGCATTTGTTTGTATCTATTATTCACGGCTTGCATATATTTTTAAGGAAACGATTCGCTTATCTCAGACAGATGCGTTTCAGTTGAAAACGAAAGTGCCATTCCAAGTTGTTGTAGTAGGATAACATTTTTGTATCAAGTGCAAGTGCGAAGGGTATTTTGCATAAGGGTGAGCTTTGCCTTTTATGTAAGGGGGAAAGCAGACATTTTTCTTCCTTTGATTTTTATAGGATGTTTTGTGCTTATAAGGAAGATTTCTTTGAATTTTTTATCCGCTTTGAGTTCGGCTTACTTTATTTGTTGCCATACCTTGAGTTCTACTACTATTCAGTGTCATGAATCGCACATAAATAAATTACTGTTTATATTGCTGTCAATATCCTCTAAAGTCTAAAGGATCTTATACAAATTCAACGTATTTCAAGAACTCCATCAACTCATCATCTAGAGTTTTTGCGAAATACTAGTCATCTTTCTGTAAAAAATTCCATGTCCAGGACAGTAGAAGTGACGTAGACATGGAAAGGTTTCCTCAGCAGCACCGCATTTAAAATCCTTCAACTCATCTACGCAAGGAATCATCATCATCATCATAATCATATTCAATGACCCGCTTATCCACTATGAAGGTCGCGGGGTTAGGGTGCTTAAGTGGAGAGTCCACTTAAGCACCCTAAAATCATCAGGGGCTATCCCAATATGGGTAGAGGTAGAAGTGAGATTTCGGACTTGGTCCAGCCATCTCTACTAGGCCTACCCAGGGACGTCTACCCGATGGCACTGATTCTACGCAACGAACGTTCTAGAAAAATCACTGCAATCCAAGGCTATACGCGAAATTTCTGGTAAAGCTTGTAAAATAATTTTGGTCAGAAAATGCGGAATGACTGCAAGAATGAACATTACCATGAGTCCAATTTTCGCATACTAGTCACTAGTTTACTGCCAGTGGACATCACTGAAAAAACGACACAACAGATTAGGAGGTTTTTACGCTATTGTGCTCCCCCGAATTATTAGTCGATGAATTTTGGACCTAAAGCGCCTTCTCCAATCCACTTGGTCTGAGTAATTGGAAACCGTGTTTAAGAATTCCAATCTCTCCATCTTACGTTGTTTTCTTGGGGTTGTATTCAAGCAAGCACATATCCTATCTACACATGGGATCGAATATCTTGTGAAAAACTTTTCTCTTAAAACGAACCAGGACATCTTCATTTGAATTCGATGGAGTGAATGATTCAGCGCCTTAGTCTAGAATTGGTGATTGAAGGTTTAGATCTTACATAGAGTCCTCTTCTTTCTTCGAGAGGGAGCCGTACTAATCAGTTGGTTTTTATGCCCAAGAAACAACTTTCGGCAAGAATTATACTTTGCTTTATTTCAGATTAAAGGAATAGCAGAGCCAAGGTAGACCAAGTCGCTTTCTACGTCAAAGTTATAAATGTCCATTCTCCCCTATTCGCTGATATTGGTTGTACCTTCTTCTTGACAGTAAATAAATTGTTTTCACTTAATTTTTTTTCAAGCCCTCTCGTGCCCTCTTCCATTTCGCGAACACAAAGGTTACATAAAGCTCGCTCTGGTGTGCTGATGATATGAATATCGTCGGTGTACGCCAGAAGTGGCAAGATTATGTCTCTGATGTGGGCTTGAGAGTGTCGCACCATTCGTCCAAGTGTGATGTGTGATTAGCTCTTAAATTGTATACGGAAGGGGCCCTAAGCTTGTCTAAAGTCTTGCATCGATAAATAAGGTTACAATAGCCTGGATCGCAGAACATGAAGGCTTAGAGGGTAACGAACGGGCTGACTGCCTGGCGAGAAGAGGCGCTTGCCACCCATTCTTTTGTCCCGCACACTGTTTTGGGGTACCACCCAACAGTGCCTACACCAATATAACACAATGGGAGATCGACAAACACACCGACTACTGGGCCAACCTCCAGGGCCTTAGACAAGCGAAAAAGTTCATCAACCTCAACCTATACTAGGCCAAGACTTTACTTGATCTCACCAAAAACGAATTAAGAACCTTAAAGGGCTATCTAACTGGACATTGTCCAATCAGATACCATCTACATAAAATAAAAGTATCAGATACCGATATTTGCCGGCTCTGTGGAGAAAAGAAAGAGACCACTGAACATATTCTGCGCTTATGTCCAGGATCCGCAAGGAAATGATTACTCCACTTGACGCGGGCCTCGGTCAACCTAACGGATATTCGGAAAATCGAATCTAAGGCTATACTGAGGTTAAGGCTCAATATAATCTCTGGTTAAACCATATGGGCCACCACAATAGAACTCAGTGCGCATTAAGGTCTCCTAACACAGAAGTGTGATGTTCAATAAGTCACATGACAGCACGTTTCCTTGTCTAAATCCTTTTTTGACAACAAAAGTATAGGTGAGGTGGTACATTCTCCATCCTCATCATGCTCAGAAGGACATTTTTTTCGGGGTCCTAAAACTAAGCATCGCTCTGTATAGCTCGCCTCTATAAGTGCTGTCGTAAGCGTTTAATCAACATATAGTGGGTATCGATTTTGGTATCTTGGGTTTTTTCTAGGATCTGCCGAAGTATGAAAATGTTGTCTGTTTTGGACACTGAAGAGACTGAAGTAGTTGAAGGTGTCTCCTCTCTTCTACTAAAAAGCGAATCCATAATGCGGCCAAAATGTTTGTAGTTTTTTGTGAATTCTTCTTGTAAATTTATTTAAAAAATGGGGCTGAGCGTCTTTGGTTTTTCTCTGCAAAGCTGTTTTAATGGCATTTATTTTCTATGGTTCGAGTGCGAGCGGTTACCATTAATGCAGGTGTTTTCAGTATTAATTCCAATGGTTTTCTGGTACAGATTTAACTATACATGCATGGATATATCATTATAGTCGAATTTTATCGGTACAAACCGCCGAAAGCTTGAAGAAAGTTCAGTGTGCTATGGTCAGACTAAGATCAGGTAGTAAATGCTAGTCCATACCTGTAATAAAAAAAAAAAAAAACAAGGAATTTTAAGAACAACATGCATATGTACTCATACGGTACGGTAACGCTATCCTTTTCCCTCCTTTTTTTGTTTCTAGACTGCCACTACTACGTACGTAAAATATATTGTAAGCAATCTCTTACCACCATCAAACTATTTCAAGTATTGATAAAGGACTTCGATAGGTAGAAACACCAAGTACTCTTAATTTTTTCAGCTCATCGCCTTTTCCCAAAAAAAAATATTGATAACCATCTGTGTTTCAGGAATGGTGAACTATTTAATTGGTATTCACCCCGTTTGACCGTTTCGAAAGGGCTGCACAACACAATCAAAAGGAAGAAAAATCGGTATCACGCAACAAACCTCCTAGTGTGTGAAGCATCCTTGTGAGAACTTTTTGAATATTTAATTTCGAATACAAAAAAATGATTTCATTGTAAATTTATACTCGCAACTGTTTCGGAATAATTTTGTTCATCTAGAATGAAAAATCACGCCTAGGTGAATGGATTTGAAGGTGTTTTAGAGTGTGAATACCTAAATAAGCTGTTAATTCAAAGTTATATGTAGGACATGAAGTATGTAAGGGTTGGGAGAGTTATAAGGGTGAGTTCTTTCAAATTCTGTTAAAATGTAAAAAATATTACTGTGATAGCTAACACTTGGATAAGGTGATTTATGTGGATATGGTGTCATATTTATTCTAAATTTTGGTGGAGCCAAGTCGAAAGATAAATTACAAAGGATTTTCTTTATAAAACTCTTCAGCAAACTAATTCACAGGCTGGTCTTCGATACCTTCCACAATCAAAACTTTTAGCCAAACACTTGTGACACGGACTTTTGATTGCATCACGCGATGATTTTCCTTCCAACTCAGCTTGCGGTCTAAAATGCAGCAAGGTACTTGGCACTTTCTGAGACTTGAGCTGTATTCCGATTAATATCGGCGGCTCAAATGTTGGTGTCGCCCTGTTCTTAGAAACAAGAACAAGAACTCTGTTCTGCCATTGCACCTTACGTGTTAAGGCGTGTCAATACACCTGTTAGGATACCACTTCCTTTTTCCTCCACGCCACTACCCTAGAAAAGGCGATTAGTCCACTTTTTCTGTCTGTATAATGGTAATCGGCAAACGACTGAAATTTTTTTTTCCAGTTCTGGTACCTAGTCCAAGACCATGTTTTCGGTTCAAAAATTGGTTGCCTGTATTGACTAGACGCCCTTGTAAATTATGAAGAATTCTCTCGTTTTAATTGGAGATTGAGTCCGAAGATGGTAACCGTGGCTCAGTGGTTAGTGCGTTGGACTGCTGTGCGAGCTGCGTAGGCAGCAATATCCACCAAAAATGTTTCTAGGTATCACGTCTTATTATGACTCGTCTGACTCAGCCAGTGCTAAAGGGCGCCAATATCCAGATCTCCGATGAAGCCAAATATCTAGGAGTTATCCTGAAAAGAAAAAAAAACATCTATGGGCAAAGCATGTCAAGTTGAAGACATCCAAGGCGCTCTTAGTGGCAGTGAAAGGGTGCTATTGGCAAGACTTGTAACCGAAAAAGGTCCTCTAGATCTATTCGGCTATGATAAGACTGTATCTAGCTTATACCCCGGTTGTTCGATGGCGGGGAGCCTTCGTGTAAGCATGTGACTGCTTTCTGCACTGAACTTCAAAGAACTGCATGGGAGCTTCTTCGAGTACGCCTAACGCTGCTCTAGATGCTCTGCTTGATCTACCTCTTCTTGATCATTATATCATGGGCTGTACTATCAAAGCAATCTGTCGTCTTAGACGGGACACTGGAGTTTTGATGACCATGAGCTGCACTTATCCTACGACCCTAGTTCCATGGATATGCCGTCTGATGCAACGACAACAGAAATTCGGTTGCTGTGCAAATTTTAAGTCGACTTTCCTTGCCTTCAGGTATGGCATCGCCCAGAGCCTGGGATGGCCGGGGTTGTAGTCAAATCTTCACGGTTGACTTGAAAATCAATCATGGGTATGGTGCTGGTGACTTCGCGGAGCTCGACAACACTACTCGTTAGGCAAGCATTCCTCTGTTTTTTCAGCAGAGACCTTTGCTATCCGAATGGCCACGGACTATAATGCTAAGAACAGGTGGAAGGGTCGGAACATCTGCGTCTGTAGCTATAGCCAGGTTGCGCTTAAGGGCTTTCTAAACCCTTTAACCAGTTCCAAAATAGTGCAGGAATGCAAGAACTCTGAATTCGGTGGCAAGCCTGAACTCTTTGACTCTTGTCTGGGTCCCATGTCACACTGGGATCTCTGAAAATGAGATCTGCGATGAGATTGCTAGGCAAGGCTCAGACAATAATTTTTCAGAACCTGAATCTGCGTTGGGTCTTCACGCGTCTTCGGTCAGAGCTTCTACAAACTCGGTTATATGTGGCACGGCTCTCCAGGATGCAGGCAGATTAAACAAATGCTCCCGAACGTGTATAAGAACTGTAAGCAGAAGAGACTGCAGATAATTTGTTGGCATTCTAACGGGACATTTCGCTTTTCCCAAGCATCTTAGTTTGTTAGGCTTAAGTGGCACCACTGTCTGCGATGCTTGTGGAGAGGCCGACGATTCTTTGGATCATTTTCTTTGCGATTGTCCTGCCTTTGCTCGGATCAGGTGGCTGATGGGGTGAATGCTGACACTGTAAGCTCTTTATCATTGAAGTGCCTTTTCAGCTTTCTCAGAAAGTCGAGAAAATTCCAGTAAAGTTGGTAAACACTGCAGGGTCTTGCTTTCTGGTAGTACAATGGACCAGTTCCGTCTGAGTGCTCAAGTATAGAGTTTCCAAACCCGCAAAAAAATGCAAGGAGTATAAGTTCGTCAACAGGCGCCTCAGTATTACACCCGACAAAATCTTGTAGGAAATGACGAGTTGACGGTGAGGTGGCGTCGCTTCGTTAGTTCATATCTCGAGCAATCCGAAAACAAAATTATAGACAGTCCCGGGGTTAGATGTCTTCCTTCAGAGAGAATGTTTCATCGATCAACTGCGGTTTAACTGGCTTGCAGGCCAGCTTTGTTATTAACCGGCAATCACTCTCATCCAGGAACAGACACCTTAGGCAATCAAAGAACGAAAAAAGATTAAACCTATCCTCCCAGCGAATCGTCCTTTTATATCCAGGAAGTAACAGTGATCCAGGAGCAAGATGACACCATCTGTTCTGTTTTGGTATATAGCAAGGACTTTTGGTAACCCATTCTCATCCTTGCATTGAAATATGAAAAAAAAAACCTTCGTCAAACAATTAAAACCGTTTGCTCTCAAAAATTCAATCGAATCGTAATAGAAAGATGTGTGCGTGTGCAATGGTTTAGGTATAGCCTGTAAATTAGACGTTTATCCTTTTGCCACCGATTCAGAAATCAAAATCCGCGTCTGCATGCAAATTAGAAAGGATAATGCCGGAAATCGTAATGACAGACAGGGACCAAATCATTATTTTCAACACACTGTTACCTGAGACCTGAGACCCTATATTTTTTTTTCCTTTAACCCGAAATCAATTTGCAAATAGAATTGCATCCGAATCCTTTCCATTGCATTGCAGTCCGCCTTTGTTACGAATTTAATTTGAATATTCAAATTACGCACATTGCCAAAATCGGGTGACCTACTTTGCATTTGCATATTGCATTTGCTCTCATTTCGGATATGGGTTGGTTCCCCCTGTCGGAAACGGTGTAATAATACCATTTGGTGCGTGCGACACAAGGACCTTCTTTCCTCTTTTTTTTTCCGTGTGTACAAGGTGGGAATAAAAACACGGTTTCCTTTATGTTCAACCCTTGTACTGTTATGCACTCTCAATCCGAGTAGAGATCCTTTCTGTTTTGCTAATTTCTAAGTTTATTCGCAAATGAATGGAGTTGTGATTTTTCCATTTCGGGTCATGTGACGTGGATGAATGGAGGAGGCATTTGAATCTATTTTTACGGCTAAAGGATATTTATGGCTGGAATGTGTTTTTGGCGCGTCTGAACTAAAGTGTCCTTAAATTGGAAATGATATATGAATCGTTGAAGGAAGGAAGTTTCTCGATTTTTACAGTCGATGGAGAGACGTCTCCAAGGAATGGTAAGGCGCACATGTTTTGATTTCGGCATGAATAATGTTTTTCGGAGATTGTCGTTTGATTTTACAGATTGAAGGCAGTTCGGCTTGAGCTCTATGTAAAGTAGCGAGAGAACATTAGTTTAGTGAAAGAGAAACGATATGATTTCGAAGGACACTAAGCGACATGTTTTGGAAACTTCAAATCGAAAAGTGGTCTGGAAAAAGTGCCACCACTCTTCGTATCAGTTACGAATAGCAGGGCTAAAAGGATGTATGATATATGAAGTAGCTGACCCGCTCGACAGGACTGGTCTTAACAGTTCTGAATCTCTTTTCTCTTGTGGAGATCATGAAGGCCAATTCTGAAAGTCATTTCAGAGAAAGGTCCTATTCTTAGACAGAATGGAGTCGCACTATAATATTCTTCGTTCTCCTCCCCAAATCCAAATTTCTTCTAAACCTAACCAGCAACATCCTCTAAATCATTGCTGGTGAGATAAATGGCCATTGTCTGCTTAAAAAAAAATTCAACCGATTTGAGTTTCACAAAGATCCTTTTGGTAGCCTACGTCTAGAGATTAATCTGACATCTCCTTTCGAAATGCCCCCAACTTGACAAATTAGCACTTCGACTACACTTGCTATCATTCAAACAGAAAGGACCCTTCTGATACTGTCCGGAGTTAGCTAGGACGCGTTTCATGTAAAACCGCATTTCAAGAGCCGAGCAAGAGCTCTCCTATGCAGATATCCGACACAATCGCGGTCAAGACAAGGTGTACAAAGCACACCCTTATTTAAGACAAAGTCGTACTATACCAAGCTTTTCCAGCCAGCTCGACCTTTAGCCAGCTGCATCCCGGTTTGCACGCCAAGTTGGTTAAGATCCCCTTCCACTTGCGTGCGCTACCTGAGTCGCGGTCTTCGAGTGTGGATTCAAAGATTCGAAAAGACAAAGTCACAACGTTAATTATGAACACATAGCTGTAGAGTGTAGACAGTATGGTATTTGAGCTGAATGTTCTTCATCCAGGACTTAGTCGGGTCCATTTTGTTCTCCTAGCCCTAGATAATGAATTAAGGTGTTGAGTGCAGGCTGCCATCGCAGCACTAGCCGGTCTCTGTATTGCATTTGCAAATGGTGCTTTTGGGGCAATGTTTAGGAGGACATCGACTGCAGGTCCCAATTTTTATGCAAATTTTCAGGCAAAGGAGAATATCTTCTGCTTTCTCCTACCTTCATCATCATCATCATCATCTTCCAATAGCCCACTTATCCACATGAGGGTCGCGGGTTTAGGGAACTTAAGTGGACTCTCCTGATCTTTCATTATCGACTCTAAATCATCAGGGGCTATCCCCATACGAGTAGAGGTGAGATTTCGGACTTGGTCCAGCCATCTCATCCTAGGCCTTCCCAGGTGACGCCTACCTGATGGCACGAATTCCATGGCACGTCTTGGAAATTGAGTTGGGGACATGCGTTTGACGTGCCTTTTTCTTCCAATAATCGATTTGAAACAATTAAAAAGTTTACCAAAGATCCCAGCACTGTTGCCTCTGTTGCTGCCGAAGCTATTCCAGCAACCGCCGTCAGTCCAGAAAAGGAAGAAGTTGGAGTTCAAAAAATGAGGTACAACAAGCAACGGATCGGCGAACCCAACTCAGGTAAGGAAGCTGGTGGGCCCAAAAGACAAAAGCCGACATTGAAAGCTGAAAGGAAGAAAATTAAAGGCAACAGACCTGACTCTTAAAGACCGTCTGCCTGTCAGGTTGTGAGGCTAAAAGCCGTGAGGCGCTGACGACAAAGACTGACTGCTTGATTCGGGACTCACGTCCTTCCTTCTTTTTTGTGTAATAATTGCCGTCCAGGATGGTCTACGGAACCACTTGTAGTATATTTTTCGCTCCTGAGGACTGCATTTAAGCTTCTAAAGGAATCTAGAGTAGAGGAGGTATTTTTGTCCGAGTTTTCTATACCTCGCCGAGCGCAGTCAATGAATTTATTTCCAAAGTCTGTAATGAAGCCTAGGTTGCTCCATTTGGGTTCTTCAGGTAGAGCTTCGCCCGCATTCCTTCGCCCCCCTTGCTGCTTCGTCTTGGTTCACTATCTTGTAGTGAGTTTGTATGGAACTTACCAAGTCCTTATGCCTTGATACATATTACTCTTGAACTTCATCACCTCCTCATTGATTTTGCAGTAGGGGATTAGCACCGGACAACTCTCAAGTTTTTCTTTGACCAACCTGTCGCTTTTGGCGTTTTCCTTGTTTTCTGTGGCAGAGTTGTCCGTGCTTTTCCGTTACCTTGGTCTTTGGGAGTTATCCCGCTTCCCCAAATGGGTGGCTCGCTTTCGCCTTCAAGATATGTATTCGTGACCCATCGAGTGCAAGAAACTTAATGTCCGCCAGGTAAGACTTCATTACCTACAGAGTTCTTAAGGTGTGTATCTAGAGAGCTCCGCTAGCGATGCTCTATTAGAATCCAAAATCCCTCAGACCTGGCCAAGGGTTGCTTGATAACTTTTCTCAGAGATCTTTGGCATTGGTCAATTTGACTTACTTAGGTGGCGCTACAGTTCGGGGTGAACCCAGGCCTCAACCAACAAGCCTCACTTTGACTTTGAGAAAATGAGTCTTCTTGATGGAAAGCAACATAAGGACTTCTGCTTCCACTGAGGTGGAGCGCAATGAGAGACTTTACCCTCAGATCTTCTCCCGTGTCCACTTGGTCCTTGTTTAAAGCCTTGAAGGTGAGACTATTTGTTTGTCTAACCATCAGGATGAGTACAATGGACTTAGTTTATGGTCAAAGTGAGCTCTGATCATCGTCACAAGTCCACCTAGATATCAAGATGCAGTGTATCTTTGCTGTCTTGGTCACCTCAGTTTTATCAAGTTAGGATGGATCAGGATTTTTACCTCAAGCAGTAGTGTCTTCCTTTGTTGCGTTGTCCCTCCGGGGTGGACATCAGGACTCATTCCAGTATGTGGCCCGTGGGAGCAGCAAAACCCCTACGATCCACAAGACAAACCAGGACTTACGTTCTCGATCCTCCCTCCCCTTTTAAATGCAAAACCTCCAATCAGATTGTCATTGTGTGACGAAATTAATTACATTTTCAAAATGTATTCAGTAATTTCGAAGGAGTAACTCAAATTTATTTCCCAGGAGATGGGATTATCCTTTGACTGGCTTTGCCGATTGCATTTATCATGTTTTATTCCATTTTTTTTTTTCGTTCGTCTTATTTTTCAAAATAAAATCCTTTAAGGACATTTCTCTTCTGCTTCTTGTGTTTTTTTTTTTTTTTTTCGTGTGCGCAGTTAAAAATCATCGGGATACACCGAAAAGGATTCAATTCCAAGTAGTATCTCACTCTGCAAAAAAGGCTCTCTCCTACTCCTCTGCCTGTGTGTCCCCCCTGTCTCATCTGAGCCATGCATGCATGTGTGAATGATCATCGCGCGTTTCGTAGTCGTTCCTGTGCTGGAGAAGAGAAAAATGACAAAAGCAGTTGTAAGGATGTCCTCCTTCTCCTTGTGAAATATGTGTTTGTTTTTTTTTTTTGTTACCTCGCAACCGTATGTAGGTATAGGTATACTCTGTGTCTCGCCTCCTTTAGTGTCGATATGTACTCGTATCCATCAAAGAGGAGCTCTGTTCTATATGCGTAGGAGTATCGAACGGCGGTGGTATCTTTTAAAGTGGTCGCTTTCCTCTACTCACTCTCTCTCTCTCTCTCTTGCTCTGTCTCTCTTGCTGGTTGGAGTCTCCTTTGGCCATGTCACGTATGGAAGCAAAAAACTCTTATGAAACTTTACCAACGTTGGTGGAGTATGTGCATACATGTGTGATGGGACAATACAACAACAATGTATGTGAGGATATACACACGAAAGTTTTGCCTAATACACATCGGGGGACGTGTGTGTGGGATGGGGGAATGTCAAAACCAATACACAACTTCTAGCCGTTTATTTACATGGCAAAGCCCATCTCTCCTTACGGTGTACAATAAATGGGCCTTGGACTGGTGAGTTACTATATGTGTGGCGGCTTAAATGGAAAAGAAAATCCCTTTTCTCGGTCGAAAGGGAAGGATACCAGCTGTATACACATGTGAACAATGAAGGACGGGAATATGTCTGATATATGAGATTTGGGAAAAAAGTTTTAAGTGGAGACACTTGGAAGGTCCTTTTACTGGATAACCTGCTGGGCAGTAAGCTAAAACTGACTAGGCTGAGATAGCTTAACCTAAAAGATTTCAGCAAGAATGGACTACGAAGGACCTTCCTCGTGGAAAAGAAATGAGGGACTTAAGCATAATAAATGACAGTGATCCACACTGGTGCTGTGCACCTACAAGACAGATGAGGGAGACTTACCCTCACCGGATTCAACTCAGATTCTTAGGCTTCTAATGGAAACTTGACTGGAGAATGTGGTTTGATCAGAGAACTCCCTCGATAAGCACAGTATATACTCGTAGTTTCACCTTCAAGGTTAGAAGTCGTCTTAAAAATGAGGCAAATGTCTACAGTCGTTAGCCTGCATAACGAGCAAGAGTTAGAGTACCATGTTGTAACACCGTCATGGGCAGTCATTTAAAATTGACTACAGAAATTCGAAGCACAATAGGGTAACACGCCAACCACAAACAGGCCTTTCAGTGTGATGGCATCTGTCCGTAAAGTCATGGAAGCTTATATGTAAGAGTCCAGGCGATTTGTCATCAAGCGTCCCTTACTTTTCGTTGTTAAAGTAGTGTAGGCAACGCATCCTCCATATTTCAGATCCTACTTCATAGATGGGACAGATATCGTTCTCATAGCTCACTTTAACGAATGTCATTTCCGATCCGAAAGTCTCCAAGACTTGACCAAGAGTTCAATCCCAAAAAGACATGTCTGCATACCTTGATGGCGATGTCTGGAGAAATAATTATGCCCTTTGATGTTTGGAGACCTATACCTCTTCTGCATGCAACCTCCAATAGCAGTGACAAGTTCTTCATCAAGGGCCGTTTTAGAGTCTCCTGAACATCTGAAATTGAAGAGGGGCGGATGTGAGAATACCACAAGAGTAGCATCTTATGAGAGCCATGACGCAACTAGGTAGTACTACACATCGACGATCCCACGCCAACAAGGTTTTTGAAGATCCTTGAGGGAATTCGTAGATAAATTCGGTGTGTGAATTGTCAAGTGAGGTGGTAAGAATCCGGCAGTGCCGACAGACTCCAAGCCATTGGTTGAATCTTCCTAATGAAAAAAAAAAAAATAAATAAATGTCCCGGTGCGCTAAGAATTCAGCTTAATGACGGTTACATTCTAAAACCATTGTCGTGTTTTGAAAAATATTTTAACATCTGGAGCTTAAAAAAAACGGAAAACGTAGCAGGTGGCTTTCGGAGGAAATCTGGGGAAGGATCGAGGATCAAAAACAGTTCAGAGCACATACTGCAATTACTTCAGCAGCAGGGAAAAGTGTGTTAGAGATCCTAGGTTAGATTACGTTAAAAGGGCTGTCAGCTAAAGTCAGCACACATCGACCAACAGTAGGTCCTTTGCGGTACCACACTTATCTTCAAAGCGTCTTCTTTACCTATTCGTTAAACCACTTGAAACTTCTAATGAAGCATAGAAGACTTCTTACATCTGGTCAGATTTTCCTTTATGGCAGAGAGCAGGGCAAGTGCCAAGGTGCTGGATAGTTTCCTGCTCTTCTTCTTCCATGCAGCTCTGCAGAAATCATTTAAGAAGATGTCAACCCGGTTTCCCGGTGATGACACCTACAGTAGCGATAATATGCAATATCTTGAGGACAATCAAATCCTTAGGGCGTTTCAGCTTGGGACAAATCTGTTTTGACCCTACCTCAAAAAAGATGAGGCGTGTGACGAGACAAACGCAATTATGTTAACGCCCTGACTACTGAAGCGGGAAGCCGGTGCGTTAACAGAACTTCCTACAAAATTACTTTAGAGCTCATAGATGGTTAAAGCTCTAGCCCACACTCGGTGAAAGCCTAAGCTGGTTATCTGCTAATATCGGACGGAAATCAACTCAAGCGATGGAAGGAGCATTTTTCTAAGGTTTGGAGCCATGTATTCGGCAGTTATTTGCATCGAAATCTGCCTGAAGCAGGAGTTACTCGAATAAGCAGTGCAAATCTTATTATATGCGGAGATCGCTACAGATAAAGCGCGTAAGGCTAAGGCCACGCAATGAGCGGCAAGCGACAAGGCGGCAAAATTAAAACGTATAAAATCGTATGGTTGTAGCCATGTAGTCGTTGAGCGGCAAGCGTCATTTCCGGGCATCATTTTCTGCCGCTAGATCTTTCACGACAAATAGAAAAATGATCGTCAAGCTCCTCAAGGGGCGAAAACTGCAGGGCTATTAGTAGATATGCTTCCTGCAGGAGCTAGGGTGTTTGATAAACTAGTTGGTGAGTGAATAAAGGAACAACTAGGAAACACACTCGATGTCGAGCAAGCACATCATCACCCTGAGGATCATTATTGAGCAGTGTGTTCAGTACAGTTTGCCACGTGCGTGTAATCAGCGTTGTCTTGTCGCTCGCTTCTGATTTCTACCTATAAGTTCTCTACTCCGCCGCTTTTGTGATGCTTTCGTCCCTATTTCCATGACTACCTTCAAAAAATTTCTACCAACGTGAGTAAAAAAACTTCACTTCAACTTGAACCTTTTTACGACACACTGGAACGGACCCCATAAACCTAACTTAGTCCACAAAACTGTCATAAGCACCATAGTTGCGCTGTGGTCATATCCGACAGTTCCTATGCTTCTCTTACTCCGTGATCGGGAGCGAGTAGTGGACTGGTGGACTGCTAAGCAGTCTCTATAGGTTACCCCAAGAGATGGGGTAACCATGCTTTGGGGAAATAGATGGAAACAACAAAGGTGATTGACTAGTCAGGCGAGGATTGTCCCTTGACAGTTCTCTTGTAGAAATAAAGTCTAAACTCCATTCGGAGTTCTCAAAGGAACTATCGTTTCGCACTTAGCAAAAAGCAGAGATGAAGCATCCTACATGGCGCGCCATCAACACAGAGATGTGACCCACTTACTACCAAATAAAATTTCGTGTCGCTCTGCCTTGAAAATAGATGCGGTGACTGCTCGAGGTAGGTCAAGGACTATCTCCTCGCCGTCATTTGTGTCGCAATTTTTGGACTACAGGCTGGTAATCTGAACCCTACAAATTATTGCCGCGAACGAAATCAGAAGCTTTTATGACAATTCGTTTTCTCGGTGATTTGTCATTGCCCTGCAAGGGGTCGTAGGGCTTGAACCTAGGTAACTTGAGTCCACCGCACTAAGTTCTGGGCAACGCCCAACACTAAGACTTGTTTAAAAAAAATGGCGAGGTTTCGTTTGGACATTGAACCATCCTAGTAAGCTGCTAGAACTTTGGCGCCTCTTCAAATCCACAATGCATACACCTCACATCATCGGATGCTTCTAAAGGGTGGTTACATTTTAAGGGCCGATGTTGATTTTGAATAAAACACAAATTATTTAGGAAATTATTGTCATTTCTTTTTATTATGATAATATTGGTATGGTTCAATTATGTATTGAACAAAATATCGGCCAAATGGCCGCCGCGACCTCGGCGGCACACCTTCATCCGATGGTCCAAATTTTCGATGACGCTGAAGCATAATTGAGGTTCTATGCCGTTAATGTGCTGAATTATCTCATCCTTTAGCTCTTGAATTGTTGCTGGCTTATCGACGTACACCTTTTCTTTCAAATAACCCCAAAGAAAAAAATTCAACGGTGTCAAATCACATGATCTTGGCGGCCAATTGACATCTCCACCACGTGAGATAACACTGTTGCCATTTCTTGCCACAATTCTGACCATTGACGACGCTTGAAATGGTCAAGAGGCTTTAGTTCTTGAGTCAATTGCACCTTGTAAGCGTGTAAATGCAAGTCTTTATGCATAATGTTCATCAACGACGAGCGTGAGAGGTGCAATTGTTGGGCACGACGACGAGTTGAGGTGGACGGCTCTTCAGCCACACTATCGCGAACAGCAGCAATATTTTCTGCAGTACGAGCTGTACGAGCATGCACTGGTGTTTTCACATCTCCTCCCGGTTTGCTCAAATTTTTGCACGATTTTTCCGATTGTACGCACATTTGGACGATTAAATTGACCGAAAAAATCACGAAGTGCACGATATGCATTTTGATTTGAACGCCCATTTTCATAATAAGCCTGAATAACTTTAACGCGTTGCTCGATTGTGTATCTTTCCATGGTTCAAATTGAGTTCGTCTGAAATTGAGAAATGACAAATGAAATGCAGAAAAAAACTTGACGTTTAGGTGTGGTTCACATTCAACATCGGCCCTTAAAATTTAACCACCCTTTAGTTGAGCGGGCACACACAACTACTATCGAAAAAATTGAAACAGCTCTTGGCCTTACTCTCACATGAAGGGCGTTAGTACAAACCTTTCAAGCCAGGCTTTAGGTATACTTGAAGGCTATTTAAGCCGAAGTGCTTATGGCCCCCCGCTCTGTACATCCAAATGGTGATCACTTCCCGCCTTAACAAATAGTTCGATAGGAGATCACCTCGAAATTTATCTATGTAACTGGCTAGGGCCGGTTAGGCTTCGCGGTCTTGGGATCCGAACGCTTCTGTGGCATTAATTGGGCTATAGCCTTGGGCACAGCCTTGTTAAATAACTGGGAACAATAACTTCGCCTAGTGCATTTGGAAATGTCCCCGGGCTTAGGCAATCCAAGAGATTTGTTAAGCCCTTTTCCTACAAGGAAATTCTAAATCTTAACAGGAACAACATGAGGAAGCTAGTGGGCTTCCCTACCGGCCATAGCGGCCTAAGATATTATCTCAACAAATATTCAGATACAGAGTGTCGGTTCTGTTTTGAAGATGAAAAGACCTCTGAGCACATTCTCTGTGAATGTCCGGCACTATACTGGCTTCGCAGACGGACCTTTCATAGCGAATTCTGTTCGTTAGCGGAGTTTAGGCTACTAATGGTAGTAGACCCAGACCGGAGACACAATAGGTCTTGCTAAGTCGCAGAGTCAGCCATAAAAAATAAAATCAATGAACTTTTGCATGAAGGAGGACTGTAATCTTTTTCTTTAGTAAGGGCTGCTCTATTGAAGCTCCTACGCTTTCAATAGAGCCTTCTTCCTTAGAGCTTTAAGCCGTCGTTATCGAATGGTGACATTCTTCACTTCAAGTTGACGTTTGAAGTTGAGTGTTGCTATTGGATTGCCTTTACTTCTTTCACGATGAGACCTTGCAGTCTTGCCATTCAATTGAAAGCTGGGTAGGATCAACCCCTTTATTACAGTCTTGGCACAATATTTATGAAACTTACGAGCTTCATTCAGGTCGTCTTCCTTGACGGGGTTTCTCTATTTCAATAAAAGTCTGAGAATCAGAATGCATACTTCTCATGATGCAAAACTTGATCCTTAGTGAAAAACCGTCTACGCAATCTGAAGACGTGGACATCTTGACGAAGGCGATGGGATAGTCTTCTGTAATCCTTCTGTATTTGTCTGACTAGATTAACCTTTTAACCGCTGTTCGCAAGGCCCAATAATAATTTTTCCAAAGTGGATAACTAAGAAATTGCTTTGTTCCATTCTAAATGTCTGCACTTCAGTGCTTGTCAAGTCGTAAATATATGTGATTTCTCTGTCCAAAGTTCTCTCAACTGCATCGCCATTTGTTTTCCACAATTCCAACATTCCTCCTGTGCGACTTAGTTATATCGGATAACCGTAATATATGTATGGCAACTCATATAAAATCCACACATACACACATTCATTTGCATATAACGGCGACTCTGTCTCTCTCTGTGAGCTGCTTGTCTATATTTTCCACCCTCCACCACATAGCAGCACATAAATTCACACAACGTGACCAGTCCATTTCGTTGGCAGTAATATACGAGTGCGAGTACGAGTACGAGTTCCTTGCATCCTTTCTGCCACGCACGGACAATTTATGTAGAAAGCAGTCACACGTATGTATGTAGTGGCCCAGCACAGCATCCACAGGACGAGAACCAAACCAAACCAAACCGAACGGGATGTGAATTTATATACACACACGTATGTACGGAGCTGTATGTATCTGGCTTCGATCGACGGCAACATAGCAAGCATACCTACCTAACCAACACATAACTGGCGACTGCCCACCACCGAACTCAATAAAGGACACATACAACATTATTGAACCGAATCCCGAGCATTCAGCAGGCAGCACACAACACATTCTCAGGGGTGGTGGATTTGATGGATATTACCATTCGCCCTTCCTGTCGCATGAAGAGAAGAACACCACCTTCAACCACCACCACCACCATACCAGCATCGCCATCGCCACCACCACCAACAGCCACCACCACCATTGCCATCGCCACCAACAATGCCATTTGCGAAATCGACATCAGCCATGGAAGGCCAATAACAACAAACTGCTGTGCTGCTGCTCTGTACGGCACGGAGCACAGAAGGACGCTGCAGGCGGGCAGGGACAGGGAGCACAAATCGAAGCGCAGAGCAAAAAGGACACAGACGTAACGTAGGAGGTTTTGCACGAACCTCACGATTGTAGATTGGATATCGAGGGCGATTCGATGTATTTATGTATGTTTCCTGACTTATATAGCTCGCTCTCCGTGAGTTACATGTGTTGGGCCATTCGTGTATGGCATCGGCATCGGCATCGGCATCGGCATGGCACTGTACCGAACCGAACCGACCGGAGTCCTTTCGCCTGACGGTGGCGGCGCGGTATATGACTTCGGAGGCAAATGGAAAACATGTAAATGGGGGAACAACGTCCCGTCCACAGCGGTAGGGTTGGGGATTTGTGATGCTTCTCCTGTACGTAAACATTCCGAAAATCCGCAAGTAAAGCTTTCTAATCGATAGAAAGACCACTCGACCCTTTGGAGGGTGCTTTGCAGACAATCTATTCCTTATGGTGTTCCCCATTCGCTTGGACTCGTGCTGGTGCCTTTTCTGTTGGTGTGGTTAGCGCGTCCATTGAGTAGCCAAGCTCTTCTATGGCACGGCAACCGAGATTGCCAAAGGGGCGATTTGGCATTAGGAGTTTACGACTGCTGCTCTCGTGAAACAAAATGGAATGTAGTTAGATTGTAACGTCGAGATACTTATATAGTTGTGTTGGCTTAGGTACGATGTTTTTGCCCGGCGATATATTGACCACACCCTGTGATGGTGTGTGATACTGATAGATAAACCATATACTTTTGCAATTTACTTGGCTACAAGTTTCGTATCTCGCCACTAAAGGGTGCCAGGATACCACGGGAGAGAGGTTTTTTTTTTATTTTAAATTTGAAACATTTAAGGAGATACGGTTACCTATAGAGTTGATGGCGATGTTGCCATAGCGATAGGCTTAGTTGCAGGACCATGTTGTATGGGTGTGTGTGTGTGGTTGAGTCCTGTAAGTTGACCAGTTTTGCCGAAGTGAAGGTGGTTTTTTGAGGATTACCCACGGCTACAAGGACTTCATACGGGTGGGACCGCAGTACTCACAAGTATGGTGGACCTTGCAGGATGCAGCAAAGGAATAACCATCTTCCCTAATACCATTCCCTTGGAAGCAAATGCTACGGTCACCCAGGTATATTCCCGACGCACTCTAGGACTCCGTTTCCAAAGAGCCGAAACTATCTTCAATACACGGACACGATATCACCCAACTTAAAGGTTAGTGCGTTGGACTGCTGTGCGAGCTGCGTTCTGAAAAGAACGGCCAAGACTTCTGTCTATTACTAGTAGACAATGCCTAGGAGACCTCACGGGACATGAGTGTCCCTTCCAACTATTTCTGCAGAAGCTATAGATTCGAGAAGCCACAAGAACCATTTGGCATGCGGCTGTGTTGCTCTAACAAGGAAAACTATCGAGAAGTACTTCTATAAAGACCTCAGGGACCTAGCCAGGCTCGCTATTTGCAAAATAGCGATTCGTCTCTGGGTCTAAGTGGTTCTGAGCAGAAAGGCGTTAACGCCAAAATTGTCTCTTCAAAGGAAAGGGAGCAATCAAGTGCTAGCAATCCAGTGCTTAACGTGGTACCACAACGGACCTTTACTTGGTATAAGTGCATCCATATCTAAGCGGAAGGAACGACATAACCTAACCAAATCTCGACCAGAAAATACAACTTGACTTCATGTCTTCTTAGGGAGCTTGGGAATGAAAAGTGATTGACTTCGTAGAATCTTCCACTGTTCGGGGATCCGTCATGTCATTCCCTAAGAGTTAAGAAGTAAAGAGGAAACCGAAGTTGTTGATAGAGAGATCGAAGCTGTTCTTAGACTTATCGGGACCATTTAAGCAAGGCTGCGAATTCAAATTGCACTTGAAATTTTGAGTTTTTTCAATGAGTCAAAGGACATTTCTGTCGATCTCTGGCGAGGAGCAAAGCAATCTGTTAAGAAGTCGATTAACCCCCTAGACTCACTGCAGATACAACATTTTGTTAAGGAAACCTGAAGGCTGTACTTGAGAGCCTTGGCTCAGAAGACATGCAAAAGATTTCCCAAAAATGAGAAAGTACTCGTATCTTGTGTTCATTAAGAAATAATTATTGCGCCCAGCTCTTGATCATCCTTGGTGTCCTGTAGCCATTATGTAGCCATCTTGGTGTATTGCAGCCATCTATCCGTCAGGAAAGTCGACTTTTCAAAGCCAAATAGTCGATAAGGATGTTTGATCATTCAAAGCCTTTCCAAAACAGGAAGTTGTTGTCTTTCCGTGACTACACATGAAAACTAATAACTCAACCTGCATCCCTATACAAAGTGATGCCTCCCTAGGATCTGATTTACCTACTACAACCGAAAAGTCCTCGATACATACACAGAGTGTAAGCACCTAAAGTACACCAACTTACATACGATAAGCCCTGGGCCAAACAATTTGTTTTGAGAGGAGTACCTTACCTACGCGAGCGAGAGCAACGCGGAAGAGGACGACTCATCCCACTATTATTGCTGGAAGAAAGGGGATTTGGATTTTCCTAAAGCAACCATCACCACCCAACCCACCAGCGAAAACATCGCCACCACTGAGCTAACAAAAACGAAACGAAAACTGTTTTGTAGGTATCCCCATGTACATATGTAGCAGAGGTACGATTGACAAAAACCCCAAAACCAAAGCTTGTACAAGGATACCCAGCCAAGTTTTAATAGCGCTTCCCTGCGATGCAGCCATCTCCTTGATACGCCAGATAAAGATGCGCGCTACCATTTAAACTTAAGATAGGATTATTTCTGTATTCAAATGAAATGGAAAATTAGAAAAGATGTATGGGGAGGACGACGAAATTACAAAAAAGGTATTTACCTTGATTCGCGGAATCCAGCCGGAGGACGGGGCTCTGTATTAAGCTCTCGACATAGTATGCTGCGGCGAATGGAATGACATGTGGAATGAAAAGGATAATTAAAAAATCCCATGTCGATGTGCCAGATGGGGTATGGCGCGGGTGAATGTGACACATAAGTAGTGGAACAAGGAATCTCAAAGATTTAGATTTAGTCCTTTTGCGAGCGCATACACTACACACACACACGAACACGGTAGAACACATGGTTTATATGTGCATAAACGCGTAAGGACTTCTGTTATCTTGCTTCGTGTAGTTCTTACTTTGAAGTTGTCTTATCTCCTGGGAAACATGCTGGATAGGATAATTTTATAATAAATGCCGAATGAGATACGCTAAGCACACTCACCGAAAACTGGAGGGAGCTGGGTCTGTCATGCTGAAGTACACACATATGGAGATGGCGGCTGATGTGGCCTTATGTAAGGAACCGCCCGCTGTTTTCGTGATTTTCGTTATTCGGAAGGACAATGAGATGTCTTGGGAAAAGTCGCTGCATGTGTGGATGACGTAATATGCACTGTGAACGAATTTGAAAAACGACCATGCAAAAGTCCTGTGAAGGAGATAGCGAGAGAGGGAGAAAACAGTTGGACCCATTGTTTGAGAATAGACTTCGTCTACTTGTCAAGGATGTTGCGAGCGAAAATTTGGAGACAAATGATAAGCTGACATCATAGAACGTGTCAAAGTACTGTTCGGCCAAAATATCGGGTACTTGGAGCCCCTGTGGACATCACCAATTATCGCCTTCAGAACATCGCTATTCTCAGGCTACCATCGCTTAAGATAGACCTGGGTCACTCTACAACTGAGCTCCAGATCACGTAGAAGGAAACGAGAGAGCCGATGAACTGGTGAGGAAAAGGTCAGATCCTCCATTCGTCCAAGACATTCTACTTATTGGATCAGATGATTCGTTTTCTTAAAGCGATTGGATCGGAAGATGTACTGTAGTTCAAAAACTCATTGACTTACACGAGGTCGTCGGAGCACAATCAGTCTCTAACAGCTTCAGCTCATCACCGCTGCAATGTGAGCTTTCAGCCTTTTTGATCTTCGCTCGATCTCCAGGTGTTTTCTGAGACCCAGCGCTTTGTGTTTCCAGCGCTCGATCGTCTGTCGATGTCGATGTCGATGTCTGTCGATGTCTTGTACGCAGACAAAATGCCATATATTCTAAGGCGAAGTGGTTGCCGTGGCTCAGTGGTTAGAGCATTGGACTACCCTGCGAGCGACATAGATTCAAGCCACAGCCATGTCCATCGAACATCTAAAAATCTGCAAATTGTTCGTCGTTTTGCGGTTGTCTTACCCGTACTTTCCGATAACTTGTCTGAGCCCTTCACTGCCACTGCATACATTGGCATTTGGGTCCCCTATTACCGTGAAGTCGTCCCCATTCGGTGTTGTTTTGAAGACAGCGGCTGGTTTGTCGTAGGAGGTCTCCCTCCCGTCAACAGACAACAGCGCAACACTGTATAATGGTGACGCGTCTTACTCCAGTGGGGAGCTTGGCCATCAAAATTCTGCCTCCTGCTTAAACATTGAGGTGCTGTAGACGAAAGCACCAGTTAGTCTAGATTCTCATGGATTTCCAAATGATTTGCCGGAGCATTGTGGATTGATACTCATTCGGGTCTAATGATCTCACTTCGCTTATCTCCGAAATGTCCATCCTTCACCGTAAGAATTGTGGGTCAAACTGTAGAAATCTGGCGTTTTGAGGTCCTTCATTCCCTGAGTCGAGTAGTGCCCTAACATTCCAGAAACCATTCTAAGTCCGGATCAGCGAATGCTCAAGGTGTGATCAATCTTGTTGTTTCAGTAACGCGGAATTCCAACCCACGTGACCTAGTCTAGAACCGTGAGATCGTTCGCAATTTAACAAGTAGTTAGCTGGACCATTATGATGGGGTAAAGGAAGTACTTGGTTACACATTTGATCAATCGTCGACCAGGTCCCCAAACGAAGATGTTCTAAAAACGGAGAATTGTTGCTCCTCCCTTTCCGTGAGATGCCATTTGTCTTCGGACATGTGTCAGTGATATTTGCGTTCTACGATCGCCTCAAGCCATCGTAGTCAATGCCGCTTTAGTATGAAGAAAGTTGTACCAGACTACTACCAGTTTGATGTTCATTTGCGCTGGTCTGGGTGGAGTGCGTGCACAGTACGAAGACAGAAGCAGATTGAGTCCTATTAACCATAGTTCCTCGGTCCCAAGAAGAACTTCTTGCTCCTCTTGATGAGGAATAGTCTCCATCTAAAGCTCTTGGTTATGACCAGCATATGGAGGCTGATTTACAAGCTTTGAAACGATATAGAAGTTGAATTTCTTCACTACGATGAAGAATACCTCAGCCTGAACAGTCATGTTAAGAATAACGATGAAAACAAAATCACCTTAAACACGAAACTAGATCCTGAACCAAACATTCAGCCAATGTTCAGAGTTTACCACGTTCACCAGAATGCATGACACATTTTCTGAGTCTTACGTCAGGACGTCACTTTACCGTCAATGGAGTGGCGGCATCTCTGCCAATCAAAATTAAGGAAAATTGAACAAGCCATCCGTTCCTGATTGGAAAGGACCTCACACAAAAGAGTTTCTCATGCATACCACCTACCCCTCCCCCCCTTTTCTCTGTGTGTGGGTGTAATTTTCCATTCCTCAGTCCGAATTACCTTCGCTCCGACATCTTATGATGCGTATGCCCACACACATTCGTCCTGCTCAATCGCTACCCACGTATCTGCACACTCTCGAGTACAGCACACCAGGCTGCCTCTGAAAAAAACGTCGACGATGGTACAAGTACACGTAGGATGCACAAGCACATCCTTTGTCGTCCCGGCGAGCAGGCGAGCGGGCGAGCGGTGTGTATGCTCTGCTCCTCATCGTTGGCTGGATATGCTACTTGTCCTTTGTTATACTTTTCTGCCTCCGCTTCAGTGTCTTATTTGCTGGTGCACAATCATAATGCCCCACGGTTGTGTGCGAGTTGGCAAATAAACTAAGCAGGCTCCGGCTCTGCACTAGTCCGCTTTGATATGCTAATCCTGGTCTTTATCTAGATATGTATGTACTTGACATTATTGTTGACTAACTCGCTTCTCAAATGGTAATTAGACAGAATGAGATAATTTAGAGTACGAACGAGTGTGTCTGTGCGCGACGAGTGCTGGTGCCTGGATGTGGAGCAACGTCTGGGTCGCCAACTCACCGTTCCCTGCGGTGATGCACCGGAAAGTCACTGATTCCGAAGCAGAAAATTAGAGGAAACGCCGCAACAACAAAGGGGATCGGGGATGGTGCAAAACACAAAACCCATAATCCGCCCGAAAGTCCGAAAAACAAAGGGTGCCTGACCGAGTCGATAATTCATAGCGTTATCCTGACCATGTTGTGACCAAGCGTCCAAAAACAGAACATTTTTCAGCGGCCACTCGGGCAAATTGTTCTTCGGGGACTTTGGCTGGCCGGACTTCTCATAAATCTTTGATTTATGGCTCTTTAATGGTGGCCGACTCCGGTGGCGATGACCATTAAACTCACTCCCGTGGCACGCTTCACGAAGTGCACACACTAATTGCGCACACACTGACCATTGGTCGCATTCACGCAGAGGGGTTAACGCAGGGCTTGGCCCCGTTCCACTAGATCCTGTTTGCCGTATAATCTGGACATGAGTTATAAACAAGGATCTGGGATGTAACTGTGTTGACGACTGAGTGGTGTACACAGGCAAACATTGGCAAAAGCAAAAATGGGGTTGTTGACAGGCGCAGCTGGATGGCACAAGGCCAGGGAGGGATCGTGCATATTCTGAGGGATGAAAGGTCACTGTGCGAACTGTTCGGAATCAATTGACCTCGTAGTTCGTTCGTTGGTCGGCTAATGTTTGTTTGATAATGCGGCGTGGCAAGGAGTTCTTTTATTTGTCCGTAAGAAATTTCCATCGACTCTTGACCAGTGGTCATTGCGCACACGCACACGGTGACGTTATGTTCCGGGGGATGTAAGTCGCTTGGATGTGGCTTTCTTGAAGCAATCTTTTCCGCTTCATGAATTTATTTAACAGGTCAGTGAGTTTGGTTACGATGGGGATGATTTTTTTGTCACTAACAAGCTTCACTTAATTTAAGCGATTCAATTATAATTATGTTTAGCAACAGTATGTGGGAAAGGGACGAGAAAATTCCTTGGAAGAAGGGCGAAGGGACCGAGTGTTAGGGAAGGGTATCTGGAAAGACATTTGGTAAGGTCTTTGAGAGCAGATATCATGTCGAAATCGGCCCAACTATGACTATGAGACATGGTTTCCTTCCAAAGCATTATAGCCTACTGGCTAATTGAGTGAAGCACTTTGGAATCGTATCATTCTCTTCTCACAGTGCCACTTGGATAGCTTTTCACAGTGAAATAAAAATGGGTGTATAATTCCGAGAACTCAAAACGTGTAAAGCGGCAAGCTAAGCCAAACAACCTTCTCCAAACAACCCAAAAAGTTTTTGGTTCAAGCAGAGAGCAATTGTAACTAATGATGACAAGACGGATTGACTCCAATAAACACGTCTACTGACGCCGCGATTCGTAAGAATTGCGAGGAAGCAGCCGAGGACATATTACACATCCTATGTTACTGCTCTGTCTTGGCGAGTATGAGGCAGAGAATTCTGGATTCTGGATGAAATGAATCAGTGACGTCCTGGCATTCCCTAGTGCCAATTCTGTGTATAGGGTTATCCAACAAGAGGTGTCATTTTTTTTTTGTTTTTTTGCGAAAGTACGACATTGTGCGTGGTTTGCTGGCTTCAATTATTGGGTCAACTGGACCTTATAAGCATGTAGACCAAGATCTTTATGCAAAATGTGGTGCAAAGTGGTTGCAGATAGGGCCAATTCCTGTGATCGTCTCGAAATGGACACACCTGGGTTTTCAGTCACAGTCTCATCTACGGCGGCGATATGTTCAGCTGACCTTGTCGGACGAACACGCGTTTGAGTCTTCACATCACTAACCTGTCCGAGATGTTCAAATTTGTCGACTAATTCACTATAGCTGTGCGAGAAGGCCAAAAGCAGTACGAACTTTACGAAACGTTTCCGCGATATTTTCAACGTTTTTGTAGTGAATTTTTGCTATTTCAACATGTTGGGCGAGTATGTGTCGATATTTAATAACCTCCTCATTCTACTTATCAAAAGTCATCGGAATGACAGTTTAATGTTGACAGTTGGCAGGAAATTTAAAATGACATCTCTTGTTGAATGACCCTATAGTACAATACAAACAACTCTATACCAACGAGTAGACATCCCAAGCCTGAACTATTTCAACAGTTCCGTCGAGAAAAGACGTAAACAGAACTCTATGCTTCATCCGATTTTCACAAAGTCTATTCTTTTGCAGCACATAGCATGAAGGGGGTGATAAGGGTCTTGTGTGTGTCTCCTTGGTCCTTTTCGATACTGCTTTGCTAAAAAAATATCTTCTTTAGCTAGAGTAAAAGTGATTAGCGAGTACTATTCTACACCGGATCCCTATGCTAATGTTGTTGGCAGATCTGACAACAGGGCCTAGCTTTGTTCGACCAATGACAGCAATGTCATCTCTATAACTAAGCAGTTGTACTGATTTGTGACAGAAAGTGCTTAATGTGTTGACCTAAAAATTCTGCACTGCACTCTTGTACTAGATTGAAGAAGC
The DNA here is from genome assembly GCA_917880715.2 of Matsumyia berberina. Classification (NCBI taxonomy): domain Eukaryota; kingdom Metazoa; phylum Arthropoda; class Insecta; order Diptera; family Syrphidae; genus Matsumyia; species Matsumyia berberina. The sequence goes on from OU862871.1 coordinate 98,247,916, forward strand.
TACCTCTACCTTTAGTTGTCTTAAAAGTCGCCGTAGTGTTTTTTTTCCGACGGAGCAGCGAGCGTTCTCTATCGTAATTTTTAGTTTTGCAGAAATACTAAACCTAGATATGGCGTTTAATAGCTCCATTCCATTCATACTGTCATATGCGGTCTTAAAATCAATAAATAGGTGGTGGGTTGGGTATCGATCTGGAACTCTTGGATCTTATACAGAACTTGGCTTAAAATTAAGACTTGGTCAACTGTGCATTTTTCAGACCTAAAATCACTTTTCCACCAGTTCGTTGACATAGTATGTACTGTCGGGCGCTTCACCCTCACACCAGAGAGAACTTCCTAAGGCTCTGCAATTGGCACAAGTGAAGCGGTCTTCATTCTTATGAAACGGGCATATGGTGTTAAGGTTCCAATCATCGGTTATGTTTTCGTCTGACCATAGTAATGGGCTGTGTTCCTAGTTAACAGCTTTTAGTTTAGTAGTTTTCCTAATGTTTTGCGGGGAGTGCTGGCATCTGTCTTCTACAGCTCTTGGAACGTTCAAACATCTATCACACTGAAGGAGTGTCTTCTATCGAATGATCAAGATGACTTTCAAGTAGCCTTGTGGAGGTTGAAATATAGAATCTATACGCTAAAGCCAGTGGTTCTGAACCCGTTTTCAGAGGAAGTGTTGTCTTGATCATGTCTTCCGATGATCCTACAAAAGATGTTTTGGCGTTGAAAACTCAAAGGACGATCTTCACCACATATCACGTAGGTTTTCTCGAAGACCTGTTAGAAACAATCTTTGGTGGCATCGTCTTTCCCAATTGACGTGGATTTCTAACTGGTTCTTCATGAGCGTTCTTTACTGAGTCCCCTGCTTCGTGAGAAAACTGTTCATTTGACACATCTTTTGAACCACATAGGCCTAACGCTCGTTCTAAGTTTATTTTCTGGTTTATCTTGAGGGCATTGCGTGAAAGTGACGTTGCGTTTCCGCCTCTCATATGCGGGCGAACACAAGTATTTTGTAGAAAGCAAAGTAAATACCCCAGAGAAGTAATTACAGGACAGTCTCGGACCTCTTTTAATACCTCGAACATCCGAAGGGTTTTAAAAAGTCATCTTGGGCAGTTTTGCATGTGTGTATGTCCATACGTCTAGTCGTACTAAAGGCACATTTGAAAAATTTCGGACATTCCAGACTGGGGCTATGATTTAAGCTGAACATTTAGCAGCGGCATTTTTAGATAGGAAACTGTATGCGACACTAACGTCCCACTTAACATTCCATATCACACTCAGGCTGTGCTTAAAGCGTTGGAATCAAGTGATCAAGGAATCAAAGAAGTGCAGCATAATGTTTAAGGAATTATGTACTTACGGACACATCTCATAAGCGGACAATTTTCTCGGAACCGTCGGTGTCCGCTTATGAGAGAGTATACTGTATTCCTAAGCCTTTGCTATGTGGCTGGGCACTTACTTCGAAGCATCGACTGAGTAAGATATTCTTGTAAATACTCAGAAGCCAAGAGGCACATAATTTTACAAAACAAGACCAAGTCTGTCCCTAAATAATAATTGACGCTACAATGTGGGCTGCACCTGAGCATCGGTCAACAAGCATCTTTAGCCAGCTCTATCGTCAGCCACCTGCCTTCAGTTTCGGTCATTGAGATCCCTGGTCATTGATGTCTGCCGCCTAGATCAAGATCGTCCTCTACTTCGCTGACCACACGGAAAGGGTTCAAAGACCAACTCTGGACACTGAGAAACGAACATTTGGACGAATTTGCAAGAAGAGAGACTAACAGAGCAGGATACAGGGCATTCCAAGGCTTCTCATCGCCTTACACTGGCCATATGCTTACTGAAAGCTAGTTCCTATGTTGCATGTCTAGGGTCTCATTGGTAAACTTTGAAGCTTGTGTGCCTGAAATCTTCTGGATCAATGTTTAAGGTTTTACTCACCTTTTAAGTAAAGGTTTTCTCATTTGTTTCTAAGATTCAGGGATGAATTACAAATCAAAGGTGATCCTAGCCATCGTCGCATGAACTTCAATGAATCCCTAATTTTTGCTTGGGTCAGGTGACTAAAAAGGTCGAAAAAACTGAACACATTCTGTCATTATGTGATGAAAAATGTTATCCTGATCGATGTTGCCCTTACTAGAGGCGGTTCACCTTGAATAGCTGGATATAAACTTGATCTGGCTTAGTACAGTTGTGAACCTCTTGCTTTAAGGATTTCTTGCTCACTTGATGCTTTCGATAATATTTGTCCTTATAGGATTCTAGAAGTCTTTTGCAGAGACATGCAAAGATTGGCATTAAATGGTATGAAACTGGCGCCCGAAAAAGCACCCAAGCGTTATTGCGACTGAGCCAACGCGACATCAAAAACTTCTTTTCGGGTAGAGGAACTCAGTGTAGGAGAAACTTCTTTCAAAGAGTTAACTACCATTGTCCTCTTTCCATAGCTAAGAGCCGTCAAAAAATAGTTTTTCATTTTCTTAGTACCTACATATGTACTATTCTGACTTCAAGGCTAAGTTTAGGGCCGGGAACTCCCCATATGTTCGCTCCATACTTCGAAGGACCCCTTATGTATTACCACATAAGCAAAAAGAGTACAACAGCTCCAGCTGTATCTCCTTTTCATCGTAACCAACGAGTTAATGTCCTTTCATTTGAGATTAGAAAAGGGACATTATTTCTACGCATATCCCAACACACACCTACTCTGTTCCCTTTCAAATTAAACAACTCACCCTAAGGACTCCCACATATTTAATGACTGCCCAAAACGAAGCAAAAACAATCTAAAATAACATGGCGCTGGGATACAGTACAGAGTAATCGCAATGAAATCCTTGTACCATATCAGCCATTACAGTGTCCTGGCAGTTCTTTGTTATCTCTTATCTACCGCACATGAGTTTAAGAGATTTCTATTCGGCATCCCAGGAGCTAACCCTTTTCTCTGGCTAACACATGCGCGTGGTAAAGGCCACAATTCATTAGGTAGCAAGTATCCCAACTACATGCGAGTAGTATACTCTCATGTGTTACATACGGAACCCACTATCTGTGGATTGGATGTGCGGATTCGTGGAATCTAATGGCTTCGCATGGGGGTTTGCCGAAAATCACGGTCCGTTTGAATACAGTCGCGTTTCTGTTCAGAGGACGACGACGCTTTGAGTAAACGCTTTCGAAGGGCTCCGTATGTGTTTGTGTGAGGGGGTGGGGGAGAGAACTTGTAATTAATTGCAAAGAAAAGGATTGAGTAATTAAATAAGATCACCATAGTGCGTTGCCTTAGGGTGTTTTCTTATGATGTAAACATTTATTTTACCCTTTATCGTGAAAATATTTTGTGCCACACGTACATATGCATGGACACAGTACATGTATCCTCAGGGAGGGTAAATGTATTTTCTGTGGAGGGTGGGCGGTGTGTACAATTTATCTTATATCCTGTTTCAATTTCGACCGAAACAAAAGGTACAAAAGTAACTGGAGTTGGGGTCTGCTGTTAAATTGTTTATAACTTACGAAACTTTGTAGTTTGAATCCCTGTGCTATGCTAGGATGAGGTAAAAGAAGAAGCCTTCCTCCATCTATTGTGTGACTGTAAAGCTTTTAAAAAGACGAAGAAAATCTATGTGTCGTCTTTCTTCAACTCCCAGATATGAGTAAATTTGGACACTAGTGTCATCTCCGACTGCACAGTTCCGTGCTTGAAATTTCAAAAGATCTTTCTCGTGCGCCTTTACGGTAATAGAGCAGTCGGAAATCAATCAAATCTCTAAGGAGTCCTCATTCATCGATGACTCGAAGCTAGACATGTGGACATAATCTCAGAAGCTGGGACTATGAAGCTCCATAAGGCTCACCGATCACAGCAGTGTTTTTCAAGTTGAGGTTCTTAGAGCGATAATAGCCGGGAAGATATAACGATCTAGATGGACCGCCAGGTTGCTATAAAATCAGAAGTTCAGGAGGTAAAGTTAGGAAGTGCCGAAGGTTGTTGGCACATAACACAACGTAAAGCTCTGCTGACGAGCTAGCAGCTCTTGACCAAAGGCAGTAAAACATCTACTACTTTAAGGACAAAATAACGAAAAGGCCATAGAGGGAGCAAGCAAACAAGTGGAGCTCAATAGAACCTGGAAGCTCAAGGATGTGTCTACTAGTGAAGGTTAAGGATACATCGGGAGAAAATTGCAGACCGTACCTACTCCTTCATATAAGCTTGAGAGCTCCATATACGCTCAAATGAAAGGAATTGATTTCTTCAGCCCGATTGCGAATTGGGCAGAATACGAGGAGATGCTGGTCTGGCGAATTTTCCTGTTTCTTTGGTGAAAACCATCAGTTCGATTTTGTTTCAATTCAGATCAAGATCACAGCTATCGGTACTGGTGCTAAATTTGTCTACAAATACCTCCATGAATTTATGACTCCATGAGAGGAGAACATTCCTGTCACTAATATCACCACTCTATCCGGAAAGGGGTCGCCGAGACTCAGTGGTTAGTACGTCGCACTGCTGACCGAGCGGCGTGGGTTCAAGTCCTAGCCATGTCCACCAAACATTTTTTCGCAGCATCACCTCTCGTCAGGTAATGACAATTTGTCATGAAAAGCCTCTCAATTCGTCGTTCGGAGTCGGTAGTAAATGGTAAGTCCCTTCCATTACGAAAAACGTTGCCATAAGCTAGGCCTTGGCTCATCTCGAGCTGTCGCGCCAGCTATTTATTTATTTTTTATCCACAAAGAAGAGAAGTTTTATAACAACTTTAGGACGCGAAATAACAGAGCTTCATTCAAGATTTGATAATTGTTTCGAACCTTTTACCATTGTTGCTGAATTATTTCATGGTTTTGAAGCACCATAGTCACCAGAGTTAAGCTTGGATCTTGACGTAGCTCATAAAGCTCTTGGTTATACCTGAAGCCCAATATTGGCTCTTCGTAGCTTGGGTCATAAGCGAAAATTGGTCTCCAGGATTCTGACCCAAAAATGTTCAAGGTTTGATCCAAGTTATTTGGCCAAACCCATGTAGCAACGGATTTGTCGGATTCTTTTCGGCCCAAAGCACCATTATAGTGAACCGAGGACCCTGTACCTGCTTTTTCAATTACTTGGGACTAGACCTTCGCAAAAAATACAAGTCCATCTCATAACAAATTAAATAAGTCGATACACGCTCGTCAAAAACATAAAATGACTCCATCCAACCTGGTCCTTGAAATTAAATTAATAGCGCGGAATTGTGCAATATCCGGAACCACTCGTTTATGTAAGCTCGCTCCCATACATAGTCCTCTTCCTGGGACAGTTTTGGCAGTCAACCTGTCGAAATGCCACTTCCAAACAAACAAACCATCGCAACGACAACATGTACAAATTTCCTAAATTGGCAAAACATGTTCTCCTCCTAAATTGCGAATCTCCTGTGGTTCGGTGAGTGATTGTACACTACTGCAGGGGCTGGTTCTGTATGTGTGCATGCCATGCAAATTCATCGAATCGACCACTCGCTGAGGTTGTTTTCCGCCTAAGCTTCCTGTACATTCGACGAGGTTAATGAGTAAAAAAAAAAAGGAGCAAAATACAAATCGAATAACGAGCAAACTCCTCAACAAAAGGATATAAAAGCAACGTTGCATCCTGAATACACTCAATACACACATACAAAGTAGGAAACGAATGAAAAAATAAAAAAGAAGAAAACCAGTACGCCTCTGTGTATTACTTCCCCAATGGTGCTTCCTTTCAAAAGGACGAAAGAACGAACGCAGACGAACTTCCTGTGGATTTTCTCAAAATTTAATTTATTCAAACATTTCACACACACTCAGAGGGCAGATGGCAACCAACCAGAGTATTGATTTGTGACGTCTTAGCAGCGTGTGCGCTCCCCTCCGCAGGATAATTCTGCATTATGCATTCAATCCGAGGACTTGCATTGAATTAAGTTTTTTTTTTTTTCCAAATTAATATGATTTCACTTAGTCTCGCGCTGATAGAAAACAATTAGAAAATCGAAGCAGATCAGCAGGTGGGCCTGCATTGTTTTAAGGACATTCCCGGTGTAAAGCCCAGCGGGCACCAACCGAGCGACGTGAAATGTCAATCAAGGCACTCATTGTTTTAAAAGTCAGATTCGGTTAGGTGATAGATTGGATGACTTGCATACACGAGTGCTGCTTGGACTTTCTGATGTAAGGCAATTTCCTGAACCCTTTTTCGTTTTCTTTATCCTTTTTGTCGTCATGTCATGTGTCTCAAATGTCTGAGACAGTTCCTCTAGAGTTTTCTTTTGTCGAGGGTTCATAAAGTTGAAGTGCACTGTTGACACGACTTTCTCTGAACGGGAATGGAGAAAGAAAAGGGAACGTAGATTTTTTTTTCTATTTTCGTGGCAATATTTCGACTGGCGAACTGGTTTTTCAAAATAAACATGAGTAAGCTCAGGATCTACGACTGAAATAGAGACGTCAAAGGACGCATTTCAGGGATAAGCCTAAATTTAGGTCAAGGAATCTAGGACATCTACCAAATCTGGAGGAGGCCATGCGCCTGTCCAGTGTGTTGTTGTGAAAAGAATTCCGAGTTTGGCCATATTCTATTTACTCATAAGAGTTCCCTGCCTTCACACACTGCGTAGTTGATTAAGGATTTTCGAACCAAAATTTCCCATAATTTAGCATCAAACTTCCCAATCAGTGCACTCCCCAACATTTTAGTACGATGTGTGGATTCTCTCGCATACATAGCTGCTGGTTCATTACTCACAAGGACACCTCTCATCAATACTAAATAATTGAAACTCCTTACACCTTGCCACCTCTGGGTTATTCATAGCGATATACCGACACCGATGACTACCAATGAAATACCCCCACGTAATGAACTTATCAAATTATCCTACTTGATAAAAACTCAAAGGACATGCGATTGCGGCGCTGCCAGTGAATCTAATTTAATTAATCTTCATAAACATGCCCTCAACGCCAAGTCGGCTGTCGGGTGTGTTCGTGTGTTTGTGGATAATTTCTGCCAATTAGCAGGCGTATGTATGAGAAAATTTTCATTAATTACACGATTACACCTCTGTTACATCACTTCGGCAAAAGAAACAACAACATCCCGTTGCTTTTTTTGTGCAGAGAATGTGATATGGGAAATCAATTAACCGACGAAATGCATGACGTGCGGACAGGTTCTGATTTAAGTATTAAACGACCTTTGAAGGTTCTTTGAACAATTATGAGAAAATGTTGGAAAAGTTCTTAATTACTTTGAAATGGCGTCCTTAGAAGACAGCCCTTAAAGAAACGTACTTCAGCCTTGTTTAGCTTAGGCTAAGTTAGGTGCCTGCCCCCGTTTAAACAGGGAAACACTTAGACCAGGTTGGTCCATTGTGATATCACGATAGATATCGGCTTACCAGCACCAGCGACCAAGAGTATAACGACAGTACCAGTAGTAACTCTATGTATTGCACCGGAGAAAAAGTTCCTTATCTTTTGGATGTCGAGTTCGATTAGATCGTTTAGACCATCATAGAAATATTCCCCGGGGATTTTTCTTCTTAATGTTGCAAGGGCAGGACAAGTGCATAGTAGGTGGGAAGTACAATAGTTCTCTTTTCCTCTTCATCTCTACAACTTCTACAGAAATCGAAATCATTGGAGGAGAGCCCCAATCTGAGTGCATGTCTGCCTATCAAGCAGTGTCCAGCCAGTGGATAAAAGTCTATCCGTCTTTTTTAAATCCACCTTGGGCCAGATTCGTTTTGACAAAAGACAAGTACTTATGTTATTCCATTGTTTTGCCAATTTCCTGGCATAGGCTTCAAGGAGGAATTTGATTGGTTCGGTAGGGGCTCAATTTATAGAGGAGATGCCGTCCTGCACCTTAGGTTAGGTTAGGTTAGGTTAGAAGGGTGTGTGATGGATAGGCCTCATCACTTCCACTCGGAGATCTGAAGGTACATTGTGAGTACCCTTTTAATTTTGTGGGAACAGCAGTATGGTTCTCGGGACAGCCTAAGGACCTATCCTATTGTTGGCTGTTTTGTGAACCAGTTAGTACTCTTTAAGAATCGGAGTAGGTCCGTTAACTGTAAGTCTGTTACCTCTAATATACTTGCAAAGAACCTCGATCCTAATGCGCGTAGACGTCATTCTTCCAGGGCGGGACAGTGGCACAGCAGATGTTGGATTGATTCTACCTCTTCTTCATCTCCGCAGCTTCTGCATAAATAGTTGGACTCGATTCTCCACTTGCGGAGCATGACTCAAATGACGCAGTGTCCTGTGATAACTCCAGTGAGCATGCGGATAGAGGATCTTTCCAGTGCCTTGTTTTAGTTTTGTTTAGTTTCGGCCATAACCAGAAGGAATAAGCTTCTTTCTCTATTATGCTGTCTATTAACCCAAGCAAATCTCCCTGCTTCGCTAATGTTCATAGCCGACCCCAATCTTGCCAATTCATCGGCCTTTTCATTCCCTTCTACGTCCTTATGTCCAGGAACCCAGCAGAGTTTGACAGTATGGTGCCTTATGGTGATCAGCGTGTCTCAACATTTCTTGACTGCCTTTGATTTGATTGTATTGGATTTTTTTGATTTTAAAGCTGCCTGACTGTCAACGAAGATGGTGAACTCCGATGGGGGAAGGTGACAATCTCTTATGCAGTTTGTTAGGTTAGGTTACGTAACTGGGTTGGCGAGGGGAAAGAAGCCCCCAGCGTCACACTCAGGTCAGTAGAGACCCATTGTGATGCCCATTTATTAGGGGGAAGGTACCCCTTGCTCGTGGAGCAGTACCCAAAGCATTCTCCTATTGCCCCGGGCTTTCGAAGCATTTAAAAGCCTTAATGAACCTCCAGATGTCCCTGATGGGTACGTCCCTTAGTTCTTCGGTATCCTGGAAGAAGTGCCTTCCAAAGGATCTATGTCTGAGGTGGCAGAGACCTATGTTCTGAGACCCAGCACAGAGTTACGTCCCATCTGTCTGCAATCTCGTGAAGAGATCTGCGGCATTGCTTTACCAACCTTGATCGTATTGTCGGCTATTCCAAGGCTTTGATAGCTGCCTGTCTATCTATGTACAGCAAAATAGCGCTAGAATCTATAGCATTAATTGAAATCCATGCCGCAGCTTCGCGGACCGGTGTAATTTCCGCTTGAAACACACTGCAGTGATCTGGCAGTCGCATGGTAATGGCTATATCAGTTGCTTTGGAGAAAACTCCCGCCCCCGTACCACACGCTGTCTTGGATCCTTCTGTGACTATTTCTATTGCGGAGTCGCTCAGGGCTCCATCGGACTTCCAAGCGCTTCTGCTAGGAATTCGAGTTCTGTATCTGACGTTAAAGTCATTATGAGGGACTATATAGTCCGTTTTACTCTGGATAGTATTGTTGCCATTCAGTATAAGATTCACTGAGTCTAAGTGGCGCTTTAGCTGCTATAAGCTTTCCGAAAAGCAGGTGAAGCATCAAGTAGCTTAATATAAATGTTTTGTGTAGTGTTGTACACCAGACCCGGGATACGTCAGGATCGGTCTCACTATCGCCGTATAAATCCAATAAACTACTTTAGGCTGAAGGCCCCATTTCGGGTCCAGAGCTTTCCTGCAGGAGTATATGGAAATTGAGGCTTTCCTTACGCAGTCTTGTATACCTATATTCAGCCTCCAACTAAGCTGTCAAGAATGACTCCCAGTGGCAATCTGTACTGCTGTGTGAGTTGCGTAGGTTCGGACCCCAGCAACACTTCCTCTCGACGGAGAATAACAAACCTCGGAGGTGAAGAAGCTTCTCAATTCGCTGTTCCATTCGTGTAAAAAATGCAAAACACGGAACATGAATATTTGCGGGAAGCTAGCCATTGGTCAATCTCGGGCTGTCGCGCCAGGTATTTACTTCCAATCGCCTGGGCCCCATGTAGTTACTTCTTCTATGAATTGGTGCTTCAAATTCCTGGGTGGGTGCTGATCAACGTCTTTCCAAAATACGGTAAGTTGTTTCAATGATCTCAAGACGTTTTTGTCTAAGCTGGCGCATACGTTTCTCAGATAAGAGACGTCGTAGAATTCTTTCTCCTTTCTTATAACTTCCTTTACCCCAGCCGTTAAAAGGTAGATCAAGGAGTCTTAAGCACATCTCTCAGCAATTCATCTGCTACTTTACTCTTCTCCATACCTACGTGACTCGGCACATAGCAGAGGGACTCACACACATATTTGCAATTGACTCAAGAGCTTAATTGACTACGTAACTTAACGCCTTTTTCGGGCCAAGAAACACTCCAGCAATCAGTCGCAACCTGGTACAGGACGCAGTCTTACCCATTTTATTGGAATATATTTGACTTTCGAAGAAAAGCGCGAAGGCACTTTAACGGTGATTAGTTTACAGTATCAGCACTCACCACAACAGCATTGATGCCAACTGCCACACACAATTATGTGTGTACCCTGACCAAGGATGTGAAAAGACCTAATGCGGATTCAGGTCCTGAGAAATCATTATTTGCGCCTTGTCTAGCAATCTCATCGGAGATCTCATGCTTAGAGATTCCAGTGTGACTTGGGACCCAGACAAGAATCTCAGCTTTGCTTTTCAGGTGCTTAAATCTCAGGTTGAAAGCAACTGTGGGCAGTCCCCATACATAGCCTCTGTATTCTTATAGCGTTCGTTGCTTTCATTTTCATCAAGCTATTTCTCACCTTGAGTCAAATCTCAACTCAAAGCTATGTCTCCTGACCATATCATCTCTGGAATTTGAAGTCAAGCATGACTTTTATTTGTCCACTTCGAGCTTATGCCACTTTCTATGGCGCTACAGTCTAGAGTGACCTCAACTTGCATCGATAGCTAGCTGCCTCTCTCCATATGCGCTATTTTATGTCCCTGCAAACCTATTAGTCTTTGTGATACATTCTCTGCATTTTAACGAGTTCTAGGCAAGTCGTTAGCCAACCAAATCACCCTTGAATCCACCCAATACCCTTTCCCTTCTGACAAAGGCTCATATGTACCAAAATTGATCGCCCCCGCATCCTGTATTGGCCCATTCGTCCTCACCTTCTTTATGTGTCACTATTGTCCTTCGTCCTTCACAAAAGTGATAGGCTCCACAAAGCACACAATACCTCCCGCGCATTATTATTTGCATATATACGCCGATAAAATTATATTGCCGCGGGCTAAGATTGCGTAAGAACGCTCGCTTGATGGCATATCTCAATCCACCGGGGATTTTTTATAGATTTTATGAATTTCCTGCCGAAACAGAACACATTTGGGTAGCTGCAGTACATCCAGGATATCCAATACACATCACGGCCCACATAGCCATAGGGTGCCATTTTGATTAAGCTTAGCAACCATTCGCACTAGAGGACATTTTTGTGTCATATCTGTGCTCCATATGCCCGATTACCGTGCCGTACACAACAGTTCCGAACGGGATGAACCTCCATCCTAGCGGCAGAAAGGAAAGAAAAAAAAGGCGGCTTCCTCCTATCGCCCTCCGTCGCAGCCCACATTACCGCACTGACGTCTACAGCCGGATAATCATTTTTTATTTTAGTGCCGCACGGATGTACGGGTGGACGGGCGAACGGGAGGGCCAAGTGGGAACGATGGCTGTGTGTGTACCACACCACTCACTCGCCTGTCGCTCTGGAGATATAAACAATCTACTCGCACTCCCAACCCCGTCGTCATCGGTGGGTTTCGCAAAAACGAATCTTTTATCTCCGCACGGTGTTCGCGCGCCCTCCCCCCTAAGGTGGTCGGGCAGAATTGGGTGGTTTACGTACATTTGAATATATTATATATGCAAAGTATTTGCCAATTGGTTTTTGCGCCCACCCCCGTCCCGGACCCGGTGCTTTGCACGGCCATAATGTTCTAGATTCTTTATGTGTCGGAGTTTAGACGCGGGCGACCGGCTTTCGCCTTTCGGCTTTCGGCATCCCCTTTCGCGATTCCGCCGAGGATGTGCGAAAGCCTAAGATAAACATTTTCTTTTCGTCTTCGGTCTTTTTTTGCGCCTCCTTTGGTTTTTTTGCTCGTTTTGCGCTTCTATTTCAATGGTTACATGTGGCTTCAGGGGTGGTAATAGAATTTCGGTACACTGAAGGTGTTTTATTGTCATAGTAACTGGATTGGGCTTCGGTTAACACACGTGCATCCCTGTGTATCCGTCAGAATTGAAGGGAATAAATGATGTGTCTTCTACGATCCATTCTGCCGTTTTTCGTTATCCTTTTTGCCTCTGCCGCGGCAAGTGCTCTGTAGATTTAAGTGATGGAAAGGACGGATGAATGGTTGGCAGTAGGCAGCAGAAGGAGGGGGCTTATCGCTTATTACACGCACCGTGTATGTATCTTTTGCGTGTCAAGAAAAAAAAAAGAGGTGTAACTCTGGCCAAAGTAATATTTATATAGACTTTCCCCATTCGCTATTCGGGAGTGAAATTTCGTGTACAGCAACACACAAAAAAAAAAAGTTATGCGAGAAGTTTTTCAATTTTCTATATTGGATTTGGGATTCGATATCAAATTTTATTTTTATTTTTTCCCCCCGCTACATCTCCTTTCACCCCTCTGAGTTCGTGGCCTGGTTTTGCACTTACACTGGTTATCTCGGTGAAGAACTCTATCAACACAGTCCTTTGCTGGATTGAATTAAGTGGAAATGCAGAGAGAAAAGTGAGTCTTTCCCCAACTGTTAGCTGAAAGGCATTGGCTTGGGTACTGTCATAGGACGATTCGTTTTCTTAACGAGCTCTGTGTTGTCTCTGGAATGAGCTGGAGTTCGTATGTTGCCATAGTTTCCTTGATCCTGGAAGTGAGCATGCGCAGCCTTTAAGCTTAAGCAAGTTGAAGAGGTGTTCTTGAGGAACAATATCCAGCAGTTCTGTATAAACGCCAAGCATTTGGCGGCCGTCTTCAGGGACAGGACGCAGGCTCTTGAAAAGTAAAAGATACCTTCATAGTCACCGATATGCAGGTTCGACCTTTAACATATATCGCGCCGAAAGCCATAGGAGGTGAACAAGGAGGACGTTGAGGATACCACCTGTCGAAGCGTTTTTGATGTCTTTAGCTTTCTAGGTGTCATTGATGAGAACTTGCTTCCTAATGTTATAGAGAGGTAAACGCTACCATAGTATAAGTTCTACTGCTTCATCTTCATCTAGGTAGAGTTGACATTTGGTTTCCTGGCCAATCTCCTCTTGCGTAGATGATATCTCAGACTGCATTGGGCAGAAAGGAAACTAATGTCTTCGATTATCGTCCCGATTGCATTCAAGGACATTCTTTACATTTTTATTCAGAGAGCGGATGAGCTTTTTTGCTTGTTTAATTTCTGTTTAGTGAAGTTCATAGCGCGGAGTTTCATCAACCCACGAATGCCTCGTTACCTAGGTATGTACCCTTCAGTTGATTCGCTTCTGTCTAATTGGTCACCGATTTCATAACCTTTGACGCCTCTACATCCCGGCACGCGCCAGAGTTTGACTACATTTCACTGAGGTTGAGGTTTTGAGTGCCCTGAAGCAGCCGTCGATGACTTTTGAGCTAAAGTAGTGAGAGCTTTACGCTTTAAGCACTGCTTGTCTTGTTGCCATAGACGAGATTGTTATTAGCCTATGCTTCAATGGCAAACATTTCAGTTTGAAAGACACTGGGTGACTTTCGAGAGTCTTGGAGCATTTGGGGCTGGAACCAAAGACACCCGTAATTAACGTTAGAGTTAATCTTAAAGCCTTCAGTTTCCCAAACTAGTGACTTGTTGTTCACCAGTGGATCGGCGGTTTCCCAGGGCTAGCGTTCAAGAATTTCGATTTGAAATCCAAACTGGGCCGATTTGGGCATTGAGTTTGATGCCTAATCTCTAAGTGACCAAGTGGTCTCATTGGCGGGTTTCTGATCGAGCGTTAGAGATTTACTGCAATTAATGCGTGTAAGACTGTCATAGGGCAATAGCGCATAACCCCAGTAATTCCAAGTTTCTTACCTTTATAGCCATTGCATCTTTAAGTCCCGTCTTTTTCTTTATCTTTAGGCAGCACATGCCTTGCCAAGCTAGGTATTCCCTTTAACACCCACTGTCGTAGATGCATCAATACCCAAGAAAGGAAACTCTATTTTACTTTCTCTGTGATTGGTCAGCTAGATAGATCCAGGCATCTTATACTTGACAAAGCCTTCTTTGAACTTCTGACATAAAGATATGCAACACAATCGACTAAATAACCTCGGAAGGATGGATTTGAGGTTACTATAACGGGACATTAGTGCTACCTATGTACTGGAAGGGCTTACAGTCAGAGGAAAATGTGCCCGATGACTGGACTACCAGCTCCATAAGCACCATATAAAACAAATAGAAACGAATAGATTTTGACAGTTCATGGCGGCCATGTTGTTTTATCTCTTGTTAGTTTTTCCCGATTTTAATTTTCAGAAACAAGTTACAGTGTCGATCAACATGTGCAGTTGGAAGCTGACCCCTATTTCAGGAAAAAACATCACCTTCAGCGACGAGGCCCATTTTTGGATGAACGGTTACGTCAACAAGCAAAATTGCCGGATTTGGGACGATGCCAATCCACACGAGGTCCAGCAAGTGGCAAGGCATCTTCAGAAAATCACTATTTTCTGTGGATTGTGAGCCTGAAGCATCATCGGTTCGTACTTCTTCGAAAACAACGATGACGTTGCCATAACCGTCAACGGAGAGCGCTACCGATCGATGATAACCAATTTCTTTTGCCCCAAATTGAATGATGTGCATGTGAACGACATGTGGTTCCAACAGGACGGCGCTACATGCCACACAGTTGATGGCACAATGGGCATTCTGCACGATCGATTTGAGGGCATGGTTATCTCACGCAGAGGCGACGTGAATTGGCCACCGAGATCGCGAGATTTGACCCCGTTAGACTTTTTCTTGTAGGGTTTCCTTAAGTTGCAGGTCTATGCCAATAAGCCGCAAACCACAGCGGCCCTCAAAGCCAACATAACCCATGCCCATGCATCGGTCAAATTCAGCCTGATTTATGCGCCAGAGTCATGGAAAATTGGACCTCTCGGATGCGCGCCACCCAGCGAAGCTACGGCGGGCACTGAACGATGTCATATTCCACTCATAACGTCATTGATAGGTCGTTCAAATAAAACAAAAAAAATTCCTTGATATCTCACACACAACTTGTTTTATTAAATTTTAACATCTACCCGTCCCTTTTAGACAACCCTTTATGTCTTGTACCAACTATCGAGGCATACGCCTTCTGCGCAGGTTTGAACCCGAGCCTGGATCTATTAATCCATCAAACATTTATAGTGGCACCACCTTTCATCGGGTAAAGACAAACCTCCGAGAGTATGATTTGTCATAAAAAAGCTTCTCAACTGATGTTGAGAATCGTCAGTAAATTGTAAGTCCCTTCCAAGCATTTCCATGTTGTGCGAAGCTAGACCTTAGGTCGTTACGAGCTGTCGAGTCATATAACATTTATTTCTTCCCTGGGCCTGGAGGTCCAAAGCCTTCAGTGTGAATTGACCACCCATATTCCTCCGTGTCTAAAACGCTGTAAGAGCTTAGGTTAAGTAAGCCTAGGTTAGCTTAGGTGGCTGCCCCCGTGCAAACAGGGACACACTTACACCATATTGGCCCGTTTTGTTATATCACGATGAAGAACGGGCTTACCAGCACCTGGAACAGAGTACCATCAAGATGGGTAACCGTAAAGGTATTAACCCTAAGAGTTGAACCATTTCGTCCTAGAGATGAAGCTTATTATCGTCTGGATGTCGAGTTCGGTCAGATCGTTAAGATCATCGTAGAAGTATACTTCAAGGGTTTTTCTTCTTAGCGTCGCAAGAGCAGGACATGTACACAGTAGATAGGTGGTAGTTTCCTCTTCCTCCTAGTCTCTGCAGCTTCTAGAGAAATCATTGGAGGGGACCTCCAGTCTGAGTACATTTCTACCTGTCAACCAATGGTAGCGGTCCTCCCTAGGTTCGCTAGGTTTTTTCCGGTTTGGAGATATAAGTCTCTCCGTCTTCTTTAAATCAAGGTTAAGCCAGATTTGTTTTGATAAGAGACAATTGCTGATGTTGGTCCACCTGTGGTTTGCCAATTTCTTGGCATCCGTGTCAAGGAAGAATTTGATCGATTCGATAGGCGCAAGAACTTACTTGCTCTGGAAAAACATTCTAAAATCCATCTCTGTGGAATCCATGTTCGATTGAAACTTACTTCCATTGACTACCACGTCAGATGATACGGTGGCATGCTCCTCTTGCCTCATTGAAGGCCGCCCTTGTAAGAAATCTAAACCGCTGACTGCTGGCAGGCTTACCAGTCCTATGACCTCGAATTTTAAACTGCTTCTACTTAAGATTTCTATGATTAGCGTCTTGTTTTTTAGATTTAGGATTATTAGTCCTCATGCACGTAATTCTTCTGTGTCTCGTCAATTCAGCAATTTTTTCGGAGTAAAATTCGTTCTAATCGCTTCATCGACTTTTTACATCTTTTTCGTGATTATCTTGGGAATACTTTCACCATTCCTCGGGCCTTTGTATCAAAGGACATTTTCATCGAATTCTCCCTGTGATTGACAAGTTCTGAACCTCATGCATGTCCCACCATTCAATGCCAATCCAATCTTTACCGTAGCTGATTATCAATTTATGAGTGTTCTCTTAAAATGGGATCAAGGATTACGAGTGTACTCGTCTCAAACATCCCATCAAACTCAGGGAATAACCTTTCGTTCCCCATGTCACTTGTAATTTACGAGGGAAGTAGCCATATTTCGACCCGTGCTTACCACACACATATACAGCGGTCCTTGCGACAGCCATTCGCGATACACACACCTTATGTATGTGTATCGGCGAATTGTCACCCACTCAACGACCCTCCCCGGATGGGTAAATATACATAATATATGTAAAATTAATGGAAATGCAGTACAAAACGTCGGTCGGTTAGCATGGCCCACATATGAGCGGCATTAAAAGCGTTCCACAGTAACGAACAACAGAGAAAACGAAAAAAAATGAAAAACCATCGCCAACGGCAAAGGACACAAGGGTGGCAAATGGGTGATTTTACAATATAAACAACGATATAATCACATTCCTGCATGAGGGGGTGATTCCAGAGGTACAACACACACGATAACGAAGGCTTATAAATGGCGAATGACGACGACGGCCATTTTGTTGTAGCGCACACAGCATACAGCATACAGCACACACCAGAATGTGTGTTCATGCCCACATCACTATGAAGAGAAAAGCGCTTCCATTTCCATATCGTTAATATCCTGACAGGGGTAGTAAGGCGAAATACCCGATGCCCTTTGTGCGAACACAGCGGCTCACCCCTATAATGCTTTGACAGCAAATGTATCCAACAATTCACCCAAATACCCATGCCACCCCCAACACACTCGGTGGCGGCTATATGTGTGTAATAACAAAGATAGCGGCGGATATGCCCGCACACGGACACACACTACTCGTGTGTGTGCGAGCAAGCGAAAGGGGATATGGTTTTGGGTAAATTCGATTACAAGCACGAGGACGATGCCTTCAAAGTGGCCATTAAAATTTTATTAGGTGGCAGTAATGTATTTTTTGTTAAATTTTCGCAATATTTTCGAAATGTATGGGTTTCTACATAGAAATACATTCTGGTTGGTGGGGCCTGGCTGGTGTGTGCCCTGCGAAACCTCAGCGTAGCCCCAAAGGGGCCGGTGCGGCGGGCGGGGGAGGTATTTATGTATTCCGACGCGCGTATGCCTTATCTCTATGAGGAGCGTCCTCCAGTGTCACCATGCGTGTTATCTTATTTTCGAAAATATTAGGAGCTGTCGGAGGGATGGGTGACGCGCTCTTGCATACATATATTTCGATAGTTAAACGAACTGAGAGTTTTTATAGTGGTACTTCATGTACGAAATAGATAAGTGGTTAGTGGAGTGCTGGCATGGAGATCCTTGGAGACATTTTATTATCCAATGAACACTTGGATCATTTAAATATTTTGATCATGACAGTACGTCGCTTTATTTGAAATTCCTTCTGAGATGAGGGCCCGTCTCGAGGTTAGATTGAGAACCTTCAAAAAATATGAGGGGACAGGATTTTAACAATGTCCTTGTAGTTGACGCAGTTGAGAGCTTTTCTTTAAGACGATGCATGCGAATAGTCATAGTCTAGCAAAATAAAACGAGAACAAAATGGAGGCATATGGAAGGAAGAATGGGAGGTCTGATGTGTCCTATGTCCAGGTTTTCCACGATTTTTTTTATACATGAACGTCTTGACTTTGAGTCGTAATAACATTTGCAGAACACCATCATGCATTTTCTCTTTGCGTCTGTGAGTTGAGTGGATACAAACAGGCCGAGAGATTGACTCTTAAATGTCAGACAGGCGCTATAAAGGATGTACGAGGCAAACCAAGTCATTGAGTTGGATTTCTTGTCTCGAAATATTCATCAACCTGATCTAATTAGTGACCAACGAAGGGGAGTACAATCAAAGGAAGACATGACCCGGCCTATGAATAATATCAGATGTTTAGACGTGACCTGTTTCGCATGCAGCTAGGCAGCCATCATGCTCTAGGTAGAGGGGTGGGAGGATGATGTTAGGTGCCACCTCACGCAGGTATTCATGGATCCGATGTGTTCCTCGGTGTTTTTTTTTTTTTATGGTTGCGCCAACAGATGTGTAATCTTCATAGGTACCGGCAGCCCGGGCCACCGGAATGCACGATCCGCAAACTTGAATGATCGATTTCAGTGATACGCCTACGTACTAACCCACACCCTGCACACCCTGCATACGTCGAAACACTCTCCCCTGCCGTTAGGTATTACTTCACGGGGCTGGTTAGCCATTTAGGTTCTCTAAGCGTTGCTATTCACGTTGCGTTGGCGCTCTAGGCGCCTAGGATCGCTGAGTATGGGTACCACCATGTTACTTCCAATGTACCAGTTTTCAGCATCTGGGTGAGATGGAAGTTCATTTCGCCATGGATTTACTTCATCTATACATCAATCACTGGTATAAGACGATGCGCTCATCTTCCCTTTGATGATTCGTTCCACTGATGTTGGCAAGTTGCGATACTGTGTTCCTAGGTGTGGGGTCCTGCATGTGTGGACTTGTTGGGAAGAGAACCATCCCGAGTTCAGTGTGAACTTCGGCGGCATGGTTGACAGTTCGCCTGGCTTGTTAAAGAAGTAAGCGCCTAGGGTGGTCTTTCTGGTTTTGCTGAAGCTTGGGCAGTCGTAGAGAAAGTGTGTCGTATCCTCCTCTGCGTCTACATCACCACATCCTCCGCAGAGGTCGTCATCCTTAGTCGTATTCTCCTTAAGTGAGTCGTCAGAAGATTGTGGCATGTGAGGATGCTGCTCATTAGTGCTCAGTGCGATCTTTTCAGCGTGACCATTTCTTTTGTTTTTCTTTTGCTGTATTGTGGAGTGTGCTCTATCTCTCATTGGCAAGTTTCCAACAGTCTAAGTGTATCTCTTGCTTGAAAGCTTCTATAGGGGTCAGAACCGAGTGATCGATCGTCAGATAAAATCAAAATTTTGTGTCATTGCCCGATTCTTTGCCACATAAGGAATAGGACTAGAATAGGAATAGGACTCTACATAGACCTAAGAGAGTATAAATTATCCTAATAATCTATCAAGCCTAACCTAAGGATAGTCAAATAGAAATGCATCTCGACATGTTTTCTTTATGAATCACGTCGCTGTTGACAATAACCATGGGCATTCATCTTTCTTTGTCAAACTGTTTCCATTTCTGCTGCCCATAGTGGTAACTGGGTGCAACTAAGTTCTAATGTTGTTGCTAAAGCAGTTTTACCATTCCGCCTCTTCTGTAATGAGGTGAATTAGCACCATGCATCACGCAACGTTGCGGCACAGGGTGTTCTATTCAGTAAGTCGCCTCTATCCTTTTTTTCTTATAGACTTTTATTTTAAAATCACCCTCTAGGCCAGGAACATGTTTTTCTAAGTTCGCGGTGTTTAAGGATTTTTTGACAGCAGTATAGGGGGACAACCTTAGATAACTTGATGCACGGACTCTGTTGACACTGCTGACTCTGCTGATTACTTCATCTAAATATAGTATCGACCGTGGACTGCAACTTCTTGTATCCATACTGGTATTACATGCCTACGATGAAGGATCCTGTGAGGGCTTCATTTTCAATTTGCTTCTAATACTAGCGTGTGATACTCCATCCCTATAGTGTTAAAAGGGAAATGAGAACATCCTTGCATTGTTTCCTCTATTTTATCTTATATGGATCCTTGTTGTTTCAATAGTAAACTTTTCAAAGGATTTTGATTGGGTCCCTTGTGTAACTTCTCCTTTGCTCGTTTGAAGGCACTCCCGCAAGTGATCATGAAGAATTCATAGCTAAAATTTTGCCTGAAACACTAGAACAATCGTCTTGCGCGGAGGAGCGTTACTCCTAGTATCACTCATTCCACCTGTACTCTGATAACCGATGGACATTTCCTGTTCTTCACTGCATTGATATGTCTCAAACCCTAGTCATATCGCAACACATTCTCTATCATCAGATAGATTGGCTTAACTTTCACGATTTATGACTTAAGGACTCTTTTTTTTCTTGTTGCTTTTCCGTTTCCCTCAAGACTTGTCGAAAACGCATACTTCGTAAGGGTCCATCCAACAAGGATTTTCATCAATATTTCATCAAGAAGTTTGGTTTGGTAAAGTGGTGTCTAAAACGTGGAACTACGGATTGTGTTGATAGTGTAAACAGGACCTCTTAGGTTAAGGTCTTGGCAAGTAAGTAACGTTTTTGGCTGGAAATCATCCTAAATAAGCGTTCACTCCGACTACACGAATCCGCACATGCGTCGAACTTTTCGCTTGCATCTTCTCAAACAAAGAACTGTGCGAAAGAAACTTTTACTGAAACCAAATTTTTATACACGGATGGCTCCAAGATGGACAAGGACACAAAAGCTTTTCCGAGGAGCTAGGATTCAGCAGCTCAATAAGACTCCATAGGCTTTAGCAGTGGCCAGAGCTGCCTAATTGGCGTCAGTGCTCTCGGTATCACGGTTATAAAATATTTTGTTCTTTTCTTATGGGTCCCTGGCCACAGTGGTGTACCAGGAAACGAGGCTAGAGGAAGGAACAATTTAACCTCCACATTGTCATTTGAAAGAAACAGTAATACTGAGATCCTGAGCCACCTGCTAAAATGCCAGAACGTAAGAAGGCTAGAACCACCAAGTTTCTAAATGTGGACAGGCAGTCTCTGTCATTACATGTAGAACATTGGACCTGTAAGGGCACACTTTGCTCGGGTTTCATGCGAGAAAGCGGCATCTGACAGAAGACGATTCTAGCAATGTGCATGAGGCCTCCATCCATTTCCATCATCACTGCCCAAGCCTCGCCATATAAGAAAAAATAACTCTGAGTAAATTCCTATTGCCCATCGGAGCTATCCGATGGTTCACTATCGGCTCTGCTCACTTGAGCGAACGACGGCAATGAAGCTTGAGAAGCTACAAAGAATTGCCTCTCTCGATATTACAGGTGCTATGAGCACATGCCCCACTTCAGCCATAGAGGCCATCGGGCTCTCACCTGTACATACCTTCACTAGGAAGACCTCTGTCTGTTTTGCTGTAAAGCTGCAGCTAGAACACAAGTATGAATATGGTAATCTTGTGGGTCAATATCCCCGACTTTATGACCAGGGAGTACAGTTTTGAAAGCCTATTCGAGGTAGAAATATAAGACCGTGTCGACTGGTCTAATGAAGAACTCGTATCAGACCCAGGATGTTTGGTATGGTTTATCGACGGATCAAGAATGGCTTCCGGGGTAGGTGTTGGCGTCTTTGGACCCAACAATAAAGTCTCGGTAAGAATGGGGATGTGCTCCAGCGTGTTACTGGCTGCAATCCATGATATTGAGATCTGCACCAGGATAAACCTCGATAAAGGTATTAGAGGCGCAAAAATACATATCTACGCAGGTAGTCAGCAGCGCTTAAAGCATTGACATCCCACGTCGTGGTATGTAGGTCAGTCAAGTTCTGGTACGATACCCTCAATCACTTGCCAGACACAACAAGGTCAAGCTTTGGCAAGGCATTGTAAGCAATGACACCTCTGGTTCGGCTTCCGCGGTCTTGGGATCCGAACCCTTCTGTGGCGTTAATTGGACTTCGTTAAACAACTGGGAACACCAACTTCGCCTAGCCCATTGGGAAAATGTCCTCGGCATTAGGCAATCCAAGAGATTTGTCAAGCCCTTTTCCTACGGCTTCCTTATCGGCCATTGCGGTCTAAGATATCATCTCAACAAACTAAACCTTTGTTCA
Organism: Matsumyia berberina; assembly: GCA_917880715.2. NCBI lineage: Eukaryota > Metazoa > Arthropoda > Insecta > Diptera > Syrphidae > Matsumyia > Matsumyia berberina. The sequence continues at coordinate 98,270,369 of OU862871.1, forward strand.
GGTCATCGGTTCAGGAGTGTCGGATCTGTTTGGAAAAGGAAGAGACCTCTGAGCACATTCTCTGTGAATATCCGACACTATACGTAGACGGCTCTTTCATAGGCAATTCTGTTTGTTAGCGGAGTTTAGAAACTCGACTACTAATGACATACTCATCTTCACTAGGAAGGTAGTAGGCCTTGCTGGGTAGCAGTGTCAGCTATAAGCTTAGGTTTAGAAAAAAAAAATCGGCTCTGCTCAAGTTTGTAAAGACAACCAGGTGGCTATCATCAGGCATATAGAGCCTCGCAGTAGGAAGTAGTAGGTAGAACACATTTGTTACTGTGTATTTTACCTACATGGGTCTACATAGACCTACTTGAGACCAAGAGGGTTTCATCGTCTTCATCCGCCCATTAACTTTACCTTACTTAGATGACGTTACATTTCGAGATGACCCTGGGTCTCATCCAATGGAAATCTTCAGTTAAGTTACTGCCACGCAAGTCTTCTTAAACTTGTGCGCGCCACCTTCCTTCAAGCTAGATACGAAGACCCTGCTCGTCGAAGCGTTAATGTCCTTTCGCTCTGCGTATCCTAATCATTTTAAATGCCAGGAAATCTGCAGCTAATTAAAGTTATCCTTAGGCAGAACTTATTCAAATAATCTCCTTCACTTCACTTCATTGGTCCTTTGACCAGCCATCCGAGAACAATCACTTCGTCGGCTGTCAGATCGTTAAAATGTGTAAAAATTCAAATTTCACATCTCCTGACATTTATCGATTAAAAATTTGATTAATCGTAAAAAGATGGCTGCCAGGACCAGGACACGTATGCATTCACTATCTCATTTCAACAATATGGATCTTCATGGATAGGGAGCCATCGAACTCGTTAATTTTTGACATAAATCAAATGAGCGGCTCGAAAGCACACATGCATAACCGCGAAAGACCAATTGACAGTTGGGTGTCATGTTTATCCCGCTTCCAGTTGTTAGATTTGTGTCGATTTTTGCATGCCGTTGTATCCTTTAACCCTTTATCCTTTTGATTTAAATGCTAATGTGAGGGGTCGCGTTTTTTTTTCTCGTTCTTTGCTCCTGTAACACTGACTACCCTTATCATATGTGGTAATTTATTATTTTTTTTTACACAGAAGGATTCCAACAAAGGATATTTGATTTACATACCAAAACGATGCGTTACCCTCAGCAGAGGTACCCTCAACTTTTTTTTATTCACTTTGTACGCAGGGGTAGTAACTATCTGTTCGGTGTTTCTTTTTTTCCCTGCATGTCTTTGTTTTTCTGTCAAGGGTAATATTTCTTTTTATGTGCGTCTATGCACATTTGAATAAGGATAACATAGGTGTATGGTGGTTGTGTACGCAAAATCATATTTCCAGCATCGCGATGGTTGATTGAATCCTTGGGTCGGAGAGACACCGAGCTACCGTTGGCGCTGGATTTATTGAAAGAACATAAATTTTGAATTTGCAAATTAAAAGGTATTGTGTTGGAAATTATAGAGAGGTGCACACGCTTTGCATGGGTTGAGGGGTTGACGGTGGGTCTGTATCAAATGTCATATGCAGTGGTGCTGTGTTTCAAATGGGTTGTCGTTGTTGTAAGGAATATGTCCAGGAAAGACGCACTAATTTTTGAAAATTTTTTAAACTAAAAAACGGTTGCAATTTTTTATCCTTTACAAAATAGGAATAAGTCTCATGTTATCTTTTCTGTGCGTAAGCTTTAGACATCACATCACAGATCTCAGACCTTAGCTTCCTGGACCTAGAGTGCACATCACCGATCAATAGCCCAAATATTACATATGACAGTCAGAAAGCGTGTAGTGCGTTGGACTGCAGTGCAAGGTTTGTACATTCTTCGAGGCACCATCTCTCGTCGTAGACTGACAAACTTCCGAAATTCGTCGAACAAGTCAGCGTGACTGAGACCCAATTGACGTACTTGGCGTCCACGATTCTCGTCATAGGTTTTTGCGGTCGAGGATTTCTGTCTCGTTCATATGCTTTCAGTTGTAACAGTAATTGTTGAAGGTGAAGTTCAACAAGTGAAGTTTTTCCTTGAATGTGAACTTGTTCGAGAGCTGTCAAGGGTTGAACACCGCCTGGTCAGTTCATCGGGCTGCTTGTCACGACCAAGGTACGAGTGACAGAGAACCAGTTGTCCAAATTTGCGAAGATCCTTCCGACATTGTTATACCAATTTGCAAAATATGGTTGCAGAGGTTATGGCTATAATAGCTGCTTGCCTATGCGTGTATATTGCAACGTTTCGCTTGTTAGATGTTTAAAAGTTGGAGTGTGTATGCACTGCGACCTGTAGAGATCTATTGGGCTCTCCCGAACTCGTGTTGGTCTATGAGTCTCGACCTATAATCGGAGTATCTTGATTGGGTCCATCAACGGAAGATCCATTTCAGAGAAAGTGTACGCTCCCAGGTGTGCTATTGTTTTGTGGATCAGTGCTCCACAGTCCATAGGGAGGTGTGATGGGATATTCTCGACATCGCTGCAGAATCTGCAGTTTCCATTCCCTTCTATTCATATTTTTCTGAGATGCTCCCCACGCCCGTAGCTAGAATTGAATTCTCAAGAGTGCTCAGGAGTTTTTGAAAGAAACTCACAGACAAATCGAGAAATTCTTCACTCGGTGAATGGAAATTTATAAGGGAGCTCCCCTAATCTCCGAGGGAGCTCAAATTCCTTCAGCACCTAGCTGACTATGGGCGTGATGCTCCCCGAATCTGCAATTGCCCGTTAGGAAGCCCGTCAGAATACGAAGCTGATTTTTGTTGGTACCAAGGCAGGCCTTGCGGTCTTGCCTGCCTTAGTCCTGGGAGTGCTTCCCACAGTCTTCTTCTTTAGCATTCTTCCTCTCTTTGCAGTTGCTCTTGGATTCGATGCGATCCTGGCTGGTAAAATGACTCGGGCTCCGCTTAGGAGTTGGATGACTTTTGAGATCAAGGCTTGGACCGAGAATTGTTAGCATTTCCATCTGAAAAACGCCGGCGAAATCCGGTAGTTCGAGCGATTTCGATATTTTCAAAGATTCAAAGTGAATACCTGCACTAACCCCACAGTCCATTCGTTTCTTCTGTAGAAATTCATGCGTCAGAATTCTACTCCAGCCCTCCACTTTCCCATTCCATTCTGGTTTAGAAAGCGTACCGTGAAAACATTGGAGTGACGTAGTCCGTACCACTTCTTGTGGTATCAAGTTCAGCCAATCCAGCATCCAGTTCTATGAGCTTGACTGCGCCGCATGTTTCTTAAAATTTAAGCATGAACCGTCAGCCTATTCAGCCCACAGGCTATGCTTTTCGACAGATGCCTTTACGTCCTTTGTCTTTGTTCCTTATACGGCTACTCCGTTATCATCTATTTTTCAAGATCCTCATGAATTCTTGGAAATCCATCCCGACCCATTCTCAAAATACGTCGAAGTGTTTCAGATAACTTTCTGTTTTCATTTCAAACATTTTTGGCACCACCATTGAAATTTATATTGCTGCGATTCTTGTCTTTAGGTCGAGTTTATAAGTTTAGCAATGATGACTACGGCGCCCTTATGCGTAGGGCTTAAATCAGGACAATTGATGCGTAGTCAGAGCTACACCACTGGGCATGCCTAGTATGATGCCAATCAGTGCCTACCGACAAAACCAAAACTAACACACAAACTATTATCCTGGACATCGAAGATATGAACGATTCAATAAGATCAGTTCTCCTTTCGTTTCCTCAAAATTGTCTCAAGTTTAACCCTTTGCTTACCGCATCCGGAGCAAGTCAATGGGTGCATTCGTAACACGATAGGTTCCATGTCCTTTGTTCAACATGATTTCGTAATTCAGTTCCGCAAAAATCGCAATCCAAGCCGGTGAAAGTAAAAAAGGATATTCATTGTGATTCCATTTCAAGGTGTTTATCCCATTATGCATCCTTCAAGTCTCTATCTTCGCCAAATCAATGATGGGTAATATATTTATTTTCCAACATCCTTTATTACCGACGTGACAAACCGATCTAATGTTGCAAAACAACCCTCTCCACCGAAAGGGTTTTTCGGGCCACCACCACAGGTAGTCACAGCTCATCCACTGCTGTGCAAAAAAAATTAGTTCACATCGCCGTGTGAAAGGAATTTGCTCGAACACATCTCCGAGTATAAATCATCCCCTTGCCAAACACTGAAGAGCATTATTACAGATGATCTTTTCCTCTGTCACTCATGGAGGTCCCAATTGAACCCTTTTCGTCTATAGTCAGTCGGGTCCTTTATCATGCCATGCAAATGGCATATGACACATCGCGGCTCCATCCCTTTTAATTTCTCCTGTTGTTGTGTGTGTAATGCACAGATTATGGGAAAGTGATGGGAAAAGCGCACAGATACTTGTGTGTTTGTTTGATTGCAGGACTCCGTCCGGATTAAAGTATTTGTGCACGTATAATTAATTAGATGTTGCATATGCATCGTCGATTGATATTGTTGAGCACGATGACGGTTATTTTGCGGTTTGTTAGCTGCAGCATGGATTAATTCACAATGCAGGGCACACATAGACGGTGTGGCATCCTAGAGGGTACTCCAGCGAAAGGAGACGAAACTTCAAAAAATCAAATTTGTCAATTCAATCCTTTAGACGATGCATCATCTCCTGGTTCTCGGCAGATTTTTTTTCAGTTCGTTAGTTGAATTCGCTGATACCTCGGTGCAGACATCACGTTCTCCTTAGAATATGTATATACAATTCGTTACCTGGCTCTGAGGTCCTTATTCACGTACAATAAGGACTGCTTCGTTCAGGCGCATTATTATTTGTTCGCAATAGAATAGCGCGCGGCGTTATTATGTTATTATTGAGAATACGCTTGCAGGGTATTGCGGAAGTCTATCGAAGGTAAGGTTATTTTTCTCCAGGACGCTCAACCACAATGAGGATTTTCTCGAAAACGTAATTTATGCAAAAATACCGTCTACAATGATGCATGATGCATGGTGAGATAGGTGCACGGCACGGTGGTATTTTGTTAGTTCAGCATCAGTGGCAAAGGGTATATGATAGTCCTTGGCATCCTGGGATAGGTCTTGTTACGCAAACGTGTGTATAAATTTGATTCCAGTAAATGCGAGCTCGATCAAGGCAGTAATGACACAACGTTTTCTTACTTGGTAATGAGAGGTCCTTGCTACGCAGTTGTTTGAGACCAAAACAACAGTGGCTGGCAATTACTATTATTCAGATAGAAGAATGGGCAATGGATTCATATTGGTCCGTGTTCTCCTAGGTTAGGTAAGGTGGCTGCCCCAGCTCAGACAGGGACGCACTTAGACCAGATTGACCCATTTTGATACCACGATGAAGAACCGGCTTATCAGCACAGGAACCAGAGCATGTAACATACAGTACATCAAGATGGGCAATCGTAGCGGTATTAACCTTAAGAGTTGAACCATTCCGTCCCGGAGATGAAGTTTCTTATCTTCTGGATGTCGAGTTCTGCCAGATCTTTAAAATCATCGTTGAAGTACCTATTCCCCGAGAGTTTTCCTTCTTAACGTCGCAAGGGCAGCACACGTACACAGTAGGTGGGCTGTGGTCGAGTTAGATTTTTTCCGTTTGTGGATAAAAGTCTCTCCGTCTTCTTTAAATCCAGGTTAGGCCAGATTTATTTAGACAAGAGACAAGTGCTGATGTTGTTCCACCTGTTGTTTGGCAATTTCTTGGCATCCGTGTCAAGGAGGAATTTGATCGGTTCAATAGGGGCAAAAGGTTCTCCCAGGTTTTCGGGGAGATGGGGTCCTGCACCTTCTTTTGCCAGCTCGCTAGTTGCCTGGAACGTCCCTGTGTCCTGGGACACAGCACAGTGTTACGTCATACCTGTCTGAAGTCTCGTTCATTGCTTTACCAACCTTGATCGTATTATTGGCGATTCCAAGGCTTTAATAGCTGCCTGACTTTCTACGTATAGTACAATAGCGCTACAATTTATCGCGTTAATTGAAAGCCAAGCCGCAGCTTCGCGGACTGCCGTAGTTTCCGCTTAAAACACAGTACATTGATCTGGCAGTCGCGTGGTAATGGCTAAGCCAGATGCGTTGGAGAAGACTCCTGCTCCCGTACCACTCGCTGTCTTAGATCCGTTTGCGAATATTTCACCGCGGAAGCTTTCAAAACTGTACCAGACTCCCAAGATCAACAGGAAGCAGATGGGTCATTGTCTTCAGTATGGAGGTTGTTCTTAAGGCACCCGTTATGCAGATGCATGATTCCTTTTGTATCTTTCCAGCAGCCTACTGTTGCCTTTCTTGTCCAGTGCTGTCCACCAGACTAGTACTCCGTACATAAGTATCGACCTTGCAACCGTGGTATATATCCAGTCAATTACTTTAGTCTGCAGACCACAGCCCAGAGCTCACCGGCAGAAATATAAGGCTGTTAAGACTTTCCTTGCACGGTTCCGAATATTCAGCCTCCAGCTGAGATTCCTATCAAGTATTTCCCCCAGGTATCTGTCGTGCTCTACAAATTGAATTTCCGTGCCGAACGTTTTCTTCCAATATTAAAAAAAGGTAGAAGAAGTCCTTTGGATAGTGATTTCGGAGGTTGAGATATTACTATTGACTAGAGCCTCACATGGGCCGGTAGTAAGTCCCCCAAAGGACTGATGGAGAAGTTTTGCATTGGGTTTGGCGGGTTATGTGGAGATGGCGGTAGGTGGTTGGGAAGTGATTTTTTTTTCTATGCAGGATCAAGAAAACGAAAACTTCCTGTGTTTTCAGAAAACTCAAGGGTGTCTCCGAACACCTTGCTTAAGATCTTTAATTTGTCTCTTTGCAGTGGTTAGACATTGAAAGAAGAAGTGTTCCTCAGTCTCCTCTTCCTCTTCGCATTTTTTGCAGATTGCGGTGTCAGCTATTTTATTCCAATTCTTTGTGCATATTTGGTTGGGCTGTCTTCATATCATCGCTTTGTTGCGTAGAGCATTGTTTGGTGTGGCGATGAGAGATCTAACCCTTTGTATGTCGCCGAATCTGCCCACTATTATTGAAAACCCGTCTTGATGACTGTTAATAGGACATGTATCTTTATGGTTCGTATCGTGGTTGCTTCCCCTTACTTCCCCTAACTCTTAGGACTAACTAGGAGTCAGGTTCGAAATGGAGGATATATCTGGCAGCTCACTTAAAGACTTCTGTGGATTCATCTCGAAATCAGGCTTCATGAACGAACTCTAATTGGAGCAAATCACAATAGGTCCATCGGTGGCCGGAGTGATAAGGTAACACGGTCCGACCTCTAACAATCTACAATCTTCTTGCCCTTCTCTCGCCAGTTCGTCAGTTCTCCCATTGAAATCTACGTGCCCCGGTACCCATTAGATATGCAGTCGCTAACAATCTTTCCTACGCCAAGCTTGGTTAGAACTTCTTGAACTGATTCAGTGCGCGCGTTGCTTGAGGCACCTTTAAGGAAGGTAGCTATCATATCTTATATTGTTTAAAGTGGATAAAGTTCGCAATCGTTTGCAATCTTGAGCAGGACTGTGTCCGTAGACTTTCCTTTAAGGTGAGTGTTGTTGGGACTTCGAAAGTGGGAATCATTCAAGAGTTTCCCGGATGTGGCTACGTTCAAGCCACGAAAGATAATAATCCAATGGGTCTAATATCCTAACCTGATTCATAATCTCGCATTCCTGCCTTTGAGATGAATACGACTCGACCTCTTCTCTAAAGAGCAAAGAGCAACGATTCTATATTCAGTTAAACGGGCCCTTAATGCCCGCTGCGACCTAAGAGGTCTATTGTGGTGGAGCAACGATAAACAGCCGCTATCCAGGGTAGTTCTCTTTTCATATTCTCCTTGGGCATTGATGAAGGTTGCCTCATCACACTTAATCCATGTAGACCCATTGTGATACCCATGATATTCTTCTATTTGATAGTACATCATCTAGACCGTCTTTGCATCCCGGGAAATCAGTTTTCACGAGGAGCTCGAGGGATTTTTAGTGGCCTCTGGTCATTTCCCGCCGCCGGCCGGGTTGGAGAGATCTCTAGACAGAATTTAACTTAGTTTAGCGGAATCCTTTGAACGGAGTGGCAGTACTTTGCTCACACTTGTGACTTTATTTTGAGGCAGCACTTATAGGGCTCATGGCATTTGTGAGTCAAAAGTGGGCCAAGGACTGGCTCCTCGCCTTTTCTCCTCATTTTTTTTCTTTTTTATTAAGAACCTGCCCTTATGGCTAACACTCCGACACTTAGCGTTAATAATCGAGTTTCTCCGCTAACGAACAGAATTTCCTATGAAAGATCCGTCTGCGAAGCCAATACAGTGCCGGACAATCACAGAGAATGTTCTCAGAGGTTTCTTCCTCTTCCAAACAAAACCGACACTCCTGAACCGATGACCTGAACAAAGATTTAGTTTGATGAGATAATATCTTACGCCGCAATCGCCTCTCAGAAAGCCTCACGTTGCTTCTGTCAAGGTTTAGAATTTCCTTTCAGCAAAGGAGCTTGATAAGTTTCTTGGATTGTTTAAGCCTGGAGACATTTTCCCAATGGGCTAGGCGAAGTTGGTATTTCCATTTGTTTCACAAAGCTGTGGTGGTAGCCCAATTAACGCCACAGAAGGGTTACGGTACCAAAAGCGCGGAAGCCGAACCGATCATACCCAACTCACTCGCAGTTTTATTGCCTACAATGCCCTGGTGGCCGGACACCCAACCAAGTTTGACCTTGACGTGTCTGGTAAGTGATTGTAGAGTATAGTAGCAGCACTTGACTGACCTAGATTCCACGAAGTGGGATGTCAATACTTTGAGCGCAGCTTGACTATTTAAATACCACTACCGAGGTTTATTCTGGGACAGATTTCGACAGCGTGGATTTCAGTCTGGAATACGCTGGGGAACATCCCCGCTGTTACCAAGACTTTAGTGTTGGATCCAAAAACGCCAGCACCTAGATCGGAAGCCCTTTTTGACCTCTCGGTAAACCAAACCAAACATCCTGGGTCTGATACGAGTTCTCCATTAAACCAATCGACACGGTCTAATATTTTTTCCTCAAATAGTCTTCCAAAACTGTACTCTCTGGCCATAACGTCGGCCTCGCAACCATTAATATTGTGGGTATTTCATTTTTCGTATGAACGGAAGGGACCTACAATTTATTGCCGACTCCGAACGACGAATTGAGAAGCTTCTTCGTGGCAAATTATACTCTCGGAGGTATGTATGTCATTCTACGACACGAAGTAGTACGTCCAAAAACCTGAGTAAATATTGTTAGTAGAGCAGTCCAACCCATTACCCGCCCTTATCCCTGCTCCCGATTCGTTCGCAATTTTCGAACCACCTGTATAAAGAGCTACTCTTTGGTTTTATCCCCTCTTGTGGTTTTTGTTGCGACATTTGTCGCCAAAATAAGCCTTCACTACTCATTGGGTTCATTAAAACCAAAGGCTTGGCTTGACAACGGAGTAAAGTCAAGATTCTATCACCACTTTACGCTGTATGTCTTCGGCACTAAAGACACCACACAACATGATTATTTCCAAAAAAAAAATTAATTTGCAACTTTTTTTTGTCAAACTAGTAACAACACATAAAGTAAGTCAAAATCGTTATTCAAAGGACGTTGCGTAAAGTTTTCTCGCGCAATTCGGCGGACATGATGCTCGGCTCGTATATGCCGCTTCCACCGAAGGCGTACATCGCACACACACAACATTCTACCCGAAGCGGTATAATTAACAGAAATTTCAAACTTTCACTAATTACAAAAGTTTTGCTTAAAAAAAAAGAAAAAAATCGAAGTAAAAAAAAATAAGGGAAAATGGAAAATTACTAAAACTAAATGAAAGAAGCTGAACAACACTGAACATTTTGTTAGTTCGGCACTTGTGTGCAACGTGAATTCGCATCCTTTCGCCTCGAAAGTGCACATGCACACACAGTCGTTTGCTTTAGTGTTGCATCCGCCCTAAAACCTTAAAGATTCGAACGAGCTCATATGAGATATGGCGGCGTTTCCCATATTAGACTCAAAATTTATGCAAACTTACATATGTGCAACGTCAAAGTGGCTCGATAGTTGTGTGATTAAGAAGACGCAAAGTTTGGTCGCTCCAGGGCTGTGGCGAAGTATTATACTCATAGCTGGAACTGGGGGTGCACTTAAAAGGATGCTGCCTGGTGCCGTTGGTGGGGCTATGACTGCCATGTCTTGTGCAGTTAGATGGGTTGACTGTTTTCTTTTCTTTTTTATCTCTGTACTTTGTGTTCAGTTTTCCCTTCCGCAGTTGGTGGTTTATTTTTCCAGCTACAATGCAAGACAACATATGAGTGTGGGTATGGGATGGGTATCTGTTAATATTAGAATCGTGATGAGGCTGTAACGTAAAGTGCTGACTTTATATGTGAAGTTATTGTACAATTTGTTGCTTCAAGTGGTGTATAGCTATCGTACATTAGATGTACAATTCTGTGCGACAATTGTACTCCAACAGTATTTGAATTTGAATTCAAAAATTGTACAAAGACTTCCAAAATAAAATGTTCAACTGCAGTCCCCCCTACTTGGTCAATTCCGCATTACTACCGGTGTATTGTTCTGTGCTAAGGAACACAACTCGGCTTCTTTTTCAATCACCAATCAGACTCTAAGGCCAAGGCCAAGGCCATGCAATGAGCGGCAAGCGGTAGCCACGCAGTCGTTGAGCTGCTACCGTCATTTCAGAGCACCATTCTCTGCCGCTTTCCCGCTTGCCGCTCATTGTATGGCAGCGGCCTAACTCTTTTTTGAAATTCTTAAATTTTCTGATGTGATTTCATTAGACGAAGATGTGACAGATAATTCCTAAGTGTAAGGATTTTCGGTCCCATGAAGTGGAAAAAACTGGAAAGAATGGTCCTTAACTACTAGCCAGCTCACTGCCTTCAGTTTGGCACACCAAGTTAGTTGAGTTCCCTTTCCATACGGACTTAAATCGCAATCTTTCTCTACAGGAGTAGATTCAGAGAACATCTCGATGTTAATGACGTCGACTTCGTTCTGAAGCCCATATATGTAGTTCGTCACTGTATCATCTACTCCATCTATGCAGATGTGAGTATAGATCTCTCGAAGAATTTTTCTCCAGTCTTACCATGTATCGCCGCTCTGTATGTCTCCTATTTCGCTGCATATAGTTGCCGGCATTCCCTGTCAAACCACTTCTTCCATTGTGATGGCCAAGAAAAACCAAAAACTTCAGGAGCTGTGTCTTCAAGAGCTCCTTGACAGTGCTGGTACTGGTTTTCAATACTTGATGCTGGCGAGATAGGACCTCTTGTGAGATTAAGGGACACTTAATGAATAAAAGGCTCCGACGATCTTTGCGATTGTTGCCGTTTGAAGTTTAATTTAGTGCGGATTGCTATGAGGAGTATATTCAGATCAATACTCAATAGTTCTTCCCTTAGTCTGCCTCCAACGACAAAAGAACTTTCAAATGAGCACCTGTTTTTTTTTTCAGGTGGAGATGTCGCAATTTTGCGCCTACTTTTGGCCAGACCATTCCACAGTTTTTTTGTACGGCTGTGATGTTTTCTCTGGAGCAGTCTTTGGTCTCTGCTTTTATTCGGCTGCACGTTGTCTATTCAGAATCTATTACACACCCAGATCTTAAGTTAAATAAATAAATAGCTGGTGCGACAGCTCGGGATGAGCCAAGGCCTAGCTTCTTACAACCATTGATGTTGTGCGTGTGACATTTTTCGCACGATTCCGAACGGCGAATTGAGAAGCTCTTTCATGAAAGATTATACTGCTGGAGGCTTGTCATTGCCCGACGGCAGGTGATGCCGCGAAAAATGTTCGGTGTACCTGGATTGGACTTGAATCCACGCCGCTCGCTCAGCAGTCCAACGCACTAACCACTGACCCACGGCGGCCACCAGATTTTAAGTTATTTGGTCTTATTTTTTTCTTAGGAATCATCGAAAATAAATCTATCCGTATCCGAAGCTCGTTTTGCTTTGTAACATAAGGCTACGCGGCCAACTTCTAAAAGATGCCACAAAAACCCTTCCTCACAGGCCCGAGCACCCAACACGATCAAGGATATGCCTTATACCCTAAGCTCAACGTAGCTTGAATTCTAGATACCATTGCTGTTTCCATCTGGAGAATTATATCGCTGGCCTCGTGATGCAAGGAATAGTGGCTTAGTGGACACACATTTCCCCTCTTTTGTGTTTGTTTGCTACGCCTTCTAGAATTCCAATGACATTGAAGTACTAGGTGCGAAGCGTTCATAGCATGGAGGTAAAAGTCGGAATCGGCTAAGGTTTTTTTTGGAAAAGCTAGAGGACACCTTTGTCCTTTTGAATGCTCATGTCTACCCTACGAAGAGTTAAAAAACGTCAGGAAGCTAACATGACGTCAGCAATGTCCGGTTTTACGAAGTTGTGGTTCATTTAAATCACGGAGTCCATTTCGCAGTGGTGTAATGCACTCTACAGTGGCCGGACGCAGCTTCTTCTTGGTCATGTTGATTGAGATAATGTGTCCCACAAGAGTTTCTTAGCCTTCCGGAGACCAGAGAGTTCACTCCATGACATTGTTGTTGCTCATATTTTTCAATCAACATTTCCCTGACGCTATAGGAAGCTAGCTAATCCTGTCCTTGCTATTTCATCTGCTCTCTCGTTACCCACGATCACATCGGGGCCCGGTACCTCATAAAAAGTCGTATCCATAAATCTACAAACAACATGAATGTTTGCAAGAAGTTACCTCTCGGCTTGAAATAAAACCACTGGGTGTACAATCCTTCAATACAATCTTTTTGACACAAACCGGCTTAAGCCCCCTAGAGTCCAACAAATAGCTGGAGCGACAGCTCGATATCAGCCAAGGCCTAGCTTCTCGCAACCATGCATGTTGTGCGTATAGCACATTTTCGCGGAAGGGACCTGCAAAATATTCCTGACTCAGAACGGCGAATTGAGAAGCTTTTTTATGACATACAATATTCTCTGAGGTTTGTCGTTCCCTGACGAGAGGTGGTGCCACGAAAAGTGTTCGGTGGACATGGCTGGAGTTTGAACCTACACAGCTCGCACTCTTTACTGAACCACGGCGACCACAAACTTATGCTCATTTTTCAACCTCTGAGGGAAATCTCCAGTGGATTCTGCTCATCCCAAAGGGGTTTCAAATGGAATCCCAAGCAAGTGTACACCATTTGGCCCTCCAATCGATCACTGGATTGCAAAAAACCGTTCCGCTGTTCGGTTGTGTGCACCGCAATTTGTCATTGTCTAACGAGTTGAATCGAAAAGAATTACAATTCGGGTACCCACCCTGCACATCCATCTCAATTTCTGTCTAAACAATGCGAGCTAAATTCAAGCCACTAAACGCCACCTAGTGCACTCTCTTTGTTGTGCGCTCCTAAGCCTCTCGTGTGGTTAGCGAAAATTTTGGTTCGTCACCGAAATAGTTTCCACCCTTCTGGAGCCACCCACTCCCCCAAGCAAATGGCATTACATGTCCTTTTCGCGAATCTATTCAACTTTGTGTGGCTCATGTACGTGTAGCTGAACAAGAGCGTCATCATCATCATCATCAGCGTCGTCGCTGCCATGCCAATCTAGCCTGGACCCCTGAGTAAGTTTCAACCACCACCCAAACTAAAATATCCATGTGTGTACGACGTACACACGCCAGTGTCCACCCCATAGCCAAAAATCACACCAACTGGATGCCATCGAGGCGGGGGTGGCAGGAGCGTATGTACACGCGAACACGCTAGAAGTATCTAACTCATATGGTATCTGCAAAACGTCTCTTTGTGTGTCCAGGCACATAGTTATTCTCCCTTTTCATACATAGAAAGGACTTCTAATACATAATGGCATTGGATACACAGCACTGAAACGTAGTCAAACACAAACGAAGGAAAGAACGGTCCTCCACCTACATACATACCCTCGTACATCATATGTGAGATGCTGCTGTACATTGAATCTCACCCCCGGGTCGCTGGCAGGAAGGCAGCCCACCCCCATCTCCCATCTCCTTATCCACATAGGAACTGTGTTCGGCGCTTTTTGTATATCCAATCACATGACAGGCCGTCGGCCATCTTGTTTTAGATAACCCCAAAAGCCATATGAGTGGAATGCCTGACATTCACTCAGCGGAGAACTAAATAGAAAACATATAAACACCGCTTTTGCCATTGCCTATTGATATTGTGTGTATCTGTGCTTATTCTGTGACAAGGATCGCTGCCATAGCGCTGGGCCTGATATATTGCCTCTGCAATACATTGTGCGCGCCATGGCCCCCCACTTCCACTTCCACTCCCGCTCGCGAACTCAACCCACTGGCGCGTCACTTGAAAATCAACTGACAAAAACCAGCGCAACATACCGTACCGTTCTACATAGCACTGTGAGCGCACACAGGATGAACGAACACCCGAAACACCCCAGCCAGAGCCAGAGCAGCCCCATGCCAGGACGCAAAGCCACTCATGAGATTGTGTGGCTATGTCATCCTGGAAAAAGCTTTCGCACAGATGTTGTTTCTTATTTTCCCCGTGGCAGATGGGAATACCATCCAGGAACTAGTCCGCCTTTCATTTATGTTCTTCAGCTCCTCCGGGAGCCCAACTCGTACGTTCTGATGGCGTCTACAGCACCGCGCACCCTTTTTCTGCCCCCAAACTATACACACACACATATAAAAAACTGAGTACCACATGCACACATGCTCGTCGTGTGCTGCTGTCCCTTTGTTCCATTTTATAAGGGTCGAATTTAAATACACTTTCCCAATCCTCCAACGAGGACGACGACGACGACGGTGATGACGATGACGAGGACGAGGACGTTGGCCGCATGTACGGCTTCACGTATCGCCGAGGCAAAGGCTCCATGTGTTATAAGCCACCCCTCTCACGCCTCCGACTGGCACTCGCACGTCCCCACCCGAGAGCACAAAAGAAAGTTTTGAAAAACGACGGGTCTAAGTGCCAGCAATGAGGTGTATCGCAGAGAGGGTTGCCAGCAGGCGACAAGTGGGTGGCGCTGGGCTGTGCACCGTACACACATGTGGAAGGACTAAAAATTGGGATATAAACTCGACGAATGTGAAGTAGCGCTGGGACATAATTTCTTGTTTTTTATTTATCCTTCTTCGTCCTCCCACACACACCCCGCTGCCTGACTGTTTTCATGTTGTTCCTCCTTTCTCCTTGGCGGTCCTTTTTTCTTCTTCATCTTCTTCTTGTTCTGCTTTTGCTCCTGCTTCTGCCTCGGCTGCTCTCAATTTAAATAGATTGCTAGAATGTACTAGCTGCTTAGAGGGATGGGGTTGTTTTCGAGTAGTCTTATCTCTGTGGATTGTGTGTAGGGATGTATGCGCACACGTATGTGCGGTAATCAGCACACACTTGCTCGTACGTCCGTGGTCTTTGAAGCCACCCCCGCCCAGCTCCCCTCGGAGCACGCATGTGAGCTCTGAGATGTGCCATTCGACAGCACGACCATGGATTGCTTTTTCGAGTGTGGGGGCTGGTTGGTTGCTTAGCTATTTTGTGAGCTGAAGGACTCAGTCGTCGTTGTAGTCGTCGTCGTCGTCGTACCTTAATTGAAATAAAGAAAGAGTATTCACCCGTTGCTACTGGGAACATTATTTAGGGCCAATTATGCTGCTACATACATATGTGACTGTGTGCGTGTGTGTTAGTGGTACTTTAGTAATACGCTCGCACATGTATGGCATAAGTCGGATCCCCTTTGTAAGACGAAATTAATATCTGTTCTAAGCACCATACACAATTTTCTCGAATAAAATTGAGAAGGATTAAACTTTGACGTGGAGCTCCTTTTTAATTTTCATTACCAGGACAGTTCGTTTTAATTTACTTTCGCGTGCTTTTTTTTCTCCGTTTCGAAGGAATAACGTTTTAATTAGGAGGGTAGCTATCTCCGGTGCTCCTTTGCCATCGTCATTGCTAGATGTGACATAGTGGTTGTAAAGGATGAAAGGGATTATCCAGGAAACATTGCTTACATTGAGAGTCCTGCTTATTTGGGCCCCAAATTTGCTAAGAAAAACGTTGCTGACATGAGGGAGTAGTAGTTTATCTAATCTACAACAAGTCTGAACCAATGTTAGCTGAAATTTGCTGCTTATCACAAATTGTCTTTATCTTAAGTCCCACTTTCTTTATCTGAGAACTCATACTGTTTGAATGTAAACTTTTCTCTGAAATGTATCCTCTAATCTGACTTGATCTAGGCTCTCAGGAGGTTGAGCTACTCTATATTTTGGTGCCTTTCAACGAAAATCCTAATATTTCATTTTGACCTGGTCTGGGATCCAAACAAAAGTCACTGACTGCAGCTTTCTGGAATCAGAGAAGTCTTTTGGAAACAGAGGGTTGAGCAAGGCTTTAAGTAAAGTTATCGCTGCAGTTGCAAGTAGAGCGTCCTTTCTACATATTCTTAGCAATGTAATTTATAGCCATTGGAATGCATTTAGTATTCACTAGGAAGGCAGATGCTTAATAAATAGCGGAGTCGCTCTCTAGAATATCACCAGGACCAGATTAGTTGTTATATTTTGATAAATTGTCTTAAAAGTTCAACAATGGGTTTTTTCAACCTCAAATTTTGGCCCGAGTCTGTTCCAAACGCATTGGGGTTTGAGTTTTGAACTTTTTTTGTTGAAAACTTATTGAGTCTATCCGACAGTGTCTGAGGGAACTTATTCGACAGAGATAGCACCATAGCGTGTATGTAGGCAAGCTGAACCACGCACCCTCTATTTCCAGAAGTAGTTCATTAAGGACTAGATTCCATAGAAGAGGAGATTGCACACCTTCTTAAGGTGTACCACTGTGCTGTTTCTTCTAAAGACTCTGCTATAACAATGGGGTGTTTTCGACTGATACAATCAACACGATCAACAGATTACGAATATTTTTATTGAACATTTGTGTGAATTATTCGTGGCTCATGTTTTGCACCAACCAATAGTGAACGGCCCAAGCAGTTCTTTACGTACAATAACATCAATAATAAGATCAATTCCAGCAGTGCTTACAACTTTGTGGATGCTTTAGAGTCATGTCCAACTTAATCGCAGATACAGTTATTGGGATCAGCACACTGATTGTCTTTTGGAGGAACTTCAAGCTGAATATCTCTGAGTCGTAGCAAGTCACTTTAACATCAATGAGTGTGCACATTCATCTTGTTTTGCTCCCTGGGACTCCAAACTCATTCGGGCCTGTACCACAAAACAACCAGCATGGCACAAGAAGTGTTTTTTTAAAGTATCAATATAGTTTTTGTTACATTCATGACCGTAATACTCATAATTCACACAACTGTTGTCACACCATTGCTTTGCGATTCAAGTAGTCCAAAACCATGGCGAAACTAAGTTCGGCTTCTACTTAATCATCATGTTTCTTATAAGGCGTGTAAAAGCAATTTGTGACTTCTACGACGCCTTTGTCCACTGCGCTTAGAAGAGTGTCAATTCGCGATACGAATCAGTATTCCTACGTCCGGATGCAATTTGAAATATCACGATGAGATGTACTCGACAGCTAAATTTAGAGCCGACATTTTTTATTTTTATTTTTGAGTCAACATTTTGGTAAAACAGATGAAGATGAATTCTTTCATCAAGAGGATGGAGGTCAGTCTTATCAGCCTGAGATACCTTTTTCTTAGTCCAGCCGCTGGGTTTTTCACGAAGAACTAGACAGGCAAACTACTGGAATTGCCGACAGAATGTGCTCAACATCGTTTAAGACCCTTTAAAGTTGTATAGGAAAGAAGCTCTCAGATCGTAGTGCTCTTTGTTCGAAAATGAAAACTGCCTATTTTAGTCTGTTTTCAATAATCAGATCAATTAGAAACCTTGGTAAAGTGTCAGAGACGGGCTTACAGTCGAGGAAATAAAGGCACTTCTCACCTGGCTACTGTATAAACTTGGCAATAAAAGAGGTCGGTGCGGGAATTTTTTTAGAAGCCAGAATATATCAAGACCTAGTCGGCTTCCAAATTTATCTACTATCTATTAAGCGGTCTTGCCAAAAATCAAATAGGCTGTGCTATAAAGGACTTGTGTTAATGTACACGCCGATATTTGTTTTGTAATAATTTAATAAGTTATAATAAATTGAAATTGAATCAAAGAGGCAAATTATTCTGTTAGTCAGGGTTATTATCCCAACAAAAAAAAAAAATAGATATCTTCAGAGATAGTCAAGACGCCATGAAAGTCATATGTTCTACTTCCTTATCCTTGAGCTGAAAGATGTAGCTGTTCGCACTCTAGTGGGAAACTGTGAAGGGTAAAATGGTAATCATACTTATTGGCCCTATGAACCAAAACATTAAAGCACAAAAACCGGACTCGGAGAGATATTGCTTTGGTTGTGGAATCACATTGGATTCTAAGGATTTTAAAACAGCTTGGCAATCCAAGACAAAGCCTCCTTGATTGGATGTTTATTACTACAGACCGCAATGTACTCTTCATCTTTCGATACAATCTTGGAATCATCTGGACTTTTTGTCTCAGTCACCTTTCAGCTCCTTATTTGCTGCTTGGTAAGCTATCTTTGCTAGGATGGCAATGATGTTTCATTTATCACTCCTTACATTGCGTTGTTCTTTTTTCTATGTGAAATTGGGGTTCAAGTTTGAATATTGTGACAGTTACAATTCAAGTCAATTTTCTATCAGTCTCCAGATATCTGCTTCTTATATGCGGTCTAGGTTCTCTTTCAGAAGGGACGTCCTATAACAATGTGGTTTAAACCCGTGTAAAAAGCCTGCCTCTATCCTCTTAGCCGATCTTTAGGTATGCTTAACAAAATTAACAGCTTTCATTACAGCCCGGGATAAGCCAAGGCTTAGCTTCTCGCAACAACTTATGTTGTGCTTATTACATTTCTTGCATAATTTTGCACATTTCTTGCAAAATTTATTGCCGACCCTGATTGGCGAATTGAGAAGCTTTTTCGACGGTGCCTTGAGAAACATCCAGTGGATATGGATAGGGTTTAAACCCACACAGTTTGTTTCCAGATTCTTAAAATTTAACAGATTATCTTTTAACACATCCACAGACGAAGCACACCTTTATTTGTTCGGCGAAGTAAGTTTGAGCTGTAGCCCCTGTCACACGCAGTACAAATACGTGGGGATATAATAGGATGTAGACAGATAATTTCTTAGTCGCATGCTGATCGGCAATTTTATTTGGGGTCCCTTGCCTTTCAGTCGGGAACTGATTTTATGTATGACATGTACCCAAACCTTGCGATCAAAGGTTTTGATCAAGTTGTATGTAGTCTCTAAGCTCCTAAGCTCCTTAAGCCATAATAATGGTGGCCGGATTCCATAAGATGAAGTTTTTGCAATCATAAAGCCTAAGCATAACCCTAAGTCCTGTAGGGTATACCAAGACAGCGTTTCCTTTCGTCGTTGAGAAGTACTTATTCGTTATTTGTTGAACTGGAATCTATCAGGTGATAGACTTGTCTTCTAAGTAACCTGCGTTACCATCCCACTACATCAAGCAGTAGAATTCAAGCGATTTCAGTCAAAGAAGTTTTGGACAAGCAGACGGACTGCATTGAAATCAGATTGTCCGAGATATTCTTCGAGCGATGGGTCCTTGAATGAAACATGCTCGCCGATCTTCGGCCATCGACGAAAAATCATCAGGGGCTATCCCCATACGGGTAGAGGCGAGATTTTGGACTTGGTCCAACCATCTCATCCTGGGCCTATCCAGGGGACGCTTACCTAATGACACGGATTCTAGGTCACGTCTTGGAAGCCAAGTTGGGGGCATGCGTTGAACGTGCCTAAACCATGGAAGTATGGACCTTTCCATTCGAAAAAAAAAACCTGCTCAACATTGAGTGTCTTACGTACTCTGGTGTCCCTAAATCAATCTCGACGAGTTACCCCAGCAATACAACGAAGAAATCTCATTTCGGCACCTTGTATCCGCGATCTTATTCTTTCGGTTATTACCCAAAGCTCATGACCAATGGTGAGAGTCGGAACAAACACTGAATTGAAGACCGATAGCGTAGCTTCAATACCAAGTTCGACCCTCCTGACAACAGATTGAGAAAACTGTCTCCAAATTGCTCCAGGATGACTTAGTATTGCTCCTACCATCACTCGTGAATAAGACCTCGAGTAACTTAAACTTCTCCACATGTTTCAATGGGAATCCACTAACATGCAAAGTGGATTGAACAGGCTTTCGAGAAATGACTATTACTTCGGAATTGTTTACGTTTACCTTTATCCTCGCTTCAACACAGAACTAGATAGCCAAGTAGATCTTCCGCTCTCCTGTTCTTTCACCCTTCTGATAGAATTTTGTACGGATAAGTACTAGTAATAGTTGCAGTTGAGTTGAATAAAAATGACCTTTAACGACAGATCGTCAATGAGAGTCATTATCGAATTTAACACTCTACCATGTGTCATCCTTTGGCAAAACCCACAGACTATAACACAAACAGGAAAAAGGCCACAGTACAAAGTCCAATAAAACATGTTTATCTTTCGGCTTTTGCAATTTGTCAGATTTTCATTAATTCATGGTCCTTAATTGAAAATAGCGAAGGAAAATAAAAACAAGAAGAAATTTATTTATAATTTGCAAAGTTGAAATTACGTCTTTTAAGTTCGCTTTGTGTTTTCAACTGGCCGAACAAAGAAACTGGAAGGCAAATGTTCATCTACGCGGCTTCGCCGTGGCGGCAGCAGCACTAGCACAGCGCCGAGCATATATAATAAACCCCGCATTATACACGTTTATTTCCACATCCACCATATATGAACTCATTAGGGACGACGGCATTAATTAAAACTTTCACAATGAAAATGATGGCAGAGCTCAAAGTAGTTTGCCTGGCAGCGAGTGTGCCTCGTCTATGAGGCACCCACCCACCGCACCAACTGTGCTGTGTCATATGTGCGCTAGAGCGCGGAGCACGGGCATGTGTGTGAATGGTGGTGTGAGTGTGCTACCGGGAGAAAGACATTACAGGAAGTCGTGTCCCGGAATGACAGAACAAGGTGTTTCCAACTAATTCGCAGCGAATCTGCCCACATTCGCAGCGCAGTCCTGCCCACCACCCCTCGCGTTTTGATAACACAGATAAATGCCGAAGAGGACTCGCAAAGAACTATTACCCAGCCCCATTGATTCTCTTTTATGTCTTTTGTGCGGGATCCTTTTTTGGATCCCCCATTCGTCTTTGTGATGTACTCGAGGAGGATTGAGGGCTTTTGCATGCCCGCCGCCACAAGAACAAATGTGACTTTGTGAAGCAGCATACTGACATTCACAGAGAGAAACAGAGAGAGAGAGGGATACGAATGTTCATTAAAATTGAGGTTTACGGAGGAGGTTTCCTGGCGTTCTAGAGAGGAGTCACTTTTTTTCTGTGAGGTTGCGTGCCGTCTAGCATGAGCAAGACAATGCATTGTTACACGGATCAAACAAACGCAACAATTCGCGTTCCGATGCTATGCACTGGGTCCCTGGTTTTGTTTTAATTAAACTGCATGTCAAACGAACATAAGTTTCAATGTTTTTGCATCTGTAAACTGCGGGAGCAGCTGCGGGCTGCGTGGCTTAGGCATAGAGATGTGTGCCAGCACTGTTTAGGTTGTAAACGCTTGAGTTAAGCTGTGTGTGAACTTTCGTCAATCAATTGCATGCGGAGCTGTGTTGTATTTCCATTTGGCAAAAGGTCCTTCGAGTGAACATTTTGCTACTTTTTGATATTACGTCAGCACGGTTCTTATACGGTGATTACGTGGTCAGTCTATTGGATTGGTGAGCACTTTAACTAAAATTTGAATCGTATGAGGAAACCGTTGGACAAGCTGGCACCATTGACAGGTGTCGAGACAATCCTTTGAGAGTATAAATTGTGTTCTAAGTCCTTGACAATCCACGTTTCCAGGGTGGATATTAAAACCGAAAGTCCCTTCTATTGAGGCGTAAACATAACAGGTCCTATACGAACTTTGTGCTGCCGCGGCAAAGGATACCAAATTTAAAGCTCACTATCTGGACTTCAAATTCATAGGGTTACTTGCACTAACACATGTTCCGTAGTGACACAAATCGCGTACTAGAACTCGATAAGTTTTAGCTCATTCCTTTGATCTTGATCCATGCTGTTGGATGAATGGTCCAGCTGGACCTTGATTCCAGATTATCTACTAAAGTCACATATAAGCATTTTCAAGTCGACGTTTAAAAAATCTTTCCGTCTAACTTTATCTCACATTTACGACTTTCTTCTCGGTTGAAAGAGCCTCTACCGCCTACAACAAGAAAAGTCATCTGCGTCAATCATGGTCTTTAAAAGTGGAACTCAGTGGTACTGAAGGATATTTAAATTGCATTCTTTGGAAGTTAAATCCACATGGAATCCACATGTATAAATCAGTTTAACCAAAGCCACCACAGTCCTATTGTTCGGAGTTAAAACAATAGCGAGGTCTTTGCCACATACGCGTCGCTTTTGGGTAAAGCCACCGAACCTTGGCTACACCAAGCAAGTGGTCAACTGGATATTAGATGTACTGGCTGACTTACATATTTCATTATGTTGCCGCCACAATCAAAAGTAGGCCTGGACCTACAACTATAACTAATATGGATGATCAACCAGGCCTTTGAGTCAGAGCACTATAAGTCCCAGCTATCATAGTTGTAGGAAAACGGAACCAAAGATATGTAACTGGAAGGACTCTTTTCTCGAAACTGCTGAGAAGAACCTATCCACTCTTGAAAAAGGTAATGCCTCCGAAAGCATGACTGGGCAGGTAGGTAGGTAGGGTGGCTGGCCATTTGTGATACCACATGGATCTATACCCTGAAAACACCATTAACTTAATTGAAACCATTTTGAGTTTTTGATGAAACTGAAGATACTTTTGACGTCAGTATGTGAAAGTTCGCTTAAGTTGTCGAAGTGATATGCTCGTAGAGCAGGTATAGGGCAGAACAAGTGCAGAGGGAATGGAGGGCCATTTCTTTCTCCTCTTCATCCCTGCAGCTCCTGCAGAAGCCATGTGAGAAGAGGCCCATCCTTTTGGCATGAGGGCCATTTGGACAATGCCGACTAAGAACTTCAATGAGCGACCTTTTGAGCAAGATCAAATTTCTAGATCGAATGAGATTAAGCATAGGCCAGATCTCCCTTATCAACGTGGTTGTCCCCGTGGCTCAGTGGTAAGTGCGTTTGACTACTGTGCGAGTGGCTTGGGCTCAAGCCCCATCGAACCATCGAACATTTTTTGCAGCACCACCTCTCGTCAGGGAATGACAAGCCTCCGGGAGTATAATCTGTCATGAAAGAGCTTCTCAATTCGCCTTTCGGAGTCGGCTATAAATTGTAGGCCCCTTCCATTCCTGAGAAAAATGTAACAGGCACAACATGAATGGTTGCGATAAGCTGGGAACTGGCTCATCCCGAGCTGTCGCGCCAGCTATTTATTTATTTTTTACAGATCTCTCTTGATGTACGGCACGTGGTACCATTACTCCATCTTGACATCATGACAGGGGTACCCACTACAGGTGAATGTTAAAATGTTCTTTCATCTCCATGAGAGATGAGCGACAATCTGAGGCAGCTTTTGATGTACATGTTACTGATTCCAGAGATTTTAGACTAGGACCACTAGGATCCGGAATAATGTCACAGTTTGGTTGTTCGAGAAAGTACTTTGCTACTCAAGTGCCTTTTTTTTCCAACAAAATAGAGATTGGCAGGGGTTATTCTACTTGTGATCTAAGCACTGGTGTTACTGTCTGAGTTTTGAGCGTACCCTAGAAAGGAAAAGTTATGTCAGTCAAAGCTGATGTTCTGCCTAAGACATCGGAGTTGGGTGTCCTTATTTGTTGACAATATGAAGTTTATCTTGCCCTCGTTGACTGTTACCACCATCTCGCTTCGATTTTGCCCTGCTCTGGCACTTCTAGAATTCCGGTAATATCCCTTTGCAGTAGTCCAGGACTTCCGCTTATTCTCCGGCTGTATGCAATGTATTGAGTGACCTAACATTCCAAGTGGGATCCAAAGGTCACTGTCCTTGTTTTATTTTGCAAGGCTCGTGAACAGAAAATCCGTCCGCCTTCGAGACTTGTCAAAGTTACTGCACTGTACATCGTTAGGTTGAAACTAGTCAGAACGTACACTAATTCTAGAGCTATCACCAGCTCTTACACCTTTATTGACCCTTTACTGTTTCACGGGTTCAACAAAAACCTAAAAATCAGAGCCACTATTCACGTAGACCAGCAATAGGGTCCATTGTTCCCAATTAATAATTCTAGAAAGGGAGCCACTGATTTGAAACCATCCATATAAGGCTATAAATCTCAGGAGGTCCCTTAGCTCAATGTCACGCAAGCCCTCCAGTTGTGTGAAGAAGTAACTACCAAGAGTTCTCATTCTTCTACCGACGAAAGCAGAACATTCACGCAGCAGGTGAAGGACAGATTCGATTTCTTCCTCGTCCCTACAACTTCTGCAATAGTTGTTGTGATGTATACCAAGGCGATCCGCATGAATACAAATGGCACAGTGCCCAGTAATGATCTTATCTATTCTTATCTAAATTCAGCTAAGTCTGGCAGAAGACATCAGGATAGACATGGGAACTTGTGAACCTCAAAAGGCTATTTCATGAGTGGTATCCATTGACTCAGCTAATTGGCTACAAGGACTCGATTCTCAAGTCACGACCTGAGTTCATTTCTCGGCGTGTGTCTAAAAAGTCATCCTGTGTACATATACAATACGTAGGTCTGATCAATTTGCATTTAAGGTCTAAATTTCTCCACCAAATATTTTTGAGGACAAAAACCATCATTCACCACATGAATTTACGTTTGGCATACACTTCATGTCACACACCCATTAAGTAGGGGGTTTTCCACAGAAACAAATTTGCATCCCTCCGCCTGACCAGTTTCTTCCAGCACATAAATCAATTTTATTCGACCGCTCGCTGACCGGTGGCTAGTTCACCAATTTTTGATGAACACAAGCCCTCCAAACTGGTTCCTTGCGGATGGACAGCACAAGATGTTAATTGGAAACGTGTGCGGTGGATAATTTTTTTCCGAATAAGGTGTTAACCGTATCCCTTTTTGACCGGTAATTTTGCACTTTGACCTCTTGGGCTTGGCTGAGGCAAGAGGGATCATAATGTTTTTGTAATTTTTGAAGGAATTTAGTTGAAATTAGTTTGCAGTTATTAGGGGCCGTTTCTTTTTCACTTGTGAATTAAGGATTTTTTTGGAAGAAAAGTAGGATGTGTTGGGTAAAGGATTTCATCGCCTTTAGTGAGGAGTTGGCTTTTGAGAAGGTCATTTGAAAATAAACTCTGTTTTGATGGCATTAGTGACTGAAGGAATAAATTAAGATCCTTAAGGGGATCATTGTGGTACTCATTGGACTTTCTTATACAAGGAGAAGGTCAAGTTTGGTAGGGTTGCCTGTTAATATCGTCTGGAGGACAGTACTCATACTGAAAGAAGTTATTTTACCGTTCGTTGACTTTTCATGGAGGATTTTAGTGAGTTTTTTCAAGGCTGAAGGTTTCTCGGTTCAGTTACGTTAAGCCTTGTAATCTTCAGCAAAAAGTAAGGGTAAGAATTCAGATTTCGATATCCAGAGGGAGCTTATCTTTACTGTCATGAAGCTTACATCTCTCTACGTCAATTATTCGAATGTGGTCCTTACAAATTTCATGAAATTCTCAACCTGCATTCACACTCGGGCTGACAGAATCAACTGTGTAAGGGAGAGAAACAGGATGTGATAGCACTTCCTCTGCTACTGTCGAGCTGCACTAATCCTGAAAGAATAAATCCTGAGCTAGGCAATGACAAGAGATCGCTAGAGCTTCTTCCGATCGAGTATTCCTTAATCTCCCTAGACATCCTATATACCTATGTACATTTCCAGCATCAAGTGTTGAATATCAATAGCAAATACTACCAGAAGACCGCCGGAAATTCCGCTTTCGAGACTGTTTATGTCAAGAAAGGATTCAGACAAAGGGACGCTCTCAAAAGAATTGTGCTTAAGTTACACGCTGATATCAGAGGCAGCATCTTGGAGTTACAAATGGTCTCGACATCATCAAAAGAAGGCAGCGTGATGAAAGCAGCACTTGCGTGAATGATGGAACAGAAGCGGCTATAACGTAAATTCTGTCAACAAAGAAGGAAATCCAACACCAACGTCTCGGATAGAATGTCACTCTAGACAGATGTACATAGGTTTGAGGTGGTTAAGGACAATGCCTATCACAGCTCTGCTATTAACCGCAGATAAAAGAAAAATAACTCTTCCCAATGACCAGCAGAGACTTTTGTTGTGCCTTGAGCTCTTTGCAATGTAAAAGCTTCGATTTTACCTCTTCGGGAGAAATAGCATTTATTTTAGACTTGCAGTCAATATATAGATTAAGATTGCGTATCGTGTCAGACCTGGCACCCAGTCTTTCGATTGGCTTGTAGTAAGTATACTTTGGCTGAAGGTTTTTGTGTAACTTGAGCAGGAGGCTTCTGAATAGCAATAGGAGCCTTTTTCTTAGAAATGGTACCACAGATCTTCTCAAATTATATTCTGGTACAATATGAATGACGCAAAGCTCTGTTTGTTAACCTGTCGAAGATTTTGTCTAATGTCCTAGGTAGGTAGGCAGGTAGGAGTGGTGATTTATCAGAACCCAATTAGCACTAAAATTTGCCTTCTTGTTACCATGTCTCGTGTGATGTGTGTTGTTGAAGGTGGTGAGACAGCCTGAGAGTATCTAGCTTGTGGAGTTTAGAAAACGAATTATATCTCGTATCCCTTTACCGAAGATGTCGTTGCGGTCGTCGTCAAAGAACGCTGAACCGAGAGCATTCTGGCTCTTGGTAGTGCCGGATAATTGCAGATGAAGTGGAAGAGTGCCTCCCTCTCGTTTTCGTTTCTGCAGCTGTGGCAGTGGAGGTTGTATGGGATACCTAGTTTGGCCGCATGGTCTCCAATTGGCCAATGCTCCGTGATTATCGGCGTTCTAATCCGATCGTAGGTCGGCCATATCTTACTCCATATGACGCAGTTGGTTAACCCCTACCATTGGAGGTTGGCCTTCTGCAGGAAGTGCAAGTGGATCTGACGGGGTGTGGACCCTTGCCGCGAGTGAGCCGTGTAGAGCTGCCCCATGCCTGGCCAGCTCATCTGCATGCTCCCTTCCTGTGATGTCACTGTGCCATGGAACCCAGAGCAGTGTGACCTTGAACCCCTCGCCCAAGTGGGCCAGCTCGTTCCGGCACTCTTGCACCAGTTTGGAAGAGTCAATAGCTTTGAAAGTGGCTTGGCTATGAGGACAGCAATGTTCTGTTTGTGTGTGTTGTATCACGCTCGAGTTGTGTGCAAGCCTCTCAGATTCCCAGTAGTTCCGCCTGGAAGATGCTGGCAAAATCCGGCAGGCGCTATGATTTGGATATTTTTAGTGATTCCGAGTAGACACCGATACCCATACCGCTCTTCATGTTCCATCCGTCGGTGTAGGGAACTGTGTTGAAGTCCTTTACCACTTCGCCTTACTTCCACTGCGCTCTTGTGGGGAATCCCACATGGAAATTTTTTCCTGAAGTTTAGTCTCGGGGTGATGAAGTTGGTTGGAAACGTGACCTTGCCGTTTGGTTATGAGTCCAGGATGTTGCTGTATGCCTAGGGTCGTGTAATCCGGCGCCCACATTCTTTGAGTCTGATTGCAGTGTATAGTGCTGTGTTTTGTATGTGTATGTCGAGAGGCAAAAGATGCAGAAGCACGGTAAGGGCATCCGTTGGGGCCGACCTCAAAACGCCCGTGATCCCTATACTCGCTATTCTTTGAAGGCTTTTGAATTTCATAAGGTTCTAGCCCTTGCTCAACGTGAGCCGTAGGTGAATTTAAAGTTATATCTTAGTGGTTATAGTTTCAGAGAGTACACCCACCTTTTTATCTTTCTAAAGACTGCCATGGATCCATGCAGACAGTGTCAACTTTATTCGGAAAAGTTGTTTTAGCACCGTGTCGAATCTCTAAGCTTCTTCTTGACAACTACAACGCATATTACCTATGGCCTTTCCACGTAGGCTTTAATGGCAAAACGAATCTTGATTCATGTTTACGCCACAAATCAATTTTTTGTTCTGCACTTGATAGACACAATACCTTCCAGCTGTTGGAATCTTTTCATTTTGACCCATCAATTTAGATTTATCGGAGCTCTATGTGAAATTAAGAGTATCCAAAAATATAACCGGTGTCAACGATTTTCAACAGTCTTGGCCGTCTTCAGACCACTGTAGCCTCCATTTGCCTTCATTCTGAAAGTTGCTGCCACCTCTTAACACCCAGACTCATTCACTTAGCCAACACAATTGTGAAGAAATTAAAAATTTTCCAGTAAATCTCCGTTAAACGTTGTTTTGATTGATTGTCAATGTGAATTATCCTTTTCACATACACACTTCCCGCATCCTCCAGCGACGTGGCTCGGCTTGTTGCTCGAAGTGTTAATGTAATTCGCAGGAAGTCTATTTACCTATCAAGAAACTGGGTCGCAATTGTCGAGGGATAATAAACAAGAGACAAAAAAAAAAAAACGAAAACGAAACTGGAAAAACACTGCACAAGGACAATAGTTGGGCGCGCGTAATTCTTTTCTCTTTTTTTTTTTTTGTCGAGCTCCTTTTGTATTTGCGTTAACGAACTTTTCTTACACTCTTTTCCAAGATAATTTTGAGTGAGTAGGATGGTTTGCGCCTCGTCCTTCGCCCTTGAAGGAACAAGAACATTCAGCGGCATAACGCTCCGCAATAGTGGTAGCAGTAGCTACGACAGACTGGGTGTTGTGTGCCTTCGGTGAAAGCGAGCACAGCCCGCTGCTGGGTGGCTGCAATGTAAAAATGTCCCCTTTTAGGAATTTTTCTTTATTTTAAGGAAATAAAAACGGCAGCCAGCTGCAAGGAAGTGTTGAATGGGAAAAAATGTAAAAGTATATACTACATCCTTGAGAGAACAAGATGCGGTGAATTGGGGGCACCGAGAGCAGTGGGGGTGGGCGGGAAGTTACGCTGGCATAATGAGGAGAGGATATATTTTTATACACATCCAGTCAAGGTCGGGGTCGTTATTCTTTTAATTCGACGTCGCGACTATATAGAATTTTCCTAGTGCCACCGTTCGTGCGTAAGAAGGCGGCTAAATGAAAAATGAGAGCGCGCCGAGAAAAGAAGCGAGAAGAAGAAGAAAATATGAAAGGAAGTGCGCGCCTTTTTTTTTCCGTAATATATTTACTTATTCCGTTTGGAGGGATAGTGTGGGGTAGATTTGGGAAGTGCTTTAAGCAGTGAAAGTATTTTGAGAAGTGGAAATTCTTGATTGTGTATCTCATTACAGGACACCCACTCGGTGGAACGAAGGTCAACGAGTAGTAACAGGTAATGTTACAAAGATTCTGATTAACAATTCAGGCTTGTTTTGGTTTGGAATGCCAGTGCTCAGGCACTTAGTTTTGTCCTGACCCCGTTGGAGAAAGCCAATCGGAAAAGGATTAACTTTTATGACATATGATATTTTGTCACTGTTTATGGACGAAAGATTGGCTAATCTGATCGAACATAGAGAGAGGTGCTGGTTAGTTGTCATGGTCCTGTGTTCTGTGGGTCTTAGAACACTACGCGCCTTTATACTCGATTTCTGCCAAAGTGTCTCATTTTTCTTCAGGTTTTCTCAATCACCATGATTCCACTTTGACCGTCCAGTGGGAGGCAGGACAATCACAAAGAAAACGCTCCACAGTATCGTCGACCTTTTCACAGGCATGTTGGGAAATCGGGTCATTGTATCAGGCGGCATATCCATGAGATAAGGGTCATAGGTTAATGGTGGTGCAGGGTCACCAAAACTCCAGTGTGAATTGTACTAAGAACCACTTACAGTCCATTTTATATGTAAATATCAAGAGACGGCAGCAAAGCAAGGCATCGGATCGAGCGCATGACCAGGTGTACTGGGAAAGCCTTGGCGAACGCACTTCCACGAAAACTGATTTCGAGAAGCAGCCGACGAATGTGACGAAAAAGGTCTTATTATTACCACGTATAAACTAACTCCCGACAGAAACACAAAACACGATTCTAAAGGAGCGAACTCGGACATACATATGTATGTCTTCCGTTGACGCATGCAGATCTTGACTGAATCAATTTCGCACATACCACTCATATGCCCGAGCTGCCATATCAGTTTCTTAACACTACTGCAGTACTAATACTGAAGAGCAGATACGTATTCCTGGGGTCTAAGAGGAACCCAGGAACACGCGGTTTACACACGTACATAGATCCAGAGGAGTTTTCTCGGCAATAATTTCCATCTCTTGCTGAAAATACCTTTGCATTGTCCCATAACGCTTTAAAAGTCATCAGCTCGACTTGTTTTGTCCGTAGATGATAACTTTCTAGGATCTTATGTAGGAGTTGCGGTAATGAAATAGTCCAGGACCATTAAACTCACTTTAGACTACCACCTCAGACCAACAACACTGGGAAACTCCTTCTTTCTCGGTAATGTATCCTTATAATTGCACTGACTCCACGTTTGATCGGAATAATAGCAGCTTGATGCAAAGACTGCTTCTCCGAATCGGCCAAAAGCAGCATTTGTTTTCCTGATCCGGCTTCTTGATTGGAATTAACGCTTCATTCAGGCTGAACAATTTTGCTGTGGCGGTGACCCTTGATCATTGGATGTATGTATGTACATCGTATGTCTATTATTCGATGTGCGAGTAGGAAAACATCATTGTCGTAGACATGCCGTTGGATACCATTAAATTCATTAAATTCCCACCAACAATATACTGTGAAACACGTCACAAATCTCTACCAGAAATAACAAAGGAGATAGTATACAACTGTGTCGGACCCGACTTAGAACTTCAAGTTCGTCTGATAGCCTATCTTGGTGCAACACGTAACATTTTCCGTCATCATAGCTCGCTTTCACGGTAGCAAGCAATTTCTTTACTCTTCCTGCATTATTCATACTGAGTTAAGACAGTCGAAAGGCTTTTCGAAGCCGTTGAATAGCAGGAGTACCGGAGATCCTAACTCAACGCACTGCTCCATGATGCCCCCAAACTGTAGAAATGGTTCGAGAGCAGTTTTGAGATATTCTTCGAACCGATTGAAAACTATATTAGCTACAGTCCTTGGAACTGCGGGAAAGACGCACATACCCATCCGGTTCCCGCACCTAAGCTTCTTGAGCTTTTCCAGCCAGGGCGTCGATTTAATTTATTTTGTCACGGCGCACACTGCCCTTGACTTCCGTCAACTTACAGGGATACTGAGACTCAGGCTCAGGCCATTCGAGCTTTGAGTTTATTCCACACTTCGATTCGTTTTCAGGAATCTGCAGGCAGGCAAGTGCTATGGCCTCGGCGAAATTCCGATAATACTTTCAGCGTTCTAATGCCCCTATACATATATTCGACAGGACAGTACTGCTGAGTGTCTCTAATCCTTGAGCAAAGTGGTTCTCAAAGCGTTCGCTTAGCCCTTTGCCTATCGGTGTTATATCAGAGTTTTCGACGCGTAGTTAACTCGTTGCTTCAGACGGCCGATCTAGTTCCATCTCTACGTAGGCGCCACGCCTGTGCGAATAACGGCAGTTCCTAAAACGTCGCACACTGGGGCCGGTTATATGGAGAGCATGCCCAAAATGCAAAATTGAAATTAACTATTATTAACATCATTTGTTAAGTTTTTGCAGTGCAGAAATCCACAAACCTCTTACCGGTGTCATTGCGTTCATCGAAGTCGATTCCTACCTTGATATCGACATTGAGGCCTCCATCACTATGATGTTTGATGTTAAGTTGTGGGCAGCACCTTGTTCGTTACAGAAATCATATTTTTCTTCCTCAAGCAGGCTTCGTTGGTGCGTAACCCTGAATGATGGTTACTTTTCTCACTTTTATCTGAAATCTGACTCTTAATGATCGGTCTCTGAACATGATAGGAGGTCCTTACGTTTTTCTGGAGTTAAAAGAATGCCTTCCCCAGATTAGTAAACAGTTCCGGATGGCTTTCCCGAATAAAGTTAGACAGTGTCACGAGTTGGAGAATGAGACCCACCCAACGCATCGCCTTACTTTACTGAATCTCAACATGTCAAGCTTATATCGCGTGAAAGGAGTCTTGCCTTTAAGGGAACTTCTTTTCCAGTGTTAAGGAGAGCCCTCACATTCTAGAAAACGATCTTTGTTCGGAAAGGATGCAACTCTTCGTCCCTCGACTGGTTTTCACGCACCAAATATGAGCCCGCACTTGCAATTTTAATCTGCATGTAGAATAACTTATACATGTATTAACCAAGGACCACTATGAGGAGTGGTCGCCGTGGCTCAGTGGTTAGTGCGTTGGACTGCTGTGCAAGCGATATGGGTTCAAGCCACTGGCATGTCCATCGACCATTTTTCGCGGCACCACCTCTCGTCGGGGAATGACATGCCTCCTGGAGTATAATCTTTCGTGAAAGAGCTTCTCAATTCGCCGTTCAACGTCGGCAATAAATTGTAGGTCCCTTCCATTCGTACGAAAAATCTAACACGCACAACATGAATAGTTGCAAGAAGCTAGGTCTTGGCTCATCCCGAGCTGTCGCGCCAGCTATTTATTTATTTTTTACTATGAGAGGGGCCACTTGGGTATAAACTTGGGTTTTGCGCTGCTGTCCCATTCCATTTTAAAGGACAATCACTACTCCTCCGACATACAGAGTTTTGGAACAAGCATAGATTAGGTAGATGGGTGCTCCTGCCCACTTAGGCCACCAATTGGGTCCATTGTACCGATCAGAACAAGCATCCTTTAGATTGATTAGAACTTATTTTCCCCAAGGAATAACATGCTTCGTCCTTTTACTCTCCCATTGCATACATTTACTTGCCAGACTTTTGCATCTGGCAAATGGCTTTAAACTTAGAACTGTGTTTCAGTTCCTTGAACAGCAATATACGATTGTAATCAATTAGTTTCCCCTAAAATTGGTTCAAACTTTCAAAGTACGTGACAACCATTTTCCTTCGCATCACCCTCAGGACTGGTTCACCATTAAAAGCAATGCAAACTGTAGAAAATGCCGGAAAATAGAGTCGTACTTCCCTCAATTTACATTCGACCCCTTAATCCCAGACGTCCTCTATCTGAAAATTAAATAAATTCAACGCAATTGACAAACGCACATACGCATGTAGTCTCCGGCGTACGCATATAAAATCCACAAGTACAGGGCGTGAACCTTTCTACCTGCATGCATGCAAACACTCAACCACCATTAACCCCCTTCAATAGCCAGACCATGGATGACCCTTGTCCACCAGTCTTCCTCGTTTCAAGTTGAATTTATAGCCACCTTTCGGTTGGGTATCCTCGAAATAAGGGTAAAATTGACGTGTGAAATCAAGGAAGATGTTAGCTGCATATGTGTTTAAATTATTTCAAAATGTAAAGTTGTAGCGGAAAAGAGACCGGTTTACCGGACCCACCCTGGTTGGCGGGCATTTTGTGCTGAGACGAATGTTAAAGGTTACAAGTGTGTACGGTTCGTGCCCAGAAAAATTGACCACACTGTCATTTTGGGATGAACCAAGTGGTAATGTGATATTTTCTCTATAGGGTTGTGATTGATTAATCATTTTGGCACATCAGGCCTTGAGTTGGTTGCTCTAAAGTGAGCGTTTTATGTATTGGCCTTTGAGGTACAATTTGGAAAAATTGAATAATATTTGGAAAAATGTTGATGAAGTTTCAAAGAAATTAATTAGAATCCCATGACGAGGCTCATTGAAAGTCATTTAACTTATTAATTGTCAAGGCATGACGAAAGGGAATTTTTAGAATTTTCATTAACGTTTTTGATGGAATTGGAATTCAAAAAAAAAAAAAACGGTTGTAGACCCGTGTATATAATACTTTCCAAATTGCGTGTTTGAAACCACATTTGCCACATTTCGAGATGCATCTGGGCCTAACCCCACAAGCGTCTCCAGTTAGCTTGATCCTATCTGCCTCCAGTTGCGTGCTCGAAGTTGGGTGAGGTCAATTTCTATCAGACTTTTGCGCAACACCTTAAACG
The DNA here is from genome assembly GCA_917880715.2 of Matsumyia berberina. NCBI lineage: Eukaryota > Metazoa > Arthropoda > Insecta > Diptera > Syrphidae > Matsumyia > Matsumyia berberina. Next base: position 98,304,668 of record OU862871.1, read on the forward strand.
TTATCCGTCTGTACTGTGTTGTCCCTCCGGTTTAAATTCAGAGACTTTGCGTTGGTAGTTCACCACTAATTCGTCAACGTATGGTTTTAGGCACATGAAAGGCAATCTTATTTCTTCTTGATCGGGTAATTCGTGCCAAGATTCCAATCACGGGCATATTTTCGTTGGACTATATTTTATACATAGATGAGTTGGTGTAGTCTGTAGCCTTGAACAACTCAGCTTTTAGGCCACTTGTACCTGCGGATTTGTATGATCCAAGTCTAGATATGTCAGCTTCAACTTCGTTCCGGTTAATGATTGGTTGTGATCCTATTTAAAAGCAGCATTTTTGCTTCCGCCGCCGTTTATTAGTCCGCCAAAATAGTATTACCATACATTCAGCACAGTATGTGTTCTTATTTCTATCCCTGAAAGCTGGGAATTGATTAGCAAAACCTTGTATTGGCCTCGTATCCTTTTATTGAAATTTCGAATCATTTTCAATCTCATGTTTTTCGCGCTCCTTTTTCTTTCATCTGAGCTGTTCGTGTCTTTTTCTGCTCAAAGAGCTTACGAGCGATTCTCGTCCATTTTACAACTAATTTGTCTTCCTTTGCCTGTTCGCATTCAGTATCAAAGCAGCGGTTTATTGCAAGTGGAGGGGTGATACTTAGTACATCAGTCGCAGTATTCCTGATGGCTTACTGGTCTTCTGCACTCGTTGCTGCTTTTGGAACTCGAATTGCCAAACTTTCTTGCGATCAGTTGGAATTACAGCCTATCAGCGTTGAACTTTCTGACAGAGGTGGTCGCGTGGAATCGCATTCATACGTTTTCTACAAGAAGGTAATGGTTCCGTGTTTGTACCTCAAAACGTTTGAAGATACTATACACTAGAACTGGAAGAATGCATTCGTCGATCGCAAGATGGCAGTAGTTTGATCAAGAGACATCCAAGTTGTCTTGTCTTGTTAAGATGTGAAAATTTCGTCCAAAGTTTTATCCACGGCAAAGTCGATGGTTCGGTAGTCTTACCAAATACATATAAGTTGCTTGTGGTTGTTGTTTTGGTGTTTTAATCTCTAAGGACGATCTTAACGACACATCTCGGGAATTGGCATCGTTCTTCTCCTTTATAAGAGCGTGAGTACAAATGAGGCTGGTGTTACGATATTTGAAACTCAAGACGATTTGATGGTTGATCCCCATTCAAACAGCTGTTGGTCCGCTCGTGGTAGCAGTCACTCTAGTGAATGTCACAGGTATTTGTTTTCTGTACATCCAGTTCCAACTGTTCCTAAAGAGCGGTTATAACTTCTTTGTAGCATTCGAAGATCGCTGCTGGTTCATTAGCTGCAAGCGATTTAACATTCGATGCGCGGATTCTTAAATCGTTGTCCTTTATATTTTTGCTGGATTCGTCTTCCATCCTTTGGTCCAAGGCTAGTGTTGTAGGCGGCACTAAATCTTCGTGGCTGACAAGCGACGTCGGCGCTCAACATGAGCTGGATCTTTAAGACGCTCCCCTAATCCCTGAGAAGATAGCTATGGTGAAACAGTTAGAGCACCACAGCCCAATGCCCGTCGTTAGATCGCCTTTCAGTTTATTCAGGAGCCACTGCATGACGTGACAATGAATTTCTCGTTCATGTTTTGACACAATTAGCACTGTACATTTTGCAACAAAATTTTTGTCAGGATAAGGTGTTAATGCCTTAGAATGGATACTTCAAAATCTGATCCCACACTAACGAACAGAAAATATTTGGCGCGACAGCTCGAGGTATGTAAGTCAAAGTCTAGCTTCTCACGACCACTCATGTTGTGCATGTTATATTTTTCGCACGAATGGAAGGGGCCTACAATTTATTGCCGACTCCGAAATGAAAAACTTTTTCATGACAAATTGTACTCACGGAGGTTTATCATTACCCGAAAAGAGGTGATGCTGCGAAAAATGTTCGGTGGACATGGCTTGAACCCACACAGCTTACTCAGCAACCTACTAACCACTGAGCCACGGTGACCACTGCTGCCACACTGTTCAGCTTAAATTGCACTAAGTGTATGGCCCGGCATACATCAGTAGGCTGTCAAATGTGACAAGGGATCAAGGATCACAATGGCTATGTGAAGACGCACTTATGAGCGATCGAAAACACCAAAAACTTGGTGATTTGTCCCAAAAAATGTTCGTCATATTTGTTACTACAAATTTTCATTATTAAGGCGAGTTGAGGTATGTATATATCCCAACAATTTCTTCTAGATGTCTCTGACAGTTCCTTGGCTTTATGATCGACAGATCCAAAATGGAGTACACTTCAAAACGAAACCTTTTAAAGTTAAGTGTTGCCTAAATTTTGTGGAGCTATAATTTTTAGGGATAAAAAAACGATGTCCTAAGTCCTCTTCATGAAGATGAGGGTTAAGAGTTTTGCTCTCTAATAGGCCATCTGAAGATAGTCTTCATTATATGTAGCTTCGATGTTAGAATCTCTGCAGACTCGTTAAGCTCTCGGTCTTGCTTATTCCCTCTATCTCTGTTTGAGTTTCTGATGGCAAACAATATTTGAAGATATAGCCTCGCTCCTTTCCATTTTTCAATGTATGTTCAGTTCGTCCTTCTAACGAAGCCGATCACAGCACTCGCTGAAAACCCATTTGTAGACTTCAAGTTCTTTAATGTGTGCTGGATCTCTTGCTGATTCAAGCACCTCAGCTGCAATGGGTAACATCTCTAGTTTTCTTTATCCATCGAGCACCCGAAGCTGTCATAAACACTCGTTAAACTTAATCCCCCCATGCTTAGCCATGTGTACATACTTCAATTAAGCAAAATAGGTTTGTCTCACCCCACAACGTCGTGTATGCATATGCAACATCCCTTAAAGTCAATTAAGTTATAATTTAGTTCCTCTAAGAGTCTCAATGGCTTATTTCGTGTTCTAATTAAAAAAAAAAAAAAGCAACGACAACTCTCGTCCCGTAGTCCTTGAGATAAGGATATACATTCCACTTTGGCACTTGTATACCTTTGTGTGTCATCATCATGACAGCCCCATTCGAAATGACATATCAGCAGGAACCCAGTCATCCCCGTTTCGCTGAAATTGGAATTTGATGTTATGATATCCTTTACACACACACACGTATGCAATGCACACGGCTACGCGCGATATGCGATATCCGTGACAGCACAATTCTCAATTTCCGATTGTCATGTTCGGCAAAAGGAACGACTTAACTTGCCGTATCTAGATATTTCTAAATTCCTGTCGATTTCAGAAAACATTCAATTGTGCGAATTTGAATTTCGCTACAAATAAGAAACAAGCGCACACGAGTAATGGCGCATCTACCTATGTGGGCTTGGATACTGGGTAACGGGTACATGTCCCGCTCCGTTTTCTTATTAAAATTCCAATATAAATATATTTTTTTTATTATCTTCTGAATCGCATTTCGACATTGGAATATGAATGTGGATAGACGTTCATATTTATATCCTCAATCATGCCTGAGAGATGTTCCTCTCCCCAGGCGAGCGGCACACACGTCGTCATTCGTTTTGGAATTCCACGATGGATAAGGACGTTTCCTTTGCAACGATCTGTGTTATGTTGCAGAATACCTATTCGAATGCCAGGGTTTACGTCTTTTTTTTTTTTCTTATCTCAGTTTTAGTTTTAACCTCCTTTTTTAAATTTGAATATTTTTTTTGATAACGGATTGCCGGTGAAGTACGTATACAGTGGATTGCTATAAATCCTTTTCGTGATTTCTTTCAGAAGACATTTTCCATGGAGATATTGGATTTGATGGCTTTCCATATTTTCAAATGCGATATTTGTTTTCGGATTTGTTTTATGAAATGAAAAACAAAATCCATTTTGTTTGCCTTAGGAATAGAGTGGGCTTAACTTTCTAAGGTATCTCGACGTGTAGGTTGTGGGGAATTGATAAAGCGAACATCGTTGTGGGTAAATCGGAAGGCACAGCCTCCATGATAAGTTGCACTAGGTTTCTTCGTCTGAGACTCGACACAGATACCTGATTTGCTGCAAATGGTCGAACAGCCAATCAAATCGCTCACATGTAAGTCGAGCAAAGGCTCGCATTCAACACAACCTCCAATACTGGATCTGCCTCGCAAGAAGGGTTTGACATTTATCACAGCGAATATGCGCTTAGAAATAGAAACTCAACGTTGGACAGCTTAGATTGTCTGGAATATCCACAGTTTACACAGAGTACTTGAGTACGAAACTCACCACAAGGCATTCTTCCTCCACAAACGAGATCTAGTACCGTACAATAATCTAGAAGGTAGTCGAAATCAGTTTGGGCTCCTAGCCGTCGCAGAAAAAGAGCCCATGGTGCTATGGCGAATGCATTCAGCAGAAGTAGTTGGCAGAAGTTGCAGGTCACATCCATGAAAGAGAGGAAGATCCTGCGTAGATGGAAAAGAGCCCACGTGCTGTTCCAGCTCAAGGACGTCAAAAAGTCTCACGAGCGCAACAACATCCGAAATGGCTTCGAAAAAGGAGGGCAACTGTAATTCTGTTTCAAACTTGGAACGTTTGCTTTTCAAAACAGCAATCAAATCTAGACACCGAAACGCAAGAAATAGAAAATGTGTTAAACAGTATTTCCAGCAGCTGAGAGTGATAGGGAAACAAGAGGAAAGCAATGCCCCTTCCCAATGCCATAAAAAAAAGATGAAAAACAACAAGGCTGGTGGTTAAAAAAGTGTACGAAAGGAGCTTTTTCAATACGGAGTTGGAATTCTTGACAAGATGCATGAACCAAGTCGTCAACTGACTATGGATACCCGATGACGATCCAATGTCCTGCAAGAACTACCGTGCCATATCCCTGCCAAATATCGTATAAAAATTCCTAGCCTCTCAAGCTCTTCTTCAACACACTTATTAGTTAATACTACTGTGGCTTCTGGCTCGGGGCTCTAAGACAAATCCTGGAAAATACCAACGGATTTCAACTCAACACTCGTAGACTGCATACAATAGCATACGTCGGCTTGAGGTCCTCAAGACCATCGTGATAGCTGAATTCGAGATCCCGATTTAAAATATTCCGTGCAGTTCGGAAACAGCTCGTCAGAATTTTTTCAAACATCCACAGGATTTCGTTAAGATATGCGCAGCCATGTGGCTTTCTTAATCTTGAACTGGAGCAGATAGTGCATCGGACAAGAGATGACAAGGAATGCACCATTGCGTCCAGTGGCGGAAATGTGCAGACCACATTGACATCATCGGTCGCTACTAGTGAACCGTGAAAGATGCTTTCATGGCAATTGAAGATCAAGATGTACGTCGTGATAAACAGTTTTGGAGTTTCCCTTCTTGGAGTTGACATCAAATTCCACAATGTCAATCTTATAGAGGTTCGACACAGTATTTCTGTGTCAGTTTCCAAGCACGCGGCAGTTTCCAAACGTGGAATGGCTGAACAATTGCGACTCTATGTGTGCTCACGTCGAAAAATACGAGTAACAATATTAACAGGCGCATACATATGAGAAAACTAATCCAGCTATGTCGCATAACGCTGGAAAACTCGGGATGCAATGTGCAGTTTGGAAGTAATTCTTCTGAACTATTCCAAATGTGTACCGGATTTCGGCAAGGAGATGCGCTATAATATGACTTCTTTAATCTAATGCTGGTACTGATAGTGCGCAGGGCAGGTGTTAACACGGAAGGCACTATCTTTAATAAATCTGTCCAGCTCCTGGGATACGCAGATGACATCGACATCATCGGTCGCTCCCAGCGTGCCGTCATAGAGGCTTTTACGGCAATCGAAGAACGGTAAATGAGGACAAAACCAAGTACATGCTGTCAAAAAGCAAAGAATCATCTATCGTCTAGGACAAAACGTCACTGTTGACAGCAATAACTTTGAGGTAGTCAAGGAGTTCACCTACCTTGGAGTAAATATAAACTCCACGAATAACACCCTAGTGGAGATCCGAAGAAGAATAACCCTAGGAAACCGCTGCTACTTCGGTTTCGCGAAACAAATGGGTTCAAAACTCCTAACTCGAAAGACGAAATGCATGCTCTATAAAATCCTGATCCTGCCAGTCCTACTCTACGATGCCGAGTGCTGGACGATAAGCAGGAAAGCAGAGCATGTATTGAACACTTTCGAGAGAAAAATTCTTCGCCGACTATTTGGTCCCGTATGCGAGGAGGGCGAATGGAGGAACCGCGAACTCTATGAGCTGTATCATGATGTGGATGTAGTCCAAAAATCGAAAACACGTCGACTACACTGGCTCGGCCACATCGAGCGAATGGACAACAATGCTCCAGCCAAGAGGATTTTCGAATCCCAGCCCCGAGGTTCGAGACGACAAGGAAGACCGAACCTCCGTTTTAAGGACCAAGCAATCGCGGATGCCAGAGCGCTTGGTCTAGAGGAACAGCAAACAGCGTGCCCAGGATCGAAGAGGATGGAAGGCTGCCATGTCTCAGGCAGAGACCCTCCACGGGTCGGGAGCCCGTTAAGTAAAGTAAGTAAGCATACATACATATGTATGAGAAAACCTGAATCCGAAGATCTAAGTTCCATCGGGCTTAAAACCTGGTTTTCTGTGAGATATGTCCTTGGAAGGATTAAACGGTTAAGCACTTCACATGCGAGTGCTTTATTTTCGCCCGCATCAGGAAGCCCATCTAAGTCCAAGTTCTTGGAGCGCAAGCAATGTGCATTTGTGAACACAGATATATAATATTTTACGAAATTGATTAACTACCTTTCCGTGCAGTACCTCTAAGAAAATGTGAACGACAATCCACAAATTACTGAACAACAGAAGGGTCCCCGTTGTGACGTCACAGAGACCGTCACAGTTCGTACTTTACTCTCTTCTTCGGACAAACTTCACACTGCGTTGTCAAATTCTATACTGTTTGTCTGAATCAAAATTACCAAACGTTTTATAACATTTCTCGACCTAGGTATGATCTACATCTGAGTACCGCCAAATACCACCACTACTTCAATCAGTTACCTTCTAGGCTTGACAATCCTTTTTAGCTCAGGTAGCTGATTGTAATCTTTTATTTTGGGGTAGACAATCTGCTTCATATAAAAAAATTACTATTGTAGCCACAATTATGCTCGGGATCTGCCAAACAAATCTAATTTGCATATAACCGGGCAGATGTCTCTTTTTTTTTTGTGTTCAATCTCTTCCTGGATTTTCTTTGCTCATCACATATGCAGGACACATTTCTACTCACCAGTGTCCTGATATAGTATTATGATTTGGCACAAACTGGCACGCGGTTTTATTAATAAAAATAAAACTATATCGCATGTATGTAGGTATCTATAGGTAGTTCTCGGTCATGATGAAGGGCTGAAGGGATATATAAACTCTAACAATTCATTTGGTGAAACCCCTTCACGGTTCATTTAATGGAGTTGTATGCAGACAGGATAAATAGAAATGCAAATTTAAATTAATTTAATAAGGAGTGCACATAGCAATTGCGAAATGGTTATTTATTTGAAAAAAATTTTGAGGGACTGGCGAAAAGTTTTTTTTGAATTTTTTTGAAAACGATGCTCGGTTACTTTGAAATTAGTTGTGAATCTGCGGTAACTTTCTTCTTGAGAGGCACTTTTGTTGGGTGCGCCAGGACACAGTGACGTTCCACGGAACTGTTAGGCTGATGAAATTCCTCCTTGACACGGATGCCAAGAAAATCTGACTAAATCTGGATTTAAAGAAGACGGAGAGACTTTTATCCACAAACCGGAAAAACCTAGCTCCACTAATAGGAATCCGCACCGGACATTGCTTGATAGGCAGACATGCGCTCAGACTAAAAGTCTCCTCCAAAAATTTCTGTAGAAGCTGCAGACATGAGGAGGAAGGGAAGACTACAATCCACCTACTGTGCACGTGTCCTGCCCTTGCGACATTAAGAAGGACAACTCTAGGGGAATACTTCTACAATGATCTTAACGATCTAGCCGAACTCGCCATCCAGAATAAGAGAAACGTCATCTCCGAGACGAAATGATTAAGGTGTTAGGGTTAATATCGTTACGGTGACCGGTAAGCCGGTTCTTCAACGTGGTATCACAGCAGGCTAATCTGGTCTAAGTGTGTCCCTATCTACAGTAGGACAGCCACCTAACCTAACCTAAGGCTGATGAGCTCGCCAGATATGGAACAAAATTACCTATTGGGGCTGATAAGTCTATCTTAGGTGTACCGATCGCTACTTGTAAACTTAATCCAAAGCTAGGTGCTATCGAAAGAACAAATCTTAGGTGGACAAGTGGTACAATGGGCCTAATGGGCCCCATTACGGGGTGTTTCCCGAGTATTGGAGTTTGAGTCTGAATATACAAGTTTTCATTTGGATACACATGTCTAGCAGCCAAGGAGATTTAGCCAAAAGGGGATCTGAAATGCTCTAGGTAATTGATTTCTCTTAATAGCACTATAATAGATGTCATCACTAGGCACTGTCTAATAGGCAAGCATGCAACAAAGCTGGCGTCTACCCAAATGACTTCTTCAGAAGCTGTATGGACGAAGAGGAGGAGGAGTCTATTCTCCATCTTCTTTGCCCCTGTCCAGGTTCCTCCTGCAGAAGAAAACTCAACTTATGAGCCATCTTCTACACCAACTTAGGCGGCCTGATAAATACCGACGTTAGTAGCCTTCTAAGCTTCATAAGAAGCTCAAATTGGTTCAATGAATAGGCTGGAGATCTTTCCGAGACCCATGTGGTATCACAACAGATCCATCATGGCTTTAGCCGGCAGCCACTTCAACTTAACCAAACCTAACCTTCTAGTTGAAATCAATGCTCCTGTGACATCATTCCACTTGTGTCTATGCATGAACCTGTATGAAAATCTAGACAGCGGTAACCATCCTATCGGTTACTGCCAATAGTACTGCAGTTGCCGCATAAGAAAGGAATGACTCTGAAACTTCTGTGGATTATGACTGCACAAAATACGGGAAAAGCTAAGGAAAAAGGAAATAAACAAATGGTCTAAGCCTCATTTGAGGCAGGTCAAGAAACTTCTGCAGAAATACAACCAGAAGAAGAGCAAAACTTGCTTAAATCTTAACTAAAACTGGCTATGCATCCTGACAGGCACAGGTTCAGGGAACACCTTATGAAATTGAGTATAAAAGAGGATGGGCACTGCAGATTATCAGGTATCTTTAAGAAACACCAGCACATCGTCCTATGGAATGCGAAGCTTTAATTAACAATAAATGGAACCACCTGGGAGTCTATGGCTTATCAGGGAATAATCTTCCTACGTTGAATATACAGAAAATACGCCGGTTTATCAGAACAGTTGGACTGAAGGACGTCGAGAATTACAGCGACTAGAGGCCAATTATGGGAGCACTATAGTTCGCAGTACTACTCCACCCGTAAACTCTATTTGACTTTCTTATGACGGTACTACAGTCTGAGATGAACCTGAGCATCGAGCTTTTTCAGCCAAACCGACCGCTCGCTAGCTAGGCCCAGTTTCGAACACCAATTTTGTTGAGATCCCTTTCTAGTGGCGGTTTTCCTTTACTGCGCTATTCCGTCGAGGTGAATTCGAATATTCTCTAAGCTGGTCTTCATCCGCCCTACAGATGCTTCTAGATTAAGAGTCGTTGTATTAACTTCTTTGATTAGGTCGATGTCGCTGTACAGTCCATACCGTTCTTCGTTGTATCTTTACCCCAACTTACCGTCTATGCACAAGGAACCGAAAAAGGAAAGAGTTCTTTCTCGAAACAACTTAAGGCGACCTCATCCATTCTTGACAAAGTCCTTGCTTTTGCGCTATAGAACAGGACTGGGTTGATTAGCCACTTAAGTTGTTCGAGAAAGAGCTACGTTGTCCAATTGCCTTCTTAGCACAAGGAAATAGCAGGCAAGAGTAATTTTACTTTTTATCTGAGCACTGGTGTCATCGGGTGTTGCCGTATGAATTCTGCACAATTGTTTCAAGAAACGGAATGATTGGGGCCAAACAGGTTGTTGGCGAAGGTTTCAGACAAGATATTGTACTCGATTCTAAAAAAAACTGAGTCAAGGGGGTTTATTTTTGTCGATTGGGCAGCTTATTCATCAGGTATCTATACAAGTGCTCTCCACAAAGCCATCTCCTGCTGCTTCAAATAACTCTGCCGATAATTTTGTATACAGTGTACTCTCTCCTTACGGACGCCTCTCATAAGAGGACAATTTTCTCGGAACCGTCGGTGTCCGCTTATGAGAGAGTACACTGTATTGCCATCCGCACCTTGTTTTGATCAGGTGGACGTTTTTGAATGATTCGCCCTGTCTGACAGCGGAATGTTAGTCTTCATCTGCAGAAGTAGTTTTTCCACAATTCTTCTTTAGGAGCCTGACACAGCTAAGACCTAGCTTCTCGTAACAATACGTGTTGTGCGTGTGGTATTGCTTGCACGAATGGAAGGGACCTTTAATTTACTGCCGCCTCTGAACGGCGAATTGAAAAGCTTTTCAAATGACAAATTATACTCCGGGCGGCTTGTCGTTCCTTGACGCGGTGTGGTGCCACGAAAAATGTTGACACGGCTGGGGCTTGAATCCACGCAGGTTGCACAGCGAACTAACCACGTTCTATATACCTTTTTGTTAAACATCTGTAAGTTGTTTCGAGCGTTTCTCTTTTAGGGAAGCCGATGTTTATCTGTATTTTTTGGTCATTGATCTCGCAGCAGCAGCGCTCGTCCTGGTTTGACTGTATGTGCTGTCTGGCATTCTTCGTCAAACCAGGGGTTTCGCGATAGCCGTCAAGTTAAACTCAGCACACAGTTGCCTCGATTCTAATGGCATGTTGTCAGCGCCACTTGCTATTGGGCTTCAGCATTTGATGCTAGCAGTTTGGAGAAGATACTGGTGGTCCTTTGCAATTGCAGCCTTTAGACGTTGTGTCATCTCACAGTATTTCTTCATTGTCATGGAGCTGGGAATACTTTCGATGTTGTAAGCTCAAAAGGTCCGGATGTCCAGACCGTGTGATGTTCAGAAGATCACCTCCTGCTCTTGTGACGTGTGGTCGTGTAGGCTGTGTTTACCAACTATCCTGCCAGAGATGTCCCTCTGTCCCGTTTTGGCATTGAAATTGCCCAACACATATGATTTATCGATGAACTCTTACAAATATTGTTTAATGGCGTCGTCCTTGTGTTCTTCTTGTCCTGCTGTCTGAAAAAATCTTTACATGAAAACAGGTTTTACCTATAGCATTTTATGATTTCTATAAAATGCCTATCAACCACATTGACTTACCGCAGGAAATGTTCCAAGTATCCTTCTCAACTCCTGCCTTTTCCAGTCAAGAGTTTCTAAAATTAAAATAAATTATAACGCGATAAACGTAGTCTAGCCGACACCGTCGCTGCCACAACAACAAACGACTTTTGTCCAAGTACCCACCAACCGGCATTTTGTAATTCTAAAAACAAACTGTAATATGTACATAAATCTCTGTGTAGGTACACCAACTTGTACATAAGTAGATTCCCCCGTTTCAAAGTCAAGTGCAGCGCAGCAGTTTTCCATTATGAATTGCATTTTCCAACTGAAAAAAAAAAAAATCACGAAACGTGTGCCCCCTCTCGCATATTTTTTTGCGAATTTTCTTACTACGGGGTGGCAGCCAGCGAAGGGAAAAACCTTGAAACATTTTTTTTATTATTATTCCACCATTAAGTAAAAGTAAAAGTGAAAAATTCTACTACTACTACTCTTCGGTCTTCGGTGTTCGGTGGTGTCTCCCCCGAAAGTTTGAGTTAACTCTGAAAAGAAACTGCTGCAGCAGGGCATACAGCGAAAAAAAAAACTACAGAACTTTCTTTCAATTATGAACTTGGTGTAAGGGAATCCAAGAAGTGGAACATTTTATCCTTTATCCACGGGAGCACATAGAAAAAAAAACTTTTGTGAACACTTTTAGTAGGTATTCCTGTGTACACGCACCTTCATCCTTGTTAAAGGCAAAAAAAAACCCTTTTTGCGAAACCAAAAAACCAAACCAACTAGAAAAAAGGATAAAGAAAAAAAACACACACATTCCCTCTTATGTACTTGTCGCGAAGAGGATACGAGGGAAATATGTGTGTGTGTGTGTATCGTCACATCCATTAAATTTACTTATTCCTGCAAAGTTTCTCCTTCCACAGGACCAAACAAGAAACAACTATCCCTTTTCGGTGGAAAAAGCAAAAATGCCGTCGGTCGGTGCGAAACCTCACCGTGAATATTCCTGTTACACATGCAAATATCCTTGCGGGGTAGGCAAAAAGGGTTTTTTTTTTCCTGCTTTCAATATTCCTCATGCATAATCCTCTACGAAGGTGTGGTCTAAATTGCTCTTCTCTGCAGTATAAGCGGGGGAATAGGTACTCGTTCGTGTATCTCTATCGTTTTTGATAGATATCTCCGCAACTAACTACATGCATTGCAGAAAGTATACATACACAGGGATACATAAGGCGAAGGGGTGACTTTGCAGAAAATTCGGAGGAGAAAGTGTGGACGAAATTCCCTGTATTTATTGGTCGGGATATTTTTTCTTTACTTTTTTTCTTGTTTCATGGGATTAAATGCGTTCGGACAAATGGAGATATGACACGCACTTTGGTTGGACAAACGATTGTAAAAGGAATGCCAATCGATGCAGATACATGGATACAGATACAGTTCTCATCGATTGCAGGACAAAACATAAATCCTCCAGGTAGAGCGAGAGAGGTCGTGCCTTTTAATCGTCGTCGTTGTCCTTTGTCCACACGGGACGACTCCCTGGGTGATTTCATACCCCGATTCTGATTCTGGCATTGGCATCCCCCCGGCTGGCTGGATGGTGGACAAGGATATATGTACACATTTTGTATGCATGCGCAATAACTACTCATATGGTCGCAGAAATTGGGAGTATTTTCGGGAGTGATTGGGTTGGCATTATTAGAGGCTGGCTTCGGCCGAGAAAAGAGGCATTATGCGCGTCGCGCGCCAGCCAAGTCAACTCAACTCAACTATCTATCTATCCTATCCAGTGGACGGCAGGCATTACATAGGTATAGAGACACTCTGTGCTGTGTGTGTTCCATTAAAATGTGGAAACCAAAGTGAAATATGTTATCTGCGGATGGAGATCTACTTTTACATATGCGCATTCGTCATATCTCCAAAACAACTACCCATACACACACAGAGAAAGAGAGAGAAGTGTACTGCTACTGCTACTGCTACTGCTACACACTTGCTTTCGTTCGCATCCATATGTGGACAACACATTCCTTTAGCTGGATAGGATTCAACCCCGAAAGTACTATATACCTACGAGTACCTACTGGCTCTAGAGACTGAGATGCTGCTGCGGTGAGTGGAGTTGGTCCCTGTGAAGTGAAAGCCTCTGCCAAAAACTTGATCCACACACAGGAGGGAGGTTGGGGAGCCACTACCCTATCCTATAGCTATACTCGTAGGTACATCTATCTATACTCCTACAACAAAGTGGTGAGCGAGTGGCGATGGCGAACAACGTTCGTTATTTTGGTTATTTATGCGATATTGGTTTTCAGCAAAGGGTTGGTTGGATGGATGGATACTCGTACTGCTCGCGTATGTGCATATATACTATGCGGGGCGGACCAAAGGTGCTTTTTCGTTAATTGAACCAAATCGGGGCATATGTGGAGGTGGTCGTTAGTTATAAGGCTAATTGTGTGTTTAGATACATCTCACATGCTAGAAAGTAACCTTATTCAATACTGGATGCCGCCGTGCTTCTCGCTCTTATGGTGGGTATGTGTATCTATGAGTGTCACTGGGTATCTATATGTCGTTTCACGTAGGTACTCCTTGTGTATTTGTTCCTTATGTATACACAAAGCAAGTACGCCGCTCTACTGCTCATTAGAAGTGTTCCTGTTCCGGTTGACTTCGACGGCATGAGGATGCGGGGCGGCGAGGCCTCTGTGTGGGCTGGTGGAGATTTGTATTTCTCGTCGTCGTCTTCGTCGTTGTCGTCGTCGTCGTTGTCGTCGTTCAGAGGCTTTTATTATCTCCTCACATGTGAAGCATCAGCACACAAAGCCTGCACATAAATTTAACATTGTTTAGAGGGAATGAGGGGTGTCGTATGCGGGATACGTATTTAAGGCAAAAATCAATACAGCTTGGGTTTTCGCGAAAGAGCCCACCCTCCGACATTCGCCATTGGCACCCACCCACCCCCACATCCACCTCATACAATATATTATGGGAGAGAAGTTCGGTTTGTGATACTTTAACTTTATATGGACTCAATGATTCACGGTACGTACGAGTGGGGTGTTCATTCGTTTTTTTTTTTTTTTGTGGATGGATACTGCTTCACTTCACACACAAGGCGAATTCTTCTTGAATATTTGGTGTAGCTAGTGCTCTGGTGCTGCGGCCACAAGTCTCCACCCTTATGCGTGCGTGTAGGTATCTCCAAGCGTTGAGAAATCCCTACCAATTAAAACAGTTCTCCGTTCTCGTTTGGCTGGAACCTGCTTTTCGCCGAAAATTCACATTGTCTTCCAACCCCAAGCCTCCCTAACCCCTGTGCGCAATGTACCAACTTTTTGCCAAAATAAAGGGGGGACACACCATCTACTTCTCAAACGAAAATTCAAAAATAATTAATCTTAATGAGCTCCAACTACACACACACACACGTAGATAGATGTGTGTGACATATGTAGAAGGTGGGCTTTCTATCACGAAAATGTATGTAGTTACGTATATCTACCCTTGGGAATTGTGCACTTTCCGAGGGGTGTGTCCTCGTCGCTAATCGTCATGGTGAAACTATTGTAGTAAAACTTTGCAATTTGGCAAAACTTGTATCCGTACACTTTGAGATGTACGCAAGATGCATGCATGTGGGAGGTCGGGCGACGGATGGCGGGCGACTCCCCAATTAAAAAGGCAAAAAGGACACACACACACACACAACGCCCAAGTAAAGTTTTTGGAAATTCGAAATTCCTCAAAAATTCTCTGCCTCCCAGAGTGAGATTTTGGCAACAATTTAGATAATTTATTAAGGGAAACATAGGACATGCCCGTATGTCATTATCCCAACCAAAAACTGAGCTACAGCCTCTATAGATGTTGATTCGGATCGGAAGAGGAATGTGTGATGTGGGTGCAGGTATGTATGTGAAATTACTTTTAGAAGTTTTAGAAGATGTATACGTTTTTTTTTTTCTCTGTTTTATTGTAACCAATTTATTAAATTAAAATACTATAGATTGTTGGAAAGTCTTGAGTGTAGGGAAGAAGGTTAGATTGACTTGGATGGAGCTATGAATATTCATATGTCGAATTTGAATTTATAGGGAAAAAAGTTGAACAGTATCGTGGTATATTGTTTGCTTTAGGAAGGAAGGTGTTGCTGAGGAACCAACTTTCATAACCTGAAAATCTAATCCGGAACGGAAGAGCTCTCTCTCTCTTCTAGAAAAACTAAGGTGGAAGAATATATCACCCAAGCTGAACGGCATTCCTCTGAACTTTTTAGGCAGTGCCAAAAATCTAGGACTCATTCTAGAAAGGAAGCTTCTGTGGAGGGATAACATTGCAGAACGCGTCAGGAAATTTCTGGTAGCACTGTACTCGTGCAAAAGAGCAGTAGGTTCCAGATGGAGCCTTCAGCCGAAAATCATGCTCTGGCTCTATACGGTTGTTGTGAGACCGATTTTAACGTATGGCATAATGGTTTGGTGGCCGGTTCTGGAAAAGCAGACCAGCATTAAAGTTCTCGAGAAAGTCCAATGTGTGGCTTGCCTCAGCATTACTGGTGCGCTGAGAACTTCTCCTACAGCTGCCCTTCAAACCATGCTCCATTTGTTGCCAATAGATATCTATGGCAGCAGGCCACTAACGCGTGTGAGAATAATGTGGGACATACCAGAATCCTATCAATTTACCTTCGTTACCTTACCTTGTAGTGTCTTCTAAGCCGACATCTCACCTTTAAATTGAGCCGCTGCTTAACTGATGGCTAACCCAATAACACGCACGGATATTGCGATTTACATCGACAGCCAGGCTGCGATCAAGTCCCTCGGACCCAACACAATTAAATCTAGGGCAGTGAAGGACTGCCGCGTGTCTCTGAACGAGATCGCTAACCAGTAGAACGTCACACTCTGTTGGGTTCCTGGTCATTGCGACATTCAAGGGAACTGCGCGGCTGACAAACGGCAGGAAACTCGACCATGTCAAAGCGCCTATTTCGTTTGCTAAACACCGACGCTCTGTCGAAAGCAAATTGTAGATGACAACGCCTCAATTATTGCAGCAATGATAGCTGATCTGTCATGTCCTGGATCTAAAAAAAACCAAAAGTATTAATACGACTTAAAGAGACCAGCTTTCAAATCAAATCAACGTCCTCACGGGGCACTACATCCTAGACAGGCATGTTCAACGGCTAGTTATAGCATGTAACGATTTCTGCAGAGACGAAGAGGACGAAGAGTCCACTGAACACTTCCTTTGCATGTGTCCTGCACTGAAAGCCACCCTAGGCCAATACTTCTTTAAAGATCTAAATGATCTGAACTCCGCCAGCACGGCTGATCTTAGCAGCTACGTTAGGAAATCTAAATGGTTTCAGGCGAACAAGCAGGGCATACCCCAGTAATCAGTGGCATCACAATGGACCTACTTTCAGGTCTAACTAACTAAGGTGGAAGAAGGAAACAGAAAGTCATATTCTAAGGTTATATCGATTTAAGGCAACGAAGTTAGAGTTTTGAAATTTTAGATAGACGATTCTGAGTGCGTGCTGGAAAAACTCTAAGATTCCTACGCACCTACACTGTTTGTCCCCTAAGAAGGCTTAGCCTTATTAGTGGAACAAAAAATAGATAATCGGAAAAGAGATGCTACTTGAGTGGACAGCAAAGATGTTGGATCTTGGATCATTAATTTGGAACTCTTGATGAAGCTTAGGACCCTTTTTGTCGGTGTGCGACAGTTCGCCCAAATTAACGAAGTGCCGGGCTCCTAGACAGACATTTCTTCTTTGTGATAGGGCTGGACAGATACAGAGGATGTTGGAGGATGGATTTTTGTCCCTTTCGCTTGAGAAAAGGCTTTCTGGCACTGGCCACTAGCCAGTAAGAACTTCGATGACGATGCTAAAAGGCTACCTTCTGAGCAAGATCAGGCTTTAAGATCGAGTGAGGTTTAGCCTGGGTCATATCTCTCTGAAGGTACGACATATGATTCCATTCTCCATCTTTGGTTTTTCTTGCTGGCCGAATCGTAGTGATTAGTATTCTCAGATTTTGCCCTTCTGGATGGGTACCTAGAGTAGTTCCAAGTTTGACAAATTCAGCGGCCTTCCACTTCCCTTGAATATCCTTATGACCGATATAGGTGAATGTTAAATTGTTCTGACATCTCATTGAAAGATGAGCGGCAATCTAAAGTGATAATGTGATTGATACAGATTCCAGGGAGAGTGGATTACTCGTCTTCGTCTTCATCAGTTTTCGATTCTTCTCTGGGGGGGGGGGGGAGGGATTGATGTCCGAAGATTGAGGTTGAAGTTTAACTGAGGCGGTGTTTTCCAGGAGTAAAGTCAGGGGATCTTATTTTTAGGAATGGCCTGTGTGGCAGTTTTACCATTGAGACGAGGCTTTCAGGCTGACGGGTGCACTAGTAGCTGACTCAATACGTCTAGTGTCACCCAGGAGGTAGATCTTAGTGCTCTACTAATGCATATGAAAGGTTTTGCCTAAGGTTTTGCGAAAGATCTATCAAAGGTTAAAAAGAACATGCCAATGCCACAAAGTTTGAACTGAAGCTTACTAAGATCAATAAGGGATCAAAGAATGGCAGTCGGTGTTGAGGAAACACCACTTCTGCTGCCTTTATATGGGAGATGACGAATCAAATTCCGCTGGGCGAGGTTTCTGAACAATTCTTTCCACCTGGATGCTACTGAGCTGTTCAAAGCATCGGAAAATGACTCGGTAAGGAGCATGCGACGATGAATCAAGAATAAAGATCCTGTAAGTTGCGTCAATTGTAAAGGTAGAAGTCTCCTCAACATCTCCTACAAGATCTTACCGAAAAACTATATGTCAAAAAAAAAAAGATTTAGAAAAGGTGACGTGCTGTTATGCGATTTGTTCAACATCATTCTCAAATGATTTGTGCATAACTTACGCGTTACCTTACAACAGAGGTATAATCTTTCAAAAATCCGTCCAATTACTCGTATACGCGTTCGTAGTTATTGACACGGAGGCGGCGAAGATGGGCTTGACGGTCAATGAGGGCAAGACCAAGCACATGCTGTCAACAAGAAAGGACACTCAACACCGACGGCTCGGACAGAACATCACAAAAGATAGTTATAACTTTAAAGTAGTTAAGGACTTTGTCTACCTAGGCTTCGCTATTAAGTCAGACAACGACACCACCGCTGAGATCAAACGAAGAATAACTCTTGCCAAAGCAAAGCCATCTGACGAAACACTAAAGTGACCCTTTATAAGACCTTGGTTGGTTGGTTTAGTGGGTGTCCTAAAGACTTACTTAGACTTCAAGCGTATCCATTATACCCATACAAAGTATACTCATGGGAGTCAAACGAAGGGATAGGGTTGGGTAATCCGGAAACCACCCAAAAAGGGCGGCGATATTAAGATCCTCCAGCCCATGGAAGAAGCTACTACCAAGAGTACGCAACCTGGCCAGTGAGGAACACCATAAGACCTGAATCGTCCCAGTGCTGCTCTACGGCGCAGAGGCATGGACTCTGTTGTTGTCGGATGAGGTTGCTCTTAGCTGTTTTGAAAAAATTCTCCGGGTAATTGTCGGTCCCGTCTGCATAGACGGTGAGTGGAGGTACAACGAAGAACTGTACATGATGTAGAGCGACATCGGCTTAGCCAGAAGAGTGAAGGTACAAACGCTCCGACCCGAAAAATCTTCGAATCCACACCCGAGTGTCTATGCAGTAGAGGAAGAGCGGGACTTAAGTGGGGCACACAAATTCAAAAGACGAAACTGGAGACGCTCGTTGGTTAAAGCCCAGATCCAGCCGAACTGTAACGCCTTCATAAGTAAGTAAGAGATATAAACGAGAGATTTTTTGAGAACTTTCATTTAAACTGCAAAAAAAAATGATATCCCTGTAAAACTCGACGGTTTCTGTTAAGTTTAGTCTGCTTACCGTCGGCGCAGTTGGCCTTAATAACGAGTTCATAATCTTCTGAAACTTAAACCACTTCATGCAGCTGCATGGTGGACAACAAGCAAAGTGGGACAGACATTAAAAACTTAAAAAGAGAATTCTTTGATCTGCATTTGGTCATCTGAACTCGAAAAAAAATTTAAATAAGTGAATGTAGGATTTGAAAATTATTGTCTCGAAAAATCAAGCGAATTGACTCCAAAAAAGTGAATTGGACGTACCGGCGGAATTTGAAGCGAATGTTTTTTTTGTATCGAAAGGAACTATGTATGTTCTTATATATGTTTACACATGTATATGTATATGTACCTAGATGTCTAACTGAACATCCCTGATATTTCAAATTGAAACGATTTTCTATGAACAAGGCATCAGAAAACCCTATAAACCAAGAGATTGTTTTTCCGTCGGGAAAATAACTTGTCAACCATAGTCGTATGGCGTTTTACTTACTTAAGCTTGGTGATGGATATAAACAACGCATTTGATATTCAATTTGGTTTGGAAATAACTCAAAGGGTGTTAGTGCGTCGTCGGACGACTAGGTACACTGACATAGTTTCGCAAACCGCACCAAAAGTCAACTGAGTAAAACCTATCAATTCATAGTACGTAGTCGACAATAAAAACTATAGGTTCCTATGCACAACATGAATGGTCGCAAGGAGCTAGGCCAAGCAAGACTATAAATACAAAAAAAAAAAAACAAATGAAAAATAGCTGGCGCGACAGCTCGGGATGAGCCAAGGCCTAGCTTCTCGCAACCATCCATGTTGTGCGTATATACATTTTTCGCACGAATGGAAGGGACCTACAATTTATTGCCGACTAAGAACGGCGAATTGAGAAGCCCTTTCATGACAAATTATACTCCCGGAGGCTTATCATACCCCGACAGGAGGTGGTGCCGCGAAAAATGTTCGATGTTCCTGGCTAGGGCTTGAACAGACAGACGTCTCTGCTTGTTTTAAATCAAAGGTTGGTTCAAGGTGTTATTTTACATGTTGTACGATAGTTCTATAAAGCTTTTGGCAAACGCTGTATTTAAAAAGACTGGATTTGATTTGTCGTCGCCGTTAAACATTCTGCAAAAATAGTTCGTCCTTATCCTCAGCATCGACTGCGATTCTACTACAATGTGCCCTTGTTCATCATTTCAGGCTTCGGTTTGGGCGTTGTAGCCTTGACAGGTTGTTTTAAAACTTCCGAACCTCATTCCTCCTGAGAAGCCGGTTTTTATCTTTCCTCGTCTGCTCGTAGAGCTCGCGAGCACATCTGCTCCTTTTATGCAGCACCCTCTTGTTTCGCTGCATGTGCTTGCCGGTACTTGTCTTCAAACCAGGGGTTTCGTTGCGGCGCAAATTAAAGGCGGCATTTCTGATGGCTTTTTAGCAATGTTGCCACTGGTCGCCATTACTTGATGGTGGCGGCATATGACATCTTGAGAGATTTAGATAGACTTTATCGGAAAAGGATCTGATTATATATGTCGAACTTCCTCACAGTACCAGTAAAGACAATTGTCTTTTTAGCCAAATGAAAAAGGGGGTTGTATCTTGATGAACTTCCATGTCACCACAACTTCTACAAAGATTTTCCTCCGTTATTTGCAACTTTTCCAAGTGGTACCGCAGAGTATTATGCCCTTTTGGTGAGAGAGGGAGTTTTTTGGTCATTCTGCAGAAATCTGTCGGTCCTAACCTTATCGAATATAGGCCATGGCCATCTGATATTTGCCTCTTTTACAGCTTTTTCCTCTGCGTCGGCAAAGCGGGTTGTTCGCTGAGGTCTTAACTTTTTCCAAGCTGATTCTAAAAAATGGCTTCATAAAATCTAAATGTGGTGTTGTATAGTCGATAACAGATCCATTGATATTTCTGCAAAATTTTCGGTCATATGATTTCTGTTTGGCTTATTCATTCAGGCACTAACAACCGCCAGGACTTGCACAAATATTTCTACTGGAAGTAGGTAGAGGACGATATTGAGTTGATGTTGTTCTCATTCCAATGGTTGTCGTAATGCGCGCCAGGCTTTATACTTTTATGATGGTCGTTAGGTTAGTCGTTTTGCTGCCGGTCTGCCATCATAAAAGAGTGTCAAAGTCAGTACAGGTCTTGCTATAGTCGTGGAATAATTTTAGAATTTGACCCCAGATTTTCTCAAATATTCTGCTTCACGAGTTGACGACTATGTATCTCTTTAAGTTGGATTATGCAGGACAAACTTTTTTGGCGCTAAGGATTGCACTGTGATCACTTATGCACGATGTGATTTTTTTTCATTTACTGATATCTGTCAACTCTCTAAATATAACCTTTAACAAAATATGCTTATTGATGAAAATTCTTTCCCAATTTGAACAAATTGCTCGACCTGTTAATCATTAATTGGAGCGAAACAAGAGACTCAGGCAAAATAAATAACTACTTATGTCATTAGTTATTAATTATGTCAAATAATTCAATCCAGGAGCTCATGAGGGAAAGAAGCGAGCAACAATGGACTGAGAATGCAGCCCAACTTATCTTCATTTCGAACCTTCTTCAGATTTCTCGACTTTCTTTGCCAAAGCTGTGAGGCACTCCCATGTTGTATACGTAGCTAAAAGAGCAATTCTTGCCAGTTGATAGTGTCAACTGCAGCTTTAAAGTCGACATTTTGACTTGCTTTATTCGTGCTATTGGTCTACATATTGTAGAATACCCTTAACGAAAGCCAACTTCATACTCACTAAGTTTGTTATTAACAGGCGCAGGTTTGCGCGACAGCTCGGCATGAGCCTAGGCCTAACTTCTCGCAACCACCACCTCGCAACGCGTGTTGTATTGTTTGCACGAATGCAAGGGACCTACAATTTATTGCCGATTCCGAACAGCGAATTGAGAAGCTCTTTCATGACAGATTTTACTCCTGGAGCCTTGTCATTCCCCGACGATAGGTGGTGTCTCGAAAAATGTTCGGTTGACATGACTGGAACTTGAACCCACGCCACTCTGTCAGCAGTCCAACGCACTAACCACTGAGCCACGGCGACCAGTAAGCGATTTATTCAAACTGATGTTCCTACCAGCAACTAACTATTCTTGCCTAAAACATGGTTTTACCTCGGGCTTTCCATTTTTACATTTCTTACTGGCCATCGG
Organism: Matsumyia berberina; assembly: GCA_917880715.2. Lineage (NCBI taxonomy): Eukaryota > Metazoa > Arthropoda > Insecta > Diptera > Syrphidae > Matsumyia > Matsumyia berberina. The sequence goes on from OU862871.1 coordinate 98,327,098, forward strand.
CAGTTATCGTCTTCTCGAGGGTACATTGGATACTACCAATCCCAATCGATACGGTAATTGAAAACTAATATCAGTATTCCAGTATACGTACATAACCGCTTTCCTGGGACGTCTGGTCAATGGATGCTGGAGCCTATTTTCCAATCCAGTGGCTCTCACAATTAGTGCTTTCTTTAGTGGGCTTGGTGCTTTTTTTTAGGGTAATTCTTCGTCAGGTAGTAAATATACCGCCGGACAGTCCTTAAGTATTGGAGTCTCTTTATCTTCGTTGCAAAATCTGCTATTACTATTATTTTCTAAGCCCAGTCTTCTTAGCCTATAGTGACCCGTCAGGAATCTTGTAAGCATGTGTCTATAGCAACTTCCTGGTCATTCTGATGCAGGTGGTGTGTTTGTTTTTGGGAATTTCTAAGCATGGCCATGCCGTTGTTCTTTCTTGCTTCTCTTTCTCTCCGAACTTTTCCATTATACTGTGAGGACCGAGCCACTTACTCCCAAAAGTGTTCTGGCTCTACAGGTTGTTTTTCCGATCCTTTCCTTGCTATTTAATTTTCTCTCTCGTCACCTTCAATCCTATCGTGGCCTGGTACCCAATGAAGGCTACCTTTATTACTTTATCACTGTTTATTAATTTGTCCAAGGTCTCCATCAAAAATGGACTCCCACTTCTATGTTGTTTGGATATCGGAGATTTTCATGACATTTTTTCGATAGACCAGGTGGACTGAAGCCTTTAAAGATTACCAGGACTTCGGCTACAAAGACTAAGGTCAGGAAGACTTAAAAGTATCGATTAGCTATGAAAGCCTTTCACGTCTTTACTTGCAGCAGTAGGTACTTCCCCGCCGATTTATATTTTTCAAGAAACTTAGTAGAAGTGATTCAGTGAGAACTCAATAAGAGCTGGGATGTATCGTCCTGAAACCACAAGAGACTTACACAAAAAGTGGAAAGGCGTTGTAGTTCAAACACATTTGTATGACTACCTAGCTTTGAGACACCATCTGCCGTCAAATTTGGAATAAATTTGTTTGTGTCCTGTAATGAACTTGAAATCTTTTCATAGAAAGTCGCCGAGAAACTGTTTTTCTTTTACGTGTCATGCCAACCTCATTGAACTGAAATTCACCACTCAACCGAGTCCTTTATGACTTCGAAAATGTTGCGATAACCATTGCACAGAGAATAAAAAAAAGACTTTGCATCCTTTTGAAACAATAGCAAACCGAAGAAGAAGTGTATGGGGACCTAACGCAGGCACAGTCCAAAATCTAAACAAAAGGAACTTCTCTACCACCATTACTGGTTCATTGTTCCTCAAGTGAAGGGTCAACTTCTGCGACCGCTGAAAAGACATTAAATCCTTTTTCCGAACCCTGTCTCAGGACAACAGAGCTTCGCTGCTGCACACTGAAAGAATAGAACACCGTTTAAGAAGTGTCATTCGCCGCCCCCGAGTTGTTGTCACCGTGGGAGAAAGTAAAAGCGATTCACACCAAAGAGGCACAAAGCAGACATCCTTCAATTAAAAGGACGATTTTTAGGTTTTCTCATCGCACGTTTACTCCCGCATAACCTACTTTTTTCAGTGTTCAGGGTTTTTTTTTTCTCTCCTCTTCCACCGCCCACCCCCAGGGAGGAGGACGACGTCGACGGTGATGATGAAGGGGAAAAGAAAATAAATTTATTCATGGAAAGTAAGTGTTCATGACCTGCCGCAATTTTAAAATTCAAAACGCCAACCCCAACCCCAACCGTCAGTAAGGGGACGCCTAGCGCCTAGTGGCAGGGAGAGTTAGCACCGAATTGGACTATAGCCAGGCTGTAGCTGCTTCCACTAATATTGTGAAACTGTTACTCCTGTTGCGCCTCTTCCTTGCGACTGTTATTTTTTTTTTTTTTTTTTCATCCCTCCCTCCACATTTTCCGGTTTTTTTTTCATTTCATTCTTTCAACTTTCAAGTTCAGTTTATGTACTTACATTTTTAATTTTTCTGGCAAACACATAGAGCGCGAGGACGAGGATGTATTTTTCTTTTTTTTTTATTATTTTTTCCCTTGCACTCTGTCCCATTTCTTTTATGAGCAGCGTCTTGTGGTAATGATGTTTCTCCTCGCATTCTTTCCAGCGTGTCGCGAAACTCTGGCGAAACAGAATGAAAGTACACAGAAAGGAAGGACGAAAAAAAATGAGTCTTCATCTTTATTTCCCCTCATTATCAGAAGCACACCC